>CM050221.1:9252500-9852500 GCA_027475355.1 Coilia nasus | reverse complement strand
ACGAGGCTACCCGTTTGAATATTTTGATCCATTTTCATTTTGTTGTAGTTCTGTTCCAATAATAACCATTAATCGGGGCTGTTTATTTGCTGAAGAACCACATGGTATCCATATGGACGTCTCACAGTTTTACTTGTCACATTTTCAAAGCGTCAGAAGTTAAGATCGTCTAGGATACGGGTGACAGCTGGAAAACTATCGGATATAACAGCATATCTTTCCACGAGAAGGTGAGTGTTCACACGTGTCTGTTTTCCTTTTGATACAGGCGCTATATGTCCCCTCTGCGGGTTTCAAAACATTGCAGGCTTCAATGCTTTGAGTTGCGGTAAATATAGAGGTCCCTATTCGTACTGTACCACGCATGCGTCTTAACAGGTGTAACACAAAAGCATACCGCATAATGCTCTTTGCAACATCGCTGTTTTAGCAGGCATTGCAGCATACATTCAAAAAAGTAGTGGCTGAAATGGTATTTGTGATTACGCTAAGCATATCAAACTTAAACGCGGGCTATGAAAAACATTGTAGTTTTCGGATGTAATTACACCGGATGCTGCTACATAAGATCCACCACTCTGAAATATTTAAACTTGTAGCCTATGTGATGTGTTACCTCGATCGTGATCAGTGATTCACGGCTTAATGGGCTGCGATACAACACATAGTTCGGGGAATGTATAATCTTAGTGTAGATATGTGCTAATACACATATGTTTACTCAAATCTTGCTGCGACAGTCCATTACTTCTGCACTGCTTCGACTGTTTTAGTAGTTGTTATAATTTGTCCCGTGCTGACAAGTAAAGAAACTTAGGAGGATGCTTACCTCATACTTGTCCTATTATTATTACTTATGTTGGTGATGTTCTGTAAGGGCTTTTTCTTTTGGTCACATTCCTGCCAAGGCTGCTTGAATATTTTTGTTTGGTTTCACAATTAGAATCCTCAGACAGCTCCTTTACACAGACACACATAATACAAAACAGTGTCAATTATTTCCTCCATTAGTATCTTCTAAGTTACATTATTGTGCCTTAATGTTATTTATTTCACCCCAGATAGAGATGCAATAGTAGACTACATTATTTGTATTATGTGTATTATATAGAACACAGCCAAGGATTAAACAACTGTATGGCAATATACAACACTGTTGTTGTATTTGTAATACATTACAAAGCAAGCATATTAACTAATGACATCACTGTACTTTCCTTACCTTTTTGTCATTGTAGATTTTATTAAATTGACCATATCTGTAAAGGATATTTAAAGTTTGTTGTTGTGAAGTTTCAAAGAGAGTTTTATTTAATCTCAGGTATGTCTTTCTGCTATACAATTAAAGACAAAAGTTTGGTAGGACTGAAAACAAGTAGGCAAAATGATGTGTGTTCTTTTTAATGGTAAAATACTTTTCACTGTATAAGACTGTAGAGCAAGTTGACATTACCTAATACTGAAAGACATTCGGAAAAAAATGCAATTATGTATTTGTAGTCAAGTGAGGAGGGAGGTTTCTGTGAAATAGTTACTTTGTCTGTCTGTACTTTGTTTTTCACATAGGCTACAATGTTTTTTTTTTTTCAACTTTACATACCACGGGAAACATATGAGGTCCCCTTTAAGCAGTACAATTTTATGGAATTGAATATGGTTTTGGCTCTCATTGTGATACCTACATGAAACTGTCGATTTCTATTGCTCAGAGAAGACTGTGTTTACTCTTCAGGGATGAGTTTAACGGCAAAGAGTATGTGGGAAGGAGCTAAATACCGCTCTCCTCTTTGCATCCTACATAAAGTGCAGAATAGAACATTTACATGTCGTAGCCATGGCAATCATGGTGAAAATGGTATGAATTTATAGTTGACCTGTGTTACATCTCAGAGTACAGCTTTGTAGACTGTGTGGCCTCGTTTTCAGTATGAAGACCACATATTTCAAATCTCTCCAGCAAAAACATGTTAATCCACAACCATGACCAGATAAGTGATGCTCACATGGGAGTTCTGAGAAACACCTACACATTCAGGTGGGTTACATAAAGGAAGCTACCCCCATCATAATGGCTTGCATTAGTGTTATGAAAATACAACATATTCAGTTCAGATGTGTGTTATATAATTCAGTGTTCTAGGTTGCATTAAACATGATGTTAACTATAGTGTGAGAACACTAGAGATAAAAACAAACACAACAAGCAGCTGGAAGAAGTAGTGGCAATGTGAGGCAATGTAAATTAGGATATGGTTATAGCTTAAGAGAAGACGTGGTATGAACAAACATTAATATTTTTCTTCTTCTTCTTCTTCTTCTTCTTCTTCTTCTTCTTCTTCTTCTTCTTCTCTTTCTTCTTCTTCTTCTTTTTCTTCTTCTTCTTCTTCTTCTTATTATTGTTATTACTACTACTACTAATAATAATTATTATAATGTTGTTGTTGTTAGCATAGCGGTCACTGATATGATAAATGGCTGTTCTTATTTAAGCAAGAAATTTTTGATAATTGATAGGTTATATCAAGGACAGATTAAGTCATTTACATAATATTTATGCCCAAATTATGTTTAACACTTGTTATGTGCTAGTGAGCACTTAGTTGAAGACCTGGTTTGGGAATAGGCTAACACATTTTGATGTCAATCAAACATTAAATCAATTACACATTTACAGCAGCAGATGCAACTGTGATTGGCCATGCGGCTGTTCTGCAACAGACCAGCACTTGTTTCATTAGCGAAGGCAGTAGCCATTTCTATAGAGATGAACGGCTTGAAAGATTAGCGGTTTTAGTGGACGCTAACCTATTAACCCAGTTACAGTGCTCTGTTTTTTTTTCTGGGAAACTAACCCAGGGTCCCTGCTCACTACTTAACTACTCAGATTGTAAAGATATAGACACTGTCTTTCTTTCAGTTATGGAAAAAAGTAACATGGAAATTACCTAACAAACAGCCTATATGCATTGTGCTTTTGAAGTACATATGTCTGAGGTACATTTGTGTGCATTTGGCTGCAGATTAACTTTCATTTAATTTTATCTTAGTTTTCACAACAAAAAGTTAAAACATTTCATTAAATTCATTACAAATTCATTAAAAAATATTACTAATCAGACTGAGAATCAGATGTCTGTGATTCTGAGGTAGGCTACTTCAATAATCTATATGTTAAATTTTCCATTTCAGGTTAATAATGTCTGTAACAGCTGCTCTATGCTAACACATCCTCAGGAAAAATTATTACATTTATCAATGGTTTAATACAGAAATTACCTCATGTAAACCTAGAAAGTCCTTGAAAAGCTATTATACCATTTGTACACAGAGAAAGAGGCAATATTTATGTTTTGTGTTCTGGTAACACTGTTTTAGTTATATTTTTAATTCATTTATCGTGAACAAGACACATTGGTTGTCTCAAACTCAACAGTAATGTCAGGTTGACTTGGACGAAGGAAAGCTGACTTCAAATTTGACACTGCTGGATGCTGAAATATTCTACTGTCTGGAAAATATTACATTTATTTAGTTGGTCTGGATCTGCCTCAAAACCCTTGGCTGACTGAACTGATTGTATTTGACTTTTATATTAGTTTTGAATAGGAAGAGAGTTTCACAACAGGCCTTTATTTTGTAAAGGTGTAACAGCTCCCACAGTGTTGGTGGTCACACTCATTTCTTCTCCAAGGTGTTTCTGTACAGTCTTGATATTTTGTATGGTAATACCAGTTACCATTAGTGTGGTGTTCTCCATGTCTTTGTGAGGTACATGTATAAGTTTTCTATGCAGGTAATTGCTTATATAGACAGTGATACATGACACAACATAGTTTTGTGTATTTATTCAGATCTTTGGCTAAATGCAAGACTTGTCCATACCACGCTCCTCAGAAACTAATTAGGAAACATACAAAGCTAGTCATATTAAACTCCTTAAGGGGGTTTAAAAAACACCTTAAGACAACTTGGGGGAAAGAGGATAAATACTCTAGTATATATCATATCTTGTTCTAGCCCTTAACCTCTATTTGGCCTTGAGGTAAACCCAGTAATTCCAAGTAAAAATAAGTATTTGTTGTAGGCCTCTACTGTAGGTTTACTTGTAAGCTACCAGTCTTCATATGTTATCTTCAGAGTTCATATGTTATCTTCATGTCAATGTTTTATTTTGAACATTTCATCCTAAAGTTCATAGAACGCGCTCAACTCACAAACCAAAACTTACTTGACTGGGTGCTATTACCTAGAACATTGTAAACTCATAAGAAAGTACAGCAAATAAAAAATGTGGTCAATAAACGGCAAAAGAGACTAGGAGTGCTGTCCTAGTCCTCCTTGTTTCTTATGAGTGAACATTTGATCCTACCGTGAGGCTTATTGTATTCCTTTTGTTACACTGACAATACATTAACCATATGCCATTACTGGCACATGAGCCATAAGCACAAAATAACTTTATTATGTTCACCAATGCAAGCAAAAAAAAAACTGCTGTCACAGATCTTTTGCTTCAATGTTTTACTAATTTAAGATGACTGCCTCTGCCACCGCAATTGATTTTTTTTATTTATCTTCTTTTTCTTCCCTCTCCCCAGGCCTGCTTTCCTTGTTATCAGATGGTTAAGTGCCCCATTCTCAAGCTCCCTTATGGGTGATCCAGGCAAGGCCCTTGATTGATCTCTCGGACAGACTCAGGAATTGAAATGGATCCCTCTTGTGGCCACCCTGCTGTGGTGAGGGGGAATGGTGATCAAAATGGAAGCTTCTGGAATGATCACGCAAAGCCACTCAGTCAGGGGTGGGATGGCACTTATTTTGTAGGACTCACATGTGGACCCTCACCTGCCCACAGTGGTGCTCGTCGCTCTTTGCTATGCTCTTTTCTTCCCTTACCTCTGTGAAATTTCATGTAACACATATGCGCATTGGCATATGCATGCACATGTAACATACATATGCACATTTAAAGACTTTCTCTGGAGCTTCCTGGCCCTCTTTTGCTTGAGTTCCCATCGTCCACTGAGCCCAGGTGTCAGTGGACACTCATGCTGCCCATGGACCGGGGACAGGCCAACCAGTTCCTTTTACTGTAACTTTTGCTGTGACCCATTCCTCGAGGGGTGCGGGGCACAAACCCAATGGCATGGGTGAAACTCTTCAAGAAGCAGGGTGGCAGTCTAGGAAAGACGTACCAGCCTGGCAGCATGCTCTCTCTCGCCCTTACCAAAGGCCTGCTTAATGAGCCTGGTCAGAACAGCTGTTTCCTCAACAGTGCTGTGCAGGTCTGTCACGCCTCATCCACTTGTATTCAGAATCTGTATTGGTGAATGAGACCTATATTTATATTTGCTAATATACGAATAGGTGAAGCATTTAAAGGTATGTGGTTGAGGTATTGTAACATTTAATATGTACACTGTACTCACATATCAATATTAATATGCATAAAAGTACAAAAGTACAGTATAATTGTATAAAAGTGGTGTAAATGTGAAATGTAGGTAGCATGAAATGAAATTCTGGAAACTTGTAAGTCTTAATAGACAAAAGGAAATTAACTTGAATCAGTCCTTTTTGAAGCACAGTTTGATTGCAGAGTTGGTTTAATTATAGTGCTGCTGGTTGTTGCAGTAGAAATGTAAAATCTCACATCTATGGTGGTGTTTGGTTTATTACTTTCACTTTTCAACAGTAGGCATGCACTTACATGTGGTGTCTCTGTATCTGAAAAATTAATCACGGTATTTTGTCCATAAATATATGCATAATAATACTCATCACCATGTGACTGACGACCACAGAAGCAGTGACTGTGGTCCAATGGTTGTGCTGTACAGGTGTTATGGCAGCTGGACATCTTCAGACGAAGTCTGAGGCAGCTATCAGGGCATTTCTGTCTGGGTGATGCCTGCATTTTCTGTGCTCTTAAGGTCAGTGTTTGGATACCACTATCCCAGTTTTTCGTTATGTGTGCCATGTGCTATGTGCCATATGCAGTGATGGGCAATCTGGATTCAAAAGCTACAATACCACACCACTCCAATACCAAATCTACTTGTGTGGTTCTGCTTGTGCACTTTTCAATAATTAACTCCTCTACCTGGCTAAAGAGTTGTGCTGATTAGAATCAGCTGATTTAATGAATGGCTGGAACAGATATTGATAATGTATTGTAGCTTCTGAAGCCAGGTTGCACAGTGTTAAAAAACTCCACACTGCAAATTCTCAACATATTTGCTTGGTAAGAAAAATTAACAGATCCCTAGTTGGTGCAGCAGAGGGATGATTGGTATTGTGGCTCATTGGTGCTTACTTAAATGGTGCTCAATTACCGTGGTATTTGCACACAGTAATTCAAGTGTTTATAATAGCAGGTGGTAGCCGGCTACACTACACTGAGCCCGCCTGTCACCCTTGTCTGTTCCCGCAGAGTATTTTCAGTCAGTTCCAGCAGAGTCGTGAGCGGGCTTTGCCGTCGGACACGCTGCGCAACGCCCTGGCTGAGACGTTTAAGGACGAGCAGCGCTTTCAGCTGGGCCTGATGGACGATGCCGCTGAGTGCTTCGTATGTTTCCATGCCTGTGGTGACCTCACTGCTGTGCTGGTTTACAAAGCTGTGGGCATCAGGGGTGGGGTTGGGTGAGGTCAGGCCAGCGAGTGTCCCTCTGTGATGAGCAAAGTCAACATAGTCAGAGCAGAACAATCTTGAGGCGAGTGTGAAGTTGGAGTGACGCCTATTTGTGGCTGGTAACCCAGGGCTAGAGGGATGAGTAAAGCGCCAGGCGCATGCTGGGAGACCTTTTATGTTTTTTCTCACTATAAAATTAGCTTGGGACAGACTAAAAATGGTGTGCATTGTTGTAACACCAACAGTCATTATATTTTTAAGAGGAGTTCATTTTTGTGGTTACAGGAGAATATTCTTGAGCGAATCCATCTGCACATTGTGGCAAACACAGCCTCCGAGGTCTGCACTTCTAAATCCTGCATCACACACCAGAAGTTTGCCATGACGCTGTATGAGCAGGTGCCGTAGATGCTCTCTTCCATTCAGTGTTTATATGTTATTGACTTGACTCATCATTTTAAATAATATTCCAAGCCTGAGCTTCCTGCTTCGACACCTTTACTTTTTGTCACTTTCAAGTCACCCATTGAAGATATGATTATTGTGAAGACAGTGTTTTTACCAGCAGCTCTCTGAGTCACTGTTAGACATCTGTGTCATTGTTGTCATCCACAGTTTGTGTGTCGAAGCTGTGGAGCCTCTTCCGATCCTCTTCCTTTCACCGAGTTGGTGCATTATGTCTCAACAACGGCGCTCTGGTAAGTAAGCTTGATTTCAGCTGTGAATTTGCATAAGTCAGAATCGTCTTCCTACTCTTCCTGCTAATGAAGGAATATTATGACAAAATGGCAATTTACTAGTCATTGTAACCAGAATTTATACCTCCGTTCAGTGGATATTTAAGGCATGCATGTTAAAGTTACAAGCCCATAACTCTTCCTGTGCTATTTCCACTGTCCTCAGCCAACAGGTGGAGAGAATCCTAGAAAAGAGTGATAGACTGAGAGCTGACATGTTTGGAGAACTCTTGCAGGCAGCAAACACCATGGGCGACCTCCGGAACTGTCCTGTGAGTACGCACACTGGGCTTTTGTGTGACTGTGAGTGGCTTATATTACCTGAGGCCTCATTTGTGAAGAGTCTGCTGCAGTCTGTGTTTGGCATTGTGGAGACTAAAGTGGTCAAGCCATGACTCCAGCTGATGCAACAGAGGTGTTAGTGACTTCCCTGTGGTATATTACTGCAGTGTTGCTCAGATGACACATTTGCAATGGAGGAAGCAGACAGGATGACAGGACCCTAGATTTTATACTTCGTTGCTGTAAATAGCCATCGTGTCTCGGTTTGTTTATGTGTCTCCCGACTTCTAGCTGTTGGACGTTTGGCGAGACTGGTTGGTCTGGAGTGTGCTGTGACACTGTGGCGGTGGAAAGCGGAAGGTGTAGCAGCCTGTGGTGTAAAGGGGTTATAAATAGCATGACGAGCCTGTCCACTGGTGCTCTCTCAGGCTATTGGCACCTGATGTACACCACTTCATAGCACAAGTGTTGCAGCAGTGTTGGAGGCCACTGAATCCCTGGAGAATGCATGGTGCATGCATTGTTAATAATGTTTCTGAAAGCAGTTTGGTTAAATATGCTAGCATGTTAGTATCCACCGCTGTCATCTATCCAAATCGGTCTGTCTGAGTAATGGTTTACTGTATGGGAATGTTATGAC
This sequence comes from Coilia nasus, assembly GCA_027475355.1. NCBI lineage: Eukaryota > Metazoa > Chordata > Actinopteri > Clupeiformes > Engraulidae > Coilia > Coilia nasus. The sequence continues at coordinate 9,844,210 of CM050221.1, read as the reverse complement.
TTGACTTGACTATGAAATCAGGAAGGTTTTATTAAATTAGATTTTATTGTATTTGATGTTTTTTATATTTGGTCTAGGGAAGGTTTAAGATGGTCTTATTTATGATGTGTTATTCATTTTGCTATCAGAATTATTTATTTTTCGCCATGCTTAAAGTGGTTAAAGAACATATATCTCATATATCACTATTCATGATATTTAAGGTAGTTATCCTATGCCATAGGGCTTGAGATTTAACATTTAATAAGGAATCAGGAATTTAAAAAGGGCAAAGAACAAACAGGCAGGCACACACAAGTCCTGTATGATGCACCAAAACATCATTTAGTATCTTTAACCAACTCCTTTACGAGGAATTTTACCAAGAATATGTCACTGGTGCTAAGGATGGTTAGAAGAACATCAAGAAAACCTTTGATATGAAGTAATATGATGACACACAGATCTTAAGCTTTTTCGAGTAGCATTTTGGTTCGTATTTGGATGTTCATGAATTGTCTGTATCACTGACAGGGGTGTATCCCTGTTCACAGAGCAACTGCGGCCAAAGTATTAAGATTCGTCGTGTGCTCATGAACTGCCCAGAAATAGTCACCATTGGGTTCGTATGGGATGCCGAGCAGTCCGACCTCACAGAAGATGTCATCAGGTCACTAGGTCCACACCTAAACCTCTCGGGGGTAAGGGTCATGCTGGCTGACCTACACATCACAAACTACATACCACTCTCATACAGAGCAGATCCCATACACATGATTACACGTGATTTGCATTGTTGTAGAGTTAAGAATTGAATTATGTAAAGCAATGCCTGAAAATTGCACTGCAAAATTGGACTGCAGTTTTCACACCATCAAGCTGTTTTTCTATCTGTTTTCTCCTACACCCCATGTCTCAGCTTTTCTACCGGGTCACTGATGAGAATGCAAAAAGGTGTGACCTTCACCTGGTGGGTATGATATGCTACTCTAGTCGCCACTACTCTGCCTTTGCCTATCACAGCAAGTCTTCCAAATGGGTTTTTTTCGATGATGCAACAGTAAAAGAGGTCTGTAATAATCAAAATTCCTATCTTCACTATATGTTATAGTTCCCTAACTTTTTCTTGTACTGATGAAAGCTTTTAGTATATGCATACTGTTGTTCTATTGAGGAACAGAAAAATGCATTAAATAATTACCCTTTAAGGTACCAGAATATATCTGCCATTGCAGCCTGACAGCTGTAGATTTAAAAGATTATTTCCTGTTGCTGTCACTGTAATGTTGTTGCATTAAAGTATTTGCATGATGACTTCTGTTGTCAGATTGGATCAAAGTGGAAAGATGTAGCCTCCAAATGCATGCGTGGCCACTTCCAGCCTCTCCTGCTGTTCTATGCCAACCCAGATGGGAGTGCCATCTCAAACGAGGATGCCCCTAGACAGACCACCATGTGGTCCCGCTTTAAGTCGCCCATCAACGGGGAAGTTTCAGGTGAGCGTGGCATTGCTGGAAGTCCAATTAATTGGTATCCACAACAACAACAACAATAGCAACAACAAGAAAGTGCTTGTGTGTAATGTTACTAATTTTAACAGTGATATGATTAAAAATACTGCATTGAACTGAAATTTCCATCTCCGGTTGCCATAAATACCGTATATAAAGAAAAGACTTGAGACAACACGGGCAGACAGTCACATCATCCACCTCTTTTGTCCCTGTGTGCTAGAAATACTCTTTAAAGACCCTTTTGCAGCAGAGGAGCTATTTTAGTCAACACACCAGGTACCACTTTATTATTATCACTGTTCACTTGTTTAAACTCTGACCTAGCTTACAACCCATTTCTCGGGAACAACAAAGGCTTTCCAGATATTGTGTGCCAGGAATTGCACTAAGGCGGAACATCTCTCTGGAGAGTGGCAGAGTTATATAAACGCATCAAAAGTCTGCCATTGTCATAGCGTGTATCTATATGTTGCAAACAGATCTGTAAGGCTTTGAGCACAAATCCCTCAGTCAGAGTTGGAGCACTACAGAGAGTCCACATACAGGCCTGAACTCAGATGAGGACAGACACTCTGCTGTCGCATGGAGATTACCACCCACGCTCCTCTCTACTCCTTTCCTCTTTTTTTTCTCTCCTCCTCACTCTCTTCCTTTCACTCTCCACTGCTCTATCCCCCACTCTCTCAGTCTGTTCCTTTCTCTGCACTGTAATCCTTGCGTGTTGGCTGCTGGGCTGTCCGATGCTGGACATTACCTACATGTGTATCTTCAGCTCAGTTTCGGTTAGTGTTGCTCAGCCACATGGATTTACATGGATATTTTTTCTCAAGTATTCTATGCACAGGCCTCTAGTGGAATGGGACTCAATCGTTATTACCACATGAATCCCTGTAAGTAGTGCTGGCGACATCTCTTCATTCATAACAGCATACTGTTATTTTGTGATGGGGCTCCCATCTGTACCTGTATTGAACTTGTGTTTGTTTTTGGTGGTTAACTGACCTTTAAAAGGTGCATGCAGGGGCTTAAAGCTCAGTGTTGTCCTGAAGTGCCTACAAGGAGTGTGTGGTTTGAAGTGGTTGCCAGTTTGTTAGTCATGGTTTGCTGAGCATCGAGTTTTTTTTTCTGTAAAGTGCTTTTGCGTTCACTTGGCAGTGCTTTTGCTGAGAGCAACAGTGTTGGCCATTTGGAAATACTGTAATGGGTATGTTGGATGCCAATGTTTTATGGAATTTTCAACCCTCTCACTGTCCTTAAGTGCCCTCTAAATAAAAAAATGGTATCACCAAGCTTGGGTGTCTGCTTCAACAGAGACATGCTTTTTGATGTACCTTTCAAAGACCAAATCTATGTAAGAAAATTAGTCACAAATTACATCACAACTATGATTTAGTAATAAACACTCCTTTTTGCTCTAGAGGAAGTTTGATGTTGGCTACGGTCCACAATCCTAATGCTAAAAAGTGTAGCCATCTGCTCTTCTCGAGCAGTCATTGGGATATAATCATTGTGTCACTCTAACATAGTTTCTGGGAAAGTGCTGATCTCAGCATTGCGAGTTTCACCTTTGCGAGCTTCTCCCTGAGCTCTGTTGTGAGAGATTACTGTTTGTGGGGGACACACCTCTCTTCGTCTGGCGAGAGGACTGTGATGGATTGGATTACTACAGATCATTTCTCTGATGGATAATGGCGCACAATCATTTCCCCCCTCATCCCTTGGAGTAATCCCCCTCATGTCCCCAGTGCTCAGCATCTGGGCCAGCCCGTGGCACAGCTGCCCCATATAACTCAGCACAACACACAACACCAGCACACTGACTTAACAGATTTCAGAACAGAACAGACCACACACACTGTTGCAACACACTGACTCAACACACTGTACACCACACCACTACAGTTTACAGTGTTGAGCTATAGCACAGTTGAGTCCTTTTGTCATTAGGAAATTTGTAACACTAATATGAAATATACCCTCTGTACTGAATGTGTTGTTTGCACATTTGGGAAATATAGCCAGCTGTCTGGCTGAAAATGTCTGTTAAAGTAGGAGTACTGCTAAAAGAGACTGAATATATCTGTGACTGTGCGACTGTTAGGGTGGCCCGTGTTGACAAAAGCAACAGCTGATAACAACAACAACAACAACAACAATAATAATAATATTACTATTAATAATAATAATAATAATAATAATAATAATAATAATAATACATCGTTTTTATTAGCACTTAAGTCACTTAAATATGTTGCCGGTCATATTGTAAAGCATGTGCTACAAATGTTATCATGTTCATGTGTGTTCTTCCACAGTGACTGACAGTTCTCATTCAGGGTCAAAGAAGCTTGACGGAGTGAGGGACAGTGCCCCTGTACGCTCTGGACAGAGCTCACACAAGTCTACACCACACTCAGCACCTAACTCAGGCTACAGCAGATGTAAGCAACTGGAAACAGCTAATCCTATTATTTTTTCAATGTAATTATTTCTATTCTATAAGGTGGTTATGATGCAAATTCAGTATGCTCTTATGAAAGCAGTAATATAGCATATAATATATAAACTGTTAATTTATATGTTTTTTATCAGAATCAGTGACTTTTTAAATAATCCTTAGATTCTAACAAGTCTCATTTCTTCCTTTTATTTCATGCTCAGTCAAAGCTGCTCCAGGTAGTCCAGGTGGGTTCTGTGAGTCTTCCAGAGAGACGTTCCCTAGAGTAGGCGACCTGCAGAAGAAGGAGGGGGAGAGAACCCACCGCAGGCCTGGCTCTCTGCAGCAGCGCGGTAAGGCCAGACAGTCTGCTGAGAAACTGTATTGATCGTGTGCTGCTGCCCAACCAATGACCTAGGCAGCCACATTGTTAGTGTGTCTTTTTATGTTGCCCAGTGTCTAAATGAAAAGGAAAATATCTGCAGATTCAGATTTGGCCTAATCTGTTGATGCTGAGATTAAGTGGAAGCATATCGGATGATTGATTTGGTAAGCCTTGATAGGACGGTGCATAATTAAACCAAGGCAGCAAATTCTGGCATTATGTATAGTAATTATCTTTTCTATGATCAGTGTGAGGGTGCCTTTAATCTCTTCTTCTGGAACACCACGTGAAACCAGTAAGCACCAGAGAGCACAGACCTCCAAGGCATGCCCTATCTCCCAATAAAAAAGAATCCTTTTAAAAATTCCTGGATCTAGACAGTGTTCCACATCACCACCGAAATCTAATCCAATCATCACTCTAACCATTTTATTGGTCCTTCCTAGAAAATTTCATGCAAATTGTTAGTGGAGTATGAAGTGATTGTTAAATCATGTTTATATGTAGTGAAGAAAATCAGGATTAATGAATGAATGCATCATGCAGGATTATTTCGATTTCTGTGTAAAATATTTTATTTTGAAAAAATTAGGCGGTAGATTATTTTTTGGTTGTTTTGTTTTGGCTTCAACTTCAAATGTGCTTAGTTTGCACATACTGTATGAGGATTGAAATGCACCTAGTTTGCACATACGGTATGAGGAGCCCAAAGTGAAAATATCTTAAATTTTCACAGCCAGAAGCAGCGCTACAGTTTACAGAGTGTTTGTAATCAGTCTGTAATGACCTCTTTTAAAAGTAATAAAGTGTTTGTAAACAGCCTTTTCTGACCTCCTTTAAAAGTAATAAAAAAACATCAGTATTTTATCATGCCTACGGTCAAAAGATGAAAAGCTTTTACAAAGTGTTTTGGCCATGGAAATTGTTGACTCTCTTTCGATCTTGTTTTTATGAAACCTCTGTATTCACTATTCACTCTTTATGAACAACTTTTTCAATTCATGAAATATCTTTAGGAATTATTCCAGCTCCCATTAATACTTATACAAGTTCATCCATCATAGAAATGCAAAGTATAACAGTTAAATATTTAGACAAATAAGTTCTTAGCCAAAAACTAAATAATTTTATGTAAGCCTTGGCATCCTTCTTAACAAAACCATTTGCATTCCCTAAAGGCGCTTGATGTACAGTAGTATTGATGTAGTATAGCACAGCTTGGTGGCCTATACTCTCTTATGTGAGTGGGCGATTCAGGATGTGTCACAATTTAATTTTATTCCTTTATTTGCGTTTTAGGGAAAGAGGGCACTGGCTTTAGCAGAAGGGCAAAGTAAAGGCGACTGGTAGTCAGGAAGTGCAGGAAATACAACACTGGCACATCTCCATAAGCACCATCTGCCTCCAGAGCACGACTGAGCACGAGGCAGAAACAGACCAATGAGAGTGCTTTGCCTTTGCGTTTAAAATACTGTGTTCTGCTGCACTTTGCCCATTGACTGGGGAATCTGTTGGTTCTGTGTGCACGCCGATCGGCATGTTCTCCTCTGCTTATGCACTATGCAGAAAACTACCTCAGTCCTTGACATGTACTCATGTGTTGTGTTGGAACTGTGGCAGTTGCACCAGAATGGGATGACAAAAAAGTCAGGTAAAAGAATGGTAATTTGATCTATCAGTGAGAGTCAGCACAAGAAAATTGTATACTTAGGGTGATGTATTTATGATGATATGTATGCAGAAGTTATGACACTGAAACTTTTTGTGTGTGTATTGCATAATTTAAGTACCTTAAAAGTGATTATTTTGTCCCCTATCAGACATGACATATCCTAGGGCCACATCACCCCCAGAGAATGGTCTGCGATCTCAGCCAGACCAGCGGATGCGCTCATCCCAAGGCAGGGGCTCTGTGCGGCAGGACCGTCCCTCCCCCCACTCACAACGTTCACCCCAGGAGCCCCACCCCCAGCCCTACCCCACCTCCACTGGGGCTGCCACTCGCCGGCTGGAGACTCGTGACACGGACCAGCAGCAGGACCGCTGTGGAGGGGGAGGAGGCAATGGCGGAGGTAGCAGTGGAGGGGGAGGAGGAGGGGGGAAGTCACGTTCTTCGTCCTGGCGACCGGTGCGCGAGGTCCTGAACGTGGACAGTGTGCTGAGTGAGCTGGAGCGACGGCAGCAGGACAGCCCGCGCTGCGCTCGCTCCCTGGGCCAGCAGAGGGCACCGCTGTCTGAGCGCAAGCAGAAAGGCCTGATGACCATCTATGAGGATGAAGGTCGTCACGATAACGAGAGCCGCAGCTCCCAGGACTCTCAGCATCGTGCCGCGCGCTCCAAGGGGGGAGCCATCGCGCCCCTGCGCGCTGACAACTGGACCATCCAGCGCACTGAGTCAGGCTACGAGAGCAGTGACCGGCTAAGCAGTGGCTCCACTAACCCAGACTCACCAGGCGTGGAGAACTTAACTGGGAAGGAGCTGAAGTTGGCACAGGATGCACCTCTGCTCAGGTAGGCACTCTGGGTAGCATGGAGGCATCCTTACATCAGCAGAGGTAGCAGCACTGATTATTGTTTAAACACACAGAGAATAATGGCTAACGGCTGTTGATTAATTGACAGACATGTTAATAGGAATAAATGTATGAATTTGCTAAGAAAATGCCTACCTGTCTGCGTGTCCCAGGGCCCAGGTTCACCACAACAGAGGCGAGGTGAAGAACGACCCAACCCGCTCTCCACTATACCACAGTAAGTGCTCAGCAGTGTCTTTCTAGGAGGATCTGGGCCACAGGCCTCATCCTGTTTGTGTTTAGAAACCTGACTGACACCTTTACGGGTGCTGCTATAACACTACGGTAGGGGGCTAATTACTTGGCCTGGCAGACATGTGCATGTGTCAGTGGGTTAGGTGTTTTCATTAACTGTTTGACAACACTGTTATGAGACTAAGGTTTAAACCAGGTTTAACTAGGGCTACCGGTTCACATCAAGGTAAGGGCCAAAGGTGTCGAGGACTTTTTGAGAACAGATACCTTACTATAGTACACAATTCAATATTGCCTATGTACAACCTACAGTTTTGTCTCTAAATTTAGATTATTCAGACTACAGAATGTTTGCCTACTCTCCTCTGACCCAAGTTTTTTTTGAAGGGAAAGGGTTTTGAAAGCTGATTATAATTCCAGGCCATTTTATCCCCTTACTAAATAGTGGAAGATTATGTTCCAGCGAGGCGGGAGTAGAGGGGCGACTGGGAAGCAGATCCCTGTCATGTCTGTGGTGATTTAGCGGAGCATTGAGCTCACCACACAAAGCCCAGATAGCTCTGCTGTCTAATCTGCATTCACTATTTCAGCCAACAAGGTTTCTGAGAAGTAAACACCATATAGAATAAGTTTTGTAGGAAGTGTATTATTATTATTATACAGATGAACCATTTCAGTTTGTAAATACCTCATATTACCTTAGCTTTCAGCTTCTTCTCCACTTGGCTTTTGCTTTAGGTGGAATGTAGGCCAACATTCTTCAGCCTTATGACAACCCAGGAGCTAAAGTTTCTGATCATCTGTCTTGGCTTTTATCCTTGTGTGGACCTCTAGGTCACAGGAAAGGGAAAATAACTTTTCTATTTATACAGTGGAGGGATTTAGCATGCATGCAGCCTCTTGGTGAACTGTGCTAGGTGGCTGCCTCTTTCCTCCTCCTCCTGGGTTTGGCACTCCCGTCTCAATCCCTGTAGTGCCCTCCAATGGTCACATGTAGAAATTACAATAATAGACACATTTCAAAATGGAGGCTGTATCATCACACATAAAAATTTGAGATGGATGACAGTGACTCAGATGGAGGGCACAAAAATATACAGTACATTGCAAAAGAAAAAAAAAACAGCTAAAACTGTGGTGTTTGGTAATATGTGAATTTTACATGTGTTAAATGTTATCTCTCACAGGTAAACACCTGCTGAAATCTCAGGGAAAGAATTCAGATCATCTGGTGAAATGCAGTCCCAGTTCCAGGTAGTGCATGGAACATTGGAAGCCTATCTTTTCCACACTGTGATAATAACTCTGTGACTCTTAAGACCTTACGTACATGTGGCCGTAGGAGGATGGTGCAGTTCTTTAACCTGTTTACTCATATCTTTATTGCAGAAGGAAGCTCAGATATTCATCCAGTAGCTCTAAGAAAAGTAGTACATCAGAGAGGGATCTCATGCCCTCCAACTGTAAGCATGAACAGGAGGATTTGTCCCAGCGGGGCCGACGTTTAGACAGCCCCCCACCTAGACAGCTGGGTAAAGTGAGCAGCTCTGAGTGCAACAGCTCTGATGACCTCACCAATCCGCTATCAGAGCAGGAGGACAGTGCGTACCGCTCCAGCACAAGTGAGACAGCTCCAGCTGAATCCCCCAGGCCTCCCCGCACCCCTGCCACTCAGCTCTCGCCCCCCCATCAGGAGTCTCCATTGGTGACAACCCCAACCCGCGCCAAGCAGTCAGTGGGCACCACTCGCCCAGGGGATGGGCGCACGCCTCCTTTTCGACCACGCCTGCTCCAGGAACCTTCTCAGACCAGCCCACGGCCGTCGACCCGCAGTGCTTCCACCTCCATCTCCGCTTCCACTTCCCACTGGAGGTCTGAGCCTGGTGGCGCCCACACACCCTCCTCAGATGTGAGCTCCAAGTCGGGCTCCGATCAGGAGCGCAGCGATGGGGGTGCGGGCGAGGGGGAGGAGAGGGGCCGTGGCTCAGATCGCAGCAGCAGCAGCTCAGGCGGTGGCAGTGGCGGTCCACAGGGGTCAGGTGTGGCGCTGACGACATATTTCTCGGTGGACAACTGCATGACAGACACATACCGGCTGAAGTACCACCACCAGAGGCCCCTGCTGCTGTCTGTGGCTGAGCCCAGGCCTGCGGTGAGAGGAGGAGAGCCACACCGGGACGGGGGACACCCCGGCGAGACGCAGGCCGCCTCGGAGCATGGCAGGAGCAGAGCTGACCTGGGTTAGAGCTGCCAGCACTCACAGCACACCAGACCTGTATCCTGAGGAGAGCCTGTAGATGTATTCTGTGTATTCTTAGCTGACCATCAGAGGCCTAGTACCCAGCATCCTCACATGGAGGAAGGCACCCTCTTCAAGTCCTAACCCCTGAATCCTAAACTCAGAGGATTTGGACAATATGGCTGCTCCTCAGACTATATCTTGTCCTCACCTTAGAAGCTTGTTGCTTTTGTAGTGAATTGCAATGTAGTATTAATGGCTCCATTCTGGCACAGACACAGATATTTCACTGTTCTGACTTGGCCATGTCTTACAATTTTAGGCTATGCAAGCAGTAAGCCCACAGCAAAATGGAACCCAGTGACTCCAAAAGGACTGGATGAGCATGGCTTTTTGTGATGAATGTTGCAGTATTGGTAAGTGGTCTTGTCAGTTTAAAGTCCAAATAATGTGGCAGCTAAATTTATGATGACGACAAACCATCAAGGATATTTGTCATTCAGTTTCACTCAAGCAGATTCTTTAAGACCTGAAGCAATTTCACTTTTACAACCTTCGCCTATACACTTGTGTGTATCTTTCTTTTTTCTCTCTAGGGTCTAATATGGATGGGAAATCTTGAGATGGATGCCAAAGAAAACTTGTGGGAAATAGATCCTAAAACCTCAAATAAAAGGAACATTGCCAAATCATAAACCTGGTTATTGTGTACATATAATGAATCTATGTAAGCCATAAATGTAGTGGAAGCTGAATGAGCCCTCCTCTGTTCCACTCTGGTGTGGAGTCGTTTCCTCAGACATCCACCAGATGTCAGTATGCACCTTTACTTCTTGCACCTATACTCTTCTCTTTGCTTGCTAACATGGTTGGCCTATTTCTATGCTTTAACTGATGTGGTACAAATAACGTAATACCCTTGCATCAGGCTTGTCTAAAAGATGAGTCTAAATATTGTTTGATCCCTCAAGCTTTACCGTTTTGTTGTATTTTCTTTCAATGTGGAGTTTGTACATACTTGTCAGATGTTTATTTATGGAGTGCCTTTTAAAGTTTTTTCATGAATAGATATGATTCATGACTCATGAACAATGTTGTAAAATGATGTCCACTTATATATTTTTGGAGATGCCTATGCATTTATTTTTATTCTTTGTTTAATAAACTTCATTCAAACATGATGCCTTTTTTTCTATTGTCTTTTATATTTACTCTCTATTCATTTTTACACCAGTGTCATGTCAGTCTCATTTTATGTTCACAACAAAAAAGCTGCTGTTTTTATTAGTAATACTTATGTAAGATGTGAAAAGAATATGGGACCATATAAATGAGGAACAGTTACTGCTGACTGTGATAAAAGAGATTACAATTACACTATTGTTTCAGATGTGTGGTTTTGGATAGAAATTCCTGTTTACTCTCACAAGTCTTATAGCATATATGACAATGAAACAGAAGACCACTTAGTTCCATTTATTCCATTTAATATCAAAAACGCACTAACTCAACCAATAACATGTAATTTCATATCAAAACGCAGTACAGATGGTTGGTTGTACGTTCTGTGGGCTGTGAACAGTGCATAACTGAATGAAGTATGTCTGAAAACTTGTCATAAAAGCAGAAGAGTATCTCAGCCATCATTGTGCGTGGCAGTCTTTTTCAAATGGTTGGAAAAATAGTTCTCCCCTTGCCACTCTGTGTCATACAATCCAAGGGCGGGCTGCTGTGTTCTTGTCAGCATCTGACAGATACCTAGATGAAATGTGACTTCTTTTAACTTCTCTTGAAGATCCTTTTGGCATCCACACCGTCATAGTTGTAGCTCTACAAAAAAATGGAATATTTCTCACATATATCTCAAAAATCCCAGGCTCCTTTACAGCAGGAATAAATCATGTTTTTCTTGAATGAAAGCAAAGCAACCAAAGCCCATTCAGTCGTGCAAATGAGTTTTTTTATTTCTACTGACTCACCTGAACCAGCTCCCCATCAACAATAGTTCTTGTTGTTGTGAGGACTTTGCCATTGTCTTTCCTAGTGAATGTGCCCATCATCGTGTCTCCCTCTGAGAACCATGATCCCTACAACACACATTTTTGTCATTAGAGCTCTAATACACTTTGTTAAGTGTAGTTCTTACAACAGTGACTCTAACTCAGGGCAGGTAATTAGAGTGTTTGCCTAGTGTGTGTGTACGACTGGGTGGGGCCTTTACAATAGGCCACATTAATAACGGTCATTCCCTAGAAGTCTACATTTTCCTCAAGCTGCTGCTGCACATTGTTGTTGCTGTACCATACATTAATATTTCATAACTATACTTTATTACATATTAGCTCCCCAGCCCTCTCCACACACGTTTGTCCAACCCCACCTCAGCGCTGTCAGCTGCACACGCAGTGCAACCCCCAACCCACAGCCCGTCATCTGCCACCACAGCCAGTCCTTCCTCCCAACCATAACTGCACTTTATGCACTTTATCCCACCCCCCTTCACCTTTTTTTTACCTCTGCCCTTCTTATGGTAGTCATCCCCCCCAAATGCATTCTACGCACTTTACTCCCCACTCCCCATGCACAGTCTAGACTCACAATCAACAGTTTCACTGCATGTCCTACTACCCAGTATATCTATGCATGTGACAAATTAAACTTGTATCCTTGTATCGTTGTATATAATAATAATCATAATATATAATAACTACAATTTATTTGTATCAGTATTAAATTATGTGTTTGCCTCTCAATTGCTGTGTTCTACAAAAGTACACAGACCTGAAAGACGTGTAAAGAATTGTGCATGTGAATGATTGTGAACCAGGCACCATCTTGGGTAATGCTTACAGAGAGCTCTGTCCCATCGGCCAGGGAATATTCGAAGGGGACTCCAAATGTGATGTCGAGGTCAAGCGTCCTGAAGTTGCTGCTCTCCTTGATTTTGATCTTGTCTCCTGTCTGGTCAATGGTGATCTTCAGATTGTCATGGGCAGCCAGCTTCCTCTTCACCATGTTAATGCCTGTTCATTCAACAATGCAGGTGCTATTAAGAGCATACCACAGACATGTTGCCTAACTGCTTTTGGGAACCGGCAAAGGTTTGAGTAATAAATGCAACATTGTCACACCTCAATGAGTACAATGCCCAGAAATGAAGACTTGTCTTGTCATGTGTCTTCTTGCCTACATGACTTGCCATAAGCAAGCATTTGCTTTGTAAGTCAGGCTATTACTGTTATACTGTACATCATGACAACTTCACAACAAACAGCGAAAATGCATATGAAAATAGGATTAGAATCATGCATTTTAAAATCCTTGATGGCAATAATATGTCATCAAAATGTTTAGCAAAAGGTCTTGCACTTGCATTGCTTAAATGGTTATATTTCAATCAATGAAAAATCCCAATCCAAGATTCCAGAATTATTTTTTTTGTATTATTGAAATTTTGTCCCATAAAAAAATGTCCAAAGAGAGCAAGTCCATACCCAGCTGTTCCATGAACTTCTCATAGTTGTCGTTGCGGTCTACTTTCCAGGTGCCGTTGAAACTCATGTTTGGGGTCTGTGCCGGACAGGTGGTGAAGTGTGTGTTCCTGTTGTGTGTGTGTGCTCTGGGAGTGCCTTCACTTAATGCGGAGCCTTCCCTTTTAAACTGTTCCAGCAGTGAGTCCACTTCCTTATCTCCCTCTTTATCGTTTTGCTGATGTGTACGTTTAAAGCTCACATTGAATAAATCTGCTCAAGGCTATGTCATGCTCCAGCATGCAGTGGTGTTGCCGCTGTTACAGTGCATGGATGAGATTGGTCAATTGGTTCACTGTGGGAAACAAATGCTGACTTGGAGCTTAAAGAATGCCATTCATTGCCATTCATTTCTCAGTGACAACTCCCACACACACACGCATAAACACACACACACACGCATAACACACACACACACACACACACACACACACACACACACACACACACACACACACACACACACACACACACACACACAGGGATGCAATGGCCTTTGATACTACAGTACATGTAGTTGTTTGGCTTTAAATTTCTATTTAGCTTCTGCACAGAATTAGCATTGTTAAGTGCTTTGCAATCTGGTACAGGTCAACATATGGCACTGAGCAGCACTGAGTAATTAAAAATATGTAGTAAAAAGAGTTAAAATGGCTATGCACTTAGTACATATGACACATGCTGATTATTGTCAAGCTATTGTTTATTGTATAAGTAGCGGTAATGTAGACAGTAGGCTTATGTCTGGTCTGGATTATGGACTCACGCCTCACCCTCTGCCCCCCTGGGCCTGGTTGGGCCATTTGCTAATTTGGTCCTGGCTACTACAGCCAAGATTATCAAATCATTATTAATCAATATGTCTTTAAAGGGGAAGTGAGGTATAAGGATTCCAATCTGTTCGCTCTTCAGCTGCACAGACAGCATTTGCTGTGTCCTGCTAAAAGTCTAAATAGCCTGACTACTTTACGTGGCAACCTCACACTCACTTGAATTCACCATCATTAAATAGTAAACCTGTAATCACCAACATCAATGCAATGATAACGTAATCGTGATGCAATCGACATGGAGAAAATGGAGCCATTGCTGGTGATATGAAAGAGCTGGCATTGATGCCATTGTTAGAAGTACTCTAAAGATCACTATCACCAAGACTAAGATGCAGTTAAAAAGACATGCAATGCATGTGAACTTATTGTCAGAGGTCAGCCTTGAGTTCGGTGACAGAGGTGGAGGAACTGTACCATAGGTGCTCAGTCTCAGAGCAGCACATGGTTTTCACATTCTGTTGCAGAAATAGATTGTCAGAGCCACTTAAACTCTTTTTTCACAGGGCATGTTGCCAAGTAATTGTTCTGAAGAGGATGTTGATCTGCGTGGCTTAAACCTTGAAACAGGAGAAAGGTCATGCATTCATACAGACATGTTTTACACTTTAATGGTATGACTTGTGATCAACCCACTCACAAAAATGTGTTTAGCCATAACCCTTTAGCAAATGAATTGAAATAAACTGCAATTTCGTCAAATTACAATTTCTTATTTTCATATGTGTTATTTGTTTATGGGTCATTGTTAAATCAATTGATTTAAAGTGATTTAAAGTTGCAAATTAATGTTGAGTACTTCAAACATCAAATGGAAGTCTTTAGTTTCAAATAATTTGCATAAGGGTATAGCCACAGACATAAAACACAAATATAGCACATTTTTAATCAATCAGACAACCTTACTGTTACTGATAACTCAGCAAGTAAAAGCAGCAGTAGTAAATCTGTATTAAATCTGCTTTGGCTAACTAATGGAAACAAAATAAACATTTTCTCCGCAGGTGTAATGTGGTCTTCCTGTGCCAGTGCATACTGGTCAAAGATGTACTCTGTGACCATACCCATGTGTCAGATCTCTGGACTCACTCCCAGAGCTGTAACTCAGGCCTTGGCACATATAAAGCGGCATATCAACAATATGTCTGTTCTTGGCTTTACACTTGTCTTGTTACTCAAGAGCACCTCACATGCAGTGTCACACCCAGGAACCAACCGAGGCCCTCTCATCAGAGTGACATAAAATCATGATTGGTAATGGTCAGAGTGGACTTTCAAAATGTTCTGATAAGACTTATCAGCGCAAGTTTTACATGAGCACATTAGTGACCTTGAATAGAGAGACTCTTAAAATCTTGATTGCATGATGATACTGATATGTTCCATTTCGACTTCAACCCTAGTAGTTTGACCACTCAATAAAAGAGACCTTTGTAGTTTACAAGTTGTAGATCCTTGCACAGTCTCCCATAGTTCTCAGAGGGCAACCATAAGAAACAGTGGTAAAAAGACATAGAGACGAACAATCAATATAAAGACAAACACATTACAACAGCATTAACAATGACAATAACAACAAAAATACAAGTCATTGTCAACTTTATTCATATAAAATACAAATGAAGTTTTCTGTTAATTTTTTCGGTTAATTTTGGCCCATCAATTAACAACTGCAGCAGAGGTAATGCCATGCATTCTTAGCATAGCACAACATGGTCTACACATACAACTATGTCTGCAAGAACCCTATGATTATGATTGAGATTTTTGCTCTTTTTACTTTGCTTTTTACTTAAATGTATCTCACTGGGTTTATAGTTACAAACATGTAATTTGTTTATTTGCATTGAGAATGTATATGCATAAACAATTCAACTGTTAGCTGTATAATGTTTAGCATTCTCCTGATCTGAATCTTAACTATATGGGACTCCAGGTTTCACAGCAGGCCATATATGCCTAACAAAATTGTGTCAGCTTAACATCATATCACTGCAGTCATTCCAGATAACAACAAACAGTTTATCTCTCTAGTGGTTTAATAATTCATGTTTTACTATACTACTGAACCTATATTTATTTTCCATACCAAACAATAACAGGCGACCAAGACAACCAATAGTATTTTTGCATATACAGTCAACCTTAAAGATTTAACATTAATTTGTGAAATTCTGGCATCTCAAGATTAAACCACTAGGTGGCTGTCTTTTGACATCATTAGTTGATATACCTATGCCTGTCTTGCTTTAGTGCATACCCATCATCATCATCATCATCATCATCATCAGTATTTACAGATTTATTTTATTAATCGTGGGTTATTACGAAATACTATTTTTCTGATTAAAGATTTTGTGACTATCAAAATTGTATAGGTAGCAGACCTTTCCATAAATTAATGCTTAAAGTAGTTCCTAGGACACCCAACATTTATGCCATAAAAATCACTGCAACATATATAAGACAGTGTGTTTATCTGGATAAATAATCTGGAATTGGCTTTATAGGTGCAAAGCACAGATGTGTTGTGGGCTGGTGAAAAGTTAACTCCACACATAATGCCTCATTTTCTCTGTTTAACTTTGCTTTGCATTAAGGCAGCATGCATTCATTAACTGCACAGATATGCACCACTGCCCACTGTTTATATGTACATGTGCATGTGTTCAGCATGCGGATGAGTGTGTGTTTGTATGTCTGTGTGAAAACCACAATGCAAATGCCTTCAAACTTCCCCATATTCAATGCTGAAAAGAAATACTTCAGATTGGTTTAGTGGTGTTTATTTTTCACAGAAACAGAACACTTTCAACATTTTTAACAGCTTAAAGAGATGCTTGGGGGAAAACAAATATTGTCTGAGGAACTGCTCTTAGTATTTCCAAGCAAAATGAAATGTGCAGAAGATGTGGATGAACTACAACCTGCCTAGTACCTTCATTACTTTGCAGAATTTCTCACACCTAGGAAGATACTTTGGCAATCCTTGAAAATGCAAGTTGACAGCAAAGCATAACATGTCCTAAAAACAAATTCATAGCACGCCTGACTGTTGAGGATCCGAAAAACTCTAGACAGGCATATACTGTCAAATATACAGGTAATATTCAGTGAGGCACTTGGCACACCTTTCTATCAGGAATACTACATAGTGTTGTAGCAAATTGTACAAAAATCACAACCACACCCCCTTTGCTTCATAAATATTTTAAGAGTAACTTGGATGGCTGTTGTCCATTGCGATCTTTGATTGTGGCACAAATTTACATTTTCGAGGGTGTGAGGAAAAATATAGCCTATGCTTTTCAATTGTGGATACATGCTCTACACGTACTCCCTTGCATTAAAATCATCTTGTCAAACATTTGACAGAAATAGAATGTGTCACATATAAAAATTAAAATTGGCAATATAGGTGAGACCTTTGCACAACATAAAGTGGTAAAAGCTGGTGGACTAAAACCGAAAAAAAATTATTTTACTATAGCCTACGTGCAAGATACTGAGGACAACTGATATAATTGATCCTCTAACAATATAGTTATATAATAAGATAAAATCAAAGAACTGCAAAGTGATGTTTTAAGAACATATCTACTTAAATACAAATTTGAAGTGAGATTACGTATACTGTACTATGAATACTATAAATTATAATAGTTATGGTCCACAGTTTGTAAAGATTACATACATACAAAAAATAAATATGTTGTACTATAATTAAATACAGCCTACACTTCAGAAGGCTTAATCACACTTTTTTAAAGCTTATGATCGTATTTGTACATAAATACATGTGAATGACAGATGAACAGCACTAGATCTTTTTAACTAGCCAAAATACTTTACTACCTTACCCTGTCTAAGAGCCTCCACTCTATGGCACTCTAAACAGACAATTTAAAAACCAGGCGTCCAATGGTAATGAGTAATAGAATAAATAATAACAATTTCATGAACTCCAGAATACTGAGTTGTCAGTCAAAAGAGCAAAAACAAAGAGTTAGATTCAGTGGAAATAGTGAGACAAGCACATTATATTAAAATCTGTCCTTCTACTCATCATACAGTACAACAGAGTTCATATGAAAGATACATTAAAATACACAATAAGTTGTGTTAATTATATGTGTTTGATTTCCATTTTACTGAATGGTGAACAAGTTAAATATGAGGTGACACAATTTAAGACAAAAATGTAATATTTCAAAAGGAGGATGACTCTTGCTGTAGTTTCCTACACGTTTGTTTCGGGGGTTCTCCGGGACAAAAACCAAACCTTCATCGGTTCCTTTTTGCCCTTCATACTGACTGGCCCTCTATACTCCAGATGAAACTGGGGGTCGGCATTTTCAGCTGACTGCAAACACCTGCAACACAATAGAACACCAAAATCCATAACAAACGTTACAAAAGGTCAAAAAACAAAACCATGTAGCCATTTACATGGTACATACTGTACTTTCAAGGAACAGATTTAATCTGTTTCCATTTGAATTGTTGCACTGGTCCTCTTAGTCATTGAGAAGAGAGAATACTCTGTGTAACCAAAAACAGCATTATAAAGTGTATTGTCACCTGTATGTGTACTCAGAGACATTAATCTTGCCCTTCTCTCCTGTGGTCTCAGTGCGACTCGTTAGGTTAACAGTGTTTCCAAAGAGGCAGTAACGGGGCATCCGCTGGCCAATGACCCCTGTGACCACTTCCCCAGTGTGGATACCTATGGTTATCTGGAAAGAAAATACAACCATTCCTCGGGGCATTATTTATCTATGGTGCTGAACAGCTATCTAGTTTCAATAAAAGTTGCTATGGATGTTAAGCATGCTGTATTAGCACTAATTATAGCAATACTTTGCACTGGCTGTAACTGTCATGATGGTCATGTTCAGTTGCATCAGTCTAGCAAAATTGTTTCCATGTATGCATGAGTATGTGCTTGTTAGTGTTATGAATATAAATATGCAAAAAGAAAAACAGTTTAAAACACTTTACTTCATCATTGGAACTGGGTAGTCTGACAATGTAAAATCAAGATACGGAATTTCAAGCACATTTTATAATCCTGCCCATGATATTAGAGATTTTGTCCCCAAAGACCATTTGTGAGTGGCATGATATTTATAAATAGTTCATACAAACACAGAGTCATGTGTTAACTGTAGCAAGGCACTCGCCTGAAACTGCTCATGCCTGCGACATCACATTTACATGTTGTCCTTAACCTCTGGGGTACACACATAGTAAGCAGGACATGGTGCTGCCCAGATGCTGACATTTCAGGCCCATTTCATGGCAAACACCACTACATGCACTGATAAATGATGATGCACTGTATCGAGACGAGAGAACACAGTGCTGTTTCAGCTTTGACAAACTCTCCAGATGGGAAGGCACTAGATGTTCAGGACAAACTTAATGTGAGTGTATTTTTACACTACAAGTCTGTATCGGTCTTTTGTGGCTCTTGTGAACAATAGCCTCACGTGTGTGTGTGTGTGTGTGTGTGTGTGTGTGTGTGCACGCGCTCGTGTGTCATCAGACCAATGAATGGCCTCTTCGTTTAGGCAACCCCCATTTTCCAATTCCATCTTCATGGGTCACTGATACAATAACAAAGCCAACCAGTCTGTTTATACAAATGACGAACTGTGGAGTATCACAGTTACAACAGCTTGCTCAGACGGTTACATATCCTCAGAGCCTATTTTAAGCCACAAATGCATCAGGTCAGACACTTCTGTATCCAAAATGTATAAAAAATGAATACATTGACAAAATATTTAAATGCTTTGCAAGTCCACTGAAATGTTTGTTAAAGGAACACATTACCCTGCTTGTATATCACTGCATGGCCTTGTTTTTTCCACTGCCATTTTGGTGAGAGGTGGGTGGCATGCAAGTTTTCCCAAACTCTGATTTGTCTGCCCAAACAAGGCTAGATGGGAGGGAAGTGGCATGTTTGTGGGACTGTCAGCGCTCGGCTGGCGTCTCAGAGCAGGGTCTGACAGATGGATTTGCCTACACAGATGCAACTGTTGGGCTAGCTCCCAAATGATGACCTCAAAACTCATGAATTTCGAAAATGCTTATAACAGAGGGAGCTATGTACATGAAGACACATATCAAATGGTTTACATAGTCACATCTCAAAGCTGTAGGTGAATTAGAAAGAATTCTGAATAGATGGAGAACCAAAAAATGGGAAAGTACAGTTCTCACCTGTACAGGTTCATCATCCACCTTCACCTGTCCAGCGATCTCCATCATGTCAAGGGCTAGGTGGCATATGGACTGGGCATGATGGGTGCAGGGCTCGGGGAGGCCACTGACTGTCATATACTTATCACCAACTGTCTCCACCTGTCAGGGGTAGCCAGACACACATTTATGACAGGCTTTTCAGAAAACAAAAGGTACAGGAGCCATTGTCTGTTGTCAGATGAGTTCATGGTTTGGGGCAAATGGAGACCAGGGTGAGAGGCTATTTTGAGGGCTGGCAAATGTAGATTATTGGAGGTGAAATAGCAGCACTTGCTCTCTTACATCGCACTCTTGACTGGAATGCTACTTACATCTCTTGAGTATGAACCTTAAAAAATTACAGTTTGATTTCTTTTTTTCTAGAAATAAAGCATAATAATCATTAGGTTCAAAAAAAAAAAAACATCAGCTCATTTTAATGCACATGCGAATATCAGGCTCTTCTAATTGCACCTTTATCTCTCCCTCTTTCTCCCTCACCATTTGTGAAAAACACTTTGGAGCCTTAAGTGACCCACTCCTGCAAGTAAAAGAAGAATCACATCCATGTGGGCAATGTCTGTTTTGGCACCGAAGACATCTGGCCACTGGCTAACACTGCAGTTATTGGGGCATGTTTCTGCTAGAGTCCTGTACAGCTAAAGACAAGTGAATACACCACATGACAAAACACTTAAACAGCCATGTCTGCGCTGAGATAGCCATGTCCATACAGAGACTGTAAAATTCTCAGACCACCTAGCTGTTGGAACGGTAAGAGTAAATATTACTTTCTTTGGTTAGCCAGTATTGAGATTCTTGCCTTGTACACAGTGTGGTTAACACAGCTTCTTAAACTGCATTCTTGTTTAAAAGCCCAAAGGCTATGCTTTTAAAGGTGTAGTCTTGGTAAAATCACAGCCTGAGTTAGTTGATGATTTAGAAAAACAATACAAAAGTGATGTACACAACAGGAAATTTCTAACCTTGTAGACATAGGGGTTCTTCCGTGTGTCAGTAAGAATGTCAAATCTGGTGTACAGGTCATTGAGCAGATTGACAATTTTGATGGCTCCCTCAGCCGAGGCATGCTTGCTGCAGAAAGCATTGAATCCCACAATGCCGCTGAAGAGGATGGTGACATTGTCGTAACGCTTAGCAGGCACTGGT
The DNA here is from genome assembly GCA_027475355.1 of Coilia nasus. Taxonomy (NCBI): domain Eukaryota; kingdom Metazoa; phylum Chordata; class Actinopteri; order Clupeiformes; family Engraulidae; genus Coilia; species Coilia nasus. The sequence continues at coordinate 9,823,109 of CM050221.1, read as the reverse complement.
CTCTTGTGACGCAGCTCATTGGCCACTGATGGTGGCAGCACGGAATACAACAGTCTGCAGGAAACATTTACAGGGTGGATAATGAAATACACACAGTATAAAAATAGAATACAAACATTTGAAGGTATCCTATGGGTATCTATACACAGTGCATCATGCATATGCATTAGAAACACATAGTTAAATCATTTAAATACTGAAGATACTGTTTTGTTCTTCTTCAGCATGTTTTCTGTTTCATGCATTTCTACTAAATACTTTCATTGATTTTACAAGCAACACTTGTGGATTTAAATGTGACCCAAAATGAATCAATTTCCTTCAAATGTAGATGAGCCATTGTTGTGTACAGAACATTTCACTGTGGAGCTTTTCACGAGCAAGGGAAGTTTTTCAAGGAGAAATCCAAGGCCCCCAAGGACATGTAGCTCAGAGTCTTATCTCTTAAAGCAGCAGTCGGGAGTGTCAATAGACGTTGTCATGGTAACCACCCCATGTCTCACTTTGGGGTTCAACGTGAGACATGTTGAATAATATATCATGCTTCACACCCAGTGTTTTAAAAATATAGCCTATGTGCAATTTCTCAGCACCGCTCCACAGTAACCATGAAACGTGATGGCGGCCTCACACCTCCCCTTTTTTGACAACATGCTTTTGGTTAAGGCTGAAGGATACTGTTGTTTGGACAAAGACCACTGTGGAGCTGTAAACTGTATCTTTGCATCTGAGGCCTGAAATTCTTCACAAACAGCTCTTATTTCTAAGCTTCTTCCTTTTTGTCTGACATATTTACATATAAAAGCTGTGACCAGACGGTTATGATGATTATGTACGCCATTTGCTTCAAAAAATGTGACTTGAAAGTGTTTTCCCCTTCCTTTATAAATTATATGGAAATTTCCTGCAGCCTCGGACCTAGGAAATAACATTTCGGTGTTGTGAATTATACGCTGGGAAAGAGCTTGCACAGGCGAACAGGCCTGGCTGCACAGATAAGCGTGAATCTATTCATCCAGTTCCAGCCACAGCACCTTTCTTAGTGTGTTATCAACCAGCTCGCGCCTCCAGAGGTGAGGGGAAACGGTATGGCCAGCGCAGTGTGTGTTCTCACAAAAATTGCTGAGGGGACGACTTACATATTCATGAAATGTTGTGATTGTAAGTCATCTCAGTCGAGCCTATCTTGGAACTTTGTAGTGAGGCTGACAGAGGGACTAATGTTTAGAGACCTCGCTAGGTTCCCACACAAAGATACATACCAACACTTGCACATGTACAAAAACACACGTGGCCTTGCCTGCATGCCCGCATACATGCAGCCAAACGGCTGCGTTTGGGGCAACTGCCCTACACACCCTATGACTAGCATGTGGAGGTAACACAGAGGACCCTCTCTAAGGGGGGACATAACACATCACCAGGCAATTAATAGGAGAACAGAGCATTTGCTTAGTACAAACTAAGCTAATGCTGCTTCCTGCAGTAGTGTCATAAGGGGGTCAATATATAAGTTCTGGTACTTCTGAAACTTTGAGGCAAATCCAGAGAAGATCCCCTGCTTTTGCTTCTGATGGCTGTGTCTACTAATGACATTAGTTCTAGCAAAACAACAATTACTTTTCTGTTGATAGCAAGATCTTCTGGCAGCTGGCATTTGTAAATGAGTGAAACAGGGCAAAAGTCGCAGGTAATTTATCTCACAACAATAAGAGAAGACAATAAGAGAATAGTGCAGCAACTTAATAAGCCCAACGCACGAATAAATTAACAACACATAACATTATACAGTACATGACAAATAAGGTTAATCACAAATGTAACTGAAAGGATTGATAAGCAATGTTCTCAAAAATCTTATGACCTAACCGTCACTTAGGATGTACAGTCACTAAAAATACTCTAGCAATATAACTGACTAACATATTCACATACCCTTCATTTCTACACCAGATAAATTATTCTAGTGAGCTACGTCTGCACCCCCCCAACCCCCACGCCCACACCCACACACACACACACACACACCCACACACACACACACACACACGGCCTGCAGTTGACTCTACTTCTGGTGATGACAAAAAACCTAATGAGATCTTTCTTTGCTTCCCCCTCCACCACTGCCACTGAGCCGAGCCAATTAGACGTGACAGCCACCAGCAACCAGCGTCTCAAGCCTGGACTCCTCCAGCACCATGAACTTTTCAGAGAGGGAAACCCCTGCCCGTCTCTGCACTTTCAAACACCTGTGTGTGTTTGCTGGCTGGATGTATGTCAGCCAGGAGGTCTGTGGGAATATTGACCTTGCCTTTAATTCAGACAAACATGTCCTGCAGGGGCAGACATGCTTTCCTCCAACAGCTAGTGTCTACAGAGTTTATTATTGCAGTGGTGAAACAGGGGTGGCCATTTCATACATGGATCTGCTCTTTTACTGAATGTGGTATGGATCAAAAGCACACCAGGAGTGTAGCACAGACTACCAGTTAGGTGAAGTCCCCTTACCTGTCAGGTACTGTAATAACAATGTGGCTAACCAGTTTGGCCAGAACTACTTGTGATAACAAAAACTAATTTTCCTTACAAACTAAATCAATACTAAGAATTTTACTAATAATAGTGTTTTTGAAAAAAGGGTATTTCTATCAGAAATGATCTTGAGGAAAAAAGGTATTCTGGCTCTTAACAGATTTATGCGCTGTGTTTTCTAGACGCAAGTACATGTATGCTTCATGTTAACTGATAGCATACTTGGGTGTAATCAGACTTTTTTTTAACTTAGTGTGTGTACTGTCATGCTGTGTTGTCTACCCACCAAGTGGCAGCCTTAAATAAATAACCCAGTTTGTAGCATTTCTGAACCATCCTGTCCATGTTACTACCTCTACTGTTCAATACCTTACCTCATAACTGGCAACACAAGTTTCAATCTGACCCGAAAAAACAAGCACTTGATAAATGTGATCTAATGGACTACTTCAAAATGTTCAGTCACAATCTCTGTGAATCTCAAGAACAAAATGGTGTATGCGATCTGAGTTTTCCTTTAAACCTACTCTCCTTCTGAGGAACAGAGCAAATGGAATATCCGCTAGAATATCTAAACAGAACATCTGTGCCGCTGTCTATCAAAGCTGAAGTAGCCAAGTGGATGCTTTTTACAGTAAAATTGGACAGAAGGATCTGAGTGTGAGCCTGTGCTGCATAGACCAGACCTGTCTGTTTTCTTCTTCTCGTCCTCCAGGGCACGGAGGGTGTGCTGCAGGCGGTCCGTGAGGATCTCCAGCTCCTGAGTCAGCTTGTACTCCTCGCGGAACTGCTCCCCCAACAGCACCAGGTCACGGGTGGCGTCGTGCAGAGGGATGTCACTTAGGTACAGGCCCCGCCTCGTCAGGTCATCAAGGTTCATCACACTAGTTAGAAAAGTGGGGATCAGTATTTGTGGTAAAGAGCTGGTTAATCACAAATGGCCTGAAATATCTGTATGCCTACAAATTATATCAGCGGTGACACACTGGTTATAATATATTATGGATTTTGATAAATCTGTCTGGTAAGCAGCTCACTTACTATTTAGAAATGACCATGAAACCCATTATAAAACATCTCAACAACTAATAATGGTTTACATTACACTGCCTTTATATTTTATGTTACAACATAGCAGGATATTTTCTTTACAAATGGTATGGCAATGCAGTAGATTGCTTTCATTCTGTGGAAAAAATACAGCATAAAACCAGCTGGGGGTTTAACTCTGCTGATGTTGTTTTCCCATGCAGAGAAACAAGCTGTGCATTCGTGCTTGACTGTTTAAGGCTGAAGCCGGCAGCCCAGTCCACAATCTTGTTATAGAATGGCTTCTTTGCGCCTGCAGCTTCTAAATGAGAACCCTTCACAGGAATTAGCATTTCACAGAATCTCAGAGTCAGCCCCGAAATACAGCCACTCTGCCCAAAGGAGAAGCAGCAGGTATATCTACAGAGAACCAATCTCCACACAACAGTTCAGACAGACACACTCAATCGACGTGCAGCTCTTATCACATACACCTACAGTGCACTCATCTGCTAACAATAACTGTACAAAAAATAAAGTAAATATGAAATAAATACGTAATAATGAAGACTTTGGTGCTTGTAATTATCACAACCATTCTGTTAAAGGCAGTGAAAATAAGGATGATGATGACAGTGAGGAGAAGGGGGAGGAGAAAGACTCCTACCTTGGGGAGCAGAGGAACAGGATGTTCTCGGTCTCCGGGAGAGAGATCATTTGGCCCTTCAGCCGGAGGCAGCTGCTTTCGGTGCCTGTCAGCTCATCTTCACTTTCGGCCATCTCCACGTTCAGCAGCCCTTCCTGCACCAGGGCCACACCAACAGCTTTCCTCAGTAACACATCCACATTACATGTGGAGAGAGTGCAGGGCACTGCTGTGCAAGTGTGACAGCTAACATGCCCCCACACTTGTACTTGTGTTTTTGCAAACGGCCATTGGGTCAGACGACAGTAAAACTGACACAAATGCAGTAGTGCTACTAGATCAGCTGCAGACAGAATTATTTGATGCCGGAAAATGTGCAGGAGCCTCTAGACAAATAATGAAATTGAGAGAGTAGTAAGGTGCCCTAATAATTAGTGGATCAGGTCTATTTAGAACTTGCACTAAAGGTCTGACAGGATATTCTACAATATTAGCACATATTACAGCTCAAGGTTATGGCAATAGGGCCACAGACCATAAGCATCTTAGCCAACTCAAAATAATTTGAGAAAGCAATGCAGGTCTTTCCTTTTTGTCACAGCAGTCAGTACTAAAATGCTGCAGTCAGCCAGTCTGTGCAACAATGCTGCAGTCAGCTGGTCCATCCTAAAATGCACATTTTTGTTGTTAAGAATAATACTGTGTGTTGATGGACACTTCTGGGTTTTTTTACAAGCTATATTTCCTATGTAGTCTCCTATTAACAGAATATGTGCCCTGTGTGGTATCTTGGATTTGTATTTGTGGACTATGTTTCCTGCATAGTATCTACTTCTACAATGGTGTGTTCAAATTTTGCTGTGCAGAGGTTTGGCACTATTACCTTGCTGCGAAGCACAAACACAGTATTAATGTGGGAGAGGATTCCATGGAAGCTGAAGTCAATGTGAGGTCGTACCAGGGAGAAGACCGAGGACAGGTTACACACACCAGGCTGGAGCTGAGAGGTGAGAAAGACTCAGTAAATTTTCTGCCCACAACAGTGGCAATCTCACCATCTACCCTCAGAAAGGTCTAACAAAAAAAAAGATTACTGATGAGTATTAACAGGAACAAGCAAATATGTGCTCCATCACCAACACTGTTAAGCATTTTCTCATTTTTGCATAAAATAACATATTACTGTTTACTTTAAAGACAAAATACAAAAGGCAGTTTTAAGTGTATTATCAGAAAACCTCTGGGACCATAAAGACCTCCAATCTTGTTACAAAACCAGTCAGATTCTCCAGTGAATGTCTTTGAAGTTACCAAAGACAGCAGAGGGTTACATCTGAGCAGGTCAATTTACATATATTAGCTCAGGAGAGCAATACCTGTGGCAAGACTCTGAAGATAGCATTTCCACACTGTGTAAGTGTGAGGTCTTGATCAAACATCAGATGGAAGGGAAAAGCCTTGCAGAAAGTGTAGGGACTAATCCGTGTCTCCTGTGTGCCGTTCTCCTCAAAGCCATCAAGGTCTTCATAAAATGCCTCTTCCTCTGACTCTTTCTCCTCGATTAGGAACTTGATATGGTCGCACTCCTCGCCCTTGTGCTGAATGACCTGGTTGCGAGAACACAAGATAGATGACAGATGTAAGGACTGTGATGAAAGCTGGACACACAAACAGACAGAGAGATAAACAGATGAATGGACTGGAACATTTCAGCCAAGGGATGGTCATAAAAACTGAAAGACAGCTGAAATCTTAAAATGTTATTTGAAAGAGTCCATTAGCAAAGTATATCAATAGCAAAATATCAAGTCTACATATCACAATAACAAACTATGCTTTACCCTTACTGCGCTACAGCAATTATTGCATGCACTGTATGCATGGCTCTAGTTGCATGGATGTCATAACTGTGTGTGCTTATTTCTGTGTATAATTCAATGTAATTGTACCCTTTTGTGGCACCATATTACCATGAGCTATTCCCATTTTATGCATGCCTGATATTTGTACTCTGGGGCATGATTGTAAAGCAAATTTTATGTTTGGTGAATTGATTTCATTATTTCACCCTGTGACTGTCAAAATAACAACTTCAAAAATAATGTTATCAGACAGAGGGCTGAGTGGCTTGAAGCGTGAAACGTGGTAAGACTGGTAAATGCAATATTTTTTCCCAGGTTACTGAGCTCATGATGCTGACGTCAACCAACTGTCTCTTCGCTCTGCTGTCACCATGGCAACGCTGGATAACATTTTGAGAAATCAGGTGTCACATTTGGAGGGGCTGTCAATTCATCTCTTTCATTTTGTATATAGCTTACAATGAAAAAAATAAATAATATTATTGCTGTGCTGTGTTTCTGAGATGTTTTTTTGGATTTGATGGGGGAGGCATCTTTCATGGAAAAGAGAAACAGTGTTGTCCTAGTCCTGTGTTAATCATTCTCTCCTAACCTGTGGAAGACTTTGTATTTGTGCTTAGAGAAAAAGTCACAAGCAACAGAGACATTGCACTACTTGTGGATATATACATGCTGAAAATTTGAATGTTTTTACAATAATCATTGAATAATTACCTTTCCAAATTTCATGTATTATCAAGAAGGGTACAATTAAGCTCACTGTTCAAACTCCATATTTATCCATCAGTGGAAATGAATAAACCTATTTTCCCTCCAAAGGCCAACTATTCATTACTGTTTTAATGACTTGATTACTATGTATTCATAGTGGTCCTATATCATTAGTCAGATTGATTAGCCTGGGCTTTATCTGATAGCTCTGTTCTGACATAACCAAAAAAAGACATACACAATGTACATGCAGACCTTGCCTTCATCTAAAAATACACAGTGTGAGTCACAATAGGTATCCGAGGCCAATTTCAGATTAGTCCCATGTGAGGGTCAACTCCACACCACAGCACAACATAACCTTTCTCTCTCAGCACATAAGGCCACAAGGGATACATACGAAAGAGAGAGAGAGAGAGAGAGAGAGAGAGAGAGAGAGAGAGAGAGAGAGAGAGAGAGAGAGAGAGAGAGAGAGAGAGAGAGAGAGAGAGAGAAAAGGGAGCAAAGAGAAAGAAAGATGGAGAGCAAGAGCTTGTCACCTTCATCTCGATTTCTGTGCCGTGGATCTGCTGAGCAACTGTCTTGATGATGCCGATGACAATGTCCTGCAAACCTTCTCTCTCTGAGTAGTAGTGCAGGACGAGGTTGTTTCCCTTCTCACCATCGGTGCAGCGGAAAGATGGGGCTCGCATGCCCGGATAAATGGTGCCCAGGTGGTCATGCAGGGCATCTAGGTTCTATCAACCATGAAAAGAGAGGTCAGCCTGACATTATTTTGATTTTCCTGTTCTTTCATGCTCCTTCAGTTCTTTCTTTCTGCCGTGCTTCAGTGTAGAGAATGCTATTTAGAGGTAATGTCAAACAGGTCTCATAGTATTGTGTCAGTGGCACTGGGTACAGGTCACCAGGGAAGGAAATTGACTTTTCACATTTATTTTTCGAAATGGAAGGAAACAAAACACACAGCCTCTTACCTGCAAGAACTCACGAACATTGGACCCTAACACACGTAGGATGGTGTCATATCCAGATTCTTGGCAGAACTCAAAAAACATCTTTCCAAACATTTGTAGAATCTGACCAGCATCTACCTCTGTAGGTGTAGAGAAGAGTATTTCTGAACCTTATTTCATATTTAGAATACTGGACAAAATGATATCTCTACAAGTAATCTAATCTAACTCCTCACAGTATGTCTCCGACCACAAACCATACAATTTTACTAATGATACAGATAAAACTTTTACTATAGTTTACTATAGCATATATCTTAAGGTGTCAGGAGAGAGGATTACCAGCATGCACAATGACCAGCCAGAGATCAGCTGGCTGCCATTACACACTTCCCTTACCTATTAGTAAATAATACACATACATGATTTTTAAAAAAAATAAGACAGTCGTGTTGAAACACAAATCATTTCTAGGCTGTGTGTGTGTGTGTGTGTGTGTGTGTGTGTGTGTGTGTGTGAGAGAGAGAGAGAGAGAGAGAGAGAGAGAGAGAGAGAGAGAGAGAGAGAGAGAGAGAGAGAGAGAGAGAGAGAGAGAGAGAGATTTTTATACCAACTGTATGTGCCGAAACAAGCATTTAAAAAATATCAGTACTTACTAAGAACCTTGCTTGCAGCAGCCACAAGATCATAGGTCTTGCCATCTTCATAAATAATTCTGACCAGGAACTGGCCTTCAACATCAAGTTGAGCTTCTCTCCTGTCACAGAGGGCAAGAATTACCAGTTAGTCTGCAAGCCAGGTTTTGTCAGACCTGAGTCAGACATTTATCAATGAGAGACTGGGGAAGGTGGTCACATATACAGTAAGTACATATGCTTTTTATAAGTTCCAGTAAAACACTGAGAACTATAAAGCCTTCAGGCACTCCATGAGTGTCTCTTGTATTGCTTGTAATGGTGGACACTATTTCATGTTTTCCTCACTCCCGAAGAGCCAGTAAGATTGCTCTGCGATCACTAAGTGCTCTTGTCCATTTTTGACCATGCCCACCTGCCACCTTCAATATTTGTCTGAGCAAAGAGCTTTATCCCAGTCATCTTTTGTGATATAGGTTTATGAAAAACCAATGCACCCTTCCCTTTTGTACCATTATTTTTTCCAGAGCTATTGTTTACAATAGATCATGTCTGTCTAGTATAATGTTTTATAAATGGCTCTGTATTGTTCTATTGTATTAATAATGAGACTATCCATCCTTTCCTTCCATGTCCTACATTGGCTGAATATTTGCCCCTGACCCTATTTTGTCAAATACAAAGAGCGAAGGCTGTAAACTCATCACAGACAGGCATAACATAGGCTACTGTGAATACCATCATAGCTAACTGGACCAGCAGTTGGTTGTCTAGGGTTCTCTTAATCTTTTTTTCCACCTGCCACCTGAACATGTCAAAATTCAGTATGATCTCCTGTTTCTTGCAGTGTTTGGCCTTCAGATCAACTCCTTTCTTTATGAATTGCGCTCTGAGAACATATTCAGGCCAGGGACCCTGCTGTGTTTAGGCTTCCTCTGGGCACATTTGCACTCACACACCGTATGTGAGGCAACAAAGGAAGGTGTCTATCTGTCACGCCTCACAGTATCTGGGGCTTTGACAAATCCCTCTGACAGATAGAAATCTGCACTTTGGCCCTGTCTGACAAACAAGCCACAGAATGACTAGCATCTCATTGCTGGTGTACATTTACAAGAGTAAACAGGAGATGAGATGTGGCATTCAGGTGGCAACAGGAGATCAGAGGTGGCTTTGTTCTCCTGATCTGCTGGAGCAACAGTTTCCTTCTTTATCATGAAATGGTGACATTCATTGCAAGTTGTAAACCAAGTCAATGGCACCTGACATTATCGTCTTGTTTACACCTTTATTGAAACAATGTGTGCTTACTAATGTTTTAACTGGCAAAGTGTGAAAAAATACTGAACTCTGTACTCCTGAACACTACTAAGCCTACTACTGGGGAGTTTACAATATCCATTCTAATGACACATACACACACACACAAACACACACACACATTCCTCCTTTCCTCTTGATTCTTATGCATTGTTATCCCATGGAGAGAAACTATTCACATCAGACCTGACAGCAAGTGTGCATAGCTATAAGTACAGGGTGACCAGAAAAGCATCATAATTCCAGTCATAGACACAGCCATCGTTATGAGTGCCATGAGCATCAGATAGAACACACAGGGATCGTAGAGTAGTAGAGAGCACTGATGTCACATGAGAGAGGCAACTTAGAAGGGCAGGGCGCACAACACTGCACTGCCATCAAAGGAAAATTATTCAGACAATGTGGAAAAATGTCATAGAGCATTCAGGGGCCACCATAATGTACAGGCGTTAGCCAAACAGGGCTATGACATCAACTATGCAGTGGATGGTAAAGAAAGTGTTACTTTAAATTGGGCATATCAGGATCAGATAGAACAAGGTCAGGGTAATGCATTAACATGTCTGGTCTGTTCTACTGACCTGCTGATAGTCTACAATAATTTAAAATATCCTCAACATGTAAATTAGGTCTGGGATTCATGTAAGAGCTTTATCTAGACAGTGCTTATGGGTAGGATATAGGTAAACAGAGATCGGTCCAGGTGTACACAGGACTGTCTTAAGTGGTTAGGAGATGTCAAAAATTATCAAAGTTTTCTTTCTCACGTGGCCTTTTCAACTTCAGTCGCTGCTGTAATGCCTGAGATGTTTACTTAGTTATCACCAGGTTTGGGTTGTATTGATGGTGTTCAGGGTACAAGTGATACACATTATGCGCCCCTTCCTGAAACTTGATTATATTTTTTCTGTAAACTACAGGAGTCTGGAGTTTCCTACATATTTTTTTCAAAATGGCTTTAGAATGGATGGCATGGTATTACACCACATAAACAAGTTCTGAAATAGAGTTTTAATAGCAGTTACCTTTTCTATCCTTAGACAATGAAGCATGGTGAGATGAAAATCCCAAATTGTATTTTAACTGTATTTGTTCATTTTGTTCTAAATGTTCTATTGTGCAGAAATGCTGGATGAGACTGTCCCACTGAGCACTGTGTTGTCAGTGTCTCCTTGATGACCCTCAAAATTTCATCCTTTGTCACAGTTACAGTAAACAAACATCTATAGCACTGCATACATATTCTTAGCACACATCTGCACACACATACACGCTCCATCTAAAACCCTCTCTCTGTCTTTCTCTCTCGCTTCCTCCCTTCCTCCCTCCCTTCTTGAGGTTTTACAGGGCCACTTGTAGAGTGTTACAAATCAGAACATCTCTCAACATATCTGCAGGAAGTCTCTAAAGTGCAAGTCTTTGAGGATTGCCTTTTCCGGAACAACATACTCACAGCAGACATGCCCACCCTCACCGTTCACAGGATCATATCATATCACAACACTCACTCTGTTCAGTCTGAACATATTTTTTCCCAAACACTGCTATGGCAATAACATATAAAGCGTATTGGATATAAAAGGGTTAAGCTGGGAAAACAGTCCTGATTTGCTACCCTGGTACTCCACAACATTCTCTCCTCACAATTTATACCAGTACAACACCTGAACAAATATCACAATATGAGGTAACACATGTAAACCTGAAAAAAGAGGACCAAACATTCTCAAAATAGAAGCAGCGTGAATAATTGCACCATTAATCATGTCCGTTCTGTAGGCCCAAGATAACTCTTGTGATAACATGTAGTTCAAATCATTCTGGTTAGGTGAGACTGACCAGGCTCTTCAAAAACATGTTTGGATAAAAACAGCTGTGACTTAAAAGGGTGAAATGAAAGTCATGTCTAGGAGACAGGAGGCTGGGAAAAGTCAAATAAACTCCACTAGCTCAATGTTTGTGAGTTGCGGAAAGGGACAAAGCCGAGCTGTTTACACATGGCTGTGTGACTGTGGCAATGGGTAGACGCTAGCAGAGTCATAATATCTTCACATCTATTTAAAGCACACCAGTTATCAGTTGGAGCACAGATCCAATTAGAAATCCAAGCACAACCTGAGTAATAATACATTTATAGGCTACAAAATAAATTCAAACTCAAATCAGTCATGACCCTTCAAATTACTTAGAGTTGCTGAGCCAACAGCTGTCTCAAAAGCATTATTCCCACCATTAACCCAAAATGACTGCTTTTAGTACAATTAGTTATTGATTACTATTCAGGCTATTATGGGCTGAGATAGCAGGCACATATAATTAGTTCAATGTAGTTCAATGTAGTTCTAAGGGTTTACCAGTGTGCTTTAATCAAATTGTAAAATTGCATACATGTCAGCTGTTTCACCTCCACTGAAAATGCCATTACATAATTAAAGGTAACTGAAGTGTTATAAACTCCTGATTACAAATGTTCAACCGTCTATGGTCTTGCACTTTACTGTGATCATATAAATAAGTGTCCTCCTTACTGGTCAACTAAAAATTAGATCAATAACTCATAGTAACATCAGTGATTTTTTAAATTACCATGACAATGTAGACTACAGGGCCTATTCATGGCATGAACAATTAAGCTAACTTTTGAAATTATGGTAGTATGAAATAAGTAGATTTATCACTAGGTATGGTTGAAATCATTGAGACTCTAGCCTATACATTAGGTAGAGTAGTACTACAAATAATTACTATGAATAGGCTATAAAAAATAAACCTACGTACAGGCAACCTATCTGGCTGACTTGATGACTAAAATTAGCTATAGCCCCAAAGTGGGCTCTAAGTGGAACAATAACAATAACAATAGCAATATATGGAAGTGTAAAGTATACAGAAAGCGGTGGAAAATCAGTGAATGTAGTCTATTTAATTTCTTATCTTGAAATAGATAGACACCCAGAACTTACTTGATATCTTCCCAGACGTCTGGTCCATAATTTCTCAGTACTAGAAGTTCCAAAGCGTGGTTGACAAAACCGTACTGTAGACAAATCACATTAGTATGTTGTAGTTATTAATCTGTCAGCACAACTGTGTGAACAGATCCTAGACAACGTACTCCATATGAATGAATACGAGTGCGAGTAGAATCATGGCTCTCCGACAGTCTACATAGACTGACAAACATCATTAATTGAGTTGTATTTCGCTGATGAATCACTTAAAACACATTTACAATGCATTGCGTTTTGCATTTACATTGGACGAAACCAGCACTTAAAACCGTGTGCATTTCTCCTGACACGCTGCAAAATTATTTTATGTAGCCTACTGACGTAACCAAAGCAAAATACACTAGTCTTCCGCATTTATGAGCAACACAAAACAGCATCTGGACAAGAGAAAAGCAATAAAAGAGCGATAGTTGTACGTACCATGATCTAGAAAACACAAGTCCCTTTTCCCGTGAAACACGTCGGCAATAATTATCGCCACTAAATACAGTTATTGCTATAACTAGAGGTTGTTATGCGGGAAACCACCATTCCTGAAAATATTTCTCGTAAGATTGACAAGAAAAGTGTCCAATAGAATGTCGGCGTGTCGAGCTGCTACCCACTAGGAGAAGAGAAAGGCTGGCACGGCCAAAATGATGCTCAATGATACAGCATGTGGCCTTATCAGTACAATTTACACATACCATACCCCCCATCTTTGCATCTCTGATATGATGCATTATGTAATTATTTCGATTATTTGACTTCTATTAATGGATATAGATAGACATACATATAGATATGTAGATATAGGTACATCTATAATAGACTAGATATAGATATCGATATGGATACATCTATAGATATATAGACAATAGGCTACTATAAAATTGGTCACATATGAGATGAAGTAGGCTACGTACATTGTGGACTAATGTCATGGATGCTGTGGTGATTGGTGCTCATGCATTGGCATCATTGTGGTTTGCTGGTGTATATTCAGCATAATCTGCAATATTTTAAGCAGCCTAATGTGTGTATTTGCAAACACCATTTGAGTTTGTATGTGAAATTTATGGAAGTAGTGATACTATGTCCCATGTCTGTTTAATGTGTTTAAGCTCAGCCTAATATTCATCAGCTTTTTTTAGATGATTTTTGTATACATGCTCTCTAGGCAATATAGTCCCACACTGTGTCGCATTCAAAGCAGAAAAAACTGCACATGAACATTATGAATTAAGTGGGAAATTGCGTGGGATTAGCCTAGCTTGTTTTATACAGTTTATATTCATACTACATTCAGAATTCTGGAAAGACTGTCAGCCCATGAAATAAGGCAACTGGCATGAATCACAATTTTAGGATGTCTGCATTCTTGTGGATATGCTAATAGCAGCCATGATGATCTTTCATTTCATTCATCTATCATTTGTTACATCTTCCTCTTCTGCTCATGTATGTCAGTTGCATACATATAGCTCACATGATAAGTTAAACCTAAAGATGACCTTATCTGATTTAATCTTTCTGTTTTGCAGTCAAGTATGCTTGTGCACTACCAGAAGTTTGAACTTTTTGACACTATATTGAGTAATATCACTGCATCTAAGCCCCTGATCAATGTAGGTGCCCATGATGTGTGTAAAAAGAAAGACCATCATCTGAGTAATCATGTATTTATTATAGCTCAGTTAAATACAAAAAACATCAAAATCATAAATGTTATCATTTTAGAACACTTGCACATCCATTGTGATCTAAGACGTGTAACTGCAGTAGCTTCATATCAATTGTGTGCTATAAAAAGAAGTGTCTACAATCTAATTGTTACTACATATTTACTTACAAAGCAAATTAAATAGTGCACTGTGAAAAAGAGCAAATTGTTTTTAACAATCTTAGGTAGTCCTATTGCTGAAATGGCTGCTATATCTGCATCAATGGGATGGTAAATGGCAAATACACAACTTCTGGTGTCAGCACAGTGCTCTTTGTGTTCACTGTGCTGATGATATTTATGTGTGTTCAAGCATAGCACTCGAATGGCCAGCCAACAGCCCATCTGTGTTCGAGTCACTGCTGCTCCTTTGATCAAAAGCCTCAAGGAAGTAACAAACACCAGGGATCTCAGAGGGGAAGTTAGGCGGAAGCTCCTCTCTGCTCCGTGGTATGAAGGTAAACTCTTGACGATCTTTCAACAACCTGTAGAGGAAGACGACATATGCAGTGTTAACATCTTTTCTCTCAGACTTAAGTACAGTTCAAAGTGAAATATTATATGGATTATATGAATGTGGAAGAAAACCCCTATAAGATGCAGTTTCAGAGGTAAGACAGCGAGTATGCACAAACTTTAAATACACAAAACTATCGCTATACAAACAATAACAACACAAGCAATCAAAAACACATCTTCAGCTATGTATGTATATCTGCAAGCAGTCTGCATGTTAGTGTGCTTTTATGTGTCCGTTAGGTGTTAGGTGTTAGGTGTTCATAACTTTACCACACCTGTATGTGGTTGGACTGATGTTTATCCTTCTTGGCTGGCTACAGGACTCAAATTTGTTTGCAAGAGTCACATTGTTACCAAACAGGCAGTAGCGAGGCATTTTCACACCAACCACACCAGCCAGGACAGATCCTGAATGAATGCCAATGCGCATCTGATGAGAAAAAAATGAGACACTGCTCAGACATTTACTCACACTGCTCTCTTCTTTCTGTCTCTTATTCCAATTATATTATTATATATCTCTGTTTTCATTGTATAGAGATAAACTCTGCATTGCATTAGCTGAACAATTGCCAGCTTAGCTCAGCTTGTTGCTGTTTCTGTTACTGTTCCAGTATTTGTGTCTTTCACTTTTTATGGTAGAAAGATAAAAATAAACACTTTCACAAGCTTACACCAAATCTGCCTTCAGCAATTTGGCCAAAGAACACATATTTGCCAAACTATTTTTAATAAATGGTATTAACATTTACAAAAAAACACATTTCATTTTTTTCCCTTCTTTCCAGCCATCTGATATCACAGTAGAGAAAATGACTAATGTGAAACAGTTTATTCATTATATATTAGTAATGATATCATAACTCTTTTTTCTTTCCCAACATACCACAAGAACCTGCTATCAGTAACAACAGCCTGTTCGTTTCAGACCCTGCTGTTCCTGCCAAGTTTGGAATCGTAGCATTTCTGTGAAGTCTGTTGTGTATCTCGTTACAAAGGCAATCATCTAGGCTCTCTTGACCATGCTGACCACATTGTTAATAGGGAATTTTAAATGCCACCAGCTGGATGTCCTTCTTGAGCACTTTAGGTAAGATGACCCCACCACAGGACTGGATGATACACACTGTAGTGCTGTAAACATGACATTAACATCAGTCTACCGCCGCAACTGGTTCTAAGGAAGATTTGTCCCTTGATAAGGCACACTGGCTTGGCCTGAAGCTTGCACTGCTGCTATAGATGGATAACTACAATTTAATCACCAATACATTTTTTGTTCTTTCGAGGCTGTGTGATATAGGGTCAGGCTTTCAGTAGTGGAAGACGAAACCCGAAGGCAGTGAGATCTACTGACCCTAATAATCTCTCCTGTGGGGGTTGTGACTTCATCTGAGAGTTCCATCATTTTCAGAGCCATGAGAGCAATCTGGACAGCATGGGTCTCACTCTCCTTATGCAAGCCACCGGCGACACAGTAAGCATCTCCTATGGTCTCCACCTGCAAAACCCCAGAAAAGACATTGCACACTTATGAAGTAGTCATACAATATCTTCGTGCCATCTCACACTGAAACAAATGATGCCACACAGATGCCCTTCTATGCTGTGAATGGGTGTGCTAATTAATCTTGATCATACAAAAACTATTTGATAGATTATTTTGTTTAAATGGCACCATGTACACTACTGCAGTATTATCACTGATCCACTGGAACTACCATGCTTTCACTGGAGATAAATCTATTTTTCTGGATAGACCAGCTGTGCTGGGTACCAGTGTAGAGTGACAGTTATCAAAAAGCCTCGTGCTGAGATTTACAATGCTGGCTACCTTTCTCTTGCACTTATTATAGATGTATTTACTTTCCATTGGGTTAAGAAGAACACCTGACAGTTGTCTGGTTAAGATGAAGTGAGATCTATTTTAGGCTGGAGACGTCCTCGAGAATGTACACAAAGCAGGGTCCTAAACTAAACTCTGACTTCACCATGCTTTACAAGAGCCTTCGTCTCTCATGTGTTTGGGATGTTTCACTTAGGAGACATGGTGATTACATTAGCCAGCCTCCTGGCAGAACACATGCGGCTTTTTTTCAAAATCCACAGAAAATGACAGATAGTCTTCTAAGCTTTTAATACAAGGGCTAAGATAAGAAAAAGGAAAGAGACCCCATAGTCTTTTTTCACTTAAAGTTTCTGGAACAGTGTTTTTGCCCTTCACGGTGAACTCAAATGCCTTTATTTGAGTGTTTATTAGAGGCTTTCATCACAGGCAAGTTGCCACCCACCGGGACTGACTAACAGTTTTGCTTCAATTTTTTTTAAACTAGCCCAGCCCAAACTAGACTCATCTGCACATCTGAGATGTTCATTTCTCAATTTATTAATTGATTTGATGTCCAAATAGGTCCAAATATGTGTTAAAGAAAATATTACATTTAAAAAGAATGCATATCTACAACTATTTTTCTTTGTTTTCCTTTCCTTTTTGTTCTTACAGAGATAGAGAGAAAGAGAGAGAGAGAGAGAAAGAAAGAAAGAAAGAAAGAAAGAAAGAAAGAAAGAAAGAAAGAAAGAAAGAAAGAAAGAAAGAAAGAAAGAAAGAAAAAGAGAAAGAAAGAGAAATAGAGAGAGGAAGAGAGAAAGCAAGGGAGAGTCAGGGTAAAAGAAATCACAAATTTAAAACGTTTAGCCTTATTAAACCAATATGTTATAAGACCGAAAAAATAAATTCATTTTTGCAATCCACTAAAATTGTATGGGTAATAAGGAGGTAATCACAGTTCCCAACTCCACTGGTGACCAAAAACTCTCCACTTCCCTGTGCGATGCCTGTTGAGGACCTACCTTATACACGTCCAGTTCACCACAGTGGTGGTCAAAGCGTGTGTACAGCTCCCCTAACATGGTGACGACCTGCATGGGCGTGCATCGTGAGCAAATGGCAGTGAAGCCCACAATGTCGGAGAACAACATGGTCACATTGTCAAACTTCTTGGCTTGCACCGGAAGCCCCTGCCACAGACGCTGTGCCACATTCCCAGGGAAGATGGTGAAGAGCAGCTCAACGGTGCGCCTCTTCTCCTCCTCCAGGGCCTGGTGCGCCAGCTCCAGTGCAGCCTTGGCTTTGCCCAGACGCTTCTTCAGGCCGTCCTGGGCCTTGGCCTGTTCCCCCACCAGCACAACATCACGCAGAGCATTGTGGATGGGGATATCTGACAGGTACAGGCCACGGCCCATCAGCTCATCCAGCTTGTCGACACAGGGGGAGCCCAAGAAGAGGATGGCGTTCATCTCAGACATGAAAATCATCTGGCCCTTCAGATCCATGAGCTACAGGGAAGATAGTTTAAAAGATGACAAAAAGGGGGGGGGGGGGGGGGGGGGGGGGACGTGCAGGATTCTGTTATAGACATATTTCATGCTGAATTCTGAAATGTTCCAATAAATAGTCATATGTAGTATATGACCATTTTAGTCTACATTTCAAGTTCTTCCTGCACATTAGTGCTTTGTTGTCTATTTTTTAATAATGACTATGTAATTTGTGGTGCTCCCTATGGTAACCTCTAATCCCATAAGCATTCATAAATCATGCTAGGCATGGATTACCCAAGGTCACATAAAACAGTTTTAAATATCACAGACATTTTAAAAACTACATATTCCTGAATTGAATGCAGTAGCACTGACAGACGGATCTAATTATATCAACCTTAACATTATATTTGAGATAATCTAAGAATACAATATGTATATTTAATGTTAAAATCTTATTCTTTTCACAGTAATGTTGTAACAATAACCATCATTCTCATTATGTAAATACACTTTTATATGAGATGATTTACTTAGAGAGTAATGTAAATACATGTTGTGTACAGTATTTTATCAGCCCTCCATGCATTGGTAAACATCAGACTCATTACAGCTGACTTTGAAGAGGAAAGCCTGTGACATTTCCTCCTTATATCTAATCACTGGCTTCCAAACACAACAATCCCTTTAATTACCCAGGGATTCTGATTAAGACTGAGACATGCTGCTGCTCTGAGAACCTCTCATGACAACCAACTGCTATTAAATCCAGACAACCTTTCATCCCTCACTGTCTTTGATCCTCCAAATCACTCAAATGCCAGCACCATAACACACACACACACACTCACACACACACTCACACACACACACACACACCCGCACACACAGCCACACACACACACACACACACACACACACACACACACACACACACACACACACACACACACACACACAGACAGATACCTTCATAGAACTCTCCACTGTCCACACTCCTGGCTTCATCCGCAGCACAAACTGAGTGTTGAGCATGGTGAGGATGCCCTGAAAGGTGCAGCATATCTCAGGGCTGGCAATAGCAAAATGCTCCTCGAATCTCGGCCTCCTCTGAGCATCCCGACGAGGGAGTCTTCGTTGCAGCCCATCACCGATCTGAATCAACCCCATGTCCTGGTCCAGCATGATGTGGAAGGGGAAGGTGGTATAGAGCAGCGAGAGTGAGATGTCTCCACTGGAAAGTGTGCGCATGGGACTGGGTGTCAGGCTCTTTGCATCCCGCATCACCACTGAGTATAGCAGGTGGGGCTGGTAGCTGGCTTCCAGAGCACTCTCTTTGGCTCCAGGATCCATCCTGACCTCCACCTCCATACGGTACAGTACACTAGCGGCAGCCTTGATGATGCCCGGGAAGAAGAGCTCTGTGGTGGGATGGGGGTTGAAGTAGTAGACAGTGAGCAGCCCTGGGTCTTTATCCAGGCAGAGCACGGAGGCCTCGTTGATGTGTCTCCTGGCCTCAGGGGTGGGTGGTGTGCTTTGCTTTAAAAGCACATTGAAACTGTTCAAGAAGTCATGCAGGGCTCCCCCCACCACTCCTAAAATATGACCATCCTCCTCATAGCAGCTTCTGAACACTTCAATGCCCAATGATACTTTCAACATGTCCATATGAATACCTGAATTTTTGATAAACAAAAAAAAAACATATTGACAAAGTGATTCTGAAAGAATCACAGAAATACAAGTGAAAAATGGGTACTCCCAGTGTAGTCTACCTGTTTTGACAGAGAAGTTCTTCATAATATCCTCTAGGTACTCTGGCTTATCCAATCTCCTGGTTTGGCAAAAATCATTGTAACATACACCTGGGCTGAAAACCAAAGAAAGACAACACAAATAACACATCTCCACATAATGCAGACCATGCAACAGAACTGTACTAAATATATCTGGCATTAGGTAAAAAGTGCACATTGAATGACATACTGTATTGGCCATGGTGTATCTTTTTTGTGGATTTATTTCACAGTTATGTAGTTAAAAGCAATGCAAACAAAAATGCAAAAAATGCAAACACAGGATTGCTATTTGCATGTTCACAAACCACGGAAGTCTGACAAGTATGGGCAGAATACTATAAACCCTGCTTTTACCTCAAAGTAATATGAACTACTAACTGTGACATTTGTATAAAACATTTATATGTCTAACTCATTTTCGAAGGACTGTACCTTTTGATATTAGTGTAAAATATAGCATATGCCCATCAAAGGCGATATTGAAAATAAATGCTTTATAAATAACTTACCAGGCAGCATCTGACTTGTGCTGCTGGACCACACTCATGAAAGCGTTCTGTAATCTCTGTAACTGCCAAAATAAACGCAGAAATAAAACATGTTCAATAGACACGAAAGACAGACATGGTACGTATTAATATTTTGACATACAACTGTTTCCCAGGAGAATTAAAAATACAGTTTCAAATACAGACCATTAGCATCTGGATTAGAATATATTTGACCAACTCGATACTGAAGAATACATTTTTCACTTAGCCTTGTGATATTAATATTTACCTCCGGGCATACTAATTTCCGTATGCTCTCTCCCAGTGTGTGCAGATTAACTTTACTCTTGCTTGTTTTCCATTGAGGACGCATGAGTGGTATAACGTGTCCAGGGACATCTTTGGAAATGGGCAATTCGTGTGTTGAGCGACCGCTTGAGCAATCCTCAAATTTCCGTGGCTCTTCATTTTGAACGACCATAGAAAACGGACACTCTCCAGATATTTTAAGTTCCTTTAATTTTGCGCAAAACATCCTTGGAGTATCGGTCCTCTTCGCGCAAAAGGTAAACGTTACATGTACACAGTGAACCCAAAACACTTCTCCTAAATGCTACCAACTCCATTCCCACATGGCAACATTCCCAAACTGATGAAGCGAAATGATAGATTGTGGAAAAGGTGTCGGACACCTGCGCTGTCCTCGCTCTCTCGAGCCATCAACAACTAAGCCGGGCAGTATATACAATATTCAGACTTTAATTCCATCCAATCATAGGCGAAAGAGGACTGTTCACCTGGCCAATAGATGTGCAAGAAGGCAGGGCTCTTTAAAAAATATACCCTATCTGTATAAAATGCTCCGCGAGCTCCCTGCGTGCTGTGAACCGTGAAAGAGTTGGATGTTGATTTGAGCGGAATGCTGTTACGCACGAAGAGGTTCGAGTATTCAGCAAACTCATGGCTCTTAATGGTTATTCAGATATCACGGCTTGCAACGAATGAGGGAGGTGGATTTAATACACCCGTGTTGGGTACGTTCTGTGTAGGGTTAAGGATTTATTACACAAGTCTTAGAGCCATACTGCCGTTGTTTTAAATTATATTTCACGTGCGATCATATTCCCCTTTATGTTGCATACATTGTGGGTCTATAACACGTTGCCTTTCTGAAACGAACTACATTGCTCCCAACCAAAGAAAGCTCTACATCTGTTCTGTCAAACACAAGTTATGTAAGAGATCTCATGCACAAAGTGAGAGTGGACTAAATCCTGTCTTTGTTTTGGCATATTGTACTAATGACTCCATCAGCTAATAAACCACACACAACTGAACAAATATACCAAGCATTGCTAAGAAAAAAAGGCTTTTAAATTTCATAGTGGTTGCCCTAAACTAATAATAAATGTGGCATAGAAGATCAGATAATAAACATGTAGTAGTAAAGAAAAACGGGATTATGTTTGTGGTGATATCTATAGTTTTGTTGAAAGACTATAGATATGTTTTAAGAAAGTAAATGCACCTGGAGCTCCATGCATACCTTCCTTCACTAACTTCATTGACAGCACAGTGTAAAATCTCTGATTTACTAAAATTACATTTTGTTTAATTCTCATCATTTTGTGATGTTCACTGGATCATGTTGGGTTGTCATTATATTCAAAAGCTGTACTCATGTTGGTGATGTTTTTTCAGTCAAGAGTTGACATGTTTGCATTGTTCTTCATTGCTTTGCCACATTTTCATGTAATATCAGTGTGGGGCCAGTTCTGTGAAATCTCATAGAAAAGTCTTACTATACGGTGAAGTCCCTCCACCAATGCCACACTAATAAATAAAAGTTAAACATCTACACATGCTTCATCATGACAAATTCTTCAATTCCATGCTGTAAATAAATAAATGGAGGGTTTACTTCAGGTTTTTATTTGTTTGTCAGGACATGAACAGACAAAATGTTTTTGTATTTTGGTCTGTTGGTGTCAGACCATTAGTCTGCAGAGAATTTTGACATTCTGTTGTGCAGAAATTGTGCAGAACAGAAATGGATATCTTTTTTTTTTTGTAAATGTTCCACATTGTCCATACCATACTTTGAGAATAGCAATAATGTTTTATGCACTGTCTTAACTTTTTATCCATGTGACATACTGACATCTGGTTGCTCATGGGAAAATCTGATTAATGATCAACAGTTCTGTACTGTTCTGTCAGTAGCTGTCAGCACCTGCATTGCTTGCATTCCAGACTCTCTTAAAACCCTCTCACTTTTCCTCTGACTAGCTCCCACACAGACACGCACACACACACACACACACACACACACACACACACACACACACACACACACACACACACACACACACACACACACACACACAGCAATTATACTGCTTGGATGACCTTCCAGTTGTAAGTATGATCTTCAGTTGTCTTCTAGCTTTCTTCTTTGATGCTCATTTGATGCCAACATCTCTGCAGATCGACATAGACCTTCATGCTGCTTAAACACTTCTGCTCACAGACACTCTCTAAAACTGCTCCACACAACAGCGCATGCCAAGAAGTATTACATTGTGTAGCAATTTTCTATTTTCTCAGCAATAACACAACCTCAGAGCAGTAATGCATTGTAGTGAGAGCAATGACATAATGCACAGCAATTTAGGTCAATGCACAAGGAGAACATAGAGCATCATATTGTGTAGGGCATAGTGTTACATAACTCTGGTTGTATGTAATTACCAACCATTAAGCAATCAATTTTACCTCTGTATACACACCTCACAAAATTTGATTGCTGCATGCTGGGTTAAGCCCCAGTGGGTGAATGTATTATTTTCTCTGATTTTATGACTGCAATGACAGTGGAAAGTAGAAGAGCAGGTGCTCTAACCCTGGCGATTAATATTGCATAATGTTCCGTGCTGTCTTGGGACACACTGCAGGCCAGAACCTCTACTTTGGCCTTAAATTGTTCTCTGCTAAGAAGCTCCATAATTCAGAGGGTCTTGGAGATCGTTTGGAAAAGGTTTGCACGCTCTGTATCTGGCAGAAGGTACTGTTCTGGGCCATGGCGACACAGAGATCTTGGCCCAAAATGCGTGTCAGCTCAGGGGCTGAGTCACTGGGCAGTGCTCAGTCCTGGCAAGGTGGTGCTCCACTCAGAGTCATGAGATGAGCTGCACTGGAGACATTTTAGAAATATGTTTAATGTGTCTAAAGCAGCAAAACAGAGTGAGATGATAGTTGGTAGTTCTATTTTTCTCTTGTTTTTCCCCCGGCTGGCTTGTATTAGCTCAGCACTTCCCGTCTGCACTGCTAATGGGCCCTTACAACAGCAGAGTTGAAGAGGGAATATTCCTGCCAGCGTGAATAGACAGGTGCTTGTTTATCTGTGTGTGTGTGTGTGTGTGTGTGTGTGTGTGTGTGTGTGTGTGTGTGTGTGTGTGTGTGTGTGTGTGTGTGTGTGTGTGTGTGTGTGTCTGTCTGTCTGTGCGTGGGGTGGTGGGTTTTCATGGGGGGTGTTCTGGTTGGGCAGTGTTGCTCAGTGGTGAGCTGTCAATTGTTAAATGCAAAAATGACACAAATGGAGTAATTATGACAATAGGGACACATCAGCAGGTTGTTGTCAAGGTTGTCTGGCTTGAGCACAGTGTCTCTCGCCACACACAATGTATGTCATAGGTAACCTGCAAGCACATAAAGCCTTGGGTTGTGGATGTTGTTTCCACTGAGGAGTGCAGACACATTTATTATGTAAGTGTCATCATGAGATTCTCATGGACACAGGCCATGCACCGCCTGGAGTGTCTGTCTGTGTGTCTGTGCTTGTGTATGTGGTCAGCAGCGCCTAATGCCATAGCAACACACCATGCAAGTGGAGAAGTGATTAGCTTTCTCCAGTGCCCTTGCACTATAGTGGAGCCGTTTTAGACATATCCAGTCCAGACCACAGCCCAGAAAGAATTGACACTTTGACACAGTCTCTGACACACCCTCTTCAATTGACAACAAAACTGCCTCTTATTTAAATAATGAATACAAACAGAACAATTGTACTGAGTCTGAATGCTTCCTTTTCAAGCCTTTTCCCATTTTTGTTTCTGTTTTAATTCATAAGAAGCTGAAGTGAGCATGAAATTGCAACAACATTTTGTGAAAACATTCAAGGATTATGGACATAAGGGTTAAGAACACTGAGGTTTGATAAACTGGTGTAGGAGGTAATAAAGAATTCAAACCTACTATGGTTAGGAAGGAGGAATGCAGGGATCTCATCACAGGGACCTACTGGCAAGTGAATTGAGGGACTTGGCATGAGTTATGGTTGTGTGAGTTGCTTTTTAACATTTTCTCACTCAAACACAACAAACACATTTCATGGCTTAAATAATACACTAGCTGGGAGTTAGGGGCCTTCCAAAGCCCGTTTCTGTCTCCGATCCAAGGTGCAATCAGACCAACTGTGCCAGAGGGGTGCGTTCAGCCAGATACTCAATGTCCAACTTGTTTTCTCTTATAACATTTTCTTTTCATTTTACAGTGCATATGATTAATTCAGTGTTATTAATAACTTAACTTCACATTATAAAGTAATGTAACTTCTCTGTTGCGTTCATTAAACTGTACTGAATAAGGAACCTACTGTATCACTGGTTAACACAGCCGAATCAACTTGATTTGTAGTCAGTGAGACCAAGACAACCCACATAAAACAACCAATTTGTTATCATAATGTTTTGGGGCAAGAGCCTGCAATGTTAGGGAGTGGTGCTGTAACGGTGATTCAAGGACTTATGACCTTCTAATCTTACACTGATAGGTTGATTTTTTGGCTTTCTGCTGAGCCAAGTCTAATGCCATCCTATCTGTACTCTCTGAATGACCACCGCGCAATTAACACATACTGTAAGGTGAAGCAGCTGTGCATTTTATCATCTTTGAACATTAGGGAGACTACATCCATCATTTAAACAAATGACTGTAATTTCAAGCTTTACTCGGCTGAACATTTTAGCCTCTGAGGCAACATGGGAGATCTGCCGTCTGTGCCGTGCCATTTGTTAAGAGCATGCTTGGTAACAGACTGCTTTCTTACTAGTCCCCCACACTAAGCCCTGACATACTTTCAAACCGATGAGGAGGAAATTTATCACCATTACGTCTCCCGACAAAGCTTGTTCT
This sequence comes from Coilia nasus, assembly GCA_027475355.1. Taxonomy (NCBI): domain Eukaryota; kingdom Metazoa; phylum Chordata; class Actinopteri; order Clupeiformes; family Engraulidae; genus Coilia; species Coilia nasus. The sequence continues at coordinate 9,797,382 of CM050221.1, read as the reverse complement.
TCTCTTCTTTATACCATCTGCTTCAGGAGTACACATTTCAGGTCTTTAAAAGTATCTCAGGTAAACAATAGCAGTTCCCACGGTTGTCTGCAGTACAACTACACCTTTTAAATCTCTTGCAATGCCCTTCTGTTTACTTAAGGCATCTTAGCACCTCATCTACCTTAAAAGAGGCAACTGAATGCCCTAATAACAACCTGGAATCTCCCAGTATAAAAAGCTGGATTAAAAAAAGAAACGATTCTTATTTTATGTCTTGTGTGCACAGCTGTCCCCAGAAGTACACATCCAGGGACTGTTTGTCCAGCGATTTGTAGGGCAGCATCTGGCTGTGGCCTGCGGTCGACAGAGAGAGAAGGATTTTTTTCTCTTCTCCCCCAAAGGGAAATCCTATTTAGAGTTCAGGTCCCTTGTGCGCTGAAGAGGAGAACAAAAGCAGGGAGCAATCACTTCAGAAGATGCATTACGCCTCTGTGAAGATGGCTCCATCAGATATCAAAGTAGAAGGTCAAAGGTCTGCTGCAGCCTGTCTCAGAAGGCTATGGGCAAAACCTATGTTTCTTCTGACTGGCAAAGGTTGATGCTTTCAGATGTATAAAATTATTGTTAAATGTAAATTCCAGTTTGCAGCATCTCTTGTATGATCTGATGATTTGGATTGCAATCCAAGCTATGCATGTAAGTGAGATAGATATTAAACAATACGGTTTTAGTAGCTCAGTACTTTATGATTTGATCATTTTCCATACTTTAAATTTTTTAGATACACTGACACATGCTGTATGCTTTGCCTAATTCAATGTTGAGCCATCAAAACATTCAGTAATACAGAAAAATCAATTAACCAACTATGGTCAAATAGAGCTGCTTTGTAACCAAACACAAATCTTCTGAGATATAATGTGTCTCTGCAGACTGCTGATATCTGAAAAGTATGGAAATTTGTTTACTTTCTTTTTTAAATCTCAGAACCCTCGGGCAAGGCAGGATGTGGTTGACATGGTCCCCTCCTGCATGGCAGGTTACAGTACAATTGCCATAGGTAGGAAATGAGGACAGGCCATGCCGCTGCAACGAAAAAGGGGTTAAGGTTGTTGCTGGGCAATACAGCAGGTGATGTTGACTGGCCTGTAAAAATCTCTGTGTATAATGAGCATCCACCTGTGAGGCAGGCACTGTGAGGGATAGTTAAGTGCAGATGCTGTTATTGGAGCTGGCATCTTGTCTGTGAAGTGGAGTGTTGATATTCTAGTCGAGCCCTCAGCATCCAGCTCCATCTGGGTAGCTGCAATGTTGTCATAGGCCAAGTCTCAGTGGTTTTAGAGAATTACCATACGCAAATACCAGACCTTCTGCGGTCCTTGTTATATTTCAGAGAGGACCAGTGTCATTTAAATACAGTCAATACACTTGTGAGTCAATATAGTAAATATGTGCAGCCAGCCCTTTTAAAGGTGAAACTGTGGAGTTGAATAAATCAGGTGCATAGCGAGGTGCTGTGAAAAACTTGATAAACTGACCAAATTAAACCCAAATACAGCACCACCAATCAAGCACTAAGTATGCCTCATGCTGTATAATCCCATGTTTCCGCAATAATTATCGTTTATGGTTTTCTATTTCAGTGACGAAGACCAGTCAGGCATCCTTGGCAGTCAACAATATGGATGTCAAACCATGCCGCAGCTGATATAAACCAGTGGCATACCTAAAAGGCTGCACAACTCATAACACATACAAGAGGACAGATGCAACACTTCCTCTGCTGAAGTGTGCCTGCGCTTGTTACATTTTGCAGCTGCTCCACTGAGACCTTCACTGATCAGGAATGCATGGAAATAGCTCACGTAAAGTGGGCATGACCTAAAATATCAATTTCAGAAATTAAACAAATTGTTGGTAGGTTGGTAGGTTTTTGCAGTGTTCATAAAAATTGCCCCCATATTCATTGTGCTGGCATAACATAAAGATGGCATGAAATACACACCGTCAAACAAATATTTCCAATGTCTTTAAAAATATTTTAGCAACCAGTTGTTGCATTAATGTTCTACACACAATTTTATGCAGGATTTTTTTTTACTTTGCCACTAAATCATTTAAACTAAATCAAAGCTCTCTTGTCATTTCTACCCCAAGTCAACATTATGCATAGAGTCAGATGATCAGTTCCCCATTCATGAATAATATGGAAATGAATTGAATTAATTAAATATTGAACAATAAAATTTGCCAGACAGGCAGGTAAAAGGAGGAAAGGTATTCCCTATTACTTTCACCCTTTTATAAGCACAATGTATAACTCAAATGCATTTCAATCTTTTGGATGAACATTGCTTCTATATACTTAAGGCTGAAGAAAAAACTACTATTGATTCTTATTTCTTTGGCATACCTACAACTTAAATACCCATCGGTCAATAGCAATACATAACATTGAAAAAGAGAGCACATTGGGTTCATCCTTACAAGCCTGTGGCTGTGACTGCTCCCTCTCACTCTGTAATATTTCTGACATTTCTTTATTGAAAGTTGGGACTGCCATCCATCACTTCATCATGATGGCTATCTCAATTCCTCAAAGTTTTATGGATCTCACTCATATCCCAACTGTCTCTTCCTTTTACTTGCTCACTCACTCTTCTGTGCCTCTCATTTTCACTGTGATTGTTTGGAAACTGTAGCTGTCAGCTGAGAAAAACACAACCCGGCAGACACCTAGCACAGCAATCATGTGGTTTAGATGTTAACAATGTGAAAACTTCCATCACCATTATCTCACTATAGAAAAATCTGCATTGAGTAAGGCAAAGTCTTTAGCAAAGTGCAAGCTGATACGTAAATTTCATATGGCCTTTCTGTTCAGACTTACTGCATCAATTGGTTTGTGTTTGACAGCTTGGTGGCTGTGTGACAAAAGTGTGATATCGCTAAAAGCAGGCTATTTCTTGGCTGGTGTTGTAGGGAAAGTTATTACATGTGACATCCTTCATTTTTAGGTTTGGGGTCATCATCTGGTATAGGTGAATTTGTAACACTTATTTCTGTGCAAAAACTCTGTGTCTTGAATATATCTTACAGCAAGCAGGTGAACTTGCTTTCACATTCATTCTCATGCTGCTAATACATGCTATACATGCCTTTGGATTCTTAAAACCCAGTTCTACTTGGCTGCTCACTGAGACATGCTGGTGAGTCAGCTATAGAGACCCCCTGTTAACCCGGCATGCAAAGCAAACAAGTGGAAATGTAGAGACGTTGGAAATTGTCCATAGGATGCCAACGCTCTTTTGACAACCTCAAGTTGTTGTTCTATTTATGGACTCAAACAGATGACTTAAGATTATTATGTTTCAACAATGTAATCTGTGCCAGCCATGTGCTCAGTTATAACATTATGACTTTACCAACCATAACATAACAGTATCACAAGCAGGAAAATGGATTTTGTCTTGGTTAAAACAATGGGGCCACACACATACTGTACACACTACACATGGTGATCTTCAGCTAAGCGACCATTTTGATACAGGGTGGTACTAAAGCTCATGAAGAAAACCATTGTACGACAGAAGACTTAAATGTAGAGCTTCAGAGACAGAGTCTGTGATCTTAGCGTCATCTCTACCAGATTTAATAGGTCTCCCAATTCAGTCATACCTATTTTGAAACAGTAAAAATGTTAGCTTTGTATTTAAATCAGTGTGCACAAGACCAGATGTGTACTCCCTAAGCACCTTTATGCATAGAGATACTTTGTCACTGCTGGGTATAACTACACTACACTACACTACTTTGTCTACACTATAACAATGTAACCTACGTGTGTGTAACCAGGGTAAATGTCTGCATTGTGTTTTATTTGTTGAAAAAATGATGCAAACAATTTCCATAGACAAAGCACTGGGGCTACTCGTACCCTCACTATCAGTTATCCAAAGACAAAGTGAACAGTATATTAAAACACAGATCTTGTGCAATCCTAAAAAAACATGTGATGATAGTAACCTGTTACATAACTTAAAATACCAATGTAATGAGGAATAGATGACTAGAAGAGCTGGAAACAAAACATTCTGGCCCTGCAATGTGCTGAGTCCCTTTAATAAATAGAGTATGCTGATAAAATACTTACAGCTTCTGTCGTGAGCAGAGGTGTATAGCTGGGAATATCTTGACCACACTGTCAGCCCCCTTGCAAGTGGGCTGCTTTGCACGGGTAACACAATGTTAATAGGAAAAATAGCCTATGTTACCATATTTTCATGTGAGGGAATAGACCAATAACATACCATACCACTGGAGAGCTAGTAAGATGTGTGAAATCTTATAGAAAGACACTGGTTAGATGTGGTGGCAGTTGGTGTTACCACTCACCCTTTGTTATCCCTATAGGATGTTGGGCTGTCACTATGTTCATTAGGTATTAATACATAATACATATACATGTTCATGCCCCCCATTGCACAACCCCTCCACTCTCCTTTCTAGATGACAATTGATGGGTGCTAATGCAAGAAAAGAAACAGTAAGCCATAGCCTATCTGTGGTGCCTTTGCTGCCAAGAGCTGTAAGTGCAAAGACCCATCGGGGGGTTGCTGCAATCTTTTCCTGTCCCTATGGTGTTAAACACTGCCCACTAGAATAATATAAGTATTAGGCCTACCGCAGTGCTGATACTGGGATCACCGCGCAGCCTGTACAAATCAAAGCTTTACAATTCACTGAAAAAACTTCAGGCTGAAGAAATGTCATTGCCACTATTTGGCCAAAGCATCTTCTCACACCTTGGTCGTGCCCTCCCCCTAGTGGCCACTTTTTTAAAGGAAGTTCTCAAAAGAATTAGTTCTTCAACCATTAAAATATAATCCAAATGCTGCAATCATATGTCGCTTCAGTTTAGTGTTACGCATGCTGCTTTTATCTTATCATCAAAACGTATTTCATTCAAACTTAAATTTCACAACTGAATAACCTAAATTTCATTTGAATAAAAGTCTAGAGTCTAAAGCAATGACGTCAAACTTCCGTTTCCGTTGTCTCCTGGTAACCGCTGTAAATACTTCAAACTGTAAACAGACTAGCACATGGACTAGCGTGGTCTCAACGTCAAACACAAGTAGTGTCCATCCACATACCTGAAAATTTACCTTAGCAGTTTGGTTAGTTTGAATGCTGCAACACTGACCAACCGGACACCTCTCCACTAGCATACAAAATCTCAAGGTACCCAGGAAATTATCAGTTTACTATTACTACTCCAATGTTCGCAATGCCAGTCCAGCGTTAGCCTGTGGCTAATACAACACCACGGCGTTAGCCAAAGTTATTTTTTGAGTGTTCTTAGAGTTTCTGTTTCTTGTGATAGCCAAGTTAATGTACTTGAAAAACAATGTAAGAATTCCGCCGCTGCTTATGTTACCTGACCTGATACTTAACGGTATCTCGCCGTTATTGTCCCCCTATCCATCTAGATGTCAGATGATGACCTGTTCAGAACGCTTGGTCACAAGAAGAGTCCGAAGACTTCAAGGAGAACCACATTTCAGGTAATCCCTCATATATTTTGGTAGTCGAAAATGAACAGACAACCATTTCTCTAGCCCAGCAAATCTGTCAGATCCTTAAAATTGTAATCTCCGAATATCGGCCTGTGCCCAATCATGTATGCGATGAGATCAGCTCTTTTTAGCTTTATCTATAACTGGGTCACAGTGGCAAATTGTATTACACTACTAGATAATAGTAATTTAAGCAGCATGCTCATTAGACAATGGTTGAAACATTTTTTTGGATTTATTATTTTTATTTATGGACTAGTATGCTGTTATTGTATTATTCACAGTCTCACACAGGGATCACATTTATTTGTCACATACATAGACATACTGAGTAGAGTAAGACAAGCAGTGAAACTGCTGATTGATAATCTAAAAGTGCGTAGAATGCAGTTGGGGGGATAGCTACCAGATGAAGGGCAGAGGTAAAATAGGTGATGGGGGGTGGGATAAAGTGCATATAATGCAGTTGGAGTTGTGAGGGAGGACTGGCTGTGGTGGCCGATGATGGGCTTTGTGTGTTTGTGTGTTTGTGGGGGTGACGCTGCGTGAGCAGCAGACAGCGCTGAAGTGGGGTTGGGCAGAACGTTTGTGGAGAGTCACAGTCACATCTCAATTAATTGAAATATTGTGAAAAAAGTTACTTTCTAACACTAATGGAGTTGTTAACATGAATGCTGAAACTGCTGAGTACTTAAATTGACCTCACACTGAATGGCCTAGCTTTTCTAGCTTGACATCGTTCATTGAAACCATCTATGATTTAGTCAGACACTTTTAAAGAATGGGCACAAAATACCAACCCTACCATATTTTTCAGAAAAAATGCAGAACTTTGGCACTTATCTATATTTAGCTATATTTAGCTATATTTATTATCAGTGAGGTGGTGGCCACCCATTGGTCAGGATACCTTTATACCTCTGTAGAAAAAACAGTGTTTATTTCACACCATTTAAACAAATACAAATGATGGAAACCATAAGAAATGCTTGTGTGAGTGATGATTACGACAATTACGTGACGGTGAATTGCTCCAGGTGGCTGGTGATTTAATGTTTGTATTGTGTATGTACTTTTGCTATTTCACACTCATTAAGATCTGGGCTAGTGTTTTGGTAGCAATGCAATGTACCAGTGAATAGTAGATGGACAGCTTTTATTACATTTTTATTTACATTTTATTACATATAGTTATATTTTATACATACATCCATATATTCACACACACACACACACACACACACACACACACACACACACACACACACACACACACACACACACACACACATTCTCCTCTCCTGCTCCAAAGATAACACTAACACAACCAAATGTAGTAGGAAGACTAATGTTATTATACAGATTAGAGGAGAGGACTATGAGAGAAATAAAATTGTGACCCATGGAAGGGATTGGAAGAGATTGCACACTACTACTACTGCATATTTATTATTTTTATATAATATAATATTTTTGAATTAGCCATCAAACCTTTACACAGAATACCATTGTTTTCCTAACAGGATGAGTTGGAGGAAGCTGTATTGGCAAGAGCAAAGAGAAACAACACTGAGAGCCACACTTACTCAGATGACTTTGAAGATGATGGTATGCTGTTTGATGAAGGCTCTTGAAATCCTGTTTTTAAAAGTTTGCACAGATTTGTGAATATTTGCATTGTCTCGTAGATGTGCTCACAGAAATACTAAACCGACGCAAGAAAAAGTTGGACACATTTCGGAAAGGGAAAAGGCAAGTGAAGGTTCAGGATTTTCAGCTGTCAGATGAAGAGGAAAATGCCAGGCCCAAGAGGGTCTCCTTCTTGAAATCTCGAAAAATGAGCTGTCCTGTGGAGGGCAGGCATGTTCAAAAGGGTGAAACTGAAAAGCAGCAATCTGCTAACAGCATCAACAGTGCACTGAGTGAATCCTCACAACCAACGTGGTCTAGTGGCAAATCAGAGCAAGATAAAGGCCATTCAGCTTTGACCTCAAAATCTGAAGAGAGCCCGTCTGACTCATCACAGCTCTGGCAAGCTCAGTCAGACACTTCTGTCTCCCAGAGGTGCCAGTCAGAAATGTCTGTGAAGAAAAGAGATTTATCACAATTTTCACCCCAGTTGGATCAACTGGAAACTACACAAACCCCAGAACACTTTTTGTTTGAAAATAAGAGATCAGTTTCATCAGCATCAGCTGTTTCCAACTCTGAAAGCAGACAAAGGGGTTCTTTGTCACCCCAATTATCTGAAGAAGGGCAGAGAGTCTGGCTTCACTCAACACAAAATAGTGAACTTGACGATACAGTAACTTCACAGCACCAGGCTCCACCTCTTCCACACCCAAGGGAGCGAGGTGTGACTGAGAGCTCCACAGCAGGTGAGTAACCGGACATCATTGGTGTGTTTCATTCAGTGAATAAAGTGCTGTATTCTCTGCATATACAAACAATGATTATGCCAGTAAATAAGTCACACTGAGAAATACAGTGACAACACCCCTTGAAATACTGCCAACTTGGCTAAATCCGTAAAAACACAAAACAGAACGGTCAGATATACCAAATGTGACAGGTTCTCACTTTCTTGCATTTTCCCTCACAAAGAGTCTGTCACTGGAGACGGGCCTCCCAAGCCCAGGCCACGTCAGAGAATGCTTAGGGCAGGCAGTCCCACTGAAGAGAAGCTAGCAGCAGAGCCTTCTCCGGGGCCTACTCTCTCCTCCTCCACATCTATTCCACAGTCTCCTGTCAGGAGGACTGAAACATCCTCCTCCTTCTCTTCTTCAGGGAACAGAGGCACATCGAGCCATAGTCTTCAGGTCAGTAATGCTGATACTAATACTGATCCCCTATGCTTCCAACTGCAGATGATTAATGTAATTGTAAATAATGGCTGACTTTTAGTGTTCCACACATTAATAGTTAGTAGTATATTTTACTGTTTAAGTGAGTGGCTGCTATATAAATGTTTGCCATTAGTTATAGAACTGTACATTATGACTCAGGTGGAGAAAGGAGACTCATCGTCAGTTGGTGATGGAATGTCCCTACAGAAATCTACTGAAGACGCTCTATGCAATAGTAGGAGATGTTGTCCTTTTTTCATAATTATTTATTTTTAATTAAGATTTGTAATAGACGTACCATTTTCTATAACATGCAAACTTATATTTTCAAATGTTCAAAAGCTTTTTTCAAACTTTGTTCACAACTGAAAGAAAGACAAATTAGAACATTATATATGTAATAGTATGTTTGTGTACTTACTGTGCTTTGTTTTACACAGATGGTTTGGATAAGTCAGAGGAATGCAGAGAAGGAATATATTCTACATATTTTGAAGAAAATGAAGTAAGTGTAATATTCACCTCTATCCTGTCACACCTGTGTCTACTCAGAGGCAACAATGCTTATCATTAACTAGAAATGCACTTCCAAAGTATTACAAGTGCATGAAATGCACGCTGGCAAGAATACTGCTGGGGCAATTGTGTAGCTTGCTAGGTTGTTGGTAGGGTAATTGAAGAAGTTGCAAAGGTGTTATTTGAGTGACCTTCACAATTTTTTTACATTCTTCACAAAATTCCACTTGATGGTGGTCTGTCTTTCTTATACATCCAGACTGAACTCTACCACAGTTGTAGTATTCACATATTGGTTCAGTTGATTATACTAACCTTTTATATTTTGTCTGCACTTTAACCGCTGACAGACAAAATATAATCAAATAAGAAATAGACTTAGGCTGCATCGTCTGTTTCGTTGACATTTGTACAGCATAACAGAAAGCCTGTTCCTCACATTCGTGAGCAAGGAGTTTTATTTGTAAATGGGTCTATGGTGCTAACTGCAGGTATTTTTCCATCCAACTGAACATTTGCACCAAATCTGAATTATGTGCCATGCTATTCTTGAGATATCACACTCACAAATATGAAGCATACATATGTGTCCACATTTGACTTCTGACATCAAATAAGATCATCTTTATGTAAACGTTTGTACTATATTTGGGGTACATGCCTTGAGGTCTTCTTGAGATATCACACTTACAAGGATGGGGTGTACATATAGTTCCACTAACTTTAAACTTTGATATTTGACCTTAAAAACAATCATGCATGCTAAATTGATAGCATGGGCATTAGGACATTCTTGAGATATGACAGAACAAGGTGTTCATAATGTCTGGCAAGGGCCAGTAGCATGCTAACTGGTCCAATCTGATGGATTCAAAACTGGTAAAACGCAACTGTTTAACTTTCATATAATGTCAACAATACATGTCATACCATTCCCCATAAAATTCTGACTACTTACCTTTTCGTTTAAAAGGTTCAGTTAGCTGCAGATTAGAGCACACTATGGAGGACAATGCATACTCTCGCTATAGCTTTTGGTGGAGCCAGTCTAAGTCTTTCAGTTTTCACTACTAGATATCAGTCCTAAGGTCCTTTTAGCTTAGATACATTGGATATCCTGTTGTTAAGGGTCTTTGTACTGATAGAAGCTTTCCAAAAAGAGTCGATTAAGAGTCCATTATCATTGGATTAAGTGGGAATAAAAACGTTACACAGTGGACTCTTCTTTAAACTTTCTCTAAACTCTATAAACTACTACTGTAACTATAAACTACTGTAAATACTGTGGAAGTCAATAGAGGTATATGACAGCCTGCTGAAAAACATGTTTTATACAGTAAGTAAAACAGTGACGTTGGGCAAAATTGTCATAGCAACAGGATGTAGTTATTTCAGACACAGTCATAAACACTTCAAGTTTCATGTTAGTATATCAGTTCGATTGAGATGCAGATAGGTGAAGGAGCATACAGGAAGGTGGTTTTCTGTTTGGTAGCAGACTAGACTAGACAAAATATTACAGTGAACTATTGTCAGCCATAATCGGAAGATCTGTGTCTACCTTGGTGATAATCGGAGCAAATGTGTCAAAAGACATTTTTTGCTTATTATAGAACCACCTAGTGGCTAAATGGCGACATATTATTAGACATATTATATTTTGTGGTGGTGATACTGAAGACTGTAGATATTCCAAGACTCATCATGACGAGGCACTTCCTGGAACCATGATCACACGAGGGGCACGCTGTCATGAGCACACGATTGCAAAAATCTAAATCCATTAAGTAGCTTTTGTCAGGTGTGGTCTGAAGATCATGTCTGCCACGTTTTGTGAATATTGTGACTTGATCATTTAATTTTATTTTTAAAAAAATCCAAAATGGCGGGAAAATTTGGAGGCAGAACTTGACGCCATGGGTTTCGTTGAACTTTGCTTGACCCATAGCTTCCGGTGATACCAGTAATTCACCTTTTGAAATTGGATGTACGATTAAAAAATTACATGCATAAATGTGCCTCTAACTTTGAGAAGTTATTGGGCTAGAAAGGGTGAGGTGCTGATAATAGCACATCGAGATTCCTATATTTGAGGAATTTGCAGGGGTCAGCATGGCGGGTGTGTGAGCCTCGCCCTGGGCAAACAACCTTTCTTGATCATTGTATCACCCCTGCCAGGTAAGCATGAGTTGAGTGAAACCAAGCTGGCACTGGCAGGCCTGGCTGTGGGACATACCAGCATGGTGGGGGCCTGGTCTCAAGCTCAATGGGGAAGGGATGGGCAAGCAAGCTGGGCGGCGGAACCTCTCTTTTTTACTTTGAACAGCTAGCTTGAGTGAAATACCTCTGACACGGTGTGCTTTGATTCACTTGCACCTACCCACCGAAAACCAGGCTTAACAAGAACAATAGGTGTGCTCGCTGAGCAAGCACACTTAATAATGATTGTGGTATGGCAGCCCCATTTTACTACATTGAATTCTGCATGAAAGGGATAGCAAAGGGAAAGGGATTGCACTGTTCATTAGTTGGTAACATTATCTGACTTGTGGTCAGATCAATACAGGCAAGACACACAAAGACTAATCATTGCATTCTTGTTTTAGGCTGTCAGGTTATATCTTGGGTGTGACTGTAAATGTATTTTGACTTATATTTGGGTGTTTGACACTGCAAAGAAAATAGTGTGTGTTATCATGTGAACTCATCAGTATTGTGTTACTTAATGTAGGAGTCCGGAGATCGTCCAGATGGTGCTACAAGCAGACAGAGCAATGCCTCGGGGAAAACTGTTGTAATCAGGTAAATGCCCTTCAAATGACCCATGTCTTTCAACTATCCATTAGTAGTGATTACTATTCATTATTATAATTCATTGTAATGTCGTGGGTTTACTGTAGTGTTACAGCTGCATGTGTTGTGGAGGTCCTCCTGAAAATGTTCGGTCCTAAACTGCATGGTCATTACTTCTGTTTGGAGTCAGGATGGCTGACTTCATCATAGTAGAGCTTTGTGATGTTTTATCATTTGAATTTATATACATCTACCTGAATGCAGGCCTGCAAGTGCTCAGATATCCAGCTCTAGGAGGTCTGGCAGGATGAGCTCCTACAAAGCCAGCTCTAAATACCTCGGTACTCTCAAGATTCTGGATCAGCAGTTGCCAGGGGATGATTCCCAGCCAGAGGCTGCAGACTCCCTCAGGGCAGCCATTTATCAGGTAATAAGGACTGCATTAAAGACTGCTAGGGGACATTACCAGAAAGTTTTAAGCTATTAGAAAGTAGCACTAATGCATTTCAAAAAGTAACATTGGAAATACCCTGGAAATTTCATACGCCGATGCCTTGCATGTCATCACAGCAGTACACATGTATGTTTTTGAAAATAAACAGGAGTGGCTTCAAAAGAAGCAAGAGAAATTAAAAGCAGAGTTGCAAACCAAAAGGCGTGAGGAGAAGCTGAAGGAGGAAAAAACAAGAGAGGTATGAGAGTGCATGTCATATCAGCACCACCTGGCAAATGAGGTGCACTTAGGCATATCTTTGCAGCAGCAAAGAGTGTAAATGTAACACACTGCACGCAAAATATGGAAGCAAACCCCACTGCTTAACTCTCTGGTGTTTATAGGAGGATCTCACCAAAAAAGAAGTTGCCAAGGCCTCTTATGAGGCATGGAAAGAAAAAAAGAAGGAAACAATCAAACTGAAGTTAAAAGAAAAGCAAGAGGCCACAAGAAAGCAGGAAAGGGAGATGAATGAAAAAGAAGAAAAGCAAGAAACTGCAAAGAAGGTGAATTCTATATGTGGTGCTTGTGCCAACATGCAAATATTTTTTAACTTCCTGCCAACATACAAGTACTTGATTTTGGCTTTTCTTTATGTCAGTGCGGATAATGACTCCCACTGACATGGTAACGAGGATTTATGATTTAACATTGTTATTTTATAGGCTTTTGAGAAATGGAAACAAGAGCAAGATGAGATCCTGAAAGGCAAGGTCAGAAAACAAATACAGACTGAAAATGAATTGAAGCAGACGAAGGAAATGGAGAAAGAATACAGAAAGAAAGATGCTACTGCTGCTTTCTTCAAATGGTAAGAGCCAGTATAAGAAAAAACATTTAATAGGCATCAAATATGCCGTAAGTTCACCCAGGCAGACAAAGAAAACCTCCTCTGTTTAATTGGTTAATACAGGTGGGTTGACTATTAGTGGAGTCTGTGGTGGCCAGATAATTTCATGACAAAACCAGCCAAAGGACATTTTAGAATGTTTCAATGAAAACAGCTTCTTATGTACTGTTTCAGTTCCCATGCTAGTTAAGAATGCTGTCATATTGATTAGCTGCTCAAAATTATGCAGAAGAAACAAAATTATTGTTGTTGTATACATAGATTGTTGTGGGCTAATATTTTATATATTAATTATCTTTGACGCATTAAATTCTAGGAATGAGACTAAAAAGGATGTCATCCAAGAAAAAAGAAAGACAGAAAGAAAGAAGGAGAAAATAAAGCAAGAGGAAGAGCAATATGAGAAGGAGGAGAGGGACCAGATGGCTCTGGAGATGTATGAAAAATGGATGGTATGTGTATTGATCTATCCAGGTCTTCCCTCTGGTCCTTCATGCTCTTGATCATACTGCTGTTAAACTGTCATTTGTAGCACAATTTAAAGGTTTGTTACAACTGTCTGTTCTCAGAGAAGAAAAGAGTTTCAACAAAAAAGAGAGAAGAATGAAAAAAGGATACAAGCCATTCTTCAGTATGAACCTCGTCCTCCCTGGAGCCCCCCAAACAAAACTGTGCCTTCTGGCAGATGACCCCCCTAACATAACTGAGCCTATTGCCAGCCCACCTAGTCATCTACCTACTCACCTACCTACCATCTCCTGCACATGCAATCCTCCAAGCTCACTAGAGAGTTTTTAAGATGCTATAAACTTTGTGTTGTGTGTGAAACATCTTGATCCTGGGATAGTTAGTAATTCCAAAGAATGTCTTAATTATGTAATTATACAGTAAGCTAATTATGTTCCTTGTCCATTAAGACCTGCTTTGAAGTGAATGTAGGCATTGATATTGTAGTCTGCTCTCTTGGCAGCTGCTGGAAAAGCCTTATTAATATTACTTAATAATTAATGCTTTTGTTTGAACCTTGTGGCACAAAAAATAAAACTAAAGGATATCATTAATTTTCAACACATCGCATTACAGTTTTTTTCTTGATTCAATATCAGATGATCTGCATCTGGACACAGAAAGAAAATTGTGACTAAAATTTGATTGAGGACTGATAGAAAAACCATCCATACCAAATGATGAAACAAACATACCATTGACATTTGACTGATGCACCCCACCACCATTATTCCAAACCCATGGGTTACCCAAAAGCTTTAAAATGAATGCTGTCAACTAGAGCAGTCTGAGTGTGCCACAAGGGGGTGGTACAGGAACAGCGTTCTAATGAGGAGACAGCTCAGTGGCAGAATATCCTCACCTGTCACTAAAGTGTGTGTGTGTGTGTGTGTTTGTTTGTTTTCCCCATAAACACCTTTGCTTTGTTAGTTTGGTATTGATGCCTTCTACAAGTAAAACCCACTGACCTTTTTCTTCTCCGTAGAGGAATTTAGAGGTAATTACTCTCCAGGTGAACGTCCTTGTCTTCTTAATGAATGCTCCAGTGCTGCCCCTGTGGCCTTCCAGTCCGCCTGACAACCAATCAATGCTGCTCTTTTTCAATGGTGTTTAATGGTTTTTTGAGAGTACATCAGAAACATCATGTGAAATGAAACAGGAAGAATGTACAGGGAAGAATAGGACATTCATGATTGCCACTGTCACCTGTTTCCTGTAGTGACCATTTATTGACTGTGTCATTCTTGATTCTTAATAGCACCAATTACATTTTACATTGCTTTGGTTTCCCACTCATATGAAAACTTGCATTGGATTGGTTGCCACATACTGGCAAGCAGCCTCTTGTGATCATTCCTTATGAACGTCAAAGTGGGTAAAAGTAATACTAAGAGTCATGAAGGGCTTTTGAGCAGTGATTGATATAAACTAGTTCACTTCAGCACAATATTTGTAGCTGTGGACCATGGGCAATATAATCTTGCTACTTAGGAACAATTACTGTCCTTGAGCAGCCATGGTCATCATTTAGGAGGATCCATCACATGCCTTCTGTGCACTTAAAGTCATATTGAAAGGGAAAATACATTGCACTTTAGTGGCGATATCATCCTTTTCAGTGGCATGCATCATTACCTAAACAATTCTGCAGAATTGTTAAAAAATATTTTTCAGATAGCCTACCATTTTATGTTCATGACAACCCTTACATAAAAATTGACATGAAACATTAACATTAAATGTTAACAAAGAGCTACATGCACATTACACCCCTTCACCCTAATTCCTAATACTATTAAAATGTGTTTCTTATATTTACATTCACATTAGAATATATAGGTTATATAGTCTCACTATGACTATGGTGTACACTGCGCTGTAAGTCAATATACGCTACATGAACGCTGCTTCCTTCCAAAGGACACTTAAACATTCAAAATGGTACAGATGTGTTAACGCAAGCAAGGGAGCAGTGACTTCACAAGATGCTATGCAGTGGTGATAATGAAGGGAAACTGGATATCCTCGTTGCGTGCGCACAGGAACACTTGTATTAGCAACGTATGTACAATAATGAACACATACCTATACAAGTGCGAATTGCTGATAAGACACGCTAAAACCATCCAACACTACCAGAGATTAACACCAGATGAACAAAACTTGCAGCCTTAATAACTCCGCAATTCTATACCATGCGTATCACGCATGCAAAATTTGCACATTTATATTCTCTTTCCAACTTGCAGTCATGACCTTTTAATATCAATCGTGAATCTACTGTACACATACCTCATTTTAAACATTTGTTACGTGTGTGTGCAGACAGTTAATGTCTTTGGCATTTTTTTCTGGTCTTCGGACGCTGTTCGTCCTGGCCCCATCAGCTGTCCATATACATTTGCACACAGCAGCGAAAGCGCTACGGTAGTTCCGGTTCATCCAGCCGTACAGAATGGGGTTGGCGAAAGTAGAACACATGGCAGTAATGTGGAAGACAGTATAGAGGAGACTGAAGTCTCTCATAGAGAAGATACTGCTGTTGAAGTCCACGGCCAGTTGAAATGAATGAAAAGGTAGCCAGCTAAGTGCAAACACCACAACCACAGCCACCAGCATTTTCGTAGTTTTCTTGCGGCGTCTGTGACGGTCGTTACGGCCTCCACCGCCTGGACTAACGTGCCTACGCAATTTATTCCAAATCCGAGCGTATGTGTAGGAGATAATGGAAAGTGGAAGGCCGTACTGCAGTAAAAAAGCAGCAACGCTGTAGACAGTCGCATCAACGCCGCTACCTGGCCACTTCTCCGTGCACACCTGTATAGACTGCCCAGGAGGCAGGTCAAAGGACGTATACTCGCGAAAGATAGCAAGTGGACTGGCCAGCACAGCACTGGCAACCCATGTTAAAACTATAACTATTGTGCACATGTCCCGTGACATTTTCGTCTCCATGTGGTACACAATGCTGCGATAGCGGTCCATCGCAATAACATTGAGTGTTATAGTAGAGACGTGCACAGCCAGGCCTTGAGCATAAGGTAGGACAAAGCAAAGTGCCCACCCAAACTTCCACTCCCCGAAAAGCGTGTACATAAGTGTGAATGGTAGGCACAACGTGTTCACTAACAGGTCTGCCACAGCCAGATTTACTATAAAAAAGTTTGTAACTGTATGTAAATTTTTAAATTTATACACGACGTATATTACCAGAGAGTTGCCTGTCACGCCAAAGAGAATTATGGTGCTGTAGGCAAATATTAAAACCACTTGAACTCCAATGAGTTTGGTACTGTCTTCCAGAATAAAGTGGTCGCCTTGCACAGTTGTTGGAAAGGTGGAGGTATTGTTGTTATTATTGTTGTTGTTGTTGGTGTAAACCTCGAAAACGACGTCCTGAGAGGCATTTCCGTTGTCCTGCGCATCCATCCCCGGAATGGTCTGTACTGCCTATAATCAAAGATATACATTATCTCACAACGTTGCTCTCTCTGCCTTATCGCGAGCACGACAAGTGAATATTTGGGAGGGATATAAGTCATTTTCTGTTAACGTCAGCGTGTAGACAACAAGTTAAAGGTTATGCGCTTTTACACAACTGTAATCCACCTTCTAAATGAAATCACATGAAGGCCATTAATTTAAATCTGTCAACAATGTGATAAAGTTGTATTTATATTTCAAGCAATTGACATGCAGAAGAAAAGCATATTCACTTACTTGTCTCCAAATGTAAGAACATTCCACGGACTTTGCCTTTATGCTCGAAGTTCAGTGTTTTGTCTTTGCAGTGTTGGGTTTCTTTTACTAGTAAACAGCGTTTAATCAAATGGAGTATTAGGCATCGTTTTCCTGTCGTGACCTGTTTCCATCTCCCCGTCTGTTTAGTGCGCTGCACACCCAGCGCGCCTCTCCAATATGTGTGCGCAACAGAAGCCAAATTACTGCGCAATAGGCTTACGAGACCGTGGTGGGAACGCCTGTGATGACTGCCCAGTAAAAGAGAAGGCGCCTTTCTTTTGTTTTTGTTGTTGTTGTTGTTTTTTTTTCCAAAGGATTCGTTCATGGGGCAATTGAAAGTTACCTGTAGAATGAGCTGTATTTCCTGCCTGTTTGAACCATATTCCACAAACCATTTGGTTTAGCTATGACACATTCAAACTGCCAGAAAGATTGTGATAACGACCTATTACACACGGGTCTTCATTATCCGTCACTTGCTCGTCATTTATTCATTTTATCATTTCAGAAAAAACAGACTGCCATTAATTCTGCATAAGGTATATGAAGCAATTTCTTAAGGACATATACATAAAATGTAATATATTATTACTTTATGACATAAAGAGTTTCCACACATATTGCATTAGAAATCACAATAACAATAACAGTGGTGGAAAATGCAATCAGATTACGGGCTGTATAAGACTAGGACACAAAAGGAACTGTTCCGCTGATCTATATCAAGTGGTAATGATCATTATGCCATGAGCTAATTGCATTGCCCCTAAGGCACAGTCACATGGTGTCACAAAATTAAATTAAGGTAAGCTTGTGTAAAACAGCTGCATGTCAAACTCGCTGTTGTGAAATCCATCTTGCTATGTACCTTAAAATAATGACTTAAATCTGTCTTGTTTTGTCAGCTTTACCATCGAGGCATTACTGTTCAGATAGGTCAGTCTGTTTCACGCTGCAGAAATCCTTTCATGTGCTGGGTAGAAGACCTTGTCACAAAGTGAAGGTCAGTGTACTCTGTCTTTACTCCCCTCGGTGTTCCTTGTCTTGAGTGTTGCTTCATGATCTTTGGGACTTAAAACCTCCATCAGTGTTTGTTTAGTGAGGTTTGGGAAGCATTTCCGGAATCTACTCATTGGAGGTTTAACTTATCACTACATAATATCTAGCTAATATCTAAGCTAGAATATGACATTAGAAACAATACACAAAAAATAAAAATAGAGAAATAAATAAAACAAATCAAACTGCAGGAACAACCATTTTCAGACCAATTTCCTGGTAGCTCTCACCTTCAAGAGTACACAAGCAATAAAACAGGGAATTCATGTAACAAAGTGATAGCAGCTGGAGATCTGTGGTGTTGTAGGTCTGTCAATAAAACTTCTTTTTTAGAAGCAATCAAACTTGGAACAGGCTGCTGTCTATGTCAGGCTGCTGACTCAATCTGTCAGACCTGAACAAATGGCACATTTTTAGCCAAAAGCTGTAGCAGCAGATTCTCAACTATTGATTCGTCTCCTTTCTTCATTTCTAATTAAGCTTCCTGTATTGCCACATCAGTCATTGCAGGCTCATAATACTTCCAGTGTCATTTTCTTCATGAGAAGTATGGGACATGAGCTGTGAAAGAATCTGTCAGTTATGAAGTGCTCTGATTCCAATGATGGAACTTCTCTGTCACTGTCAATCACAGTCAAATTAGCTACACGTAATGTATAGCTCTTGTTTTCCTGTGTACAGTATACTGAGATCTATTAGGATGCTAATTTGTTTTGAAGGGTGTATGTAATAGAAATACATGTTTTATTCATAATGCCAATGTGGGTCTGTTTGTTCAAACACAGAAGGGAGCAGTGTAAAATTGAATAAGAAAAAAACAAAGTAGGTGTTTTTTTTTCATTTACCTAAACATGCAGCAGTCATTTTAAAAACATTCCTCTGTCTCAGTGCAAGCGGTGTTCATTCTGGTGTTCCTATTGCTCTGTTTCAAATACCGTATGTCCTGTGAAGACAGCTGGCAGTGATTTTGAATGCTTGTGGCATTTTATCTTGTAATTCCATCCCTGTCTGTCTTCTTGGTCTTTTCCCCATGTGCTGATTAACCTTTCTGTCTTTAAATGTCTATCTCTTGCTAGCCCTACAGTGAAGTATGTTAAGCACCATAGTATATGAGCATCATTTTAGTCCACATAGCCTCTGTCCACTAAACATAATGTTCACCTCAGACCCATAACACATACTCAGTGCATATCCCAAAGGACCAGAAGAAGTATAATCGCACAAAATCCCACCACAAAATAGAAAATCTTTTTTCCCCACATTTACTGTGCCTTCAACTGTGTTACTGCTTGAGGACCAGCTGATGTATTTTTAAGGAAATAAACTGCACAAATTACAGCTTACAGCTGTAAACACTGGCTGCTCTTCCCTATCTGCACGGCATGTATGGTGTAATGGACAGCTTTTATTTCAGTGCAAACTTCATACAGAGACGTGTTCCCTATATTGTTGGACTTGAAACATCCCTGCTGCTAATGAGATTTCACAAACACATTATGTTGGTGGATGCTCAGGTGTCATTGTCCTTAAAATCAACATAAACATAAACATAACATAAACAAAAAGATCAAACATGTCCATGTATGTGAGAGAATACATGCTTACTGCATGTAATTAGTAGCAGTAAATATATATGACACCATGAATTAATGACTGGAAATTCTGTATTAAAAGGACAGATACGAATGATAGATGACCTTGCATGATTTCTCCTCATTTGGTCTTAGCATTCACACACACTCTGTCTATCAGTCTGTCTGTCTGTCTGTCTGTCTGTCTCACTCTCTTTCATTCTCTCTGCCCGTCTTTCTCTCTCCCTCTCCCAGCCCCCTCACCCCTCTCCTTCTCCGGCATTTGCCTTATCAATATTCCTAGAGCATAACTGGGCACACAGGCTCTCATCTCCAGCACCGATGAGATGCACAGTCTGTCTGACTCTATGCCACTGCCATTCATCACAATTACCTTCTATTACAGTCTGAGAGCACAAAGTGCACCCTTTTAATAGAGTCACATGAACAAGTGCCAGCTCTTCTCCATTCTGATAATCCATTATGCAAGTGGATTATATCAACCATAGGAAAGAAAACACTTTCAATGACCATCAGGGAAATTAGATTTTTATTAGTCAAACAATAACTTTTATGGTTTCTCAAACATAGCTAACATTGCCCTCTGGTTACCAATGAAACTTGGCTTTGCCAGTGTATGTAGTACAGTAAGTTTTACTTGAACTGTGCAGTCAATCCTAATTGCTTTGGTCAGGTGTAGGTTTTTAAATATCCTAACTGTGTTAATCCTGTGCTTACTAATCGCTTGCTAATGACAAAAATATAACCACCACATCCATTACTTGTTTTTTTTTTTGTTTTTGTTTTTAAAAGCTTGTTGAAATAATTCCCCAATCTACTTGCCATTTTCTTGTCTCATCTGTTATTGTGTAGCCTACATCATGTTAATGAGAGTGAACAGTCAATGTAACAATTTCATCTGGGATTATAACCACAAAGGTTTTTAATGTAGGTTATATTGAATAAGTGTTGCAATAAATGTTCATTCTGTAAATAATAAGAAAATATTGTTGTGATAATTTTTTTAGCCAAATTGATAAGGCCATTGGAAATGTGGTGTTTAATTTCTGCTTTTTGATAAAAAGGTGTCAGAAATTTTGTGACATACTGTACAGCAGTTAGGTTGACATCATAGGCTAATATAATCAATGCTGACGTACACATGGCTGCTCCATTTCCACCTATCTGTCTGTAAACCTGTTGTAGTCAGCAGATACACAGCTCTCACAGGCCACATACACAGGCTGATTTGTTGCCACAATATGCTGTATATTTGATGGAGAGGCTACTTTTCAGCTTTATTTTGTATTTATTGCAACTCTGTAAAATGATTGATTCAGTTCAGTGTCGGTGAAGCAGATTCCTCAAGGCCCTTTCAATTTTAATAGAATATCAGCCTAGTTAGAGGTAGATTTACTCCTCGGCTACCCTGTCTGAATGAAGGACCACATAAATCCAAATAAAACACCCCTTCACATAACATTCTACGCTGTGGTTCACCAGAGCTTTGATATAAATAGCATATAAATAGTAGAGCAGTCAGACTTATAGGTAATGGATAATTATAGGTTATGGGCTCAAACATAGCATTTAATATGATATTGCAATATTCGTATATCCCCTGATGTTGAGCTGATGGTCTCAGGTCACAAGTGACTGAGGCAATGGAAATGGATGACGCTTTTTTCTATTTATTTTTATTACAGCTGGACTCATCCCATCCAATTTCCAGACAAGTAGGGCACTATTATTAGATTCAGTGAAAACGATTACCTTCAGATTGAACCATGGAACCTTGTATTGGTTAGTAAATTAAGGGTTGCTTTATTGGACTTACTTTTTTTATAACCTTAATACTCTTTATTGAACTTCCTGTGAACACTTCATGTGGGGTTGAGTCAAGGAGCAACATCAATAATTCCCCAAATAATGTGATCTCCAGGCAGGCCCCCACTGTTCCTGCATGGGGACCGATGGGGCTGTGTCATTAACCCATGACAGAGCTTAGAATCCAACTGTGACCACCCCACATATGGTTCTGTCAATCTGGATAGCACACATAAAATTTTGTGAAAGGGTTCAATGCAAGGTTGGTATTTTTGACCAATTAACAATTTAATTCCTTTTAACTGAATTTTTGATGTGGCAGATGACAGTAACCTCAACTCAGTTTTGTCTCAACATATTGATGTGGTTTTCAAGTCTTTGCCCTTGCATGTTGCCACTGTAGGACAAAGATTACTGTATTGTCCAAAGACATAATTAGGTTTGACTTCAATTAATAGTTAGCATCATTGCATTGCAGGCTTTGTCGTAACAAGATGTAATCTTTTTCCTATTAAAACAGTTATTGTATAAAATATCTCAGAGGTAATTGATGATTTATATGTACAATTATTTGGCTGATGTACTGTTTAAATGGATGGAGCATTGTGTTCTTTAAAAGCATACTTTTATTGTATGACCAGTGTGTGAGACACCTAATGGTAGCTCTTTTAAACTATGTACAATGTCTATTTTGTGTGACCTAATGTTTTTTCTTGTACTAATTATACTTGATGACATTGTGGGAAAAGCAATTAGGATCGAATCCTAGTGCAAATAATAATTGTCCCTTGTGCTCAACAAATTGGGAGAGACAACATGACACCTGTGTGTGAATTTTTAAAAGCAAGTCATGTACTACCAATTATGTCAAGGTGGAAAAAGCCAATCCCATCAATAACTGTTCCTGCATGTTTGTAGGAATAAGGATTGCATAAAACTTGTCCTCTAATCATCTGTCAAAATTGGCCTCATCTTCCCAGAGCGTCTTTCTGTTATCCCCTGAAATAGTACTTGGCTGTGGAATAATTCACTATCTCTTTTCCAAAGGACAATTTTACGAAGTCATAACTCCCCAAGTCCCACAGTTCATTTTACCCACAATGAGTCATGCACACACACATACACACACACACACACACACACACACACACACACACACACACACACACACACACACATGCACACACACACACACACACATGCACACATGCACACATGCACACACACCCGCGCGCGCGCACCCGCACACACACACACACACATGATTGTTTGCTCTTTGTGACACTGCCTTCTGGGTTATATATCTCAAGAGCACAATGGCAGATGCTTTGTGGAACTTCACCTCCTGAAAGCAAATGGAATATGGCTGTCAGTAGTTCATTCTTGCTTTCTGTACCAGCTTTAATGCA
This sequence comes from Coilia nasus, assembly GCA_027475355.1. Taxonomy (NCBI): domain Eukaryota; kingdom Metazoa; phylum Chordata; class Actinopteri; order Clupeiformes; family Engraulidae; genus Coilia; species Coilia nasus. Next base: position 9,774,209 of record CM050221.1, on the reverse strand, counting down.
AAAATGATTTTATACATGCTCTTATGAAGACCATCTATTTATTAATTTTGAGTAGCCATAATACTAGTATACTGCAGCAGCATGCATCTGAATCCTTTTCAGATTTGCTGTGGAATCAGATTAATTTATTTTCTATTTGTCCACAGACTTGAAGTCCAGCAAAAATACTCCTGCATAAAAAGCTAAATATGCACCTTTTGCAATGCTGGGGTGAAGCAGTTTTGCACCTGAAGTGAGCGCCAAGGCTGTTATCCTATCACAAGACTGTAACTGGATTAGTGTGGATGTGGCTGGCCTGTGTTTTCATTATTGGGAGCAGCTGGGGTGTCAACCTGCCGGACAGCGCTCCGTAATGGCTGCAGAATGTCTGTTCAATGTTCACTTTGCATGCAGATTGTTTGTGACAGGTTGGTCAGCAGACACTGTTCTGGCCTTCTGCAGGTGATCTGATCATGTGACAGAGGGCAACAATACCATCATACTGTAGCTCAGCGACACGGGTATGGTGGTAGCGGGGCCCTGGTTCAGGTGTGCCATACGCTTAAAACCTCTACTGCAACACAGCCCCCATGAGGTTGCTGGTTGGCCTCTAATAGACCACATGCGCATGGTCTAAGTTGTGTTCAGATTGCCCATAACTGGTTATTGAACTCCTGTGTACAGTGTAAACGTATCTGTCTGTGTGACCACTGTTAGAGAACTTACTGTAAGAAAGTAATGGTCTGATTTATGATTTGACACGTTTGCAGTGCTTGCACTCCACTACAGCAAATTATTTTATTTGAGGTATATGTGACTTGATAATTCTACATACTGTGAATGCCACAATTCTCTGAATAGAAAAACGTATGTATTCACATATTAGTATTATCTTTTCAACTTACAATTCCACAGAATTGCTGTTTACAGAAACTGTTATGCTTCACTTGCACTTAACAGACTACACGGCATATGCAACCCCAAAATAATCTCTAAAGAATTATGTCTGTTAAAAGGTCCCAACAGTTCCATGTCCAGTGCTTTTCTAAAAGTGCAGTATACAGTATGCATTCTTCACAAAATGCACATTCCACATTTTCCTATTCTTATGCCTGCGAATGGCAAAAACCTTTATCCAACCAAAAAGGCTTAAAATGGCAAGTAAAAGGCAAAAGTGTGATAACACCACATCTAAAAAGGGCAGAGCTGTCAGATGGCTAGGATGCCATCCAGATGAGGAAGGGGATGAGGATGGTGCACAGGGTCATGGCTGGCGTGACGGAGTCCAGGTAGCACATGATGCCTGCGCCGATCAGGGCGGTGAGGTAGGCACAACTCCTGCTAAGGAAGATCTTCCTCAGCAACGTGCAGAACTGGGGAGACACAATATAGGTTCATTATGCACACAGGCAGTAAAGGCACACATAGAATTCATACATAGGAATAGTATGACAAAATATACAATGCAGATAATCTAGGTCCTGCTAATTTTAAATATATTATAAAAAAAATCTCTCTTAAGAAATTTGAAATGTTTTAAATAAAAAACATATATTCAGTGTTGAGAATGCCATGGTTGTAGCTTTGCTCACTAGATGGTGCTGCTCTCTCTTTATTGGTTGTTTCAGTGTTTACAGTCATTTATCCACTGAAGGTTGTTTATGACATCTGTTAAATTACCATAATAATTTAGGATAATACTTTATGCCTCTGGAGTTCTATTTTAAACGTCTTTAGTTAGTGACTGATTTACATACTATTGCATAGAAGGTTGCCATTTGGTTCTCTAAATTTTCATTGGGTTTATTGGGCATTTTTTATTAGCTCTGCTGTTTTGAAATATCTCTTGTAAAGGTCAATGTGACCTTTTCTCTTGACAGTTCTTCATTTCCCCTCTGTTCGAAAAATACATTATACACAGTTTTACAGAAGTATGAAGTCTATACATCTATCCTATGGAATTCTCTCAGAGCTTCATCATGAATCTCTCTGTAGGAAACTCTAAAATCAGTACCAGTTCAGTGGTGTAACATAATAAATCATATTCCGTTCTTGAACAGAAAATAAACAACTATGTCCTTTTTTTCTTAGTGTAATCTGGATACTTTCATGTTTACACATACAACCACTGCCTTCACATGAAATTGCTCCATATTAATGACAGTACTGAGGAGTCTGTATTTTTGGCATACTCACAAGAATTTTTTGTGTAATGGACCAGCTCAGTTAAGCACCTGACATGAGTAGATCCCTCACATGTGAGTTTGACCTTAAAATACTCTGGCTTGAGCTGCCTCTTACTACTGCCGTAGAGTTCCAGCTCTCAGCCATGTCAGCTGTGCAAATAAACAACCAAAGGTCTTTAAATTTCATTCATTCACTAGATTTGACTGATAACAGCTTAAATAGTTATTTTTCTACTTAATCTTAATTCTTAATTCGTATAGATGCTAAGTTTGCTCCCAGCCTCCCCCATTCTCTACCTGGTAAGTCTGAAAGCTGATTGCTGTGCCATAGCGGCAGTACATGACGTAGTGCTCACTGTTGAACCACGGCAGGCTGTAGGCCACAGGCCCCACCAGCTTCTCCGCTCGGCGAGCAATCTCCTCTCCATCCAGGGGTGGCTGGCTGCACACATGGTCCATGGTGTTGAGCTGAATCTTTTCGCCATAGGCAAAGTCCTCCACTGTGTCAACACGCACGCTCGCATTCTTAGTAATCAGCCCCATAATGAGGCGGAGGTTGGTGACCACCTCACAAATAATGTCCTGGCTGGTGGAAAACATGGGCACGATGTCTGGGATCAGGTGCGCCACCCTGTTATTACCCAGGTAGATGCCAAAGTGGAGAAACAGGGTCCTGGGCACCTGCAGGAGATCACCACGTTTGTACAGGGATAGGTCATACCTAGGCCTCATGAAGTCCTCATCCTCGTCTTCCCCGTCCCTGTGTTCACGTCTCTCTCCGTGGGCCTGGCTCTTGTGGCCCTCCACATTTGTTGAGATGAAGATCAAAGTGAGGAGGTGGAGGGGGATCATTTTTGTGTGCAGCGGGTAGGTACACCCCTGCCCCTGTTTTATGGAGGTGCAGATGGGAGGGACCATGAGGGGATTTAAAAACCACCTGCTCCCTACAGTGCATATATGTGGCAATAAAGCTCTTTACTCTATCACATGTTAATGGTGAGAGTTTATTTCACAATACAGATTCAAGCCCCTTTGTCCTTACACTAATGTACTCGTTCAATTGGCCTTGCAGGTCAACAGATTATGTTTTTAGTTACCAACAGTTACATAATGCTTGTTTGCTTGTTTTTTGTGAATATAACCCATGATACACTTGAAATGTATTTGATTTCATGACAAAGATAATGTAGGTAACAGAAAAAAAACTGAAAGTGTTCCTTTAAATATTATTTATTTAAAACTAATTTATTAAACACTGCTATACAGTACCATTGTTTTCTATACAGTACTTTCCTATATATTTCTGGTCTCATGCTATGAGGTCTGCTTTGTTGGTTTTACTGGGAAGAATTAAATCCAAAGCAAACAAAACAACATGGTTCTAAAGGGTCAATGAATAAATAATTGAATAAATTGAATAAATAATTGAAATTTAAAAGAGCTGCTTATTAAATGTTACTGGGTCAACCGGCACAGTGAAGCACTAGTCAGACACCTGCTTCCTTATACCTGCATATGCAGGTACTCGTAGTTTCACTGTTTCTTTGCTGTTGCTGTAGCATTGACAGTCACAGGAAGTGAAGCTGCGTGGTTGTTTGGCACAGGCACATGGGTATGAGACGGAGGGCAAGGTTACACACAGACATGTAACACAAGGAAAACACTGAATTAGAGAACAATTCAACCACTCTTTGCATTCTGTCATACACTATACAGTACGTCAGACACAGAACAGACAGAAGTACACAGAAAACTCTTAGCAAACTACATATTTCATGGTCTGCAAACAAAGGGGCAACTAACCAGGCCAAATGGATGCTGCTATGTGACGGAAAGTGAAGGGTTGGCGGTGTTAAAGGGTGTTGGTCATGATCCTTAGAATAAGGACATCATATGTAATGGTGCAATGGTCAATAAATGATGGATGTAGTGTGTTCCTCACTCCTGATGAACCTGGTACGTTATTGTTTCATTAGTGCAACCCTCTTTGAAGTAAAGGTTTTTGTTGAGTGACATTATGTCTAACATTACAAATTAAGCATGGCAAATCACAAATCATTGTTGATGTTTTTTGTGTGTGTGTGTGTGTGTGTGTGTGTGTGTGTGTGTGTGTGTGTGTGTGTGTGTGTGTGTGTGTGAGTGTGTGTGTGTGTGTGTGTGTGTGTGTGTGTGTGTGTGTGTGTGTGCATGCATATGTGTGTATTAATTACTTGCTTGTGATATCTGCAGATGCTCATTACTTAAAATACGTAAATACATAAAATAACAACTTAATGCATCAAAGCACAATTCCTTGTTGTATATGTTTTTGGCATTCCTGCCTTTATTTTATAGGACAGTGAAAATCAGATAGGAAATGAATGACAAGGGTGGAAAATGATCCAAACCTGGATCACCATGGGAACTTGCCCATTTATGGTACAGGTGACCACTGCACCACAGCACCCCTCCATTAATGTAGGATTCTTACAGTGAACTATCGTGGAAAATATTTGACCATGAATAAGAGAATTCCTTTGATGGTAAATAAATCGAGAATCAGTGTTAATTTTGCAGGGGCTGACCACTGCATTTACCAAATTGTCCATCCTGTTCTGTCCTGCAGCCATCATCCTTTGTCTTTGTGGTTGTATGATGAAAGGATAGAGCAGCCCATTATACAGAGTAGAGCAGACACACAGAGGGAATGAAAGTGCAGAATTAGACATTTCTTCTATCAGTGCCAGCTGTTTTTGGTTTTTAAAAGCCAAGACTGTTTGCTGTCTAATCTTAGATGGAACCACCTTACTGCTGTGTTTCTGAATACTCTGGATTTCGGATATTCTGGATTCTGGTGGTTCATACTGGTGTCACAGAGTGTATTTTTCTTAGTCTTCTAAGTGTTTTTGTTCTGTCGCTGAAGTTCAGGTGCTTTAACCATTATGGTTTCTGGGGCATTTGCAAACTTTCAACACCGCATCACTTTCCTCAGTAAAACTTTAAGCGCTTTGGAAATGATCCAACTTTTTAAGCCGATTTAGAATTCTCCAGTGAAGCAACTTTTACTTATAGTATCTAGGTTACTGGAAAGACATATGAAAATGTATACATTTTTCTCATTTCTCTCTGCTTGTAAGGCCTGTCTACATTCAGTGCTGTTTTTAATCGTATATGAATAAATATGAATAAACATTCAATTGAAAAAGTGAATTAGTTAATGAGGTAACATTGTCTGCAACATTAAAGTCTGCCTTTATTAGAATGGATGGAAATATCTTTCATATTACAAAACAATATACAATCAAGTCAATTACAGGAGTAAAATTCTCTCATTCAGTAAAAAAATAGAGCATCTAAATATCCCAGAATACACAAGACTATAGGCAAAAATTGCACTTCAGTGTTTCATTGAAAAATGTGTGCACACGCATGCAGTCTGGTTATTTGGGCACTTATTCAATGACAAGTGATACAGTGCTGTACAGTTGGTAATCAGCTATTCTCCAAGCAAATATCACTTAAACACCCCAGACACACAAGGCTATGATACACTTGTATGGAACAGCAGTGAGTATAGAGTCTTTTAACCTTAAACCAAATATTGGGATATGGTAATGAAAATGAGCACAGAATGGAACTAGAGTAATGTCTGTCAGTTTCAGAAAAAGATGGTATTATGATTTCACAGTACTGTACATTTGCACTATAGTGATATACTTAAGCAGACTTTCAATTAAAAATGCAATAAAGTGATAAAAGTGGCCAAAAGACCCAAAATATGCATATGAAAAAATAACAGGCTGCTCTGGCTATAAGAAAACCAACATTCTGCAAATATAATCTCTGTGGAATGATCTCTGGAGTTGTATGCAGAAATTACAACAAACATGAAATGGAAATCAAGGGTCATTTGACTACCTCAGTCCTTCGATGGACCCCATAGTAAAATGTTCATGTGAAAGTCTCTCATGGCAGTTCATCAGCCTGCCATCCACAGTGTAAATGGAATAAGTACTGTTGGTAGTGTTGTTGATGGTGCCAGGCCAAAGCAAGCAATGGACAGTATTCCCAGTGCAATGGTGAGCAGCACACTCCTCTGGTCACGGACGACTGTTTTCAGAGTTTCACAAAACTGATAGAAGAAGGAAGGGAGAAAAAAGATACAGTTATAGTTTCAAATGCAACAATATAAAAACACATAAAGCAAAAAGACGTATCCGTCTATTTTGTCTTTTATACCTATTTGCATATTTAGGCCTACTTTATAATAAGTCATTATTCATCATAATCATCAATCAGTATTTTATAGAATAAAGCTCAGTTGAAGGCAAAATTGAATTTTCTACAGTCACCAAAACACAACGAATGTCAACAATATAAATCGATTGCCCAAGTACATTTAAGTCTAGAGCTACCTTATCGGTTTGCTGACTAACAGGAGATCCGTATCTGCAGTAAGTTGCAAAGTGTTCACAATTATTCCATAGCAGACTGTATGGGGTATCTCCCACCAATTTTTCGGCTCTTTGTGCAACATCCTCTTGGGTCAGCGCCTGCGTTTTCATTCTGCCGTCTAGAGTGTTGACAAAAATACGTGCGCCGTACGCAAAATCTTCCACTGTATCAAGCCGGATGCTTGCTTTCTTGTAGATGCAGCCCAGGATTAGTCTCTTATTCGTCACAACTGTATTTATTTTCTTCTCGTTCATGGTGAGTACCGGCATAATGTCGGGCATGAGGTGCGCAACTTTGTTGTCACCCAGGTAAATGCCGAAGTGAATAAAGAGCGAGCGTTGCACCTCTAGCAGGTCCCCCCGCGTGAGGGTGGATGTCGTGCTGCAACTGTCTTCTTCCTCCGGCCATAAGTTTCTAAATAAGTTAAAATTGGACAGAATGAATAGCTTTTCGAAAGCAAATGTCAGAAAGTCTAGCATTTTGCCTTCCTGTGTTTCTGGTCATTAACAAGAATATTTACGGCCATATATACGCCTGCAAATCTTGCATTAGCACGTGTCGTGTAAGGTGGGGGCTATTGTACCGCCAACTTATTCAAAGGAAACGATTGGCTGTTGTGGATTTCTCACGGGGATGCCAAGAAGAATTTTAACCCCATTTGACAAAGTGAAATGCGTAATATGGTTGTATCTATTATTATTAATAGTATCATTAAAACAATCAGATCGACTGTTACAATGATTGCAACATAGAAAAAGTAATAATTTGCACATGATTATTAGTGTAATGAAATACACAATAATTCAGGTAAATAAATAATGACACCATAAAGTATGCATTCACTAACTGTAAGACATTATATTGGAACTTGTTTTCTGTAAAGAAAATCTGGGATGAGAGCACTACTGAGGAATTAGCCAGTGTGCAAGTGCTGGTGTCTGCAGCCTATGTTTCTAATGAACTGTGAGAGAGCACATTGTACCTACATGCAGGCTCATGAACCCTTCTCTTTATATACACCTATGCGGAGGATGCTCTTTGCAAAAACATCAAAGCAACTTCAATGGTTATCAGAGAAATTTCTCATATAAGGAATAACTATCGGGTGACAATGGATTTTCTGATGTAATTAACAGAAGATGTTCCTGAAGTGACCTCAGGGTTCAAAGCTAAATGCTTGGAGGTGAGCAGTGAGCTGATTGTATCTAGACAATTATCGGATATCTTTTGTGCACTTCTTCCCCTGCGCTTAATTTTCTCCCGTGCTTCAGCAATCTCACATCTATCGCTTCAGAGGATTAGATGACCCCTATAAATGAAATAAATAGTTGTTCATTGTGACCCAATTCACAGGCAAAGAATGACGTACATTTAATATCACACCTCTCGGGCAGCCAGATTACTCAATGTGATCCTAAATGTTTTTGAGTGACTTTGAGGTTGAAAACAGCAAAACTAGAAAGAGGCGGGCTGTAAGCTCCTTTCGGTTTAATTGGCAGTGAGACAGAGCACAAAGAGGAGCAACAAATCGTTGCTGACTCCTGAAACCATTCATGTCCGAAGATCAGACTAGTTGTATAATGCTCTGGAACAAACATTTCAGTCAGGAGAAAACTAGAGCAGTTCACTTGTTGCAGTAGCATGTCTGGGGCATAAGAGGATTATGCCATGGATCCCCACACTCCTGGCTTCAGATTTCCCTCATCGATTTTGTGAGAGACTGCTCCTAACTGAAATTAAAGAAAAGGTTAATTTTATTTGTGAAGTTTTTTGTCTTTTTTGTCCCAACAAAACAAATAATTTAGGCTGATTAGATACAGGAATGCTTAAAATATGACTAGTAAGCCACTGTTTTTGCAGTGCAAAATGCACTATTGCATCAACCAGTTACTATGTCAGAACTTTTTTTTGGCTTTATTGAGACAAGAAGTAAGTCGGAGAGAGAGAGATGGCATAGGGTTGGGAGATGACCACAGGCCGGATTCAAACCTGGTTCCCCATGTTCATGGTTGGCTGCTCTAACCACTGTGCCTCAGCACCCCCATGTCAGGGCTTTTTACTTGCTGTTTACTTGCAGGGACAGTTTTGTTTGGCAAATTGAGAAGAGAGAGAGAGAGAGAGAGAGAGAGAGAGAGAGAGAGAGAGAGAGACAGACAGACAGACAGACAGACAGACAGACAGACAGACAGATAGAGAATGAGTGACCATGGTCATAGTTTGCTATGTCTTGAAAATACACTTTTATTCAGTCAGTGAGACTGTGACTAATATAGTATAGTAAAGCCAGCATACCCCAAATGTGTGAATGGGGCCAGAGGACTGTCAGGCAAGAAGTCACCACAAGGTCATTGCAGAGGCCTGCTGAACGGTCACTGCTCTTCTGCTTTTATAGTCATGTCTTAAGAGATATCAGATTCACACCAGATGCTAGATGAATCTCTTCATGCTGACAATATACCGCAGGTCTCACAAGACAACTACTGTACAAGAGTCAGTTTTTACCTGTGTTTTGGTTGGATATCTGGTATTCAAACAGCACACAGCAAGTGTTTGTGGAAATACTTGGCCTTAAGTGATTCTTCACACACATATCTGAGTAACCTGTGATCAGATACAATGACGTTTACTTCCTTATGAGCATGCTCAGCAGTTGCACCCAGTGCTGTATAAAGTACTGGAAAATCACACTCAAGTAAAAGTATAGGTACCCCTTCAAAAAATGACTTTGGTAAAAGTCAAAGTCACTGACTGAAATGTTACTTGAGTTAAAGTCTTAAAGTATCAGAAATGTCTAGTACTTAAGTATGACAAGTAATGTAAAAATAAATGTACTCAAGTAATGTAATTAAAAGTACAAGTAAAAGTTAATAACAAGCAAAGGCAGTCTGAATTTGTAATATTTTTTTATATTTTGGTTAACTGTGAAGGTCATTTAGCAACTATGGTAAATCTTAAATGACAAGCAATTACACTGCTGAAAATGCACACGCATGACCAATTGCTGTCATTATAAACAAAAGTGGAGAGAAAACTGAATGTTATCTGGTAAACCTTTGTTTTTTAAAATAAGATTAAGTCAGTGCTGAAAATGAGGCGTACATCACCCCATCAAGAAAAAAAATCATAAAACACTGCTGCGTCCGTCTTCTCTTCCATCAGGATTGAGTGCAAAGCTAGCTTACTGCGTGAAGCCAACAGGTGTAGCCTATTGGTTGTCATGTGCAAGTGGCAATTGCGAACAAGCCAGGCACGTCCTGACTTCATTGCATTCAGTTTTTTTTTTTTTTTGGTAACGAGTAACTAAACTGCACATTGAAAATGTATCGGAGTAAAAGTATGCAATTAGGTTCGTAAATATAGTGAAGTAGAAGTAAAAGTTATCAAATTTTTAAAAACTCAAGTAAGTACAAATTATCCAAAATGTACTTAAGTACAGTAGTGAAGTATTATTACTTCGTTACTATACAACACTGGTTGCACCTCTGCTGTTGTTGCCTGTTGCAGCTGTCTAAATAAATGCCCTGGCATGGATGGAGTCGCCCTTGTACCTTCTCTTATCCTCATGACGTCGGTTGACCAGGCTATTGTGAATGTGGCCAAGGGTGCATTTGTGTGCATAATAAAACAATGTGCCCACAAGTGTCCCATATCCCCTGTTGAAGGTGGTCTGTACTTGGATATGGGTGTGGATTTAAGACACATTTGGATGTATGCATACCTACACTTTGAACAGTCCGATCACCAACCACTTTCTGTCAATAATAGCCAAAAAGCAAGGTCTAAGTTGGTGTTATAACAGCAGATGTTTGGGTGGCCTTGTGGAAAAAAATTATGCTCTCAATACTTTAACCGTATGCTGATTTGATTTACCAGTGTCATGAATTTGTTTTAGAATCTGAAAAGAGAGACAATTTGCTGAGGCCTTAAAACATGTGGCTTATGCTTGTGCACTGAAACTTTACTTACATACTTTGTGGACACAGATGCATATTTGTCTTTCAAACCAGCATTGCATGCATGTGTTCTAACTGTCACTTCCATATCTAATATTGTTCAATTCTTTTACCGTAAAAAAAGACATAAAGAAGCTGCAGTTCAGAGCCACAGAGAAAATCTGATACTCAGGTCATAGACCTGCTAGTTGACCTACACTCAGATTCTAACAACTTTTAAAAATTACTGAAGACTTCAGTCTAAACCTAACAATGTCTGAAAATAGGATTTTTTCTTCGAGTATTGTTCTAAACAAACTGTCAGAATATACAAAGAAGAGTGGCTATTCAAAATCATGTTAAGCTCATAAATACCTGAATGCGCTGGTTGTGTTGGAGCGAGAAAGTTATTTGCTAATGCTAAATCACTTAGATCCTTTCTGTAAGAAGGTTTAGCAAAGTCCCTGCAGCACGTTTCTCTCCTGCACCATGGTCGGAACACGGGGTTTAATTGCTTTGGACAACCTGTGGATTCAGAGGCAGAACTTAGCCCTACCATTTGCCCCCTCTCTGCTCTGCAGGCCTGGCTCTGGTTTAGCATCATCATCCCAATATGTATATGTATGTGCTATTTTCATATACATCTTTGGGCAGGAATGTTATGAAGGTTCACCTTTCCTGCTACTGCATTTGCAAGGCTCCAAGAAGCTAAAATGTCACAACAAGACATATTTCATTTTGTCTACGCAAATGTGTGTGGAAATACCCAGTGACACAGAGGTGACCCCAGCATGTCTTATCAATTGTTTGTGAGTCTAGAGTGAGCAGCATGCTACTTGGGACTGGAGTGCTGTCCTCCATCTGGTCATTGGCAGTTCAACCAGAGTTCATTGCTGTTTAGATTCACAGACTCGACAGTTCAAACTCAGATCATCAGGTTGTACAAGTATAGTATGTGTTGCTTGTTGCAACCACGATTCTCTCTCTCTCTCTCTCTCTCTCTCTCTCTCTCTCTCTCTCTCTCTCTCTCTCTCTCTCTCTCTCTCTCTCTCTCTCTCTCTCTCTCTCTCTCTCTCTCTCTATCTCTCTCTCCCTCTCTGTACAGCACAATGAGGCAGGGTTTTATGGCCGCAAGCAATAGGCATCATAGATCATCTGCACTAGTACTACTACAGCTTTAATGTTTGCACTGGACTGACCAAATAATAGTGGTGTCATAAATTAATTAAACCTGCTTATAGAAAAGTGGACACTAGTCTGTCTTTCCAGACTTGCATTAGTATTGCCTGTACATGACATATAGTGTATATTCACTGTCACTTAAGACATCAATATTTTTACTTTGAATATTCACATTCATATTGTAGCTGTAAATGTGAATATATAAGAGAAGTATATGCTTTAATGCAACCCAAATCTAGAATCTGGTTGTCTTCATCAGCTGGTAAGCAAGCACCGTTCTCAATGTGGTAAGTGTTGAAAGACTCCTCCAGACTCCGCATGAACTTTCAATGGCCGAGTGCACTTAGATGAACCAAGCAAGTCAAATAAAGGACATATGAGGCCACTGTACTGTTTATACTCTGTCACCATTGAAGACTCTTTGTTGGTTTCTTTTCAAATAACATTTTTACTATTTATAACCATTTGCCCTGGCTAATTGGCTACAAATAAACAGATTTGGATGTGAGATAATACATGGGAGCCATGTTTGTGCTTAAAATGGCTGATCAGTGTTTATGTCTATTATAATCTGTTCAGGGAAAATTACCATATATTCAACTCTTTTTGGTCTGTAGGTCTATGATAAAATGTCCTTTAGCCTTAACTATAGCCTTAACTATTAACTATTGCCACTGCCATGAATTTCTCCCCCTATAGACCTTGGTCACAGCAAATTGTACTGCCCTCTTGCAGGATACCTTGGTGGGTTGTACACATTGTATTAAATATAACGGCAAATGCACTGCAGAGGCAGTGTCACTGACAGCTTACAACTGTGTTCATGAAATGGGTGTGAAACAGGGCACTACCCATCATGCCCAGTACATGCACTTGTGCTACAATTCGTCCAGCTTATAACTTGGCTGACGTCATGTTCCTGAAACATTCAGAGTGAAATCAACACAGAGAGCAGGGGCTGCAACTTAGGATTACATTTGTTTACAAACATTGACAGTGTGTTTGTCAGCAATCTTTTCAGTAACATGAGATGGTTTTACTATGTCAGTGTCGCCCTCCATTTTCCCTGCCCCATTTAGTCCCCCTGAGTGCCCTGAATGCCCTGAATGCCCGTCTGTGCTGGGTACATCTGGGCTACACAAAAGCACAAAGCTGTGAGGCTTGTGAGCAGCCCCATAAGAGTGGCTGAGGAATTTACAAGAATCTTTAAACCTTTGAAAAAGCCTTTCTTTTCAGGAATCAGCTTAGGGAACAAAAACAGTTTATCCCAAATCAAATGCCTACAGGAGCAAACTGAATGCCAAAGCCTCTCTGGGGCATGTTCTCCCATGTGTAGGTCATATCCAGCCTTACCATTATGTAATGACTCCTCTGATATCATTAAATTATTGATTTTAAGCAAAAAGTATTTGTGGAAATATAATTAAAAAAAAAAAAAACACCTCGCTGCCTGCTTGTTGGGCTGCAGCAGTTAGCTGTTTTCAGATCAGCTGTTACAGTCTTTTCAGTCTAAAACAATTCAACCAGCATGACTTTATTTTTCCAAACTCATGCAAAGTTTTGATAGATTAAATGTTGGTCCTCAAAGAAAGTTAAAAATGACAATTACACATGAAATTATGTAACATTACACTGAAACATCACTGTGCTGCATGTGTTCAACATACAGTATAATGTGTAAATAAATAATATCTAAAAAATGCCCTCATTGATTTAGATTTGTTTATTTGTATTTATTAATATTTATTTAGCAGTTATGCATAACAGAAAAGATATGTCTATCACTAAATATGCATGTAAGTGATTTGAGTAAACTGAGTAAGTTGAGAAACTCTCAGCTTCTACAACATTTGTACTGCATGTAGTAGTTAGGATTAAAAACAATCCATTTGTTCATGGCTTTAGTGGGGTCAAGTTCCAGCATTTGCCATCACCGCCTCCTCACAGGCAGTCATATAGCGCCCCCAGTCTCTTTTGGGTGTAACTACAGCTCTAATGGTGTAACTACGTTTTTGGGAGTGACCACTTTCAGCTCAGTGTGCCTGGATATTTCAGTGAAGCATTATCACTGCTTACCACCAAGCTAGATCCCTCCTACTGTACAAGTGGCGCCCATGAAGAAAAAAGTACCCCTCAATGGAAAAATGGAAGGCATGCTTTTAAAAATGTTTGTGATAAGTTTAATAATACTATAATTTAGGCTATTTCAAAAATGTTGCTCTATTTGTTTGGTTCTGGAATGGCTTTATAATTCATTTTTTAAAAACAGGACAGATTTATTGTTTTTAAAATAATGTAAAGGTAAATAACTGAGGTGTACGTAATCATTATGCTTAGGCTGACATTGTCTCCCAGTTAGACTATGCTGTTGCACATGTTGTACACAAAATAAAAGCAATCCAAAGGAAACACTTAAGCCTTACATCACATAAAATGGAAAGCAATCTCTGCATGCTTCATGTGCATGTAATAGGACTGAGATATGACAACACTCTGCCTTGGATCTCTGAAGTAAATGAGTTACCATAAACGTCTGTGTATAAACAAAGTTTATTTGTAAGGCACATTTAATATGGCAGGCACAGATGGTATGGTTATCAACATACTTATTACACAAACATATGACAAGACCACCATATGAAAACATACAGGTCTAAAAGAGGTAGCAGTGTAAACTTTAAGTAAAATAGGGGAGACCGGGGTTGGTTGTCACACGGGTTGGTTGTCACACTCATCATATCTCAGCCACTAAGGGGCCCTGATCAACGCCGCTGACATAGAAATGTTCAGAATTAGTGTTAGGGGTCATCTACATTGACAGTTCAAGTGTTTGACACAAAGTTTTGAGGTGAGATCAATATTAAGGTTTTTCATGTCAAAATGTAAATTTTCAGGACTTTAAGTTTTCTTTTCTAGTTTTGTAACTAATGGGTTGACTTTAGAAAAACTTACAATTAAAAAGTATAAAGACAGAGCTATATTTTCAATATATTTTTCTTTGTTATGCTTCAACTTGTGCCTGCTAGCGTCACTACTAGCATACAAAGTCAGTTGGGGATGGTTGTCACACTCTGTTTGGGGTTGGTTGTCACATGGTTGTCTCCCATACAAAAATGTAATATATGGCCATATATGTATTCACTCTCTGACACACACACACACACATACACACACAAATCTAAATAGTAACAATAGGCCTACTTATGTAATTGTTCTAATCTGTCTTTTGGTGCATAATATGTATATTTAAATAATATGTTATAAAATAGCATGTATTCAGCAAGTCTATGTTTTTTTATGTTTCCAATGTCAATATTCCCAATGCCTGTGTGTTAAACTTATATTCTGATTAAATTATACTTCACTTTTTTTGCATAATTTTCAAAAATATTTCTGTTATCATTTCCCCTCCCTCCCATTGAAATAACATTGTGACAACCAACCCCATAGTGTTGGTTGTCACAAGCTGTCAATGTCTATTTAGCAGCCCATATCTTTTGAACACAATGAATTTAAGGCGATTTACAACCCTCCAGTCCTACCTGACACTTTAAGCTTACATTATACATTAAAAGGGAATCTATTCATAACACCGTTTTTGAGGTATTCAAATGAAAGCAAAAAATGTGACAACCAACCCCGGTCTCCCCTACACAACAACTTAAAAAGGTGTAAAAATATATGTTTTCAGTCCGTAAGGCAAAAGACAACCCTACACGCTAGCCCCGATATCTAAAAACAATTTAGTTCCTGTAATTGCCACATAGACCGGGTTAGTCAAGTTACTCACTTGGTCAAAGTCATACTCATCTGCAGTTTGATGTGACATCAGATTCCAGGTTAAAGACATACTAATGCAAATGTTCATAAAACATATTTGCTATTAAAATCCCTCCCTAGGTTTGCAGGATTTAAAACCCCACAAGTTTAGGATAAAAGGACTTTAAATTAAAAGATAAAACAATGTATGAAAAACAGAGACACCAGTGTACTGAAGCATAAGAAAACAGTGTGGTATTCACTACGCTATAGGTGCGCCAACCAGAGGCCAGAGGGGCAGACCTCAAACACATACAAACACGCCAACACACACCACGCAGGGAGGGAGGGAGGGAGAGAGAGAGAGAGAGGGAGGGAGAAAGACAGACAGAGACAGCAGAAACAACCACAGAGACAGAGACAGAAATAGAGACAGACAAAGAGGTAGAGACACACACAGAGACAAAAAGACAGAGAGGTTTAAGGTACATTTTAAATGACTAATACACAAAGTTCCATCTATTTAAGCAAGACATATTTTGCACAACTATCCAGTTCTCCTGTACTGCTGCATGCTACCCAGTCTGCCCCACTCTCTGGCATTCCCACAAGAGAGTACTGTATGCCCTCTACCTGCACATTCAGCCTGTCCGCGTATCACTATACTTAAAATTAAATTATATGAATTTACAAAAGTCAAAAGTAAAACTGCATCTGGATCATTTCAATCATGCATTAAATCAAAAAAAAAAATATTGTCCCTTCATTTATACACAAACCTCACAAGGCCTTACCAGAATGATATTGATCTGGGTGCTTTGACACTGACCTCTGTGATGCAACCAGACTTGGGCACATAATGGGGGGTAGGGGTGGGAGGGGTTGAGGGGGTGACTCAGGTCCTGACTCATGTCCCTTCAGATAATGACGAAGGAAGAAGTAATGATTAACGACATGACTACCATTTAGTACGATGTGATCCAGTTTTACGAAAAGTGTTCGCCAAATGTGCAATCCACTTCATTTTCATCTAAATAAAGGTGGATGTTAAATCTTTGGAAAACTAACTGTATATGTCAATGTTCAAATGCATTTGACTATAGTATTACATCCAAATATGAATAAATTGCTTGGGAAGTAATGCAAAGAACCATAACATTTCTGAAAAATATGACACATAGGTCATGTTAAAACATCCCTTAGATACTGTTATGTTACATTGGAAGTGCTCTTGGATTTTTGAAGCCAAAGTTTGAATACATGTCTGTTTTCATTAGAGATCTGAAAATTAAACTGTTAGAGAAAAATTTTAGCAACAGTGCAATAGTCAATTCAGCTGCCTGATTCTTTTTTGCAGAAAAATGTTCCATAAAGGGTTGGGTCTTTGCAATATAATTAAGTGGTAATTTGTGGTAAAACTAAATATTTACGGGTGTATACAGTATATA
This sequence comes from Coilia nasus, assembly GCA_027475355.1. Taxonomy (NCBI): domain Eukaryota; kingdom Metazoa; phylum Chordata; class Actinopteri; order Clupeiformes; family Engraulidae; genus Coilia; species Coilia nasus. The sequence goes on along the minus strand of CM050221.1, from coordinate 9,757,289 downwards.
CTGTGCCTACATTAGTTATTATTACTAGGGTGCCAGTAAAAATGTGACTAAAATAATAGAGCACACATAATGATATGCTATGATATGATATTGCACAAGTATAACTGATGACACATACTGTTTGCTTGTTTTTCTACCGGTACTGGTGATTCACGGGCTGTCACTCAAGGAGAGAAGGTCTGTGGGGATGGTTTGTTTACTCAAACATCTGTTATCTCCATATCCACAGAGGACCCTGATCGGATAAATATTCCTGCAGGAGCCATGAGATCCCCAGTATCCAAGGGCCAGACAGACAGCAACATGGCTCCCTCTCTAGTGCACACATTCGCTTCAGCACTGCTTCTAAGCTCTCTTGTCTATGCGGTGAGTTACAGTCTGTCTCTGTAAGCTTGGCTGACCAGGGTTGTGGAGTTAATACAAGTTTTTGTTCTTTCCTTTAGCAACGAGGTGATTATTCCCAATGTGTTCCACAAGATGAATTTGTAAGTACAATATAGTAAAATTGTGTCATTATGTGTCAATTTGCTGTTTCATTTTCCACAAATGTATAATGGCTCTTAAAAAATATTTTGCTCCAGTTGGAAAGAGAGTCATTTATGAGATATGTTGGTCATCACAGGGAACTTACTGCCCTACCACATGTGGAGTCGTGGATTACCTTCACAAGTATAAACCAGCAGTGGAGAAAGATCTAAAATATATGGAGGACATACTGGAGGACATTGCCAATACTACCAAGGGGGCCCAAGATAAGGTCACCTACATGAAAGACCAAGCAACACAGGCCCAGAAAACCTCACAAGGCAGGGAGCACTTAATTACTACAAATCAATGATGTCGAGTACAGATTTCTACATGTGCATGCTGTATTTAATACATATTTTTATCTACAGACAGTTACCTTAAGAAGTCAAGCAACATGTTGGAGGATATTATTCGCTATGAGAAAACCATTGTGTCCCAGGAGGAGCAGCTATAGTATGCTTTTACATTTCTCCTTTGTTTAGGCCTACATATCTCAGTAATTGAGTCACCAAATGTGTCATTATAACTTCAGCAAATGTGATCTTGTCTGATGTGGTTGCTTTTTACTTCAGTGCACTTCAACAAATTTTGGCCTCCAATGCTAAGGACATGCTGGCTCTGAAGCAGCTGTCTGTTCAGCTGGAGCAGAAATGCATGGAGCCATGCAAAGAGACAGTTGAGATCCAGCCCATCACAGGCAAAGGTATGGGCCACATACTGCATCTACAACTCCTCTGCTTGTCTGAAAATATTGCCTTAATGAGCCTGTCCAGAATACTATGCTTTGACCATCTCTGTGCAATTATATATGCAATTCTTGTTTTTATTTTTATTTTACAATAGACTGTCAAGATGTGGCTAACAGAGGCGGAAAGGTCAGTGGTCTGTACTACGTGAAACCAGAGCAGACTGATGAGGAGTTCCTGGTGTATTGTGAGATTGACAGCGAAGGCCGTGGGTGGACTGTACTCCAAAGGGTATGTTTACTGGATTGACTAAAATGTTGCTTGACTACAAAATCAACAGTGACAACTTTTGTCCTGAGGTCAAGGTAATGTTATGTACTAGGACTTTGGTTAACATACTTTCTTGGCTAAATGTACTTAAATGGCTTTGTATTTTAATTTCTGTAAAGTGATAACGTGTTTTAAAATACAAAAAGTATCTTCAGGCCTTTAATAAAAAATATATTCAGCTATCTTATTGTTCTTTGCATGTTTGTGCATTACTTCTAGAGACGGGATGGCAGTGTGGATTTCAAGAGAAACTGGATCCCATACAAGGAAGGCTTTGGATATCTCTCTCCAGATGACACTACAGAGTTTTGGCTGGGGCTTGAGAAGATCCACAAGCTGTCTGTGCAGTCAAACATTCCTTATGTCCTGAGGATAGAGGTGGTTGACTGGAATGGAGTGAAAAAGTAATCACTGATTTCAGTGACAGTTTCCAAACATAGCATTTATTTGTTTTGCATTACAAGAGTTTGCTCCTTGAAAAACTGTGTCTACAAATGCACATTAATTAATTATTTCTTTAAAGCTGCACTGTCATTTTTCACACTTGCTGAGTATATGAACTATGGAATGCATTCTAAATAATTAGGATCATAAGTAAGTCAGGATTAGTCATTTCTTTTGAACTGACTTAATTTGAAAAATGCCCTCTTGTTCACCAGGCATGCTGACTACTCCATGTTCAAGGTGGGATCAGAGCAGGACATGTATCGCCTGATCTATGCCTACCACAGTGGTGGTGATGCTGGGGATGCTTTTGATGGCTATGACTTCGGTGATGACCCAAGCGACAAGTTCTTCACATCTCACAACGGCATGCCGTTCAGCACACCTGACAAAGACAACGACAAGTATGATGGAAACTGTGCTCTGCAGGATGGGGCAGGATGGTGGATGAACCGCTGTCATGCTGCTAATCTTAATGGTGTATACTATCAGGGTAAGATTTTTTTTTAAATGATCAAGTAACATTCAAGAGTTTTTAGTGATTTACATTCATTTGCTACACTTGAGCATATACATGAGCATTTCCTCTTGGCTCTGCCACAGGTGGCCATTACACAGAGAAGGATGTTGGCGATGGTGGTTTTGATAATGGCATTACCTGGGTCACATGGCACAATCGCTGGTACTCACTGAAAGAGACAACCATGAAGATCATCCCCATTAACAGACTGCATGGAAGAGGAGGCCAGCAAGGAGTCAAGTTTGGCGATAACTGAAGGCCAACTTGAGAGACCCACATTCCTTGCTTTGCACACAGTTCTTTTCTCCATGATCATGTTAGTCCAAAGATTAACTTTTGTTCTAATGTGACAAATAAGAAATTAATCAATTATGAATAAATGATTTCTGTTTTATAAAACAATCATGTTTTTGTCTAGGATTTATTTGAAACAGGGGAAAGTGAGTAAAAGATTTGCTAGTTTTTAACGGCACCAATGGAGTTTTATTTGTATTTAGGACACACACACACACACACACACACACACACACATATATATAATGGTAAATCTACAGCTGGATCAGGGAATTATGTAATTATGTAGTTAACACAGTACCTGCTGATGGTAATACAAACTTATATCAAGATATCAACCAGAATTCTTTTGTTTAAATATCCAGCACAGGGTCACAAGTGCCCTACAGCCAACACCAACAATAAAGAAAAGAAAAAGGTAACAAGACACAATAGTAGTAGAAGTTTTATTGTCACTATACAAAGAGCAGTAAGATGTCGTTTGGAGCAGCCAACAGATAGACAAAAAGACTGTATATAAGGATAAGAACTGAAATAGATAAAAACAGCTAGTAACAGTTAAAATATAGGATACATTTACAGCAATATATACAAGTAAGACTATAAAAAATATGAAAAACAATATGTACATTTAACACCATCAAGCTATGGATAAATAAATAAGGTGCAGAATATGCCAGCAGCAAAAGTGGAATGTGTGACATGTGAATATGTGAGTTAGATGTAGTTGCATAAGAGTCACATTGCACGGGGTCCAGTGTAGTCCCTGGCAGCAAGGATTCAAGTTCTTAGGGATTTAGAGTCAGTGCAGTAGTATGCAGGTGATGGCATGTAAAATTAAGATGGAACAGTGGTAGAGGGAACATGCAGAGGGATAGGTGTGCCTCAAGTAAGTCATTCTAGACACACATTCACACTACAATAAACACGCACTCACACACACATACACACACACACACATTCACACACATACACATATAGACACACACGCGGGGGAGGGTGAATGAGGTGCTAATGGAGGCTGTGAGTGGGAGCAGCAAGACCTGGGGATTAAGGAGGGGCAGGTGTCGCATGGATTTCGAGAGTCTGATGGTGGTAGAGTAGAAACTGTTCTTCAGTCTGGTCTGGGTGCGCTGTACCCTGAAGCGCCTGCCAGATGGCAGCAAACTGAAGAGTTTGTGCCCTGGGTGCGTATGGTCCTTGAATGTTTTTTGCTCTGCCTGCGCACTGTGCGTGGGCTATCGCCTCTAGTGTAGGGAGCTGGGTACCAATGATCCGCTGTGCAGTTTTGATGATGCAGTTTTGATCAACACAGGGAGTAGAGGATAAAATCGAGTGAAACAGTATATCAAATTCAGTAATAATTATTTAACAGAAATTATTCAACAGTTAGGTCTGGTGAAACTATTTAGACATTTCTGGTTGGACAAGACGCATGCTTCATGTCACTAGGATATATATGGGTGACTTCCTTGGCTGTATATATATATACTCCTATATACAGTCAATGGGTGACTCAAATATACAATGTAACCATTAAAACTTTACACCAACATTCCATTCCATGTGCAGAACAAGACACCCAAGATTGCAGAACAGCAGCTGTGCATTAGGCCTAGTTCGGACTGTGAACAGCCATATCTCTGTGGCTGCACAATACATGGGAATGTCCAAATGTCCACGTCAATGTGTTTAAATAGACACTTGTTGCATAGCAACCACAGACTCTGTTAAAGGAGAAATTCGGTGTAAAATGAAAATTGGCATGTTAAAACATCATACCGAGTTGGTATGTTTGCTGAGGAGCAAAATTGAGCTAGCCTGTTGCATTTAGAACTTCACTATTTTTTACCGTTGGCCCAGAAGGCTAACAATGGAAGTGCTAAGTGCCCTTATTGGAAGCATGAAGGTTAAACTATTAAAAACAGCTCCAAGAAACTCCACACTCCATCTGTAGTATAACAAAGACACTGGCATTCAAAACGAGGCACTGAGAACTTTGTAAGTGTACACAATGTTTATTGAAAAAACAGTTCTTACTGTATATGCAGTAGTTTGCAGTTTTTTCTCGTCGCCACCAACTCCAAACAAATCTACTATCTCTCCTCCTATTCTTCCCGCTGGTACGTGTTCATCAATCGACTTGTATGGACTGTCCTCATGATGGCGATGAGAAAAAACTGCGAACTACTGCATGTAAGAACTGTTTCCTTAATAAACATTGTGTACACTTACAAAGTTCTCAGTGCCTGGACTGGAGCAAACTGAAATACAATTAAACAAAACTTTAAAAATTAATGTAAAAATTCAAACTAAAAAAATCATTTGGTCAATTGTGTTGGCAATTGAACTCTTGTATAAAAGCAATATTACGTGTTGTTATGAGGTTGTTCGTGGATATTCTCACGGGTGTGGTTACTTAAAGAGATACTACCGTAAAATACCAAATAGTAGCCGGGGCTATTATTTGTTTCAATCACTTCATAGACCAAGCATTTTTTTGAGACCAGGCGGCTATTTGGGACAGGCGATTAATTCCTTCCTCATAAAAATCTTGCTCAGCAAAACTGGGAAAATATGGCACTCAAATTTTTTCATCAATATGACTATAACTTTCAGTTTTTCTTAATTAACTAAATATCAACATTGTGATCACAAAATTATACTTAAAAGAAACAAATACAAAATACACAATAATTCAAAATTATTTCTATTAACCAAAAAGCCTTATGTGCATAATAAATTACCCGTTTCGCATTCACCATTAAAACATCCCTGTCATAAGAGTTTATCCCATGAAACACCTGTGAAACTCCCCACTGTGGTACAGTCCCTCGGTTCTTGACGTTCGGAAAGTTTGCATAAAAGAACTATGTTTGCACCTTGAAAATGCTAAAACACAATAAACTGCGATGTTTTAAATGACCAGTCTGTATAATGATGTTTCTTTGCTAGTAGATGTGCTTTAAACAGATGAGAGATGGATGATTACGGCTATGAAATGTGCATTGTACACGTGAGTTTGACAAACAATTGTTACTTCGGAATGCCAGTAGCCCTTTCCCTGCACCTCTCCTAACATTGCTATGTTAGCGAAAGGTTATTGCAAATGATGGCTTACAACTGAACTCTTTTGAAAACCTGACCTGGATGAATGATCATCTCCCCTGACTGTGTAGTGAAGAAAGCACAATATGGCTACATGAAAACTAAACAAAACAGGCAAAGAAGAAAAACGTGTAGCATCAGTGGTCACGTCTTTTTCCTTCAATTTTTTTTTTTTTTTTTTAAATAAATTAGACCCGGCATTTATTTGGAACCAGCCTTTATTTATCAAAATTTACACCTGCATCTGGCATTTAAATGGAACCCGGCGGTTAATTGGAACTCGGCTATTATTTGGTATTTAAGGTATGCAACTTTGAGTGCTTTTTCCATAGTTAAAACTACAGAGAGAGGACTCCGTATCGTTGTCTAAGCAGGCTTTGTGACTTCGTGGGGGATCCAAAATGGCCGCTGAAACGGGAGCGATGTCAACAAACACAATGTGCGTCATTTAGAAGACACGCTGCCTTTAAAAGTATTTAGTTCATCAGCTAGGACTTGATCATTCTAAAATTCAACACAGTGGTGCAAAATCATGTCAGCCACATGGAATTAACAAAATAAAGGTTAAAAAAGCCAGTGAAGAGCCAGAAGCCAGCAGGGAAACTGACGATTTGACAGTGTGTATTGACGGACGATTATCAACATACACAGGACTGTAAGTCGTGATTGAATAATTTAATGTTATAAAATATATTCATACGAGCTTATTTTAAACAAATAAGGTCAGACACTTAGCCGTGTTACACTGATACACCCAATTTGCCTGTTAGGAAGCTAACCGGATCAAACTCTACATGTTAGAAAATACGTTAGTTAGCCTGCAACATCCTGTATATTGCAGGCGAGTTCGGCTGCTAATGTACATATCCTGAGCATCAATCAATTGCGTGAAAGGAAGGCTTCAAAACCATTATGCTTATCAAATGGTTTAATGCCCTGTGAATTTAAAAGATGTTCAGTAACTGAAACTGTAATCTATTTCGTTGATGAACAGCAGCCGCCAAAACAAAAATCTGGCAGGTGCTAATTTTGAGCCCTGTAGCTACTATGCATTTTCAGGCCATTTTTAAATTTTATTAGCTTTTTGCATTACAACAGTGCACCTTATTACTTTGACATGCATCCGCAGTTATTAACATACATCTGGTGATTCAGACAGCCATATATTATACATTTCTTGTAAAGAAATTGACAAAAAAAACGAGGGCAAACAGTCTCTCGACCTTGGAATTTACACAGTGTCAGTACAGTTTGAAGATCGTTTTTCTTCATAAATTGACTCAATTCTCGAAAAATTGTATACTACAGAGTTACCTATGTATGGAAGGATATTCCAGACGTCTTTTGCGATTCTTGGTGCAGTTATAACAGGCACAGGACTCAGGCATGCTGTATTTGAGGAAGACGACACCATTGATTTCTATGTGATCAATGCACGACACATTCCCGTTTCGACCATAGACAGTAGAAGAGAATGGACTGAGGGATGGCGTCGTTTTCAATGGGAGCCGTTGAAGCACAATTTTGAGATTTTTAATTGGTCACTTTGCAACTGCGCAAGCGCGGGGTGACGTACGGTCACGTCGGCCAGCGAACCCAAATACTATAAATTGAGTGGTAGATGCTCAATCACAAACCATACAGCGTACGATAATTTTCTTAATAAGTATTCTTCTACCGTTATAGCTGCAATCACTTAGTTGAATGGGGGGTTAATATTGTATGTGGGGACTTGATTCTTCGTCAACTAACTTTGGTTCCAGGCAGTCTTGCAAGCCAGCATGTCAAGGGAGCTAGCTAGTTAGCATGTAAACTACAAGCTATAGCGTGTAGCTTAGCTTAGCAGTCTTTCTCAATTCACTTGCATCGAATAGTAAAATCCATAAAGATAGCGATTCTGCTTACAAACAAATACCAAGTTCTACGCTTATTTTTTGGGAAATAGTGATGTAAATGTTTCCCCAACATGAATAGAAACGTAAACGAGCATGACTGTGGCTACAGCGTGTTATCCAACCAGTACGGTAAATTTCCTCCTGTGCGACAGAAACTCACTAGCCGTCGCATGATTTATGGCGTCATTTTTAGCATAATTTCAGATAAACGTTTCTTACAAGGCAATAACATGACAGATTTCTGATCGAAGCAAATATGTTTTGCTGTGCCCTCTCCGGTTTACAACAATGCCAATATCAAGGTACGGATGGCTTCTCATGTAAAGTTGTTTGATTTCAAAGTGACGCTAAAATGAATGGAAGTCAACGGAATGCTACATGCTATTGGTCATTTTCCGGGTTGAGATTTCCCCATGGGTGCTTCAACTTCCGGATATATTCCTACCCCCTTGGTTTCGACCATGATGGCGGGCCTCCATGGAATCACAGCATTACGTCACCAGTGCTCTCTCTAGTTTTAACTCTATGGCTTTTTCACAACAGAGCTCCCCCTAGTGGCTCCAAGTAAATGGACACTTTCATATAAATGAATTTTCCCTTCCCCTCACCCTGTGCATGTGTTTTCAACTTAACTGATCAGAGTAGCCGACAAATATGAAAGTAGTCATGTCCACTGAGATACATCAAGTCAGAATTTCTTCAGAATTTAACATGATCCTGCTTCTCGGGATATTCCACACTGTGTGAGTCTGAAGGTGCAAGCGTGTTCTGTCCTGTCCACAGACAGGGGGTGGTCGAGAAAGTCTTTATTCGCCTGGTAAGGACTCATTTAAACATTGACTGACTTATGAAGAGGATTAATTAACTTGAAAAAAGTTGCATAATGCTGCTTTAACTGAATGACACAGACAGACAGACACAGACAAATAGATGGAAAGATTTTCATATACTTCATTGCAATACAACAATGTTGGTGGTTACTACTGTATATTACCTGTTTCTCCTACTCATATTTGTTGCAATACAGTTATTACAAGGGCCTATAATCTATAGGTGTATTACAATCAATGTGTTGATGTGTCTGGGTTGTCTATCAGTGTGGGTAATTTTAGTAATTGTTTGCACTGTGGACATGAGTGCTAAACTGGTCAGTTGTACTTGTACAGAGTCAATATTGCCCTGCTCTTTGTAAATAGAACATCTATTTTAGGTCATCCACTTTAGCCAGACAGACATGATGATCTGGGTCTAAAGCATAGGTTGGCCTGATCTATTGTAGCCACTGCAGCTGCAAAGACTGGTCTGAGCTAAATGTTGTGGTGGTCAAATGAAAGATGCGGAAATTTTGCATGCAGTAAGAAAAGTTAGCAATCAAAAATGTTGAGCAATGTTGTTTTGTAACTGTGACAGTAAATGGCTATTTAAATGCTTTTCCCTTCTCCCTGGCTGCAACTTATCTGCTTTTCGCCTGCACGTTCAGAAGGTCAGGTTTTGCTTTTCTGTGTATTTTTTTGCTAAGGTCATAATTTGGACACATTTTGGGCACACACCACATCTCATGCCTACACAACGTCTGCAGCTTTCTGAAATTGCATTACATATCCAAACAGCCCTAACCAATCAACTCTGCCTTTCTTTTTCTGCCTTGGCCTATGCCTACATGGGGTTAAATTAATTCACTAAAGCAGTTTGGCTACATCACAAACAGACTACCATAGAGTCTGACCCGGTAATATGACATTTTCAGACTTGTTTGACACCTTTATATAGTCACTTTTATTAAATCAAAAGTCAGGCAGTGTGTTACACAATTACATACACCCCTTCTATCAATAACACTTGTACTCTTGTATGTTTACTTTGTTATTAATGCAGGAATATTAATTTATTTGCTTGATTATTCATTTAGTTGTTACACATCTCAAAAGGAGGACAAATGAGCATCTAGCTTAAAATTGCACTGTATAAAACATATTTTATTCCTTCTGGAAATATTTATCAGGTTCTTACCACACAGTCAAAGTTTTACTTTTCACATTCAAGCCTTTAGGGGTTTCATTCTCACTTCAAGACTACGGCTACATTCAAATTGTCCATTCTACAATCTTTCCCTATTGTGTATTAGTTGTCCTCAATGGCAAATACAGGGCACACCAACCAAAATAAACCAGCCTGCATTTTGTCCTAGTTGGGCCCTGAAGTCTGCAACCACTGTTGGCCTGAGTCTCCTCCCTTTCCTCACCAACTCCTGGTCAACGTCTCTTCCTGGATGCATCTCATTACGTCGCCTCTTCTTACGGCACCTTCCTGTCTCACATGCCTGTTAGTCTCCAAATGGGTTGAAGTTTAACATCATTAAGAATGTCCAGTTTGTTTAATTTCTCTGAGAAGGTGAGAGGAATAAAGTCAGATGAGCGAGAAAGCACAGCTGCATCCTTTGCAGAGTCTTTTTTCCTGTGAGCAAGGTGATCTGTTGCGACAAGGACGTGTCCTCTGTAAACCTTTCAAAATACCACCTACTCATGGTGGAAGAATGTAAACCAATGTGTGTTTGTGTAATGATGTGATGCATAGTTTATGAAACAAATCTGAATGTCTGTAATAATGAATCCTACAAACTAGCCTACAGGCTACCTGAATAAATAATAAGTAACAAAGCATTGTCATTCTGTGACATGGCTTTCCCTCTTGTACACTAGATGGCACCCCCTGGCTGATTAGGCCACACCTGCACCCACTCTCCTCGTCAGCCACCACTCTGAAAGGCATGGCTGAAGAGTCAGTCTTTGCCAGATTGTCGTCGTGTTCAGAGGAGTTTACTGCTGCTCTTGCTTAACTCAGTTTTTGGATTTTTCCTTCTTGGATTTCCTTGGTGTTGACCCGGCCTGTTTGGACTCTCCACTTATCCTGCTGTTTTTTGTGCCTCTGCTTGTATGTTGCTGAACCTGGCCTGTTTTTTCCATGTGAGTTTGCGTAGCCCTTGGACTTGTTTGCTCTGGTTTATCCTGCTCCTCTGTGTATGACCACTTGCATGTTTTCGATTCCGGATTTGAGCCCTGCCTGTACCTATACTGAGAGCCTTCTTGTTCTTGCCTCAAGTTTTTGTCTTTTATGTTTTTTGCTTGAGTGCCTAGTTGCCTTGAAACCTGTTTTTCACTGCGTTAAACTGAGTCTGCGTTTGGGTTCACTATCGGCACTTGACCTACGGGCCCTGACAAACACTCACAGGCACCCACACACGGCCTGGCTGAGACTATACCAGACACGCATTAGTGACAGTACAGCGGAAGGTCACACCCACAGTCATCCATACAACCCATATCCTACCTATCCTGTACAACCCATACTTACCTTCATCCAGACTACACAGGTCCCTATCATTCCCACATAGTACCCCATTCACCTAATGCTATTCATGCCCTTCACCTACCTCCCAACCCTAAATCACATTCCCATTATTTGAGGAATTCATGCCCCACTTCTTAATTTTTTCTTTCTTTTATGTATGTGGTGTTGAAGATTTCTTTGGGGTGAGGGCTTACTTGATAAGAGCCCAGAGCCACCTTTTGAAGTGGGCAAATGTGTGGCCTACACAAAACAGGTGTCCACACTGATTTTGACATTTATTTATGATTTACAGTATTTATTTAGGTGGCGCTCCCAACTAACAAGGTCTTTGACTTAATTTTCTTTGCTTTGGACATGGAGATCATATGTACCACTATCGCCTATGACAAGTTTTACACGGTTGACTAAATGATCTAGTGTCAATGTGTTGGTTTTGATCAAATTTGTCTTTTCACAAGGACCATATTGATTTATGATTTATTAATTATGCGTGTAAGATTTTAGTGTGTAGTGTTGGCTCCTTGTTTAGGTGTTAGACAGAAGCTTCATCAAACTTAATGACTAAATGCAATATAATGCTTTATTGAAAATGAAAATCTGGCATCCTGCTTCTCAAATAAGGTAATCTCCAGTCAGGTCACTGTAAAACTGGCGTTTCTCCTTCAGCAGATCAGTGTTGACCTTATCCATTATCTGTGTTGTCTCTGTCAACTTGAATGCATGGGAGAATTCCACTATTACCATCATCTTCAATCCATGTGTTTTAATTATATAATTATTATTTATTTATGCTCTTTTTGATTATGCTGTTTTTTTCATGTTCTCATTTTCACACCTTTTGCAAATAACATTTTACAATTCAGTTTCTACTAATGTATCCTATTTCAGGTCATTATAGTTATTATAGTATATATATATTTTTTATTATTATTACTGTGCTTTCTCAAGCATCCTCATTTTCTATTATGGGCTATGCAATAAGCATTACAACATTGATGATTTACCTTCTCCACTTTTTTGGTAAGAAAACAGAATTGTCTCTGAAGGTCTTTGATTTTATCATCACGCCGTTCAAGCTCTTTTTTCTGGAAATGTCTGGCATCATTAAGCTTGTCCATCAGCTTGTTGATTTTCTCACTGTACTTGCTGTTGGTGGAAATAGATACTGATTAGGCATTGAAATCAACCAAATAGCAAACATTACCATATCTTAGGCACATATTACAGTGCTGTAAACATTTAAGCTTGTCTGTAGAGGAAAACATCACATTTCAATTAAAACAACTTTCTGTTCATAACAAAACATAAAGCTATAAATGAATCTGATAACAAATACACACACTAAACCCAATAATGATACCTAGAAGACACTATTACTCACCTCTGCTGTTTATCCATTTCACCCAGAGTGTGTTTCAGTTCCTTTTTCAGGCTCTGAACCTCTTTTTGACTAGCTACCAATTTGTTGATTGGAACGCCAGTAGCATACAGCTGGGAAGAGGAAAGACAACTATTAGATATTTCATTGCACTCTGGTGGGACACTGTATTCCAGTCAAGTTTTACAGCTATGAACATATAGGACCAATTTTGTTCTTACATGATGTGTATGTCATGTCTGTGCCACAAACATGTTATGCTTACCTGTTCATTTTTGTTGTCTAGCTCAGCTTTGACCTTCACTAGCTCAGCTTTGACCTTCTCCAGCTCAGCTTTGACCTCCACCTCAGCTTTGACCTTCTCCACCTCAGCTTTGACCTCTAACTCAGCTTTGACCACCAGCTCAGCTTTGACCTTCTCCACCTCAGCTTTGACCTCTAGCTCAGCTTTGACCTTCTCCACCTCAGCTTTGACCTCTAGCTCAGCTTTGACCTTCTCCAGCTCAGCCTTGACCCTCTCCAGCTCAGTGTCCCTCTCCTGCGCGAGGAGCACCTTTTCCTTAGCAGCCTGTAGAAGGTCTGTGTAGCACTTCTGAGTAGCCTTCTCCTGCAGCAGGCTCTCCTGGGACTTATAGCACAAACAAATACTACAGGTGATGCAGATGATTGAGCTCAGTGTACTTATTCGGATACTAATGAAACATGCAGTTTCTCACGACTTCACTCTTTCCAAGGTCTCTTTTGCTAAAACTCAAGTGATATTATTTAGACCATGTTCATGTAGCTTTGTTGGTCCAAGAGGGTAATGGGATTTAAAGCATGCTTGCAGTGTGTTCCTGATAAAAAATATTTATTTACAATTCCATTCTGGGTATAATCATTACTTCTTATATAGTACAGTAAGAGCAATGCTTTTGGATAATTTTTTACACTATGTGTAGTCTAGGTTACCTTGCACAGAGCTATGTAATCCATGGTGGTGTCCTGGCTTGGCTGGTGCTTCTTATCAGCCTGGTGCTGTTCAATCTTTGTGTTCAGAAACTCCACCTGAAGTCCGGTTAAAGCACAAAAACATGAACATGTTACATCCAGCTAGTCTGACCACTCCAAATGCATATACAGCATAAATTAAACCAGTTTTAATATCTAAACAGGCTTTAAAACTGACCTCCTCCTTGAAGGCCTCCACAATGTTCTTGTGGTTTTGCTCCTGCTCGTCCAGAAGCTCCTGAGCCTGGTTGTTCTCCTGCTGCAGCTGCTTCACACAATCCTGCAGCCTGCTCACCTCAAGATCTTTCTCCTTCAGCTCCTCAAGGCATCTTTAGAGAAGCAGGTACAACATCACAACTTCTTAACTCAAGAATCAATGTAACAACACAAGAATACGTTACAGTGATGGTACAAGGGGCAACGCTTTGAGCAGTGATGCCAGGCACCAACATAATTGGCTCATACATTTCAGATAGGGTAATTGCAAGAAAATGCCTGTCCTGGAAAAATACTTCCTTGTTTGCTTATTAGATGGCAAATTACTACTAATATAATTGTCATCAGCAGACTGGCTGTTTGTTCTCTTGTTGGACTTGCTAAGATGAAAATCGTGTAAATAGATACAAATATAAGGCAGCAAAACTAACCAAATAGTAAACACTACCACATTCTAAATATTATTGTAAACATTGAAGCTTGGCTGCTGAGGAAACATCACATTTCAATTAATACAACTTTCTATCCATAACAAAACATAAAGCTATCAATGAATCTAATAACAAATACACACACTAAACCCAATAATGATACCTAGAAGACACTATTACTCACCTCTGCTGTTTATCCATTTCACCCAGAGTGTGGTTCAGTTCCTTTTTCAGGGTCTGAACTTCTTTCTGACTAGCTACTAATTTGTTGATTGCATTAACGCCAGTAGCATGCAGCTGGGAAGAGAAAAGACAACTGTTAGATATTTCATTGCACTCTGGTGGGACACTGTAGCCTGGTAAACCATCCCCTCATACTTCATTTCATTTTGTACAGGGGGTCTGGTAGTGCTGTATTGAGAAACAATTTCTTCCTGGAGGTGTGGGCCCTGCTGAAATTTAAAACAGGTGGCTCTGCCTTTACTCAATCGCTAACGTCGGGTCGTGGCAAACACAATTAGCCGGCCTATGCACAGCAATTCAAATGTAGCACACCAAGTTAACTTCATCCCTCATGATCACTACCTCTGTTCACTGACTGGCTTGGGAAATATTCTAACTAATACAGCCATGTCAATGAAAGCACTGCCAGACCCTCTGTGCAAAATAAAATGAAGTACGAGGGGATGGTTTACCAGGCTAGGGACACTGTATTCCAGCCAAGTTGTACAGCTACAAACATGTTGGATAAATTTGATGTGTATGTCATGCCTGTGCCACAAACAGGCTATGCTTACCTGTTGATTTTTGTTGTCTAGCTCAGCTTTGACCTTCTCCAGCTCAGCTTTGACCTTCTCCAGCTCAGTGTGCCTCTCCTGCGCGAGGACCACCTTTTCCTCAGCAGTCTGCAGAAGGTCTGTGTAGCGTTTTAGCAACTCATTCATCTGCACACTCTCCTCAGCCTTCTCCTGCAGCAGGCTCTCCTGGGCCTTATAGCACAAACAAATACTACAGCTGATGCAGGTGATTGAGCTCAGTGTACTTATTCGGATACTAATGAAACATGCAGTTTCTCACGACTCTCACTCGTTCCAAAGTCTCATTTGCTAAAACCCAAGTGATATTATTTAGACCATGTTCATGTACAGTAGCTTTGTTGGTTCAGGGGGGTAAAGGATTTAAAGCATGCTTACAGTGTGTTCCTGATAAAAATATTTATTTGTAATTGCATTCTAAGTATAATCATCGCTTCTTATATAGTACAGTAAGAGCAATGCTTTTAACTATATTCTTTACAGTCTGTGTAGTCCAGGTTACCTTGCACAGAGCTATGCAATCCATGGTGGTGTCCTGGCTTGGCTGGTGCTTCTTATCAGCCTGGTGCTGTTCAATCTTTGTGTTCAGAAACTCCACCTGAAGTCCGGTTAAAGCACAAAAACATGAACATGTTACATCCAGCTAATCTGACCACTCCAAATGCATATACAGCATAAATTAAACCAGTTTTAATATCTAAACAGGCTTTAAAACTGACCTCCTCCTTGAAGGCCTCCACAATGTTCTTGTGGTTTTGCTCCTGCTCATCCAGAAGCTCCTGAGCCTGGTTGTTGTCCTGCTGCAGCTGCTTCACACAATCCTGCAGCCTGCTCACCTCAAGATCTTTCTCCTTCAGCTCCTCAAGGCACCTTTAGAGAAGCAGGTACAACATCACAACTTCTTAACTGAAGGATCAATGTAACAACACAATAATACATGTTACAGTGATGGTACAAGGGGCAACTTTCTAAAAAGTGACGGCAGGCACCAACATAATTGGCTTGTAAATTTCAAATAGGATAATTGCGAGAAACTGCCTGTCCTAAAAATATATTTCTTAGTTTGCTCATTAGATGGAAAATTACAGCTAATTCATCAGCAGGCTTGCTGTCTGTTGTCTCGTTGGACTTGCTATGAGAAAATGGTGTAAAAAGATACTAATAACAGGCAGCAAAACTAACCAAATAGTAAACACTACCACATCTTAAACAGTATTGTAAACATCTAGCCTTGGATGCTGAGGAATATATCACATTTCAATTAAAACAACTTTCTATCCATGACAAAACATAAAGCTATAAATGAATCCAATAACAAATACGCACACTAAACCTAATAACAATACCTAGAAGACACTATTACTCACTTCTGCTGTTTATCCATTTCACCCAGAGTGTGTTTCAGTTCCTTTTTCAGGGTCTGAACCTCTTTTTGACTAGCTACCAATTTGTTGTTTGCATCAATTCTAGTAGCAAGCAGCTGGGAAGAGAAAAGACAACTGTTAGATATTTCATTGCACTCTGGTGGGACACTGTAGCCTGGTAAAACATCCCCTCGTACTTCATTTCATTTTGTACAGAGGGTCTGGTAGTGCTGTATTGAGAAACGTTTTCTTCCTGGCACAGCACTGCCAGACCCTCTGTACAAAATGAAATAAAGTACAAGGGGCTGGCTTACCAGGCTAGGGATACTGTATTCCAGCCAAGTTGTACAGCTATAAACATGTAGAATCACTTTTGTCCTCACACAATGTTCATGTCATGCCTGTGCCACAAACACGTTATGCTTACCTGTTGATTTGTGTTGTCTAGCTCAGCTTTGACCTTCTCCAGCTCAGATTTGACCTTCTCCAGCTCAGTGTGCCTCTCCTGCGCGAGGAGCACCTTTTCCTCAGCAGTCTGCAGAAGGTCTGTGTAGCGTTTTAGCAACTCATTCATCTGCACACTCTCCTCAGCCTTCTCCTGCAGCAGGCTCTCCTGGATCTTACAGCACAAACAGATACTACAGCTGATGCAGATGATTGAGCTCAGTGTACTTATTCGGATACTAATGAAACATGCAGTTTCTCACGACTCTCACTCTTTCCAAGGTCTCTTTTGCTAAAACTCAAGTGATTATTTAGACCATGTTCATGTAGCTTTGTTGGTCCAAGAGGGTAATGGGATTTAAAGCATGCTTGCAGTGTGTTCCTGATAAGAATATTTATTTGCAATTCCATTCTGGGTATAATCATTACTTCTTATATAGTACAGTAAGAGCAATGCTTTTGGATAATTTTTTACACTATGTGTAGTCTAGGTTACCTTGCACAGAGCTATGTAGTCCATGGTGGTGTCCTGGCTTGGCTGGTGCTTCTTATCAGCCTGGTGCTGTTCAATCTTTGTGTTCAGAAACTCCACCTGAAGTCCGATTAAAGCACAAAAACATGAACATGTTACATCCAGCTAGTCTGACCACTCCAAATGCATATACAGCATAAATTAAACCAGTTTTAATATCTAAACAGGCTTTAAAACTGACCTCCTCCTTGAAGGCCTCCACAATGTTCTTGTGGTTTTGCTCCTGCTCATCCAGAAGCTCCTGAGCCTGGTTGTTCTCCTGCTGCAGCTGCTTCACACAATCCTGCAGCCTGCTCACCTCAAGATCTTTCTCCTTCAGCTCCTCAAGGCACCTTTAGAGAAGCAGGTACAACATCACAACTTCTTAACTCAAGAATCAATGTAACAACACAAGAATACATGTTACAGTGATGGTACAAGGGGCAACGCTTTGAGCAGTGATGCCAGGCACCAACATAATTGGCTCATAAATTTCAGATAGGGTAAT
Source organism: Coilia nasus (assembly GCA_027475355.1). Taxonomy (NCBI): domain Eukaryota; kingdom Metazoa; phylum Chordata; class Actinopteri; order Clupeiformes; family Engraulidae; genus Coilia; species Coilia nasus. The sequence continues at coordinate 9,739,479 of CM050221.1, read as the reverse complement.
TGCGAGAAAATGCCTGTCCTGGAAAAATACTTCCTTGTTTGCTTATTAGATGGCAAAATTACTACTAATATACTTGTCTGCAGACTGGCTGTTTGTTCTCTTGTTGGACTTGCTAAGATGAAAATCGTGTAAATGGATACAAATATCAGGCAGCAAAATTAACCAAATAGTAAACACTACCACATTCTAAATATTATTGTAAACATTTAAGCTTGGCTGCTGAGGAAACATCACATTTCAATCAATACAACTTTCTATCCATAGCAAAACATAAAGCTTTAAATGAATCTAATAACAAATACACACACTAAACCTAATAATGATACCTACAATACACTATTACTCACCTCTGCTGTTTATCCATTTCACCCAGAGTGTGGTTCAGTTCCTTTTTCAGGCTCTGAACTTCTTTTTGACTAGCTACCAATTTGTTGATTGCATTAACGCCAGTAGCATGAAGCTGGGAAGAGAAAAGACAACTGTTAGATATTTCATTGCACTCTGGTGGGACACTGTAGCCTGGTAAACCATCCCATCATACTTTATTTCATTTTGTACAGAGGGTCTGGCAGTGTTGTATTGAGAAACAATTTCTTCCTGGAGGTGTGGGCCTGTTTACCAGGCTAGGGATACTTTATTCCAGCCAAGTTGTACAGCTATAAACATGTAGAATCACTTTTGTCCTCACACAATGTTCATGTCATGCCTGTGTCACAAACAGGCTATGCTTACCTGTCGATTTTTGTTGTCTAGCTCAGCTTTGACCTTCTCCAGCTCAGCTTTGACCTTCTCCAGCTCAGTGTCCCTCTCCTGCGCGAGGAGCACCTTTTCCTCAGCAGTCTGCAGAAGGTCTGTGTAGCGCTTTAGCAACTCATTCATCTGCACACTCTCCTCAGCCTTCTCCTGCAGCAGGCTCTCCTGGGCCTGCTGCAGCTGCTTGACACAATCCTGCAGCCTGCTCACCTCAAGATCTTTCTCCTTCAGCTCCTCAAGGCATCTTTAGAGAAGCAGGTACAACATCACAACTTCTTAACTCAAGAATCAATGTAACAACACAAGAATACATGTTACAGTACAGTGATGGTAGTAGGGGCAACGTTTTGACCAATGATGCCAGGAAGCAACATAATTAGCTCTTTATTTACAGATGGAATGATCATAAAACGTTACCCAGATTGGAAAACCATTTGCTTGTTAGATGGCTAATTATAGTTAATTTACTTGTCATCCACCTCAGAGTTGGACGTAGTCTGACAATTATGTTCAAATAAGGCCTAATAGCTCCCAAAACTGACAAAACAGACAAAATATTCTATTCTTTATGGTATGAATTGTATGTGTACCATGTGTATATCATGAGAATAGTGTTATACTTATGGTAAATACAACATATAAATAAAGACATATGACACACACATAGAAACTGGTGTAACCTGCTTCCGATGGATTATGTTAACTTAAGTTAGACCGGGTTGTTGTGTGGATAGAGATGGCTGTATAGCCTAACTCCATGCTAGACGGTTAATAAGCTGATTTCTCAAAAAGAAGATTACAACCAAAAGATTACAACTACAATTACAATTGCAACGTTCACATTTTCCCACATACAGTGAGTCAGTTTGTCATCATTTTTAGTAAGCTACTCATTTCATTGTATGCTGTGTAATAAACATGCAGGCTGCGCTGAGAAGTAGTTGATAGTCAGGTACACTACCTCACATGAGTAGTCTCCACATCCTTAGCAATTGTCTGGATTGCGATCTCAGCCTGAAACAAGACAAAGATACATCAAAAATGACTTTTTGGTTTAGAGAAAACACAGAAATTTGTGCACCTAGGAAGAGCACTTTTGGGAGAAGATATGTAAGCCTTCCTTACTACAAACCTTATTCTAACATATTACTGTTTAGGAAAACAGTTTAGCACTTTAAGGTTTATTATTATATTATTATATTATTTCCCGAATCCTGGGCCAATTGTCCTATTGTTTGGTCTTGTTTGCTAAGGTGCAGGATCTAGTTGGTCTGTGAAAATGTTAGAACACCTCATCAGTAGTACACTTCAGGATCCACCAGGATCTACAGGTGTTTCAAGACTTGAAGACTTCAAGACATTTATTGTCATTGATCAGTTGCCTGTGCAATGAAATTAAACAACCCTAAGCAGTGTGTCACTACACACCCCCCTATGAGGTAGCCCTGCTTAAGGTGATCAATCCTGAGTGTGTGTCCAGTATCCATAATGTTGTTCCATAAGAAACCCTATATTTCTGAATACTAATTGAGTGCTAGTCTGTACTAATAATAATTTTGAACAACTCTCCACTTCCCAGTGTTTCACACACTGCACAACTCCAGCAAAGCTAGTTTGACTAGTTGACTGTTGACTGTGACTAGTTTGACTAGTTGACTGTGTCCCAATAGACTGCACAATAGAAGACAGACCTAGCCCACCTGTCTGTAATTTAGCAGGTAATGAACATTTATTATCTATAGGTGTTTTGCACTGTGTTGCTCATTTGTGGTTGCCTGGGACAATAGAGGTGGGGACAGGTTTTGGGACCGGTCTCAACTGCCTTTTAAGAAAGAGGAGGCTCAAACTTTCGTACCAAACTACTTTTCAAACATCCGTCTCATCCAGATCCACTGCTTGCCTTCACTGCTTCTACGGACATTTCCTTAACAGTTTTACGCAAATTCTTACTACCGACACCAAGCTCCCCTAGGAATAAAATAACTGACCTTCCTATAAACCCTCTGAAATCCACCTCTACTGAACACACTCTCTCAAACTCACAATCTGTTGACTGTCCTCAATGTCAGGCCTCAAGTTAGGGTTAACTATTTCTTGAGGGATCATCAACCTTCCTCCCAAGTCGTGCAGCTGTCAATCCTTTGCTACCTGTGTATTGCTCCTTGACTGTGCGAGCCCCTTGCCTTTCTCACCTTCCCACACAAACTGAATACCTTTTTTATGACTGTCTCTTGCATTTACCTGCTGCCTCCTGCTCTCAATTCTTGCTGCCAGGCACTTTAGCACTTGGTTGTGACCCCACGTGTAATGACCCTGCGTCAGGTTCACCTTACAACTACACTATGTGTGTCAGTTTAGCCACCCCTGAAGAAAGCAGGCATGATGGATCACCATCTGTCCATACCTTCAGGTTATCTGGCAATGAAAATCTGGTAATACTGTTGCAACATATGTATATCTGTTATACTAATATATCTGAATATATACTACCTTTTGCACCTTTGGCAGTACCATCAGAGGAGAATCCTTATCCCCATCCATACCGCATTCCATCATCTTCTTATCAGCCTAAAAAAACACAACAATTTAAATATTTAATTGCGTGCCATTGTTAACACTATTGTAATGCTTTCATGAATGGTAAGGTAATATATTCTTCCATAAAGGACTGTAGGCCTACCATGTGAAGGAGCTCCTCACACTCCTTGTCCATGCGTTGAATTTGAGCTTTCAGGAGACTATTCTCATTTTCTAGGCGCTCTTGAAGGTCTTTGGCCTTAAGTATAACAAACACACACAGACCCACCACTCATAATGTATATAGTCACACTGTATTTTGTGTCCGAGATATGACATGGTTATATTCCTCTTTATCACACAAAGTCCACTGTGCCCATGTCTTTACCTCCATCATCTCCCTGTTGTAGACCTCCTGCAGAGCCTTCAGCTCCAGCACGGAGGTGGTCATGCGGCCCTCGGTTCGCAGGTGGAGTCTCCACAGGTGGAGCAGCCGCTCCATGGGGTTCGCGTCCGGCCGCAGGCCATTCTCGAGCAGCCGAGTCTCCATCTCGCCCAGCTCCTTGTAGCGGAGAGATGGGGTAGGGCACACTTTAATACACTAAAGAAAGACTTGTTCTCAATGTTAAAGCTTTAATTAACACTTTAATTCAAGAAAGCGATTGTTTGTACGATTGTTCATGTGTAAGTTATTTAGGCCTGATTTTTCAAATTGTGATATACTGCTGCAGTATCACGTGTCCATACGCACCCGTATGCCCGTTTTATCTATTTACAAAGTCAATTCAATTCAAATTCAAATCTAATTTAAAGACATTTGGGATTAACTGGTGAAGGAGGCTGACAACTGTGCATCTTACCTCGAAAATGGCCTCCATTTTCCTCTTCGAATGAGGAGCCAAATCCCAAGGAAATGTCCTATTTCAGTAGATAGCTTTGAGCGTTACGTTTCCGTGACCGATCTCGAAAAGAAGTACTTCAAAATGCCAGTTTGACACACTTTGCCAAAGTGTTCCATTACGTAATAATTACGTTCTGATCCACTCTTCTATTTTCGTATACACCTCCAAAGTGACATCATCAAAACTGATCAAAATGGCACCGTGTAATACTACTAATAATAATAATACATTTTATTTGTTACACGGCGCCTTTCAAAGCACTCAAGGTCACCTTACAGAAAATAAAATAAAAAATTAATAAATAAAGGAATCAACATTAAAAAAACAATATCAGGACCATAAACAGTGAATCAAGATGGCTTAGAGCTCATATGCTAATTTAAAAAGGTGCGTTTTCAGTGCACTATTAAATTGCGACACAGAGTCCTGTGTGCGGATGAATAAGGGAAGCGAGTTCCATAATTTCGGAGCAGCATATGAGAAGGCCCTTGCACCCATTGTGTTGAGTAGGATGTCTGGTTGGACCAGTAATCCTGCATTAGATGACCGCAGTGAACGTGAGGGTGAATAGATCTGCAACAGGTCCTTAACATATGATGGGGCAAGATTGTGGATGCCTTTAAATGTAATTAATAGGATTTTAAAGGTAATCCGCTGGGGTATCGGAAGCCAATAGCTGGAGCAGCAGGGGTGTAACATGGTCAGATGACTTTGAGCAGGTTATAATGCGTGCCGCAGAGTTCTGGACAAGTTGAAGACGGTGAGTAACTTTCTTGGGGATGCCTGACAGAATTGCATTGCAGTAGTCAATCCGAGATGTTACCAAGCTGTTGACAAGCACTTCAGCAGAGTGCTGGGTAAGTGCAGGGCGCAGTCTAGAGATGTTAAGTGAATTTATATCGCCTGTAAGATTAACGTTATGGTTATTGGTATGGCATTTGCCAGACAGTGTTCTCTAAAGGGACATATGTGCAACACTAGAAACATAGCCTATTATATTTATATAGGCTATTTACATAGCACATCTAACATAGCACAACAAGGTCGACCTAAAGAATTTGGGGTTACGCATAACATACTGAAATAATAATAATTAAATAACAATAAAAAATAATGAAAAATAATAACTATTACTGTCAACTAGTCAAACTAGTCACAGTCAACAGTCAACTAGTCAAACTAGCTTTGCTGGAGTTGTGCAGTGTGTGAAACACTGGGAAGTGGAGAGTTGTTCAAAATTATTATTAGTACAGACTAGCACTCGATTAGTATTCAGAAATATAGGGTTTCTTATGGAACAACATTATGGATACTGGACACACACTCAGGATTGATCACCTTAAGCAGGGCTACCTCATAGGGGTGTGTGTAGTGACTAAAGGCCTGCTTAGGGTTGCTTAATTTCATTGCACAGGCAACTGATCAATGACAATAACTATTACTATAACTAATAATATTAATAAGTCTACCATTTAGCCTACACGGAGACAGCGGTGCGTTTGGTGTGCAGAGATAGCTGTCTTGGTCCTCCGCTGAAACACTCTTGAGAGGGAAGCTGTTGTAAGAGATTGTCAAGATGTGAACTGTCAGTTGCTGACGGAAAGCATTCCATAAGGTAGCTCGAGAACGTTTCCATTTGAGAGATGCTCTCAAAATTGAGTTGGGACTCCTACGGAGAATGCCTCCTCCTGCAGAGGTAGCCTAGGAGCTCCACCATCATCTTTTTAAGTTAATAATCGCAAAAATCCATATTCAAAAGATTCAAAAAGCTCCGTTGCCCATAGTGAAAGTAATTGGTTTGCTATATTATGGGTTTAGTTAGTTCAGGCAAACATCTGCTTCGGGACTTATTTAGGTGTACAGTAGTAGGCCGATTTGATTTTGTCAGCGTGGTAACGACTCTAAGATGCACTTGAGCACCATCCAGCCTGATAGCCATCCAGCACATAACAGTGCCCCTACAGACATTAGCGATGTTGGTTTTAATAGTGGTGTTACACTGTTTAATTGCTTTATGTTTACTTGGAGGGTTCCACGGTGAAATAGTAGGATACTGCTTGCGCTAATTATTGTCTCCCAAAGTAGTTTGTTGTCAGTGTGATGTTCTCTGCTTGCTATGGACATGTTATGATAAATGCACTTTAAAAATCATGTTGGCCGATGCTACATTTCCCTAACAGGATGTGCAGAAATATTTGGTTATGGCCTGCAGCAAATGAGGGAGAGACCCACAATGCTACAAAGCCAAAATGCAGTAGCTGCATATTTTGTCAAATTGAGTTCAGACTGGAAATCGACTTTTATCAACACCCCCTTTGTCTTGTGACTGATTATCTTGCTTCTTCCTGTTAAGAAAGTTTATAAAAGCATCACCACTATTATACCTATTTGACTGGGCAGTATGACAACTTAAATTGCATTTTTGCCTCTGTAGGGCAGCACAGGTCTGCTGGGGGGACAGAGAGGTGGATGCCACCTAGAGCATGGTCAATCACAAGGTGTCTCAATGCTAAATGCTAAATGTGCTGCTCTTACATATTTACTGTGATTTACTGTGTATATGTACAGTGACACTCTTTCACATCATTGAGCCCTCTGACATTTGTGTATGCATAATAGAAGAAATAGACAGATCAGGTTTCTGTGTTGGTAACATTCAAGCTAATTTATTCCACGTTAATTGAAGAAACATATTGTGTAAGTTCGAAGATTCGTTTGGAGTCAGTGGTACATCATTAAAAATTAAGCATTCTTGCAATCATTACTTCAGGCATTGTGCCCCATTCTGCTCTGCTTTGCACTCCTCAGTGTAGGGTGGTAGTCCGACAAAGCGACCCTGACGAACAGCCAAGAACTTTTGAGAATGTTTGTTCTTGATGACCACTGCCCTCTCATAACTATGGTCTGTTTCATCCACCATTAGGAACCATCCTCCATAAGGGCTTGCTTTGGTGTAGGCTACACATAGTCCTTATTGGGGTCAAATCCTGCAAAAAATACAGTGAAAGACAACAGTAAAGGGCAAACTACCAGAGGGTGGGTCCTAAACAACACAACTCAAAACACAGACGTCAGAGTAGTATAAAAAAATTTGATTGACTTCAATGCATCTCATGCCAAAATTATAGACAGGAGGGTAAGCATCAGTAGCCAGCATCAGTTAACTTTTTCTGTCTCTGGTCATAATTTCTCCAAGCAGTTGTGTGAGACTGACCAACAACTGATGAAAATGTTTTGCTAAGGGAAGTACCTAAATCGTCATCACATCTCCAGCCACAAACATGATTTCTTCTTCTAAAGACTTTGCACACTTGACAAAGTGCTCATCACTCCTGTCCACATTCCTGATGGATCAACAATGTGATAATTGTTAAGGAGCTTATTTGGGAAAATCAAATAAGAATGCTTAGCTGCTTTGCTGTTTGCAGTAAAGGATGCTATATTAGTTTGACTATCCCAGTCCCTCTCACACTCTTTATATGGGAGTATACCTTGCTGCCAATGGGCAGGTAGGCATAATACAAAAAAATACCAGCGGGTTGTTGGCGGTTACTTCATTATTGCGAATGGTCTTTTGAACATGTGTTGGTACTTTGCAGCTAGGTCTATTTGAATACCAACGATCAGACGGACCAAAGGCATGTGTCAGACACACCACTAGGCGGAGATGTTGGCTATAATTACAGAACTAAAACCTAGTTCCTTCATAAAAATTGTAAGCACTGTATTGAAATTCATTTCACATAGGCCTATAGTTAAATTGGCTAATTCGGTTGCCTATGACTAAATAGGAAGAAACATGACTATTTGAATCCGTATATCGGCTACCATAAACCTATATGCTCATACGCAAACATTTATCTAAAAATATTACGAAGTTGGTGTCACTTGCAACAAAGGCTACAGTCTCAAAAGTAAATTAACAATACGTCGTTTTTTCACCTGCTGTCTGTAATAGCCGGCATGTCACGTGAGTTGGACGTTGAACACTTGGCACGCACACACAAGCCCTAGGACAAGACGTGTGACAGAAGGCTCACGGCGCTTAACCCGAGATTGTTGACTGTCTCCGTCTGGTGGAATGTGAAAGTCCCGCTGACATCGAAATAGTTTCAGTAGAAACACTTCTGCCTGTTTCAGAAAAAAAACAATGTCGATAAGGCGAAGCATTTCAGAAAATTAACTTTGACAATAATCGTTGCGCTGTTCGATCCGGTGCAATCAGACGCACCTATTTGTGCGGCAACAAACGAAAGGAAAATCCATTATTTGCGGCATGCAACACATTTTTGGGGCACATAGTCTTCAAGATGTGGTCATCGAAAGCAACAAGCCACTTAGGCATTTTTTGTCACCTGTTTGTAGTTTGCCTTCTTTGCGGACAGTGTTACGCACATGTGTTCAACCTCAGTCTCTCCGTTGAAGAGGGTCTACCGGCCAGAACAGTCGTTGGTGATATACGCGCTGGATTGCCTCAAAACATTCAAACCAGTGGATTTTTCATATCAGAAAGCAGAGAGTCCTATGTGTTTAGGGACCTAGAAATCGATGGAGAAACAGGGATAATTTCAACAGCCGTGGTCCTGGATAGAGAGAAAAGAGACAGGTATGATTTTGTTGCCGCTACTCTGACAGGGGAAGTCATAAAAGTAACTATAATTGTTAAAGACGTGAACGACCACTCTCCAGTGTTTCCTTCTCCTATTGTGTTTTTGAATGTGTCTGAACTAAGCCCAACTGGAACTCGTTTTGAACTTGATGGGGCACGGGACCAGGATGAGGGTGACCTGGGGACTCAGGGGTATCGGATAACGGACAGCGGGATGCTAGAACTCTTCAGGGTGGAGGAGCGTAGTGCATCGGGCAGTGTGGACCTTATTCTTTTGGACAAATTAGACAGAGAATCAAGAGACTTTTACAACATCACCATTGAGGCTTTTGATGGGGGAATTCCCCAGAAAACAGGGCGCCTGCAGGTGCACATTAATGTGATTGATGAAAATGATAATCCACCCGTGTTTAACCAAACAGAATACAAAGTTTTTGTGTGGGAAAATATTCCACCTTTTACCCCTGTATGTCAGGTGTATGCCACTGATATTGACTTGGGGGCAAATGCCCTGGTCACTTATGAAATAAACCGTCGTCAGAGTGACCCTAATGAATATTTTATCATTGATGAGAATACTGGAGTGATCAGTGTGAACAGACCTTTAGATCATGAGATGCAAAGTTTTTATGAACTGATTGTTAGGGCTTGGGACGGTGGAACTCATCCAGAATCCAGTAGCACATTTGTGGGCATTAGAGTCCTGGACATCAATGACAACAGCCCCACCATCAGCTTCTTGTTTCTTAGTGCATCCGGACAACCAGAGGTTTCAGAAAGCGCAAGCTCAGGGGAATACATTGCCCGGATATCAGTGACAGACCCTGACTTGGGTGAAGGAAATACGGTGTATGTTGATCTCCAAGGAGGAGATGGAAAGTTCTTCCTTAAGCAAACTGATGACTTTCTGTATGCTCTGTGTGTGGCAGGGCAGTTGGACAGGGAGGATGTTGACCTCTATGAGCTCAGAGTCATAGCTGCTGATGTTGGCGTGCCCCCTTTGCAGACCGAGAGGACCTTTTTGGTCAGAGTGTCTGATGTGAATGATAATGCTCCTGTGTTTGAGTTGGAGTACTATGTGGCCCATATTTTAGAGGATGCTGAGCCAGGTAGTACCGTTATGCAGGTAAGGGCCCAAGATGCTGATGAGGGCTCAAACTCAGACCTCCTCTACAGCATCCTGGAGTCCAAGTGGGATAACCTCATCCAAATAGATGCACAGTCTGGACTCATCACTACTACAAAAGCCCTTGACCGGGAGCGAGAAGTAGAGATGCATTTCCTGGTTGTGGCCGTAGATGGAGGATCTCCACCTCTGTCATCGACTGCAACAGTGACTGTCTACATTGAAGACATTAATGACAACAAACCTGTGTTTAACCAGCAGCTGTATAACGTGTCCATCCAGGAACACATTGCTTTGGGGAGCTGCTTCTTACAGGTATAGTCTCAACATGACTTATCATTAAACTGTTGGAAATTTTACAAAAAGGTAAGAAAAATAATTCGTACTTTCCTATTTTGAAGAATTCTCTTAAAAATATCAAATATGTCCTTGCACCCCTTGTTTCCTACATGTTTCCTGTCAGAATTACCCTTTACAATAAAATCAGGAATATGCACACATCAAGATGACATAGGCCATTACAGAAAGACAGGGAACTAAGGGAGGCTGTCAGGAACAGAGGGCATGGTTATTATTGGTCATATGTGTATGACCTAGCATGCTGCAAACGGAGGCCTGCTCCTTCTTCCAGAGATCTCACGGGCACATTGTCCATCTCTCACCAGAGGAACAGTGCCAGGCTTTCTCTGGTGGCACAAAGGCACCAGTGTTGGACAGATGAGACAGGCCAGGGCACAGTCTGTCCCTTAAGCAGTCGCCTAGTATTGTGTTTATGTAGTCTGAACACTGTGAATCCTGGTACTACCTTGCTCTTGCCTGATACAAGTGGACAGCCTTGACCCTAAAGGCAAAATGCAAACCATTTTAAGAAAAGACATTTTTTTAATTTACACATTTGGTCTGCATGTCCTCTCAATGCTGATTGACTATTTTAGTTGTAGTTTATCTGGTGAGTAACTGTAAAAGTGAACTAATATGCATTTAACTTACTGTCACTGTTGCTGACTTTCTTTGGCAGTTGTGCAGCATAAAATAATGAAGGCAGCCACCATTTTATTTTCAAGTATTAGTGCCCGAGTTGAACTACAGTAAATCCAGATGAATGGAAATTGTACTAAAATGACTTTTATATAAAGTCTGTGCTAGTAATGAGAGAAGTCTTGAGCCGATGTTTAATTTGAGGGATGCCCCACCATGACATTCCCTAGCCACTGACAGCACTCTCTGTCTGTGAACGGATGAGTGGTTCAACACAATGGCATAAATCTGCAAAGCATTTTCCCTAAGACTAGTTGTAAAACTGTAACAGAATGGGAACTGAACTCTGCCCAGGCTAAAGTGTGAGATAGTCCATAGCTGATAATGTAAGACCTCAGTTATCATAAACAGTGTCATCATTGTTGAGATGCTCTGTCTTTTCACCTAATTTCATGAAGTAGCTAAGCTTTTCAATGTTGTCAACCCTTTTTCAGAACATGGTCACATGTTTCACAAGTATTTGTTGGATTTTGTGCATTGAATCTGTGAAGGTCCCTCGGTAAGGTGACGTGTTGTGTGATTTCAGTGCCAGATCAGTTCACTCGTTAGGTACTTTTTCTTTTAGTGCGTCATGTAGCACACTGTGCCTGATACTGGTACATCTCCAGCAAGTACAAAATTAGAGTTTGTTTGTTTTTAGCTACTGTTAAGTCTTTGGATTTCAGACTTTGACTAGCAGCTTCATCAGCACAAGGTCCATAAATATGAGTATGATACCACTTTTATGGCAGGAAGTTTAAAGGTGTTATCACATGCACTGCTAGAAGTGTGTCATCTTGGAGGCGTACAGAAAAGCCGGCAGACTGGATTTCTCAGTGAAATGTTAGCGTTCCCTCAGATCTTAAGCACAGGAAATAACCATAAACTTTGATCGAAGAAGCCAAAAGATCCGTTATCAGTTTATTACTGCTACACCCTGTTAGTGACTGAAATGTAATGTCTCACTTTCAAAGAAAGCAGAAAACTTTATGAAAGTCACACTTTGTTTTATATATGTTTCAAATGCACCTTCTCCTATCAGAGTACAGCTTCTTATTTCTGTCATTGTAAATTTGAAAAATAGTAATGTCTTTTAGCCAAAGATGCTTCAGTTTTCTTAGTGGAGCCTAGAATACGTTTTGTTCTTGTTTTTTAGTTAAAGAAAAAAAGAATCCTGTTCTCTGTGGAGACTTTTCCTACATGTCAGGTTCTGAAATTAGAACTGAATGAGCAATATTGGTAATAGACAACCAAACAGTATTTTAAAGATTGATTTCATTTTCGAAGTTAGATTTTTTTTTGCCACTTTTACAGCAGCTACTTATTTATTGTAGTGACTTGGAGGCTGAACTATGAATTTTGAACTCCCAGGTGCGCCTAGTGTTAAAGTTATTGTGTACCTTGTCACACCTTATCCTTATTGTCAAAGCTTTTTTTAAGTTAGTATAGTTAGCATGCATAGTTTCATATGTACATTTAATGTGAAATTATGTGCAGTATTATAAGTAAATTGTGTTGACAGTCCATGTGGTACAGATGGGAACTGAAAAATAATGAATTCGTGTAGGTCATAAACATGCACGTACACCCGAATGCTGTAAACCCGGGTGTATGATTAACCTGTTAATGCTGTGATAATGGGACTTGCTGATAATGGAAGTGAAATCTTAAAAGGGGGAAGGGGGATTACCGGCAGTGTAGTAATTGTTTATGGAAAAAAGACCCAATTAAGCTGCCTTGGCATGCATAAAAGACTGTTTTAAGAGGGAGCAGCAAGTCACTATCACTGCTGTTTTCAAGGATTTGCCTCGTCAGCACAATTTAGCAGTGCTATACTCAAAAAAAAGAGTCACATCTTCTGTCCACAGTTTGTTTGGTTAGTAATTACTTCCTAAAAGGTTACTTTTAATCTCAAGGGTAGATGTGCCCCAAATTACGAGTAGGCACACTAAATACCTTCACATATTCCTGGACTTCTCTCAGTGATTCCACCTGGGCTATCAAGGACCCAGACTGTTCACGTTCTGCCAATACAGTCTGTTAATAGGATGAGAAACTAAGTGGCCCTCAAAGCAAACAAAGCACAAGGCAAATGTTAGAGATGACTTTTCAGCAGCCTTACCTGCAAAAGGTTAATCAGCATTGACATTGTTCCACTGAAAATCATGTTGCTACCAAGTTTTGAATAGTTATGTTAACTGATGTGATCATGTCTCACTCAGGTTACTGCAAAGGATGCTGATGGTGGTGAGTTTGGGGTTGTGCGATACTCCCTCTCTGATGGCTTTGACAGGGAGGACCAGCGCCCTCTCTTCCACATCAACCCTGTGACAGGGGAAATCTGCGTTGATCAGGACATAGACCACGATTCAGGACTTGTTGCCTATGACCTCCAGGTCAAAGCTAGTGATCAGGTAAGAAAATACTTTGAGATCATCATGTTATGTTATTTCTGATAATCCTATTGTAACCCCTCTCTGATGGGTGGATATCTTTGACTGGGCAGGGCGGCCTCAGCTCCCAGGCATATGTCCACATTGAGGTGGAGGACCTGAATGATAACATGCCTGTCTTTAACCCTGAGAACTACACAACAAGCATCAGTGGACACACACAGCCTGGAACAGAGATCCTAAATGTTATTGCCACTGACAGAGACTCTGGCCTCAATGGGGAAATCACGTATGAGCTTCAGGCTGGAGACTCCTCGTCTCTCTTTTCTGTGGACAGGACATCAGGTGAGCAGGAAAGCACCTTTGCTTTTACCATATCCAGGCATCAGCACTGTTACCACACACATTTTTTTTGTTTCAGTTCGACTTCAGGGGGAGTTTCATTAGGTGAGGCTAATGAGAAAAAAGACCTGGTCTGATTGGGATGAGCCTCAGTTAAAATTTGTTTTTCTTAGAAAATGAATAGCAGAGAGTCTTTGAATATGACCACAATAATCCTAAGAGGCTTTATCCAGATATATTTTTATTTTTTACATTTATGAATATATTTTTGTACACTGATGCGTTTTAAGGCTGTAGTGCGGTCTGTAGCAGTTGGTGTTTTTCACAGAAGGGCCAAAGCAACACCATGAGTGGTGTCAGTTTGTGTTTGTTAAATCCCCTTTACCCTCTTTCTCCCGTCCAACTGCATTAAGTGGGGTGACTAGGGTAATCGTGTCGCTGAACGAGAGCAGCCTTGTAAAAATGAGGGCTCTGTCTGTGCTTTTTTCCTCTCTGCTTAAATCTGTCCATGCATGAAATGGATTTTAACGTAACTATGACCTCCAGTGTGGATGTCATGATATTCTTTTCTGCTTTACAGTCACTGCCTGAAACCACTTGATTATATGTAGGATATAACAAATGCATTTATATTAGTTTTTGGGTCCTGTCCCTGTTTACCTGTTATTGTTTGGCTTATTAAAGAGAACAGTAGCACAGCCATCCCTGCTCATAAACACACACACATACACCAGCCGCCCAGCTGACACACAGGCTTGCACACATGGTGCTGGTGGTGCTGCGTAAGCTCTCTGCAGGAGGCATAATCACTGTGGTCATCCCTCCTCAGGGGTCTGTTAGCTCTGCCGCGCTGCCTCTTGGAGCCCTCATATGCATCACCACCAGGTCCACGCATGCAGCTACACACACTACGCATTGCCCACGCTGTTTGCTTTCAGTGGGTTTCAGAAGCATTTGTTAGTGACAGTTCAGTGGTTTTTAAAAACATTTGTGTGTGATGTGTAAAATGAATACTAGAAAGCTCAAATGTGCTTTGATTTGTCATTGTAGTTTAAGAATAACTATCATCCTATTTTGAATATTAGTGCTCATTATTATATTATAAGTAGATTATATTATAAGTCATTTCACTTGGTCTTGTTTATTTATTGATTTTAAGTATGCAATTGTAGTTGGAATTTTGGAGGGTTGTACTGTAGTTGGTAGTTACTTGCTCAGCAAAAAGTGTATGGTTGCTAAAGTGACTTGCATACAGACTCAAAAACAAACGCGGTCTTTGTAGTAGTTTCTTTTAACACTAATATTATGTATCAGCCATCTGTTGCATAGATCTTGCGTGGCTGAGGTTTCGTAAACCAGTGTCACTCAAAATCTGTGAGATTTAGAGGTAAACACAGGTGAAAACTTTGCAGGGCTCATGCCATCTGTTTTCGTCTGGCTTTGCAATGGTCCAACAATCAGAATGGATTTACTACTACAATACTTCACACACCATTTGTTATATCGTGCGTATATGTATATTTATGGTACATGTGATTTAAAATCTGAAAGATTATATGTATTTATCACTTTCTTTTTAACCTGTCACAATGATAATATTTTATATTATATCTATATATTTTTTTTAATCAAATAGCCAAATTACGTTGTAATTAAAATGGAAAGTATGTCAATGTCACAGAGATATGCCATCCAATTTTTTTACTGCTAAAGGTACATTGTGAAAAATTATGAATGCATTCTTAAACAGATCACATTTGTGCATAGATAGTACATAGGGAGCTCTTGGAGCAATTGTTACAGCTCTCTCTCCCTCTTTCTCTTTATTTCTCTTTATCTCTCTCTCTCTCATTCTCTCTCTTTCTTTGTCCTTATCTGTGTGTGTGTACATTATAGTTTGTTGATGTGTTAAAATATGTCAGAGTATTTAGAAAATCTGATTTCTAATTACTTGTGCTGTGGAATTAAAGTATAGAAAATGTTACATTTGTTTGGAGTGGAAGATTGGGGGCAAACATGTGTCATGAATTATGTTAATGTTGTCTCCACAGGTGCTGTGTACCTGAACTCTGCCCTGAGCCATCTGGGTAGTGCCAGTGTGAAGTTCTCCATCTCGGCTCAGGATGGAGGAGGGCAGGTGTCTGCTCAGCCTGCCAATATTACGGTCCACATCCTCCACAGTGCCCAAGCTCCTGCCATGTTCCAGAGGTCCCACTACTCCTTCTCTGTGTCTGAGGACACACCCATGGGCACCACTGTGGGGATGGTCCAAGCACTCAACCCTGCCAGTGAGTACTTCAGCCTGGCGCGCACACATTGTGCTTGATGGAGAGTGTCCATTATTTTCCAAACGTCCTTAGCATTGAAGTTGTAGAGGACTGCAGTGTGACGACAGGCTAGGTATAAAAGTGTTGACCAGCTCAAAAAATTATCATCAGTTTGCAAGACTTGACTGGCAAGTTGTTTTTTGTATTTTGTAGGTATCCATGAAAATGACAGAGCATCTTCATACATTGTTACATATTTATTCTGTTTTGTTATTGGACTTGGGTGCAAGCTTAAAACAACAAACATCTTACTGGCACTGTTATCAATGCCCTACAAGGGACTTTGGCAGTTGCTACCATGATCACAAAGAGGAAGTAGATCAGAAAACAAAGCCTGCCATTTTAATTGAATGTATTAACTTACTTGGTAACATGTATACCAAAGCACCTAAATTGTAGAAAATAATCCAAAATAAAATTGAAAATGTACTCAAAAGATTGCACTTAGTACATAGAATATGTAGGATGTTACTTTGGAGCACTGTACAAGTGGTGTCTCTCAGGCAATAGACAGTTGAGGTTGTCATGATGATTAACAGATAAATCCTAACGACATCAAGAATGGGCCTCTGCCATGTGTGTGTAAGTGTGTGGTTTGGGGGAAGGGTCCTAATCACCTAAGCTGTGCCGAGCCTCTAAGCACCATTAGCATACAAGTACACAATAAGTGGATTAGGAGGAGCATTACTACATTTAAGATTAGGTACTGCAGGTAGCGAGCTTTTTCTCTGTTCTCATTGTGCATGATGTTTTTTGCTGCTGGAATATCTTTAAAGATATTTAAATTTAATTTAAAGATAAAATCTTTAGAAATGATGACACAAAAGAATACATAAAAGTAAACATTGCTCAGTTTCCATTTACATTAATTGCCTGTTCAATTAGTAGTAGTAGTTTAAATGAATTTATCCACATTACTTATACCCAGGACAATCTTTAAAAATGTATAAAAGGCACCCAAAAATGTGAACAGTATACAGAATTTACAAAAGCTGTGCTTTAGATATATCTACAGCAGATGAGCTGAAAGGGGACTCATTATGCATATGCTTTTGTGTCTAGATTCTGTGGAGTCCATAACCTACAGGATCTCTTCTGGCGATCTCCAAGGCCTGTTCTCTGTGGATGCCCAGACAGGTGTCATCACGACAAGACAGTTGCTGGATCACGAGTCCCTCCCCTACGCTCTTCTCACCATACAGTCACACTCCGGCACCTCGCCCATGTACAGCAGCACCCAGGTCAACATTACCATAACTGACATCAACGACAACCCTCCCACATTCCCCCGGCCCTTTGATTCCATCACCATCTCCCAGAACACACTTCCTGGCACTCTGCTTTTCATAGCACATGCTCATGATGGAGACAGTGGAGCCAACGGAAGGATCAGGTACTCTTTGCGTTCGGGGGGCAAGCTTTTCACCATAGACCCTGTCTTAGGCACACTGTGGCTCAACGGCAGCCTCTCACGTGACCAGCAAGCATTGCACACAGTAGAGATATTGGCAGAGGACGAGGGGTTGCCAGTGTTGTCCTCTCGCTTGACTTTAGCTGTGGAAGTTGACCAGTCATCTGCTGCTGAAGACACCCTAGCCTTTGAGACCCTGGTGTACCAGGTGGAGATTGGGGAGAATGCCCAGAGGGACACACGGGTCATCCAGGTGCGAGCACACATGAGCCCCCAGGGCAGAGCAGCCTCAACCTCATCCAACTGTAGCCTCACCTACACTCTGGAGTCCCTCTCGAGCTCACCTCCCTTCCTTATTCACCCGGAGAGTGGTTGGATGTTTCTCTCCGACCGCCTGGACTATGAGGTTACACCTGTGTACCGCTTCCGAGTTCGGGCCTCAGCTGGTAATGGTGAGACTGAAATTAGTGCCACAGCTACTGTAGTCATTATGGTACTGGATGAGAATGACAACGCTCCGGTTTTTAGCCGGAATGACTACTTTTTCACCGTGCAGGAGGGGCCTGCTCCGCTAGGTCTGATTGGAACAGTGAAGTCTACAGACCGAGACTCTGGAAAGAATTCCCAGCTCTCCTACATCCTGTTGTCAGATGGGAAACACTTCCGCATTAACTCCAAAACAGGCAAGTCTCTTTTTTGTACAGTTGTTGGTATATATAATCGACCGTAAACAATCAATTAATTTCCTTAAATGTTTAATGTTTGTAAAATGTGTATATGGGAAGAACATTGTCATGACTGTTGCATCTTGTCTCTCTCTCTGTCTCTCTTTTCCTGCCTCTCCTGGAGTAGGTGAGATCATAAACTGGGTGGCCTTGGACAGAGAGCAGCAGACCCACCACACTTTGAAGGTGATGGTGACAGACCAAGGACATCCTCACCTCAATGCCACCGCAACCGTTCACATCCTGGTGAAAGACGTCAATGACAACCCTCCTCAGTTCACACACCTTCCCTCTGGCAAAGACCTCACTTTGCAGGTCTGCAAATTAACCTGTACTGTTTCACCTGTACATTATTTTTGTTTATTTAGGTGTTACAGTCAATGTGTTATGTATATTGGCTTAATTTTGTAATATCTGGCCAGTAATTTACCACCTCCTGCCTATTTACATGTACTGACACTATTGTAATGAAATCCAGGAGGAGATGAATCAGAGTAGATGAGATGAATGCTCTCCTCTATCACAGGTGTGGCCTGGTCTCCCAGCAGGATCAGTCATCACCAGCATGTTTGCTAAGGATCTGGATGCAGGGGAGAATGGCACTGTCACATTCTCTCTAAAGATGGGTACTTATCTTTAACAAAGAATACATTTGGTTGTTTAAAAAGGGCCCTTCAATGTTTCATTTCATTGTTCATACTATTTATGTTTGGTATGTACTACCCTGTTATGCTTTGATGACCTAAAACACATAGTCTAACTTCAGTAACAGTCTTTCCAAGGCTCATTTAAAAGCCAATGAGAATAGTACTGTAAGGTGTCATCAGAAAGAGAGGACTTCTTGACTGTGTGCTGTGTGGTGTTTCAGACGTGGGCCACTTTGAGATTGATCGACACAGTGGGGACATTAGAACAACCACTCAGTTCTCACTGAGTCCGCAGCCACACTATACACTCACTGTGGTTGCCAAGGACAATGGCCCCAGTCCACTGGAGGAGAAAGCCATTATTCACCTGCAGGTGAGTGTACAGTGCATATTACAGTAACTACAAATACTCATTATGATTAGTGAAAGATTGCATAGGTCATTTGAGACTATTGATTGATACATTATCCTCATTTTGAAGTTGTGATTACCTTTCCTCTCCCAGATTCTTAACGTTGCGAGAGCCCGATCTGAATCAGGCATCAAACACTTCTCAGTGAGAGAGGACGCCAAGCTGGGCAGCATCATTGGCTCTCTGGGGGTGCCCAGGGCCCCCACGGGCCAGGTGCGCTACTCCATCGCCGAGGGGGATGGAAGTCTGCACTTCGGAGTGGATGCCTCATCTGGAAACCTGTACGTGGCTCAGCCTTTGGACTATGAGGCCACCCAGCGCTACTCCCTCTCTGTGCAGGTGGAAGCGCTGCCCTCAATCAACACCTCCATGCTGGTGGTGGTGGCGGTGAGGGATGTGAACGACCATTCCCCTTGGTTCCCTGGTGCTGACCCTGTGCTGTCGTTTGGAATCAGGGAAGATGTGCCTGTGGGGACGGTGGTGTATGCCTTTAATGCGCGGGACGCAGACGGGAGCCGACGGTACAGTGCCTTACGCTACTCTATCTCTTTTGACCCCTCGACTGCTCAGGAGGAACTGCCCTTCCAGGTCCATGCCTCCACAGGAGTCCTCACGACAATCATGCCACTGGACCGTGAACACTGTCCCATGTATTACATCACCCTGACTGTCACTGACCAACCAGAGAAGACAGACAGTCAAAAACAAGCCTCCGTCACTGCTCAGGTGTTCCTGCTGGATGTCAATGATAACAGTCCTATGTTTATTTCTGCTGACACCATCCACGTGGCAGAGGACATGGAAGTGGGGAGTTTTGTGCATCATGTCATTGCCAGGGACATGGATGAGGGTACAAATGGACAGGTGACCTACAGTTTGCTGTCTGGGAGTGAAGAAGGTCTTTTCTTATTGAAGAAGACAGGTATGTGTCCCTGTTCTAACTTCTGTGAATACTGGCAACTAGTTCATTCCAACCGAACTGACTTTTGTCTACCACAAGCAACTATGAGAAAACATACATTCTGCACTACTGATAATAATATGCAAAATATATTGTTGAAATTTTATTGTTTTTAATTCAGGACTTCTATATCTGGCATCCTCTCTGGATTACGAGACAAAGGCTGTGCACACTCTGACTGTGCTGGCCTCAGACCAGGGTCTTCCTTCACTCTCCTCCACCCAGACGCTCACTGTGGCTGTGGGAGACGTCAATGACCAGGCACCCCAGTTCCAGCAGAGTGTCTACAACGCCAGCGTGTCTGAAAACCGAGAGCCTGGAGAACACGTCATTACTGTCTCAGCCTTTGATGGAGACTCAGGTACTTCACTTTGCTGTCCTGCTTTCTTAGAATGTGACAGTATCTAAGAGTACCACTAGATGGCAGTAGCATTTTAACTGAGTTTGGGGGGCTGTATTTTGAAAAATGACTCAATGCTAAAGAAAATCCATAGGCTTCCTGAATTACACTGTTGACCAGACTGTTGACTACACTGACTGTTGACTGTAATATACTTATTTCTCTGTACTGTTTTGGACCATTCATGTATGTCTTTCAGACAACCTCAATGTAAGTGTTTTAAGAACATCACCAAGGTGTAATAGGCACATATGGAATGCTAGAATGAATGAATCATCATTATTATTTTTTTACCACATCTGCAGCTATACTCACACTTAAATCTGACTGTAACTCTGGATATGTTGCAGGTCAAAGGTTTTTGTAAGCATTCCGTGATTGCACTTTTGAATGCAGTAACTCATAGCCCATTCCCCTTTAGCCAAGTAATGTTTATTTGCCTTTCAGTACTTCACATCACCCCTTACACTGAGCTGGATTACACTCTGTTGACCTTAATTACATAGGTAAATCAACAATTTGGCGTGTTCATTTTCACACATTGCACGCCTCTAGCCCAATCTCTGTGCCTGTCCAAATATTGACGATTCCTCTACACTCTTGTGGAAATACCTCTGCCAGTGTATCGGTGTCTCTCCGCTTGGTGAGCCTGACATTCTTTGAGTGTGAATTGTCCAAGAACAGCAATCAGGCTCTCTCCTTTGAAAGCTCTTGCGTTGATTCCGTAACCAAAACCATCTGTGCTAATAACGCAGCTTTTTTTTTGGGCCCATCGTCTGACACAGTCTTAGGCCACTCATTTGGAATTTGACATAGATGTCCACTGAAGCTGCTCACATGGCAATATTTGGTCCATGATTTTCAGTTTTGTTCAGCTTTGTCCTTTCAAAGGTTTTCTTGTGCATTGTACTCTTCATCAGACTTGCAGCAAAATTCCTTGGCTAGAAACTCTGGAAAGCAAATGTAGGGCTCCAGTTGGAGGAAGCCTTCTGAGGGAGAATGGAAGAGAAATGTGTTTGTAACCCCCATTTATATTAATGATATATAAGAATTTGATTAGCAATCAGAATGAGATGGCATTGTATATTTTTAAAAAGCTTTAATTGGCAGTGCCTGCGTTTGTATTTCAGGTATGTGAGTGTGCCTGAAAGAGAGAGAGAAAGAGAGAGAGAGTGTTTGTGTTCATTCTGCCTGGTTTATACCACAGCTTTTCCCTCAAAAAGTTTTTTGTGGTCTTGTCAGACATGTCAGATCATATCTTTGGTTGATTTATTCCTTTAGCACTGTTTTCAATTTGCAGATGAGATAAGACTCTCAGAAACAGCACTTTGTAGGACAGGGTCATAAACAGTGCTTTGACCTAATGAGGTGTGAAAAAGGAGACTTTGGAATGGAATTTTTATTATACATGTTGCCCAGAGCTGAGGAAGACAAACCAAATTTTTGTCTGGTTATTGCTAATCAGTTCATAAAATTGCCATCTTCGTTCTGAACCTTATTCTAATTTGCAGTGAGATTCTTATCTTTACATGCAATGGTTTATGAGGAATCTGTAATCTCAAACCCATCCAAACATGAGTAATTAAATGTGTTTTCCCATATCCTTGCTGAACACGCTATGTCCTTTGTGTGTGTGTATGTGTGTGTGTGTGTGTGTGCGTGTGTGTGTGTGTGTGTGTGTGTGTGTGTGTGTGTGTGCGTGTGTGTGTGTGTGTGTGTGTGTGTGTGAACACCATACAGCTGAGAATGCTGCCATTTACTACAGTCTGTTGCCTGGCCCTGGCTACGACCTTTTCAGCATCAACTCTCACACGGGAGAGATCCGTACCTCTGCACATCTAGACCGAGAGCTTCATCAGGCCTTCACCCTAAGAGGTGAGTGCATGTGGCTGTGGTCCAGACAACCCTGGCCATGTTGTCCTCAGCTGAAAAAAGCTTGAGGGCATTTCGCTGTGTCAGTAAAAGTGAGCTGGTTGTGCATTGGTTGAAGCTATAAAGTTTATCTGATGTACCATAGAATGTTTAGAGTTTAAAGGTATGTCGGATTTAACATTCCACGCACACACACAGGCACGTGCGTGTGTGTGTACACATGAACGCACACGCGCGCACACACACACACACACACCAGTAGACCTAAGCTACTCTTCTCTCTCTCTTTCCCTCTCGCTCTGCCTCTGAGGTCACTCTCTTGCCCTTTCACATCTGGTTTCACCGTTTTGCTCTGTAAAGCAGATCACAGATTTTTCGCCAGTCTTGCCATACAGCTCACAGCAATAAATAATAAAAGGCTGATACACTCTCTGACTGCAACCTTATTGGCTGGCCAGATTTATGGATCAGTGTCTTTTAAGAGCCGTCAGAGATGTTTGTTTGATCCATTGAACAGCTGAAATATTTTTACTGCATATGCTGAGCTAGTATAATAAGACATTTTCATTTTTCCCCTCACAAGTACATGTCCGAAGCATGCATTTATGGTGAGTGTAGTTATCAAATGCTTTCAGATGTAGCAGATGACAGTGTTTGTGCTGTCAAGAATGACGAGAACAATTACAGCCAGACTACAATAACTCAAACTCTTGATACGGTTTAATGTCTGGCAGAAGTTATTGGATGATGGATTAGCCTATTAAGTGCTTGAACAATTGTTTGACTTGTTTTTAGCTAAGAGGGGTTGGGAAAAGGAAGTATAGCCTGATGAGGTTCTTTCTGTTGGGTTGTGATTAAAGTTTTATAAGCCAAAGTAACACTCAGCTAATACCACTGAAGAAATCAGTGCAGTATTGTTTTAATTCTGTTTGCAATTATGCGCTGTGTTTTCTAAAACTCTCATATCAAACATGGTACTACAAATCTGTGCCAGCAATTTTAAATCATTCATCTGTTTGACAACTTCATGGCATCCTGCATGAGAATACTGAACAAGTACCTGTAAATATTGCAAGCCGCTGTTGTGCAAATCTAGGGATTTGCTATAATAGTCAGATAATAACATCACCCTGGATGTCCCTGAAGAAAACCCATCCAATGGTGTTTGTTTTCACAGTTCAGGGTCGAGACAGTGGGCTGCACTCTCTCTCAGGCACAGCAACAGTCCTGTGCTCTGTTCTGGATGAGAATGATAATGCACCAGAGTTCATGCAGCCCTCTGTGCACATCACCATTCTGGAGAACCTCCCCCCTGGAGTCATCCACACGGCCCAGGCCTCGGATCCCGACAGTGGCCCAAACGGCACCATCACGTACACACTTTACGTTGGTAGGTGACTCCGTATTATCCGTGTTACCACTACTCCTCAAATTAATTCTTTCAAAATATTATCATATTCCACCCTCCTGCTAAGAAGTATTTTCTTAACATTACTGTAGTTTTTTAATGTTCTCTGTAACTTGTGTTTTTGTGTTATCTCTAGCCATTAGTATACTGTGATTTACAAGTGACTGCTTTCTATTTCGTGTGAAGATGAAACAGGTAGTTTTGAAATCAATCCTTCTACGGGAGCCTTGAGTGTGACACAAACTCTGGACAGGGAAGAGCGTGAGAATTATACCCTACTCATCACTGCTACAGACCACGGCCCTGAACCCCAGAGATCCACCACCAAGCTTCACATAACCCTCTTGGATGAGAATGATCACAGCCCAGCCTTCACCCGCAAGAGCTATCGTGCTGTCATCAGTGAAGCACTTCCTGTGGGCTCGGAGGTCCTCCGCCTTAGCGCGAGAGACCCTGACCTAGGCCCCAATGGTGAGGTGACCTTCTCCTTGGCTGAGGACTCTCTGGGGGCTTTCTCAGTGGGTTCATCCACAGGCATCATCCGCACAGGCAGGCTGCTAGACCGAGAGACGCGTTCACAGTACAGTTTCCGAGCCGTGGCAACGGACAACTGCAGCCAAGGACCTCGCAGTTCAGTCGCCATGGTGACAGTGCAGGTGGAGGATGTCAATGACAACTCACCCATTTGCGTTGACGAGCCGGTCCGGGGGTCGGTCACATTGGGGATGGCCAAGGGAAAGACTGTAGCCATAGTAATGGCACAGGATCCAGATCAAGGCCTTAATGGCACAGTGGTGTTCAGCTTGACAGAGGGAGGAGAAGGAGATGAAGGTGGAAGAGGTGCGTTTGAAATTGGGAGGACCTCTGGAGAGGTGCGGATGATGACCCCTTTGCCTGACGGTGCCTCAGGGACAAGAGTCCTGCATGTGCAAGCTGCAGACCAGGGACAACCCCTGCTCACCTCCACCTGCCTTGTGCTCCTACACCTGAATGGAGAGGAGAATGGGCTGAGGTTCACCGAACAAATCTATGAGGTGGCTATTCCCGAGAACACCAAAACTGGTAATACCCTGATCACTGTCTTTAGATCTTTACCAAGAAATATATGAATGCATAAATAACTAAGCTTTTCAAAGTGCCACAATAACAGTGTGTGTTAAACTGTTGAGCTTTAGTGATATTGTGTCAATTTGTTCAGGTTCTTGGGTGGCAAATGTGGTGGCCCATGACCAAACTACAGATGGAGGAGCCATAATCTACAGCATTTTTAATGGCAATGAGAATGACGCCTTTGCCATTAATCCTCTAACAGGTAGAACAGTACAAAATGTCTGGGCCCCTTTCCCTCTCTATTCCTCTTTCCCTTTCCTTCTCTCTGTTTTTGTCAGTATCAGCTTGTTGTGTTACCCCCTAAACTTATTTATCCCTCTCTCATGGTAGCCTGTCTCTATGCCAGAATCATACCAAACGTCCAAAACATCCACTTGCCATTTTCATGGACTGTTCTGGGTAATAGCAGGACTTAACCATTATTTGGATCACTTTCCCAAAAATATATTTTTTTCCTGGACTTGTGATTAGCAGTAAGCCTTACCAAATCCCTGGTAAGGCTTACTGGAGTAGTGTTCCAGGCAAATTAAACATAGCAGCTTGTTACAGTGAGAGGTCACTGTCACTTTGTTCAGCCGCCATCTTTAAAAGCTTTGGGTTTGAGGATTATTACCCTCTTAGAAAACATGGCAGGCTTTTTTTAAAGTCATGTGAATAATACACTCGTTTGTCATAAAGAGCTGAAATTCCATGATATGATTAAACTGTTTTTAATTTCATTTATTTATTTATTTGGTGGAGACAGAGAAGTCTAAAATGATTGCCTGATGAGGATATAATATTTGATGTTTCCATGTGTGTACATGAAATGCTTGCACAATTCTGTAATTAAATTGACCTAAGTTTAACATTGTTGTAAAATTTTCATACATTGCACTGGAAATTTGATGTACTGTATTATTTATATACAACATTTAATTTGAATATAAACCAAAATATTTATTGAATTTACCAGAAATTGCATTTTTTATTTTACCATCTTTTTAAAATTGTTTTAACCTTGTAGTTTGGAAGAGTGCAGTCAGGCCAAACTCCAAACTTGGTCAAATGATTTTGATACAGTTTTTGGTGCTTGGGAGACTCTTTTAGACTGTTTTACCATGCTAATCATATATACTGTAATTGTAATATAGATGCTGTTTATAAGGCATCAGTAAATTGTCTAATTGAAAAAAGTAGGTCTGAACTTGACTGATTTCATTCATCTTTAACAAGTAATTTTGGTATTACAGGTGATATAACAGTAAAAGACCAGAGTTGCCTTGACTACGAGAGTGACAAGAGAATTCATCTGGTGGTGCTGGCTGAAAACGGACAGCAGACCACCTATGCACGAGTTACTGTCAATCTTAAGGATGTGAACGACAACACACCTGCATTTAAACAGGCATATTACCGGACAGCAGTCTGGGAAGGACAAATACATAATACATATGTCATGCAGGTAAACACTGTGAAGATTAACATGCTTTCATATGTATAGACTAAAATGCCAAGAAAAAAGACCTTATGGGGAAGCTATCGAACATGTGCCATCTCTACACAGCATAGTTATAATTCCAAATTCAGAGGAAAAAAATTAACCCTTGTCAGCAAGTTACCAAAGCTGTAAGGAAGGGTGAGGGTGTCTGGGAGCCAAGCCTAGTATTTAATGTAATGTAGTGAGTGATGTGTCTGGACACTGTCCAGCCATAGACAGATGATATGTAAAGACACACAAAATAATGGATAATATGCAGGCTGTTTGATTGTGATTTGCCATGTGTTATAGGCATTTGCCACAGATGCTGATAGTGGTGTGAATGGACAGCTTGACTACTCCATTGTGTCCGGAAACCACAACAATGCGTTCATCATTGACTCAATGAGGGGAATTCTGGCCACTAACACAGTCCTGGACCGAGAGATCATCTCATCTTACAAGTATTCCCAACGTCCATACCAACAAACCACATTGTCAAGGAACTGGAAACCATACAGTCATTTATTTTTCCCATGCCACTCTGCTTTTACAGACATCAGACCAGCCAATCCTATAAGCCTCCCAAATGTACTGCCATATACCTCTGGTCATTATGTCTTGGGCCGTTTGATCTTAGTGTGGGTTATGAGTCAGTATAACGGAATTACACCCAAATATCATGGCTGATAAAAGTAGCGCTTTTGGTGTTTTTATGACCATTTTTGTTGTATTAGTAACAGTACCATTTTGCAACTGAAGTGTGAAGTTATACATTAGGGTCCTGTAAAAGGATCAATTCAATCTGTGAACACACATGTGCACATCTGCCTCAGCTGGGCATTTTGACCGGGTCAAAAAGATTTCTGTTTTATTTCCAGGTCTTGTAGGGCAGCCAGTGCAGTGTACGTTTCAGTTGTGTATGACTGTGGTGTTTGTGTTGACTGCAGGTTGGTGCTGCAAGCAGCAGACAGGGGCAGCCCCCCTCTCACAGGCAACTGCACAGTGAGGATCCAGGTGGTTGACGTGAACGACAACAGCCCTGCTATCCCACCCATGGAGCCAGTGGTCATCGCCGAGAGTGAGACTCTAAGCACAAGTGTCTACTATCTCAGCAGCATAGGACATATATGTGGCTGACTGTGGAGGCATTATGCCGTGTCTGCTATATTTAAATGCAGTTATTTTGTTGCAATGCCAGATGTTAATTCTCATAATGAGCATTAAGTCTTTACCTCACGTATCTATGATCAAAGCAAAATTTAAAATCAAGACTTTTTTGCTTGTTTGGCCAGTGTCCCAGTGAGTACTTAAGATAAAGGATCTACTAACAATAAGTTGCTATGAATGGCTACTAATGATCATTGCAATTCACTGTGAAGTCATTCACCCTGAAACCATTTTTGGATGATTTATGACTTTGTTTTGTTGTTTTTCCCATCAGATCTTCCCCCTGGCTATGTTGTAACCCAGATTACTGCCAATGATGTTGATCTTAGTTCCACTGTAACTTACCAGTTTTTGGGAGACACTGCACACTACGGCAGCTTTGCCATTGACCGCTACACGGGGGTCATAACCATGACTCATAGTCTGGACCATGAGGAGGTCACCGAGTACGTCCTGAGGGTGCAGGCCTCAGACTCCGTCCACCACACAGAGGCTGACATTCATATTCATGTGGTGGACGTGAACGACAATACTCCTGTCTTTTCTCAGGAGTCCTATCAGGTGCGGTCACAAGCACAGAGCAAACTGAGTTAAATGACATGGATCTGTGTTTTGTCAGTGTGTGCAGTGCCACAGTGTGCACAGTACCGCTTGACTGATTTTTTGAAACAGGGATAGGTCTGCTTTTGGTAATGGTGTTCAGCTGTTTTACCACAACATTCTTAACTGTTAGTGTAATAAAAAATTAACAATGTTCAGTGATATCTTTAGTTGTTGCTGTGAAACTTCATGATGATCTTTGGCTGGTTGTTTGCAGGTGACATTGCCAGAACTGACATTGTCTGACACATTTGTCATGGCAGTGTCTGCCACAGACAGAGATTCAGGTCTCAATGGAAAGATTTCGTACAGACTTCTCTCCTCTCCTCTGAAAGGCTTTTACATTGACGCACAAAATGGTAATGTTTTAATTCAATGTTTTTTAGCAAAATTATTATTATTATTTTTTTTTAAATAATTGTGCACACATGTAAGACAATTTGTATCTCGCTTCCTTCTGCTCCCTGGTATTTCCTCTTGTAATGTTCTGACTTTTAATCCGTCACTACTGTCCTTGAAATGTACACCTCTGTCTGCTGTAAACTGGCCTCTTTGGCATGCATCTTGAGATATTATAGCAATCCCACCACCGGTGACCATATTTCATATATCACACAGTTGTTGTCACGACACCAGCAGCAAACACTCCACCATCTCACCAGAAAGTGAAAAAGCAATTGCAAAGGGCCTTCCAAGGTTCACATCTGAAGCCTCCCTCACTGAGAGCTTCTCTTATTACTCTTCCTCTATTTTCCTGTATTTTCTCTGGCCTGCGCCACCACACAAGTTGCCCGCGCCAAGGCGAGTGGCCAAAAGATAATCCATGCAGCAAGTATGCATATTCATTTTAATAACAGTAGTGGTGAGCAGTGTGGTGTGTCTGTGTCTTCGAGTTTTGTTTCATGAGTCGATATACAGTATCTGAGAGCTTCCTTAGTGCAGACACCAAATCATGCTGTTGAGGAGGGGGAGGTGATGAATTGTAACTGATAACAAAAGAACTTTTGTGAAGTGATATCTCTGGTTATCTGTCTTCTATATATTTTTATATAATGGAAACATTTTTTCGAAGACAGTACAAGATGGATTGAGGCCGACAGAACAAAGTCTTGGGTCCAGCACATAGAAAGCTGTCGGCCATTTTCCTCATTTAAGCTTGATTTGCAACATCTGTTTGTTTGAGAGCCAAAGCCAAATAGCTGAAAAAATGGGCACGACATGTTTTGTGTTAAAGTGACAAATGGGAAGTGAAACTTGGACTTGAATCAGCCAAAGAATTGAGCGCTTAAAAATCTTGCATCTATCAAAGTTAAATCTGCAATTAGACATTGCCTTGCTCTGTTCAATTTACACATACTCTTGGGCTTATGTGTGTCACTTATGAATTATGGGTTTCTTAATAAAATTCAATACAACGAGGCCAAGACCCAAACTCCATACAGAATTCATTTCCACATGATGGATACTAATTTTTTTCCATCAACATGGAAAAATACTACCTTTACAGGACCTCCCAGCATCAGCTTTTGAAGAGGCCTCAAAATGAATGTAAATTGCTTGTGAGAAATAAATTGTAAATTTAATAAAATTTCTTATGTTTTTCCTTCTAGGATCTGTGTTTACAAACAAACCTTTGAAGTATGTGAACGATGGCAGCATGATCCAACTCCTGATTGAGGCCCATGACAGCGGAGATCCCGTCCTCTCTAGTGTGACCTCTGTGGACATAACGGTGCTAGATGCAAATGACCACGCCCCCTACTTCCTGCAAAATGCCTATCAGGTGGCTTCACCTGAGAACACACCCCTGGGCAGCACCCTCCTGACCCTTATGGCTACAGATGAAGACTTTTCCGAAGAGAACTCCTTCCTAGACTATAGCATCAGTGGAGGTAACGAGGACAGGTGCTTTTGCATGGAGATCATCACGATTCGTTTGGAGGACCAGCTGAGGGCTGTGGCCCACTTGGTGCTCTGTAACCCTCTGGACCGTGAGACCACAGAGGCTTACTCTCTGACCGTGACCGTATCCGACAGAGGAGTGCCCCCACTCAACAGCTCAGCAACTGTCTCTGTGAGTGTGCTTGACGTTAATGACCACTCTCCTGTTTTTGGTAGTACAGAGTATCATGTCCAGGTCCGTGAAAACAGTCTGCCTGGCACTGTTATTGTTCAGGTGTCAGCTCATGACCCTGATGAAGGGGTTAATGGTATGATCAAGTATGAAATTATCTCTGGAAATAGTAAAGGTTACATGAAGCTGGATCCCCTGACTGGGATTCTAGAGGCCAACCATACTTTGGATTATGAAGAGGAGTCCAAGTATATCTTGACCATACAAGCATCAGATGGAGATGTACAAGGCAACAGACAAATTTCTTTTACAGTCATCTTTGTTTCTGTGCTGGACGAGAATGACAACTCCCCATACTTCACCCATCCCATCATAAACTGCTCTGTGCTGGAGAACCAGCCTGCTTTCACCCCGGTGTGTGTGGTCCTCGCCGTCGATCAGGATGCTGGACCATTTGGAAGGATCACTTACTCCATCTTATCCTCTTGCTTCATGGATTATGGCAGTGGTAATCCCGACAAGAAGGAGGCCTTTGCCATCGACCCTCTGACTGGTGACATTCACACCAGACAGACCTTTGACTACGAGAGAGAGAGTGAGTACTGTTTTGTTGTTGAGGCCAGAGACAGAGGTGATCAGGCGGCTACCGTCAGAGTGCAGGTTGATATTGAAGGCATGGACGAGTTCAGCCCAGTGTTCACCCAGAAACAGTATCGCTTCCTCTTGCCAGAGAACTCCCGACTAGGACAAGCTCTGGGTCAAGTTGTGGCCATGGACCATGATGGAGGCTTAGATGGAATGGTCGAGTACTCCCTGGCTGAACCATCTCCATTCTTCAGTGTGAATAAAACAACTGGTGCCGTCTATATCTCTGGCCCAGTGTACAGAAGGAGGGGTAGCTCTGCCACTGAGAGCACCGTGGAGCTCAGAGTGCTGGCCAACAGTCCAAAGTTTGACTCGAGGTCAAGCTCATGCATGGTCTTTGTGAACATTTCAAGCTCAGCTGAGGCTCTGACAGGGTTGTCTTTGAGTGTGCAGATGGTCAGCCTCAGTGCCGCATTGACTGTTTTCCTGCTGCTGCTGATCAGCTTTGCTGCCCTTGTGATGCGGTACAAGACCAAAGAGGCCACATTAAAGAAGGCAGCTTGTATTGCAGCTAACCTGAACAATGGAACAGGCACGTTTGGGCAGAAGGGTGGCTCACATCAAAATGGTATAAACCTGCATGACATGCGAAGCCAAATGCATGCAAAGTTGGAAGTCTCTCACCCCTTGCAGATGTCCGACACGAGCTTACGGGGCTCCGCCGAGGGCGAGACTGCAGAGGACCAGGAGATCAAGATGATCACAGAGTACCCCTGCAACAGGAAACCAGAGCTGGCCCTCAGTGACAAGGGATTTCAGATACCAGACTCAGGCCTTGCCAGAGACTCTGACCAATTCTCTTGCCAATCAGAGAACAGGGAGCTTCCCACTGCCAGTTCATCTTTTCCTGTCAGTCTAGGGACAGGCATGGCTAGTGCTGAGAGTCTTCATAACTTTAAAGAGGAGGGAGGTGGTGAGGCAATGCTGCCACGTGTTTTGAATATCAGGGATATGGAGGAGACGATGAGAGGCTACAACCCCCTGATGGACAGCCAGGCGACACTTGACGGGTCACTGGCATCACTGACCAGTGTGGAGGAGGAGCACAAGGGCAGCTACAGCTGGGACTACCTACTGAACTGGGAGCCTCGTTTCCAGCCACTGGCATCTGTGTTCACTGACATCGGTTCACTGCCAGATGAGGAGGCTGCTGGCCACAGCTCAGCGTCAGAACTGGCTAGCCTCATGTGCCCGCCGCCACTCATCACTGCAGTGGCACAGCCTGGCATACGGGCCATTCCACCAAGAATGCCCGCTAAAATGCCAACCCTAGGTAGGCGGCCATCTTACCCCAAATATGCCTATTCTCCACTGGGTCGCAACACAGGACTAAGTCCCGCAGCAATGACGCCCTGTTTCTCCCCCTCTCTGTCTCTGCTCACCATGAGAACACCCAATGCCTCCCCAGTGGTCTCTGAGACAGGGATCGTGGGGCACACCAAAATAACCCCCCTTCCTGGCAGTATCATATGTGAGGGAGAAATACAGGTCTAACTTTCAGGTAATGGAGGAGAATGGTTCATCTGAAAAAGATACATGATTGTTTCTGTCTGGAATGTCACTTTCAATGGTGAAGCCATATGTGTATGCCAGGTATTTTGAAATATAAAGTATGTTTAATGTTCAAATGTTGGACTAGATGATTTCCTAAATTGCAGAGGTCCACTAAGTGTGTTTGTTTGACATGGATATGTAGTGTTATGTACCAGTGTGTTAAACCAGGGTTTGTTTTGTGAATGCAGCAGGTCAGCACTGCCAAATTATGTCTGTTATGTCTCTGATCAGCTCTATTCTTAAAGAAATTTAGCCGAACATCATGTGAATTTAAAAGGATGAAAATACTAATTTTACAACTCAGCAAATATATTAAGGCCAGCTTCCCCTGTGTTTGATGGCTGTTTCAGAACAGATATGATCTACTAAACCCTCTCATTCATTCAGCTGTCTGTGGGGTCTAATCACTTCATCACTCACCTCCATAATGAAGAAAAGCAGAGGTTAGATGGAGATCTGGCCCATATTGCATTGTGTGGTTCATTATCTCAAGGGAAATCACGGCACATGAAGTTCATTTCAAAAATATCTCCAAACAGTATTACTTTTTAGGTTCTGCAGTCTGTAAAGGAATCTGCGGTCTCCACCAAAAAATTGACAGGGCTTTGTATGTTTCTCAGGAGAGGTATACGTAGGCACCTTTGGTCTCTGTTGTGTACAGTGTTAACAAATGGCTTAACAAAGGTCATCCTTGTTTAGTTAGGTTCCAATTTATATGGAGGACAAATATTCAATGTGTGATGCTTCAGTGTCATATAACTTAAGGGTAACTTAACTTAAGCGTAAGGAAGCTATGCAAGCTTTTAAGTGACTTATGAATGGCTCTCAGGGTATCCACAGAAAGAACTTATTGATTAACTCAGTAGTGGTCTAGAAATAATAAACGAAGCACTGTATTGTAAATGTAACGGTAGCCAGCTGGTAGATCTGCAGTAAGTTGGTAAACCTCTCTCCTGATGCCTCATGGGGATACCCTACTAGTTTTTAGCTCAGTTGGTAGCTCCTCCCAATCTACAGCTGCAGAGGTGCAGGTATTAGTCCAGGCCAAAGGACTGAAACGCATGATAAATGCAATACAGGGTACAATAATATAAATATCTTCCAAACCTATCTTCCCTAGGGCTAACCCTATCTTCCAAAAATGGCCTGCCTCCTTGTACTACTTTTTCAAGGCACTTTATTGTACAGTATTGTCAGAAATTGAGTAAAATAATTTTATATTGTTAATTCTAATGTATTTGTGACTATAATACTTAATTGGAATGTATTGTGGCAAATTTGTTATTTTTCATAGACAGAGTGTGATAATAAATGATCTCAGCTTGCTTGTGTCTCTTTATAATCGTGTATTAACCACTGTAAATGCTGTGTTTGTGTAAACATTTAGACAGCTGCTCAGGATTTTGTGCCAATATTAAGTTATACTAAACACAGTTTCACTGTTTTAACAACTGGCATGAAATTACCACGGGGTATAAGATTCAGGAAAATCAAATATCTTTGTAGCATATGACACATATTTCCTATTTATACAAATTCTCTCTTTGATGGGTTGTTGTAAGAGTCACTAGAGTAGCCATGACGACACAAACAGTTCCACACCCACAGTGACATGAGACTATGTCTGTACCTGGTTATCAGCTGGCTTTTTTCAATTAGCAGAAACTCTGCCTTTAATGTGTCTTTGGAAAATAATCAGCAAAGCATTTTGGTTCCATCAGCCTGATTCCTGTTCAACCCCATCCCCCACACAGCATGCATCCCTTTGTGGTGTTCCCTAAACCAATCCTGATGCAGTCCTGATGTCAGTCAATCGTTAAAATCATTTGCCATTCTCCAAATTGCAAAGTGGCCTACATCCACCCCACAAACACCACACACACAGACACATTCATACTGTGGTGTAGCACTGAAATCTTAGGAAAGTTTTTTTCAAAGTGATGCTGTTGATAGTATTGCTTAGACTGAAGCTGTTTCACTTCTTGCAGTCAAGAAATATTGTATGTCAGTAATTTAGTGCTTCATGGATTGAATTCACATTCTCAACCACTGCAATAGGGGTTTGACAAGAATTTACAATACAGTTTTTAATGAACAAGTACTGTCTCCAAGCTTTTGTCCGAGTCACATGTTCTATTGTATCAACAGAAGGATTCAAAACAATATTTTGCCACTCCTGAGGAGCTGTTTCAATCCCTCCAATATTTTTATGACTGCTTTAAGCACTTTGACAGACAGCAAAAGCATCACTGTGCAGGAAAAGACTCGTCTGCCATAACACCTCATCTTATTCTTCAAGACAGCAGTTGCACTGATTTCAAAGGGCTTGGCTTGGTCTCTGAAAGTGCTGTGATGCAAGTGTGACTGAACATTTAGTCGTTGGTTTTGTCGTCTCAGAAGGTGTAGTCGGCCTATTCAAGTGTCTATACTGGCAACAGTCAGTCACTGTTTTGTAATAGTTTCCAGTACAATTTTAGCCCATTCATTTGGTGTAAAATATTACAGTGGACTTGCCCTACAGTACAAGGCTTACATTGAGGTTCATGTAAAGACCTTAGAGTTGTGCTTCAAAGCTGTTCAGCTATGCTCTAACTACCACGTTTCCAAATATCTTAGGATTATTAATAGTGTTCTTCCAGAGTGGTGATGGACATACAGATCAACTTGGAGACTGCCAGAGGCTGTGGAATTGTCATTATGCATGATGCTATTCATGTGCTGTACTCACACTAGTAAACTAGTGTGGCGCTGAGTGAACTGCTCCATCGACCCTGTGTAAACCTCGTCTTATGCAGTTTGCATACCCACAAATATTTCATTGCTATTGGATCATAAAATATGGTGTTTGGCTTTGCAGAGTAAATTTTGATAGGCTGGATTTGTTTTTAACACCACTGAGCCCTGAAATTCATGGTGCTTTTTTTCACTGTAATGAGGCGTTTTCCACTGTTGTTTCTCTTTTCTTGACACACTTGCGAGATTCATATTGCCTGATGTTACATGTGAAAATGTGCCAACTGGGGAGATCAGACGATTTCATCATAGGGCAATCCAACATCTCCCGCACTCTGTGTTGTTATGTAAGCAATAACCTAGTGTTTTGGTTCAGGGGGTCTTAGCATTAAGGCTCCATTCAGTCTGGTGCAAATCCAGGAGAGCAGTCACAGGGAGTGATTTCTTCTCTTATCGTATCTCTTCATTATGATGGTAAATGGTCAGCCATTTATTATTATGCTCAAACGGGAAGATACCTTTGCTAAACCAGCCAATAAACCTCAAATATCTGTAGGCACCGAGATAGAGATATATTGTCTCTAAAAGTAGAAGTTACAGAACATTTACATTATTAAATTTTAAATACAATTACAAAATAACTCGATTTCTCCAATTTTGCCAGTTCCAAATGTTTTCGTTTTTAGAAAAATCATTGCATCAAAATGTCTTGTTTAACTTCCTCACATCATGTTATGCACATATTGTTTTTACTACGAGAAATCAATCTCCACCAGCTTGCACTGATTAATGTTTGTGAATGAAGGGGAATTTGCTTCTGCTATGCCTAATTAAAACAACCCTTTAGTTATCTGATCTCAGAAATTGTATTGTCTTTCATCATCTACTTCCATTTAAAACTTGGAAAGAAAAGTATATTGCCTTTTGTGGTGAAATAAAAATAACCCTTATTTTGGGAAGGTTATGTGAGTATAGCTAAGAACATAAAAACTGTTATAGAGTTCAAATTAACTGAAACTTTATGTTTGACTAGACTAAGCCACTACATTGGTAAATATAGTCATTGCAGTTGCAAGCAAGGTTTTAGAGAAACACTAATAAAGAACTATGGCTTGCACTTAACTCACTGACTGTCGCTGAGAGTATATTGGCTGTTGCCTGAAACAAGCGGCATTTCATTTAAGTGAAACATCCATGCCTGGCAGTTTTGTTCAACATAAAAATATTTTAAATGATCCTTTTGAAGCCATAGAGATTTTGGATTATTCTATGTGTGTGCATATGTGTGTCTGGGGGGTGGGGTGGTGGAGGAGGGATGCTGTTACTCTGACATCATGCTCTGCCCTCCTGCACTGGTTCCCTTCACCTCATTCCAGGCTTCATGATATTTTATGACTCGGGGTTAAAGGCTGAGTCAATCACTGTAAAAATGTCCTTGGAAAGCTGACAGTACATGTGGAAAATATGTTACATGGATGTCAGCTCAAAACTGCATACTAACTTAGAGATGATAAAGAAGTAGATTTACTGGAGGATGCAACAATAAACTGTTGTATTATAGATGGTCAAGACAACTAACTGGTTTAGTTGTGGTCATTTATTACAATTCATGGGAAGAATGTAACATCAATAGTTCAACATGAAATATCTTTCCTATTTCTGTGTCCAAAAACCTAATAATGTATACAACATTATATATATAAAATGTATATAACAGTTCTTCCATTTTTGTGGATGAAAGCTTTTATAAACTTTGCCAGTCACTGTCAGCAAAGTGTAAGACCAACTGTCTTCAACGGCAGAAAAAGCTGCCTGCAAAGATGATGTTTTTGTTGGGTGCTGTATCCTAAGAAGTGTCTAGTAGAACTGGAAAACGGGTGAGCCGCATCTGGGAACTGTTTGTTCACAATTTTCTGTCCAATATCTGCTCTCACATTTTCATTTCATTCTGCTAAGTAAAGCATCCCTCTTGCCAAACTATTGACAGAGCATTCCAAAAACCAAAAATTGAATTTCGCCTAATTACATAAGCCTGTGCTCAGGTTGGTTTTGGGTTGAAGTATTGTCTAAAATGAACCTTCTGG
Source organism: Coilia nasus (assembly GCA_027475355.1). Classification (NCBI taxonomy): domain Eukaryota; kingdom Metazoa; phylum Chordata; class Actinopteri; order Clupeiformes; family Engraulidae; genus Coilia; species Coilia nasus. The sequence goes on along the minus strand of CM050221.1, from coordinate 9,702,228 downwards.
AGGGTTACCTAGAGCTTAAGAGTAGATACAAACAAGTAAGACGCATATTAAGGCACCCAGTAATGTGTGTTTTATTGCCTTTTCACTGTGAGTGAATGTTGTAAAATCATACCCAAAGCATGAGTTCATCTACTTGCCCTTGTTAAAGAGCGTGGTAAGGTTTATTTTCTGGGTGTTATATAGAGGTAGCCTGTCTTCAGAGACTGATCAATGGGTGGTTTGAGTGAAAACCTGAGGTCATAATTTCAAAAATAAATATGCCCAAACATGAACATTACAGACCACACAAAATAAACAGCAATACTGCAGGCTTCTAACTGAGGAATTTGATGTGTTTTTGAGTGCTGTAGACTAGCCTTGAAAGACAAATGAGAGCCAGCCAGAGAATGAGAAAATGTATAGGACACACCGCTCAGCCAACCTTTCACAATATACATCACCCTCTTGCATTTCAGATATGACAACAATTACCCAAATTTCATTACACACTAGAAACCATGCACAATGCTGGAATACTGTGTAACCACACCAGTGTAGTAAGTGAGAGCTGGGAGGTCTACAAACCTGAACCCAGCATTTCCAAGTAGGGCATTTTGCATGGGAGTAGGTAGAACAATGGAACAGGAAAGGAAGGCCCTTGCTCTGAAGAAATGTCACATCTGTGTTTGATTTCAAAGTGGTCAAAAGCATTAAATGTAGATAAATGACAGAGCCTCTCTAGATTTCACTGCTTGGGCAGTAATCTGTCCACCATCTCTCAGCGCTACTGTACAAAGCTAAATAAATGCTGGCCACCCTTCCATAAATCACTTCTCTTGAAGCCTCACTCAGGGACCCTTAACATATGGGCTTGGAGTCAGGATGTTTTCCTCAATTCTTTGTGTTTGCTCTTCAGGCTTCATCGAGGCCTTGCGTTTGGCAAGTTGAGTGAGTGTGCTTGAAAGCAGACCTGGAAGACTTACATATGTGGCATGAGTAACAATCACGGAGTGGGTTGCGGAATAAACTCGGCGGAAACTCTAGCCCACTTTCTATATGGTAATGCTGCAGTTTTGGGAAAAAAAACATACTTTTGAAATGAAAATGAGATTTTGCCCTAAGTATTAAAAACATCAAATGCAACCTTTTGTAGACTAAACGTAGATAGGTCCAATGGCCTGATCTCTAAATCTCTCAAATCTAATTAGTCTGTGTGTTCAGTGTGTTATTGAGCATGCTGGGCATTTTTGATCAAGGAAACATTTATCCATGCCCATAACAAATGATATCCCTTGAGCAGCTTTTCAAAGTATTTGCTTTAGAAATAATGATGGAAAATCAGGCTGTCTGCCGCATGGTAAATGTATTGAATCTCAACACATTTCCATTGTAAGCATTAAATTGGTGTACAGTACATGAAGCCGTAAACGTTGGGTGTGTGTGGGGGGGTGCACACTCTGTAAATCTGTGTTAGTGGTTACATGGAACGCTACTTCAAACAGCAGAGGCAGTGCACTTCCTTCAGAGACTGCAGTTCGAATCAGCGGCCTTATCAAAACCATGTGGAACATCCTTTCTATGATTTTCAGATGTTGAGCAAGCATTCTCGGAAACTTGGGCTGAGCACACTGTGGATGCCTGGGCCTTATCACAGAAAATAGACTCCACTGAGCGCCAACTGCTTTGTGTTTAAAACCGCTTAAACAGTTTGATCATTAAATACTATGGAAAATTAGTGATTCTTCTTTAATGCATCTCCTATCCTCTTTGACTCTTTACAGTTGATACCACAACCTACGAAACTTTGAAATTTCAGTTTTTGTGGGGGATCAAATTGCACAGCTGTTGGAAATAGTGCATTGTTGACTTATAAACACACAGTGTTTCAGTATTATGCTGCGGTATCAGGTGTCAAGCACAACATGAGCACTAGCAATGGATTTCTTTTTTTAACTCTCTACTGCATGCTGCTATGAAATGCTGGTAATTGTATTATAACTGCTGAACTACACTCAATAATGAGCTCAATATTTGTTGCCTAATACCAGCTGTTCCACGCAAAGCTAAAATGGCTATTTCATGTGGGTTTTGAATATAGCATGTAAGAGCCTTCTTGTTGGACTAACATCCATTTCCAAGACCACAGAACAGATTTTGCCCAAAACCAGCAGGACAGTGGGGAGCATATTTGGGCAGGGGGTGGGCAGTAAAGCAGGGAAGCTGTATGGATGTTTGGAAAAGCCTGAAGCATCATTTTTTTAGTGCTAACATACCACTTGTGTGTTTGTTGGCCGTGTGTGTAAAACAAAAGCACAAACAGACAAAGGATCCTTACAGAGTAGAGTTGTGTTGTTGTGTAGCTCTATTACAACTCCACATAGTGAGATAAAGACATTTAGCTTTCATTCCATCTCAGATCAACTGTAGGCTTTTTGTTTTATTTTCTGTTTGTATTGTTCAATTCCTGTAGAGTTCACATCAACCAAAGGGAAGTACTGTGATGAATATGTCTCTCATGTGATCAGTGATATACAATTTACCATTACTGTCTGTAATGTGCTAGTGCTAATATGTTAGCATTGACAATTAGCTCACTTTGTGTTACTTGAGGCATTTCCTTACAGTGGTATGTCGCCCATTTGGGAGACATTTAATGCTAAAAGTCCTCATACTAACCCCTTCACTCTCTCCTCCCTTGGAATCTGGCTACCCCAAAGGCAAGGAGTACAGGGCATTTGGGAGGCCTCCAAGCTCACTGCTGGTTATTTCCCATGACTGATTTGCCCTTGGCAGGGTTGTTAGGCTGGCGCATGTGGTGGATATCCCAGCAGGAGATGTTTCATCCTGTGCAGTTGCATGTCAAGGCCAAAGGGGACAACGTGATTTACACTCAACCAGTTTAAAATGGCTTCCCTTGTCATGCCGTGTGAGGGGGTGTTTCACTGACAGAACAGGGTGCACAGGTCCATAGGTCCACTGAAAAAGACCAAAGCATTTGTTTGTCTGTTCTACTCCTAATCTATATCTTGAAGGTCATGGATATGGCATGAGTCAGGTCAAGTTTTTCCCTCTAGTCTCTTAGAAAGTCCTCTGAGAAAAAGTCAAAAAAAAAAAAAAAAAAAGCTGTTATAGCTGTTATATATCACTTGGTTGGTTGCAACACAACCGTTTGTTACTGCAAGGTCTAATGTTGGCATTTAAGTGGTTAGTTATCACCACCCTGGTACTTAGTTATTGTACATATATCCACAGATTTGCACTTCCTAAAGAAAATGCCAGGGCATGCAAAGCAGGAAATCAAAAGTATGAAATAAAAAAGGTTAGTCTGTAAATTAGTGACAGTTAGTTCAGTCGCAAGTTTGAGGCCCTAACCAGGAGGCCACAGAATCCCCATATTTCCTCTCTTTCTTTTCCTTTCTTACACCTAGTGTATGTTACATTATGTATCTATTTCAGCCATCATAACACCACCTTAAAGGTGTAATTGCATCGTTTTACATTCATTTTGCTGTGGTCTCCAGTATTAATGAATTCCATATGAGCTGGTTTTGGTGAAAGAAAAAGCTTTAGTGGTCCTGTTTCAGTCTGTTGTAGTTTGATGGAGGAGATGGAGTGGGTAGAGTGACAGGTTCTTGGCTGTGCTAGCCACAGGCTACCATCATTCAAAGCCCATTCTGTCATAGCACAGCAAATAAAAAATAGAAGATCTAAACATTCTAAACAAACACCAACTTACCTATACTTTGCTGGGTGAATGTGTGTTGCAACGGGGCTCCACCAGTAATCATGACTATGACATGGCTTTTTCTATTTAACAAACTTATGTCACGGTGTTTGCCCTTTGTTTATTCACTCATTATTCCGTCTGTTTTCTTTCATTGACTGATGGAGGCAATCGGGGTGGAAGAACATTTTTACGTGCAGCATGCATATGCAACTCGGTGTGATCTATTGTATTTCAAAAAGAGCTACTAAACGGCGTACTAAACGGTTTCTTGGGGAATTACACCTTTAACAGTAGCCATTGAAATGTGTATGGAATGCAAAGAGCCCAGCAGAGGTAACTTTATTATTTGTTTTACGCACAAAATAGTCAGTTAATATACTTGAAGAACTTTGTCCCTCAGCTTCAGTTTTGTGTGTATTTATGCAAACTAGATCGCGGACACTTTTTTTTATACTGACATGTAGGTGCCAACTCTGCACATCATGCATGTTGCTTCACAACAGGGGGTCAGGATTTGGCTTGGCTATACAAAAATGCATAGAGCAGATGTCAACTCTGCCTGAATAAAAACCTGGACAATATTGAAATTCTATTTGCACTCCCGTTTTACAGCCCCTAAAAGAGGACATGTGTGGGAAAGAACATGTCACCCCAACTTCATACTTACTTGCTTTGCATGTAGTAGCATTTCTTCAGAATGCATCTGGTAAACTGTGGTAGAGTGGAGATGAAATAATTCGGGATGCTAATCAGTGGTTCAGGCCAAATGCATCAAACCAGAGAAAGCTATTAGCAACTGCTAATAGGCTACACAAGCCTGTCAGGGGTGTTTGATGGCCATATTAGAGCCTAGCTTTGCTGGGAGTTTTTCTTTCAAGTCGGGGGGAAAGGATTCAGTGTCTTGGTCAGTTGGGTACAGATGGTGGGCATCCGCCAGTGCTTTTCCAAGCCTCTGCTTCCTTCCTAATGTGGCCCAAGTGCTCCTTACGGAGCAGGTTTTATCCTCCCAGGGTATCTGGAAGCAAGACACATATGGCTTAGATTCATTATTGATGCACGTGTGGCATGGCCCTCCGCAGAGGCCCCAGGTGCCCTGTGCTCTGTGACACAAGGACAGAGCCGCCGCAGGGCGGGGCACTACTGTTCTTTTCCCTCTGGCACCCGGGCCTGCAATGTCGACAACACTCAGTATGTGCAGTCAGAAGACTAAACATTTAGCTGAGGGTTTAGCACTGAAATTGGGTTGCATATATCATGCAAAGATGTGTCATAACTACATTCACATGGCCTTTTTTAACCTGCTGCATCACTTAAGAAAGCACTGTTACAGTACCGTTTTGTAGTTAATAGCACTGAACTATCTGATAGTACTGTACAGCCTCTTAAAGGAGAAATTCGGTGTAAAATGAAAATTGGCATGTTAAAACATCATACCAAGTTGGTATGTTTGCTGAGGAGCAAAATTGAGTTAGCCTGTTGCATTCAGAACTCAACTATTTTTTACCGTTTGTCCCAGAAGGTTTACAATGGAAGTGGTAGGCATCCTTAGACGAAGCATGAAGATTACATTATTATTAAACCATTAAACAGCTCGAAGAAACTCCACACTCCATCGGTAGTACAATAAAGGCCCTGGCATTCAAAACGAGGCACTGAGAACTTGAGCAACATTTATTAATAAAACAGTTTTGACAGGCAGTACCTTGCTGTAGTTTCTCGTCGCCATCATTTTAGACCAGATTTCTCCTTTAATGATTATCTAATGACTTTACAGTTCACTTCATACGATCAGCCTATGTTTTGACAGAGAGCATTACTGTAAAAGGGAAAGCCTCCTTCATTCTTATGTCTGGAGTGGAGTGCAGCATGGCTATACTGCGGAAGTGGCATATGAATAAATGCAAACTGCATTGCGTCAACTATGACACATCAACTGCATGTCAAATTGCACAACTTTGAAGAGCCACTTTGTAAGGTAGGTTATTGATAAAAGATGCTTGCTTTACCAATTGCAAATGTAATAGCTTTGGACAGTAAACAAAGGTAACTAAATATACTCCATTTTCCATTAACAAAAGAAAGGACTCCCATATTGGACTTAGCTGAGGTCATATAATTTGAAACATGGTGATTTATTGATACAGAGATGTATGTCCTCTAAATGACCTTTTGCATATGTTCATGATATTTCTCTCAATTTCTGTCAACCATGAATCGTTGAAATTTTGTCATGTAAAGCAGGTTGTGCCTGGAACCAATAAAGGCAACAAGTTCTGGCTTTTCTACCCTCTTCTGCTTGGGCAAGGACCCTTAAGATTTTTGCCATACTTATCTAGTGTTTTAACTCGTGAAATGCTGAGCAGCCTGGCCTGCCTCTCAGGTTTCTCTCACACTGCACTCAACCATCCTTTAATACTTTGGTTATGAAGTTAGGTACTCATTTCCCTTTCAGTGGCAGGATATGGCTGGTTAATTTAACAAATTGTCACATTCTCTCAGGAAAGTAAAATTCTGTGCATTACCATAACCCTTACTGATTTAGTAAATTATTTTTGAATTTCTCTGAAAGCCCAGTGAGCTTGTTGGATATTATGGCTGACATGAGTCACAATTGTTAGTGCAGTAGTCATGCTCAGTGTACTAACGGATATTTTCTTTATGTAATCTCCAAATACAGGGGTTTGTAAATATTGTGTGTAAATATTACACAGCTGGCTATAAATATACACTGCTTGCCATGTGTTCTTTTTGTGTGCTTCATTCTATCTGCCTGTCTCTTTACTGTTGTCAGTCTAGATGAGTAGCCTCAGATTGTGGAGGGCAAAGGGATTATTAATAATATTAAAATGTATTTTGGGTCATCACACCCTAAGCAATATGTGCATTACACAAACATTTTCGTACACACTCACACACACAAACTCAAGAGAGAGAGAGAGAGAGGTGCATGTCCAAAATAAACATGCCCTGCATGTTTCATACAGTAATGAAAGCAATGAGTGATGTTCCACACGCTGCCAAAATGTGAGCCCTGCTCCTCCCTAACAGCCAGGCATCAGAGAGAAGGAAAACTAATTTGGAGCCATTCTTTGCTGAAAATAAGAGGGTTGTATTTATTTAGCATGGCAGAGAGAGACAGACAGGTACCATACATAATACCTAGCGTGCCAGAGTTCCCCCTTGTAAAATGTAATTGTCTAATGATTAATGGAATGGATGGCTACTTGCACTATGATAACATGCACGCTTACATAAGCTGTGTCTTCAGATGTAAATGATTTTGTATTTGGAACTATAAATGTTGTGTTTCCAGTTTGCCATTGTGTTTCTTAATGTTTTTAATATCCATTTAGTTATGCTATTTTCTAACATTCTGACTATGTCTCCTCAAATGTGTTATCATAAAGTCACTATGTAAAAAACTCTTTCAGAAAAGGTTACATTACTCCACAAACAATGCAATGGAGTAGAATATGGTTTGCAGAAGCATACAGAGGCGCTAAATAAACAGCAGCGAAACAAGTAGAGACAGAGTGGTTTTGACGCTTGTTTTTGTGTACCTGGAGATCCAAATTACAATTAAACATAATTTCACGTTGTCACACGGTGATGCATGGTGCACGTCTTTGTAAACCCTTTTAACAGTTTAAACACTAAATTCACACATCACCTGCCCTCTGGGAAGGGCACATGCACAGTGTTGCTATTGCATTAGGGCACATGTAAGCTGTTCTGACTTTTTGAGAGGATTGCTCTCCTTAGCTCTGATATCCTCTTTAGTGTGCACTGTAAAACTCCATTCCTGCCATTTAGGGCAAGCTGTCAGTTGAAGTGTGACTTGGAATTTCTCCTGTTGCGTTAAGGTTCACATTGGACATTTGTTCTCCAGGTTGGCATGATTCATCAGACACACTGAGTTCTAGGGCATATGCATTGCGCAATTACAATTTCTGTGCACACACTCCCAATTATATCCACATAAAAAGGATGCCTATGCACACACCTAAAAACATTCATAACCATGATAGCAACAATAATGATTTAGCTACTGTCTTGAGTGAACATGTCGACTGTCTGCTCCCTCTCTGCTATGCCTGTGTATGTTGTTGCGTACGTAAGGCTTCTGGAATATTCATTTGTACATGTACTTCAGCCTGATGATGGCATCACAACATAACAGCCTACCCACTGAGTCAGGCCAGTGTGTTAAAATTGTTTCACAGGCAGCGTTTAAATGTGTATTCAGCAGACTTGCAGATGCTTTTAAATTTCTTCCACTTTTAAGGCTCAATGCACCTTTCTGTGTATTGCCGACAGGTATTCCATACTGTCTAAAACTAATAAAAAGAAAAACTGTTAACTTGGATGAGGAAATTAGATAAAAGTTCTACTCTCTCACTTGTTGTGAGCTGCTTGTTTTTAGCAGTTTCGACTATTTGAGGCAGACAAAAACCCCTTTTCTGTTGAGAGTCACTTTTCCTTGTACTTAGTGCACTGTTACTGGTAAAAAAAACACAAGTAATGCTTACCTAACTTTATTTTTTGTAATTTAACAAGGGACATAAAACACCTTGGCACCAAACCATGCAAAGGCAAACTACCAAGTTTGAACCGTGAGATCATATGCAACCTATATGGCAAGCACACAGACAGCATGTGGGTGCATGAAAACGAGAAAGACAGAGATTCTGTATTATACATTTACACAATACCCCTTGCACCTCAGAATATTTGTCAGGTTTTTCCTCTGTCAAGTGCAACATATAGCCCCGTTGGCCATAGCAGGTCAAGGCCCCTCCTGAACACACCAGCAGCAAAGGGCAAATCCCTGCAGCTATCACAGGTGCTGCTGCATGCCAGGGAATTACCCTGCTACCTCTCTGCTTCTACACGCTGGTGCGCCCATTCCCAGCCACAGAGCGATCATCCATCAAACATTGTCAAAATAATTAGACAGACAATTCCACTTAAACCCTTTAGCATGCTCCAGCATGGGCACGGTATCAGGTAGTACATCAAAATACATTGGCAACCAAACAAGCATGCATCATGAATATGGATTTGCCAGGTTGTGAGCTCAGCATTATTTAAGGTTGCCTTCTCAGGGGGCAGACTAGGCAGAGGGCCTTTGAATTCAGCAAATCTAAATTTGTGTTGGTCCCTGACCTGACACAACATTCCCCTCTCTCAGTGGACCTACATCCTCTGGGTCAGACATGGGATGCCACTACTTCTGCCTGTCAGGGTCGGACCACCTTGTTGTCTTTCAGTGCCCATATAAGAGAGAGGCAGAAAGTCAAGCAGTACCAGTCCCTGTCAGCCTGTGCAAAATCTTCAGTTACAGCCATGATCAAAATTGCTTCCATCATCATTTTTTAAATAAATGGCAAGTTACACACCCACAACTCACTTCATATTATTTTAGTTACTTTTGTTTTGTTTTTGTTTTATCAATAGGAAAGACAATTTATACCTTGCCCAGAAAGAATTGTTTTTCTAAAAATAACAGAAAAAAACAATATATGTAATAGTATATTATAATAAAAGGAAAAAGAAATTGTACATTATTTGTGTTTGTGTTTTTGGTGCTATTTGTCTAGGGGTTAAATTAGGAAAAGCTTCTAGTTGCATTAAGTGCTCTGTTGAGGTACTTGTATGTGAACTATGTAGACAACCATCTTACCTCATGCCCCTACATGCATACAGTTAAGGGTAGTGGTTTCTAGACTTAATTATCTCACATTAAAATCATCACTGTCAACACACTGACCAGATATGGGCCTACATCATTTGCAAAACACAACAGTATCACACATCAATCTAAAGAATCGTAGTCTGGTAAACCAGCCCCTCGTACTTTATTTCATTTTGTAGATAGGTCTGGACCAGACACCGTCAGACATGATTTCTTCCTGGAGGTGTGGACTCTGCTGAAGTTTAAAACAAGTGCCTCTGCCTTTACCCAATCGCTAACGCCTGGTCGTCATGTATGTAATTAGCCTACCTAAGCACTACAATTCAAATGTAGCACACAAGGTCAACATCACGGGTAACAAACACACCCTCTGTTCACTGATTGGATCGGTCTTGCTGGGGCTGACTACATAGCCCTCAAGAGATTCTGGTCCAGACCCTCTGTACAAAATGAAATGAAGTACGAGGGCCGGGTTCACCAGGCTAAAGGAATCAGGCATAATTGGCAGTTTTAGTAATAATTGGGTTTTGCAAGCGTGTATTTGTAATTATATTTCAATAGCAATCTTTTTTTTCACAGTGCATCTGTATTGCACTGTTAGGCTACACGTGTGACAGTGCTTCAGGAATATGGTTCAGGGAGGACAAAGCAATGTGTTTAATCTCATGTTACACAGAGTCATTAAGTTGATGACTGACATCCCTACCCCCATCAACGTGAACCACCACCCTCCACCCCAGAGAGAATCCCAGTAGGGGCCAGGGTTTTATATACCCACAGTCCCATGTCAACAATTCCCAGGGTTACCTTGGGTTCCTCTTCGAGTCTAGTCACAAGAGTATGGTATTTGTTTATGCCATTTTCTTCTCTTGTTCCATCTGGAAAAGGTCTACTGATCCTGTTTCATAATACAACCTGTCAGACACCAAAATGTTTTACAGTGCTTTTGCCACAATTATCTTGTGCTTGAGAATTCCAGCCTCTCTTTCTTGTACTCAGTGAAAACTGTTGTCTTGTGGATATCTGACCAGTGGCTCAAACTTTCACTGTGTGAGTGTGTGTGTGTTTGTATGAAAAAAGTGAGTTCATATATTGTACAGTGCCTGAATGTCTGACTGTGCATACCTACATTATGCATGTTTACTAGGAATGTTTAGTGCGTAGATACACACTGCCTATATGTTCTCCAGTAGACAAATTGCAGTTACAAAACAAAAACATGGAAATAATTCTGTGTGCAGTAATGTTATGATTAGCAGTAGATCTCCATAGTCCATGACTATGACATACGCAGATATGCATGAATATGACATACATGTGACGTACATGAAATCAAAATGTTCACTGTTTCACTGTATAGTGCTCTATGTAGGAAACCAAATAATGTTAGTCTATATAGTGAGCGAGTGGACATTTCGGATACAGCCATAATCTTGCTTTTGTTTTGGTAATGTCTGAAGGTGACCTTGAGTGTGTCTGGTTTGGTTTGACTGTTTAGGCGTCGGTGTCCCCGAGCACAGGGTCATAGGCCCGGCAGGCCCTGCTGCCTGCTGAGGCGGTGACACGGGACCATGACACTGACACTCTGTGCTCTCATGTGTCTGCCACCTCTCACCCAGGTTACTGACAGGCCTCATGTGGAGGCCCTAAACTTAGGCGGGGAAAAATTAGATGACATGGTAGTACCACAGGGCTGAGGTCCAGATATATACACAATTCCCACCTTAGAACACACATAAGCCATTCTCCATATGAGCAGGGGTCAGGTCAAGACAAATACACACACGTGCACACACAGACACACACATACACAGACATCTGTAACAGCATGGCACCCTTGCTTTGGTCTGGGTCATTAGGGTCGTAAGCCTCCACAGCATGGAGCCTTCACCCCTGTCTGGCCTCAGATGCTGCGAGACGCAGGGGTGAGAGGTCACGGTCATTGGGAAGCACCCACGGGCTGCAGAAGACTGTCCACCACAGAGGTGTTGCGCTCCAGCTTGAGTTCTTAGCACCTTGACTTTACGCCTGTGAGACACATTTGGACCTTTAACTGCACTCTGTCTGAATGTTTTACATTCAGCCCACAGATAAACTCCGAAGGGAATAGAGGAAGCTGTCAAAATCCTTTTGTTAGACAGTTTGGCTGCCTTATAGTGAGAAGAGTCTGGCGCTGTGTTGGTATTGGTTAGTATAATCAACATCAACAGCTTCCTTGGTAGTATATCATATCATGCAGTTCTTAAAACTCATACTGGTCTATTAGATACATCAAGTTTACTACTACTCTATCGCATCTGCTTTGTCTGTTTGACATACAAATACTGTACTCTTGGTGTCATATTCTGTCATTACCTGAAGTGTGTTCAGCTCAGTGTATTTATACAGCAAAATGTACAGCACATCTGCAAAAAAACTGTAATAACAGCACTTAATAATTTACCTTTATTGCTAAATGTGTAGGAGTATTTTTATATGGTAATAGATATCTCTATTATTCATTTTATTTTCATTTATCTGTAAAAACTTAAGTCATGTAGGTGTCCAGTAGAGCTATATAAAGATAGCAACAATGAAAATACTGGAGTGGCAAATCATTTCAGCCGGTGTAGCTGCATGTAAGAATACACACATATTGTGTGTGTGTGTGTGTGTGTGTGTGTGTGTGTGTGTGTGTGTGTGTGTGTGTGTGTGTGTGCGCGCGTGTGTGTACAGATGTGGTTAATAATGTTTGACTGAGGAGGTCTGTATTTTTCTCACTGTTATGTTAAGTTCACAACAGCTCAATGCTGTACACAAGGGAGTTTATATACCTATATTTTACACAACATGTGCCTTATCTATGTGAGTCTTAAACTTTAATCACATACATGAAGTTTTCAATGCCACTGCAAATACCAGAAAGCTGAGGCAAGATTTGATTCTAACAAGCTCATTAGCCTCAGTTCCTGAGCAGTCCACAGTGCTCTCTGAGGGAAACACTTTGGCTCTCTGTGGGAGGGCACAGGGGCCCTTACTTGATAGCTGCAGTCCTGAATAGGCTTTGGCTTTACTGATCTCAGTAGACATCGGCTTAATTGAAACAAAGCCATTTGTCTCTGCCTCTGAGGCAACAATCAACTTTTGGCAGTTTTAATGAGTCTAAATTATTTTTCTTCCTGCAAATGATATTTAAGCCCTGTGAACAACAAGAATTATATTTAACAGATTTTTTGTTAAAGAAAATGTCATTGTAAAGCATGATGGCTTTGACAAAGATGCTATTCAGAGATGCTATTCAGGTCAGTTAGTCAACACATAACTGGCCTCAAAGAAAAGTCTGTCAGTGCCATCTTGTATTCAACACACCTTAAGTGTACATGATCCTTCAACAATCTTACTAGCATATACCTCCATTCAGTATAACACTCATTTGATGAAAATATGCAAAACACATCTATCAGTCCGAAACTCAACATAATTGGGTTTCATTTGAGTCTTCCTGGTGTGTATTTTCCTCCCATTTATTCAGCAGTAGTAAATCTATCAATTATAATAGAACAAACACTAATAAATGAAAACCTTAAGCAATAACAACTCAATAGGCAGTGTGTTACCTCATGTTTATTTGTGTGTCACACCAAAACACACATAAAACACAAACAAGCAGCAAATCTTACAGTGCACAGGGCTAGGACTTGATTTTCCTTCTGTCATCACTCACTACGTTTACAGGTCTGAGTAGAGACCACACCGATGAAAAGTACTATTTGCCATGATCACATACAGATTTACATGAATACCAGTCTCTTTTTTCTTTAAAATAAGCCCTCTGCTTGTTTTCACAACCATTTTTCCGACACATCCCTTGTTTCGCCCCTGTCCCTGTTATATTAAAATAAAGTATTATAAATTTGTTTCCACTGCTGAACTGTTGAAACTAACCTGTCACTCTAAAGCACTGCTCTGTTAAAAGTAAAGTAACTAATGACTGTGTGACACTGTAATCACTCACACAGCCTCACACGCATACCCCTCGTTTGGCTTAAAAGAAAGGGAAGAGTACTTTGATGTGAGGAGCATACTATCCTGGCCATACACCGGCTTGGCTCCATGGGCTGAGAGGGCCCTTGTTCGCAGCATGGGCAGCTTTGCTGACACTCAGGGAGCTTGACTCCTCAAAGGCATCCTATGGGGTTTGTGTTTCACCCCCAGCCAGAGGAGACATGCATTCTCTAACTGATTGTGACAGTGCTTTGACCTGTGATTCTCAATAAAATATGTAAAGTGAAGGGGAGTGTGGAGAGGAGGAGAGGGAGAGGCAGGGGCAGAGGCTACAAGCTGTGACTCATTCTCTTACAGGGGGGATAATGAGAACCTGGTGTACTGAGGGTCGAATATTCAACAACTTGGATGCACTACAGAGCAGCCTGTGCAGCCATGCAAGATAACCTACTTCACATTTGATTTTCAGTCGTGACTGCCAGGTGCTGGGCGCTTTATATTTTTGACACACATCAGAAGAACTCATGTGTTGTCAACTTGAGGTGTTTGTGTTGTGGTAAAAATAACCAGTGCCAGTTTCTGGTCTGAATTTCATGCATTGCATGACATCTGATGTTTTGATATACTCTTCAGCGTCTCTCCTCTCTTGCACAGCCCCACTTGCCAAGTGCTCTGTACAGTGGATCTCCAAACATCAACTCCAGACAGCTCTTGTGTGTGGAGAAAGTGATGAGTAACAGTAGTCGTACAGTATTTAAGGCCCACATAGCTATCGTGCTGATTTGTGAAAATCATGCCACTCCCTGTGTACAGCGTAGAATGAAAGCCAATCGCTAAATGTGGTAAGCATCAGTTTGCCTCACTATAGTAATGGAGGGAATCGACATCTATTACTAAAAAGGATTCATGGTTAATCCTACTTACCAGTTGAAGGGTGGGGGGTGGGGGGTACATTTTTCCCAGCAATGTAATTTCCTGCTGCTGGCATGATTCAGGTCCGACACAGTCATTTCTCATGCTTGAAAAGTGCAAGATGATGGATGACCTGCCCACGGAGCACCATTCACCTGAAAAACACATGCCCTGTTCCGAGAGGTCGAGGAGGCAGTAGTCCTGTGAAGCCTCGGTAGACACCTTCCTAATGTGAGTGAGCTGAGGTGGAGATGGAGGACAAGGTTAGAGAGTACAAGTGAGCAGGTCTGCTCAGGAAGAATTTACCTCCTGCATGCATTTGCGAATAGGAACTATGTCATTACTTTACTGCAGGAAACCACCATTTCACTAGACGTCTCACTGCAGGACCCCATAAGAGCCTGCAGGGGGGGAAATCCAGTCGCTAACCTGAGGTTAATGAGGGCCTACCACTCATAGGGGTTTCCTGAAAATGCTCTAAATAGGATGCAAGACGTCACATGGTTACCAAAGTTACACTAATAAAATACTAGAATTTGGGCCTCCACAAACCTTGATTTGTTGTGCTGTCAGTGAAAAAGAAAACTCAGATATTGGCTCAGACATTTGAACATCAACTAAAGTAATCATTTTCCACAAATACTGTAATAAAGTAAAACACCAAGTGTAATTGGATATTAGCTGTCCAAACATTTATATTAGCTGTTTACTTTATGTGTTGGGTGCATCTATACACATTACTGTAATGTGAAACACTCTAAACATTTAAACAAAACATATTCAAGTATTTGTAAACAGTCATTGAAACACTGAACACACAAAGACCTCATCACAAACTCATTACTTTTTGTATGTAATGTTCTACATCTCTTTCCTATCTCAGGCAATAAGCAATTTGAAGAGACAGGTAACTGTTAACATACTCATTTCTGATGATTGACTGTTCCTTCATCTCTTCAACACTTGAAGCAGAAGCCTAGAAGCTAATTCAGGGGGAAAAAACAAAACATAGATGCTTAGGGAGGCAGGGATGTCCAGGCCTGATGGGCTCCACGCACCATGTTGGAAAAATCATACAATAAAACTCAAAGACAGGTTTAATCTTTTTGGTATAAAAAAATCCTTCTTTCTTCAATTGAATTACTCTCCCACCTCTTCAGTCTTTGGATTTATTTGAACAGTGTGGCAGAGCCAGGTGGCTCATGCGCTCTGAGGGCCAGGGGTTAGAGGAGAGGAAGAGAGAGTGGAATATGAGATGGCATCACCACAGGACAATACCGCCAGCACTTCCTCGGCAGGACAGCGGTGCCGGAGAGCACTCGGATCACGTTTGTCATTTTTTCCATGAGAAAGCAGAGCATGTTATACTCTCTGTTTGTTTTTGTTGGCTGGCTAATGGCTACAACTTTATGGACTCTGTAAAATTCTTGACGTTTTGTGAATAAGAGGGTGGGGGTGAGGTCAGAGAATTGTGCCTGGGAAGTGATGAGTTTCTGAGAAATGTTGTCCTTATCACTGGGACTATTTTAACTTTGTAACGCTGTTACACTAACGCTAGATTTTGTACTTAATATTTTTCCTGATGTAAAAAAAAAACATTTTTGTGCCTGAAAATATTGCTAATAATTTTAAACTTTAAACAGACCGTATAATACAAAATGTTGTTATTGTGTTAACCTGGTAAAACTTCCGAACATTTGTCCTTAAATACTGTTGTGTCAAAGTAACAGTAACCTGAACACAATGAATGATAGATGCCACCCCTCTCTGCATCTCACAAGAAAAGGTCAGTGAGTGAGCGAGTGACTTCAATGGACTTGTAAATATATATATATATATATATATATATATATATATATATATATATATATATATATATATATATATATATATATATAATATAGTACATATTTCTAGAGAATCCCATAAGCCAGTCGTATATTCTTGAAAAAAACAAAACATTATGGCCCAAGCTTACCAGCACGCTACAAACACAAACCACCAACAACAAAGGTCAGACTTCGGTTACTGACCCAGAATTAAGCAGACCTACTGAGCATGAGTGATCGTCAGTGATAGTCAACTAAACTAATTCCATGGAATACTCTTTGTGACCTTTATTTCTTGATGGAAAAAGAGGCTGATTGTCCTTCCTGACAAGAACCACTCTGCAGCTTGTAGACCTGAACAGGAACCTAAAGAAGGTGATGAATAAGACAGGAACCAGCCCCTCAACACAAGGAGGGGATTGGGTTTCACTAAGGTGCCCTCTAACACCCACCACCCCACCCCCCTCAAAATACACACACACACACACACACACACACAAGCACGCACGCACAGTCACACTGACCTAGAAAGGGTACCTAAACACGACAGACTGAAACCTTGAAAATTTGGCCTAATGATGACAAATGAGATCTTTCATAGAAGGGAGTTAATGACATTTATTAAAATGACAAAATATGTACATGAGTGTGAGATTTTGAAATAGTTCCACAGTGAAGATTTATAGATTTTGGCAAAGTGGTACTTAAGCAAATGTTTGACCAGGCATGTGAAATACAGCAAAGAAGAGGACTTGGCAGGTTACATGTAAAATGATCCTTAAATATTTATGATCTCTGAATTACAACATAAAGATAGCTGCTTTGTGTTAATAATTTACTGTGTACACTTTGAAACTGTCATGGTTAAAAGTAGCTTGCTGTGTGTGCGCGCGCGCGTGTGTGTGCGTGTGTATGTATACTTGCAATTAAACAAAATGACGTTAGTGCCAAAGAACGTGTCTATCATTTGACATTTAGCGAAGCAGTCCTGAAGTTGGGTTTACCTGATACCTCGGGATGAAACCAGATCCAACTTGACCAATGGTCTGGTTTTCTTTCGACTCCGCCCTGATTCTCCTTGGAGAACCCACAGGTTAAAACTCAAACAATCCATACTCAGTGAATCACTCCTCATGTTTTGAGAAGGAGAAGGACCAGCCCTAACTGTTCATCTAACGATAAAACGCCTGCCGCCTGTATTTGGTATTTAAAATTAGAGGGCTTGCATGATTGATACCAACCTGAAATGAAGAACATAATGCTGTCATTAATGTGGGCTTTAACATTACCCGCCTGCTTGCAGGCAATTCACGGGATATACGCTTTCGGTCAGCCTGAGCTATTCCAGAAGAAGAGCAATTGCAAACCCATACCTGCAAACCTGCTGCTGTGTCATGACATAGAGTACACCGAGATGCGTCTCCCAAATCTTCTGGGACACGAAACTATGAATGAAGTTCTGCAGCAAGCAGGCTCCTGGATTCCTCTGGTACAAAAACAGTGCCACCCGGACACAAGGAAGTTCCTCTGTTCTTTGTTCGCTCCGGTATGTTTGGATGATTTGGACGAGCCCATCCAGCCATGCAGGTCATTGTGCGAGAGCGTGAAACAGGGCTGCGCTCCGGTCATGGCTGCCTTTGGATTCCCATGGCCAGACATGCTGGATTGCGAGCGCTTCCCACTCGATAACGATCTCTGCATACCTCCAGCAAGTGCTGATAATTTGATGCCGGTCACCAAAGAAGGTAGCGTACACGCTGTCTTTATTGCTGAATTCATTGCATAGGCCAAGTTGAAAAAGTAGCCAAATGACGATGCTGAAGTGAGTGTGATGTACAACGTAGCACTGTGGCATCATTACGTGATGCCATTTATTTTGCTTAAGCTAAATGGTGACTACTCCCGAGGAACATAACCCACACTTTGTTCGCCAGTCCTTGAATCAGGAGAGATTTGTCATTTGCTCAGCCAATATCTAAAAGTAAAACCACAAATATGTTGTCCACCTGTTGCTGAACTAAACTGTGGTGTAATCTAACTCTGTTGTGTTTCAGTGCCTAGGGTGTGTGATGCATGTAAAGAGAAGTCGGAGGATGACAATGAAATTGTCGATAACCTTTGCAAGAATGACTTTGGTAAGACTAAGTATACTGTAAGCTACTGAAATATAGCTAACACAATACTAAATAAGCCATTTGAAAAATGCTTTGGAGTGAATGAGCTTACATTTATTTCTGGTAATAATCAAGGAAGGACTCATTTTTCATGGGAATAAAACATATTCTATTTTTTATTTTAAATGAAAGACCTTGGTAAACTGATAGACCTCATTGATTTAATTATCAGTGTAATGGCCCAGCTTCATCAGTCTGTTCTTCATTATGTGTACTGTCATGTGGATAACTGTATTGTGTTGACAGTGAGACCATTGAGACAAGTTTAAAACACCCTTCTTAGAAATTAGTGTGACATACTCTATATTTCTATGCACCATTATCCCTTTGCCTTTGAGTATGTGATTTTTATCCATTTAGTTGTTTTTACCACTTCATAAAGTTCATGTTTCTCACATGTTTCTGTTCTCATGACAGCTTTGAAGATCAAGGTCAAGGAGATCTCATACATGAATGGTGACACAAAGATTGTGCCAGAGACCAAAAGCAAAACCATCTACAAGCTCAACGGTGTGACAGACCGTGACTTGAAGAAGACAGTGCTGTGGCTGAAGGATGGCCTACAGTGTGTCTGTGATGAAATGAGTGACATTAATGCTGCCTACCTCGTCATGGGCCAGAAGCTTGATGGCAACCTGGTCATCACCTCGCTCAAGCGCTGGCAGCGTGGCCAGCGGGAGTTCAAGAGGATCTCACGCAGCATCCGCAAGCTGCAGTGCTAGGGGTCAGCCGCCAGCACCTTTTCCCCCAGTCTCCATGCTCACACCCACAGCAGCCTCCACCACTGAGCTCTGGGCTGCTGTGAAATGGCAACTGCTCCCTCTCAGTGTAGCAATCCAGCAGAACTCCCAGAGTAAGCCTCTGATCTTTCAGGGAAAGAACTAAATTCTTGCTGGTCATTCTCAGTGACCACTGTGAAATTCAGTGTTTTTATACATTTCGTACCTTTCATTTAGAGAGACTGCAACATGTCCTCTCAATGTGGTAACTCCCTCACAGTGTGACCATGTACTGCATAAGTGCCAAAAATGGTAAATAACTTTTGGCTCTGCAGCTCTCCATAAATGTTCACCATACTACTAAGATCTGTAAAGCTTAGGTAGGTATTCAAAAAGCATACCCAAACCAACCATCAGCACTCGGCTTATCTCCAACACTTTCTTGTAAAGTTTGGTTGGACAAAGTCCCTCACATTACTTAGTGGGAAATCTGACGTGAGCATGAATGTACACAGTTTCAAATCATTTGACAATTGACATTCTTGTCCATGGAGAGTGAAAAAAGGCACCAGCACTATTTTCACAAATAATTTTGACAACACAATGAGAGATAGCTGGCTATACTCTCGGTCCTCTAAAAATAGGCTACCTGTAGGTCTCCCCTAATTTGTGATCTTAGGACTCAATTCAAGTGCTCTGTAGTGTTTCAGCCTCCACCTCCCTTCCCGGTCTTGTGTGATTTGAGTGTACATGCATGAACCATTTGCTTTATTGTATGTCCTGTTTTGCTTTGTTTCTGTGATTGTTTTGCCTTCTGTATACTTGAGCCTCAGTACTGCACTGCTACAGTATTATTTCCTTTAAACCGTGTCCTAATGTTTGTCTCTAATCTTGACCATTAAGACTCCTATACTGCTGAGGCAGTTGTTTGGCGCTGGAATGATGAAAGTGAGTGGCTGTGGCTATTTTACGGGGCCAGTAGTTCCCATTCACTGGACATCCCAGAATTCACGTCCAAGTTACGTATTCATCCAACCGCTGAAACATGCCCATGTTCTGTCATGCATACATACAGTGGTTAAGGTTACGTTTCTATCTGTGCATTTGGCTTATTGTAATATCGGTCGCTGCCAAAATGCTGCATATTTGTGGTATGCTATTTTCTTACAATATGTACTACTCTGTAAATATCTAGATAAAGCAGTTTATTCTTGTACATAGTTTTCAGAGACAGCAAATCGAAAGTCCAAAAAAGTTTGTCGACCACCTAAATGCTTAGAACTTGTTCGAGCTGGTGAGTTGTTGCTTTGTATGTGGTATATTACCTTTTTATTATGGTGCATTAAATAATGTTAAAGCAATACTTTTATTTCCTTGCATCAGTTATATCAAGTCATTTTAGTTGTTTTTATAACATTAAATGCATCTAATCAATGCATAAGAAATATTAGACAGATAGTGGCAATATTGTTACATGGTGTTTAAAATGATGTCTATGATGATACAAAAAAGCACATTGTGGTTGTACCTCAGAAAATTAGCCACATTCACCTTACCATAACTAGCTGACTGACTAGTTTTCATAGCAGTACTTACCTTTAGCTGCCGTGTAGTGTTTGCAGTACAAGACTTTAGTATTTAATTTCAGCATTGAATTGACATTTAACACCCCACTCTCATTACTCATATCATGTGCTGACTATAATCAATGGCAGTTTCAGAGTGTTGCTGTGCAGAGTTAACTACACAGAGAGGACACCAAACACTGCTGCCTTCATATGCTTGCTCTCATTTCTTCTCTCAGATCCACTGGGCTGAGGATATGTGCGTGTCCTTAAGAACAAAACATGCAATGTTGTTTCTATCCTTGAGCTATTTGCCCATTTAATCCGTACCATAGGGAGAGACCCTTTGTAAAGTGGGACCAGAAATTTCGAAAAAAAAAATGGCTTGGCTAGCATGCAGCTATGAACTGGATTTCCCAATATGGTTAACTAGTCAGTCTTTCCACCCTGACAGACTTTTAAACAGGGTCCCAGTTGGAGTAGAATTTGCCTATTAACAGTTTTAATGTATTTGTTAGAAACAAGAACAATCCACATGGAGTTATGTGGAACCATATTATTATTAATAAAGAAATATACCTACACCTGAGCATATACATATGCTATGTGAATGACTAGTTCCATTGGAATCAGGAAATAAAATAAATGTCCTTGCCAGAGCACTCAAGATTGGCTGAAAACAGGAATTCCAGTGTAATGACCAAAAGCATTTCTAAAATGTATGAAAAAGGAATATAATAAAATAACCAAGCACCATAAAATGTTCTGCACTAGCCGTCTAGATCACAGCCAAATTATGCCTTGAACTAAAGTCAGCCATTTTCAAATAAAAAACATAAAACGCCAATGGTCTGTGGCAGTTATGGAATTACTCCAAAAAAAGTGTTTCACCACATTTTACTACAGTTCTTAAAATATTACATTCCGCTGGGTCCTTGGTCCTATTTTTGGCACAATTATTTTTGCAAGACCCAGACCACCAACCAAAATGAATTGTTTATATGAATTGAATATATCATTAACTATAAAGAAAGTGGAGCTTGACACAAAGGAAAGAGCGTTTTTCAGGTAAAAGCATTCTTACTCATTCACGGACATTGTGACCACAGTGTGGTGTCTTTTGACTGCAGAATTACATCCATTTTTCAGCACAGATAGCAAGTCATGAACACGGGGGTGGGAGGGTACAGTTACAGGGGGATCCTTGCTCTACTCCGTGGATACTACTGTTCTATTCCACTTTCCCTGACCATTATTCACACTAAAGCTTTTTAATGAAAACCATTAAAACTCTTGACTGACACCCACATTATTAGAATGCGGTAGAGAATGATTGAAAGGGTTTATGTTCTACATTTGAGTTTGTTTTGTATCAGAGGATTGCCTTTGCCACTCTCATTACAGGTCTGGTCTGAGAGATGATAAACTCAGTAGTTGATAGTTGATCATAGTTGATAATCTCAGTTGGTTTCAAAGCGCTCTTCATCAGTAATTCATAAGGCATGCAGTAGTGTATATGGTGTCTACAGTATATTCTATTCTATTCTATTCTATTCTATTCTATTCTATTCTATTCCATGGTAAAACAGAGAGAGAGTATTTCCTTGGAAAATCATTTGTGTTTAGTCTTTCAGTCTGTCAGATTTGGTTCTATCAAACCACAAAGGAGAAAAAGTGTCACACAAATGACTTTTTCTGTAAAAAGTGCTAATAGTAAGAAAGCCACATTTCTCTCGTACACTGGTTTGCACACCCCCTCTCTAACTTCACCAATTAAGCATTTGTGTGTCAAACGTTCCTGTCTATGGCTTTGAAAGTGCTCCAGACACTGACAAAACATGATTTTTTAACTGTTTCCTCTCCACAAAGTAACCACGATTTTTATAACCAGTTTCCAGAGTTTATAGCTTCATCAACGTATCTTAAACTATATGAAAGTTGTGTAAACTTTTAAATAATATAAAAACACAGAGTTGACTAGAGGCATGCAAAGATGGTGGGGGTATAGTGAACTGACATGTTGGTGTAACACATGGGTCATAGTCCTGTGCTCCCCGCCTGTGAGACAGACAGAGATCAGACCGAGGCTACCTTCCAGGAAGCTCTATAGCGCCCTCTCCTGACAAAACTAAATTATAAAAGAGTTGAACAAAAAATAGTTGAAATACTGATACTCTGTACAAAACTACTGAATACTGTCACAGTATCAATCACTTCGTGGCAACACTTTATTTTTTGGCTCCTTTTTAGTGTATTTACATGTAACAACATGTAATATTATGTACTTTGTACATACCTAACATTAGCCCTAAGCCTACATGTACCTAATTGATGTAACAGGGACCAAAAAATGTTTAACTCAAAATGTCTTAAATATGTAGTCTGAAAAAACAGAGTAAAATGTCACTTAGACACCATCAGTCAATTACAATTTAAGAGTTAATGAAACACTGTTTCTGGCGGTTTTACTACTATTGTTATAAACATAAAACAAATGACCAATGCCTGTATTTGAATGTCTCAAATAATGATGATCCACCTACTTTACTTCTTGTGGACATGTTTTTTGCTCTTTTTAAAAGCCTGGCTGACTCTTTCTCTTGAAAGACAGGGGAATTTCTGTCTCTCTGACTCTTGTCTTGCTTCAGCCAAGCACCAGTTGGCTTTTCTTTATGTGAAGATAGACAAGACAACTGAATACATGGCAAGGATCTATGCTAAAAAGGCATTTTCAGGTTAAAGGTTTAAAGGTGTTTGTTTAAACATTTATTTGTTTTGAATGAAAATAAATCTGGTTGCATTTATTGTGTTTTTTAAATTCTTTAAAACCTCATTCTTTTGATTGAATGACATGTCCATAAAAGACAACTAGATAGGACATACTCTATGAAAGAATCTGTTATCAGAATATCCTACCTCTTGTGCTCTTGTTACAGGATTCATAAAGGTGCAGTTTCTTGGACACCCGGTTACAGCTTCTACCTCTGCTGGTCCTGTTGAGTGAGTAGCCAATTACATTCTAATTTGATTTGGATTTTATCTCATTGTGCCAATTTTCTATTGTTCTTTACAATCTTGGATGATCCTGCTGGTGTTTAGTTTAAAAGCACTGTCTGATGTCTGTGGAAGGTGGTTATTTCTTAAAGGTTGAGAGTCTCAGGACAAACTGGCTCAAGGAAATCATTTTGGCCCTGCAAGCTTTTTTACAGCATTCACTGTCATGCTTAAACTCCCACATGCTGTCATAATGTGCTTCATTGTGTGGTCTTGGGTGGTGCCACAAAGTGTGCAACCTGTTTCTGAAACGTATGTCTTTTGGAATATAATGTTTACATTTCAAGGATCCAGAGACAATAATTGTAGCCCATGTGCAGCACGAAACAACAAAAGAAAGAAATAATCGCCTTTTCTGTATACAATTTTTCTAGAAATCTCAACGTTTGCAGTGAAAGATGTCTACACACATTTCATTTCACCTCATTTAATTTTATCATGTAGAGCCAGCAGGGGCTGCAGACTGTGCATTGCACAGATAATGCCAGTGAACATAAGAGATGGGAACCTTATATAGCCAACAGAATAAAACTCTCAGTGGCTACCCTGGGATGCCATACTACATCGTGCATAACAACTCATGAGCAAATGGCGCAGTGTATTTAGGCACAGAAACATTTGTGGGGATGACAGAATTTAATGGCAGACTTTTACAGTAAAACAAAAGACTCATAGGACAGATATTCACAAACAATCACAGAAAATCGAAAAGGTTCCAAGGGTCCAAGGGCATGGGTGTGGTCAAAAGGTACATGAAAAAACTAACATACAAAAACAACCACATAGCAAATCCAGTACATTTAGAGAGGAAATAGAAATACAAATGAAACATTATAAAATAAAAGGCCAAAACCACACACGGATATCAAACGTCCACCAGGTTAGCATTAAGAGTCCAGGCAGGATGACACAATCATAGCCATTTAAATATATCAAAATGACATAGTTCATGCTTAAATGAGAAGGTACATGTATGTCCTATTAGAACCACATTAATGTAACACACATTTACATGCAGAGCATTTTTAAATTTGGTATTTATCGCTGTAGAAACGTTTGTCTCCCTTGGTACTGGCAGTGGATGTAGACTATTGGTTCAAGGCTAATACCAAATGCAAGAATTAATTTGATAGTATTTCATGTAGTTTTTGTAAAACAAATATAGTTATAACCATATTTGGTGTAAAAAAAATCTCTGCACTTAATGTTTATTGTCATCAGTATCTTTCACAGACCTCTGTGCGTCTTGTGACATTTAGAGACACCGGAAACACTGCTGTGTTACGAACCCTTGCGCCCTCACTAGTCCTGGAGTGGCAGTGCAGAGGCAGTGGCAGTAGCACAGGGTTACTGGAATGATATTGGAGTATAATTGAGCACACCTGCTTAAGTGTGCTGAGTATTTGAGAAGCAGATCATGCCTTCCTCCCTGAATCTCATTGTGTTACATACACACACATCTTCACATACACATTCTTTTGTGCTTTTCCTGTCTGATTCATGTGTGATCCTTAATCCCTACTCATTATTTCCTCTTGATTTTTAATAAATGCAAGTTATTTGAAATGAAAATTGTCAGCCTCCCTTTTATGTTGTGTGCAAGGTGGTTGCAAGTCAGTGCAAGGTGGTTTGAAGATGGCAGTCAACCGTACAGTATGCCTTCATGTTGCTCTCCTCCTGCACAGAGGTTTTAGCCTGGTAAACCCGCCCCTCGTACTTCATTTCATTTCGTGCAGAGGGTCTGGACCGGAGTCTCTTGAGGAGCATTTGGCAAGTCGCAGAAAGTACGGTTCAATCAGCGAACAGAAGGTGTGTTCGTTAGCAGTGACGTTGACCTTGTGTGCTACATTTGAATTGTAGTGCGTAGGTAGGCTAATTGCATACGTGACGACCAGGCGTTAACGATTGGGTAAAGGCAGAGGCACTTTTTTAAAACTTCAGCAGAGTCCACACCTCCAGCAAATCGTTTCTGACGGTCTCTGTTCCAGACCCTCTGCACGAAAGGAAATGAAGTACGAGGGGCGGGTTTACCAGGCTACAGAGGTTTACCTTGTAATATGAAAGTCATAGGAACATATAATACTGTTACAAAATGTATCTTTTTTTGTATTGAGATTTTACAGGTGCTTATAGGCTACTTTTAGGACTACTCTCAGATGGGAAGCAAGGCGTATCTGATTGCGTGCAGTGTTTGAGGAGCCAATACGGAGATCCATTTGCAGTTCTACCAGTATACACTGACCATCTTTACACAATTTAACATGCTTGCAATGGCAAGACCCTTGTGTCAACCTCCTTCATGAACAGGTAACACTCAATTTAGTATGTAGTGCATTGGCTTTTAATTGGCATTGGTGCCACAGACAGATTTCCACTTGGCTATTTTAAGCCACTCCAGTGTTGTTTTAGGCTTGTCCCTTTAGTAATATGATAATCTTGTCAATTACAGTAAGTGTTATTCCTGTACTACAGGTTTCGTTTGTTTTTTATTTTTTTATTTTTTTTTTATCAGAAACCCTAGTGTTCAGTCTAGCATAGTTTAAAAATACGCTATGTTGAAACAAAATGCACACACTGAATGGACTATTATGGCAAATTTCCATCCATTATAGTAATATACTGAGTGACTTAGAGCCCTGGTACCAATGTGAGCCCTCTGTTCAGAAAAGAAAAGACAAAGAAGTCGGCTACAATTCATTACAAATTTACCACACTACAAATAGGCCTACAAATAGGCCTAACCACACAGGAGTGAGAATTTAGTTGCATTCAAAAAGTTTTTTTCAGAATTCCCTAATCTTCACCACATTCTCGCCCCTTGGACAGGTGTTATGTTGTGCAGTTATAAATCATTTAAAATCTCACTTTAGCACTGGCAACCTGGATTTCATGAGTGCTGTCACTTACGCGCTCCTCTAAACTGGAGAGAGAACATGGGATTTTTGCCCACATAGACTTCCTCGTTTTCCAGATTTCCTCGTAAGAAAAAAATTGTAGCCTTATTATATCGCATACAATATCTGGACTTTGCCTTTCAGTGAACACTACAATACAGACACTACAGACTGAATCCATTGAAATGCTATCGGGCACCCATTTGTTTGACGGGCATGCGCTCTAAGCACCGTTCAGTAGTTGCATTGGCGATTTGTCTTGGGAAGCGTCCCTTTTCCGGGTCTGTGTTTCTGCGACTCCTAATGGGCGCCGTCCAACGCTTCACTGTAGAATAAATTGGACAAACTAGAATCGCACAAAGGAGTGGATTGTGATTTCGTGTCCTGGGCACAAGACGCAGGTAAAAAACGAAACAAAAAAACATGAAATCGTTCATGCATCTGTCATGAACTGGTGCTCGACAAAGCGCGATGGTTTAGCTAACACCATACAAGATTCTACTGTTGCTGAGCTGTGTATGGTGTAGTGTGGTATGTCAAATATGGGGACAGTAGGTTCTTAACAGTGTTAAACTAAAAGTTAGCTGGCTTATAACCTCGAAAATACTCACCACGTTTATGGTTGGCCAGAGGCAGCGAACCACTTGGACAGGATCTAGATAGCCAAGTGGCTAACGTTAGTTAAGATGTAAAGTTTCTGGCAGGGAAGTGTATAGCTATATAGTTGCCCTTCTGCCCACTTTGTGATCTGTGTCGGTTGTTAACTCTATCTACGTAAAACAACTATAATCTCCAGTCGTTGTTCGAATTAGCCTACTTTGGGTCAAATTCCAAGGTTCTAACACAAGCATTTATAGCGATCCTATTCAGCGGCATAGTGTCAACAGGTATCTTGCCAACGTCCTGTCAACTGGCATCATTTGGAAGTCTTGGACATTTGGTCGCTGCCATGTTTCATACAGTAGTTGTTTGTTTTCTGTAGTTAGGGAAGAATATTGTTTACGTGTCCCTGACATTTCTACCAATGTTTCCTGCTTTAGTCTTAAAGGAACCGCGTGACCGGTCATTGTTGCATGTGTTCAGTGCCGGTTGCACAGGAGGAAATTATTCAATGAAAAGCACACGGAAGAAATGCAATGTGTCATGCAGAGCCATGCTCTGTCATTCCAGTAAATTTGAACGATTTTGCGAGACTTTTGTCCATTGGTATAATTTAACAATAGTCATTATTTTGCTAAGGCGACTGATGAAGTGTCGCAGACACGTAATGGAAACTCGGAGTTTTGGGCTCGGTTATCAAATGTAAGGACCGGTTTGGTCACAACACGCTTCCTATTAACATTCAAGATCTGTTGTTCGTTGCTGGGAACGATTTGCACATCAAGTGTTTCCTGAGTGTGCATGTGCTGCGCCCTCGTCGCAGACGAACATTGCTCGTTCCTGGTTGCAGTAACCAGAAACAAACCGTAATGCCGCCTGGAAAAAATACTGCTGTAAATGGGTGAAAGGCATTCTTAAACCGATAGAGTAGGTATTGAGCATTAACTGCCTCTGGGCAATATTGCTAATAATAAAACGCTTTAGCTAAAGAATCTAAAGACGCTCTTGACCCTCCAGTATATCAAGATTTACCTGAGTTTTTTGTTTGTTTGTTTTTAAACGTCGCGGCTCCAGGGGTGGACATCCAGGGTTCAGAAAGTAAAAGTTCTGCCACATATTTCTTTCAGCCAATTCACTGAACCAGCTCCTAGGTAGATAAGATATAGTGAAATCATCTGTGTTTAGAAGCACAGGTAGAAGGAATACATAACAGGTCTTTTACTTTCTCAATCCGGTTTGTCCGCCTCTGCGCACCTCGATCATTGTGTATTTGACATGTCAGTAGTGGTGCTGTTAAGAGTGTATGTTAAACAGTAATTCTTCAGACAGGTAAAGTCAGCCAAATTATGATCCAGACTGATAATTGCTGGGTCGCTATCAGAGGGAAGTGAGAAAATGGGAAATTGAAATGTACTATAGTGGCATTCCCTTAATAAGTACAACATAAATTAGGTATAGCCTACTGCACCAATGACTTGTTTATCAAATATTGAAAAACACAAATTTAAGCCCTACCATAAAGAAAGATATTAACACTTGATGTGGATGAAACAGAAGATGGCAATATATTACACTCGTGTCATAGTTTATTGCAAAAGAATTGGCAGGGAAACAAAGGGGAGGTTGTGTTATATGCAAAATAATGCTACATGTTAAATCACCAAGGGAATGTCTCACTGTAGTCCCAGTGATTCTATTCATGCTTTTAAACGACTACTTCTGAAAGAATCTGTTTTAAACTGAAGAAACTGACTAAGCAGTACAATAATCAAAAGCTCCCAATAGCATTTTAGCCCCAAAGTTAAGTCATGTTTACTTCAACAGAACATACAAAATGTATCTTAACTACTTATTTTGGATGATGCTAATCTTACAGGACAAGACCCTGGACTACATTAACGGAATAGCATCTCTGCCAACAGATATTAAAAGCTGTCCTTTATCTTTGTCTCATAACATGTTTTATTATTTTGCATTGGAACAAATACAGGACCTCACATAATGTTAATGACAAGTGATGCCACACTATAAAATGCACTAGACTACCCTTCAGGCAACCAGAGTTCTCTGCCACTGCTTAGGCGTCCCAGCCCAGGCCCCTGACCTTATGGGCTACCGATAACTCATGCTGTATTACATGTTTGCTTTCAGGGATGTCAGACATTAGTGTTGAGGCAGAGCCCAGCCAGGCTGTGGCCCCAGGGTCTCAGGTGGAGCATGAGGTGGGGGATGAGGGCCAATCTGAGGAGGCTAAGAGAAACCCAGAAGATGCTCAGGACATGCACGACGGCCGCGAGACTGCCCAGTATGATGATGTTGTGTATGATGTGGATCTGAGTGACAGTGGTGAGGATGGTGAGGGTGACACTTCTCTGAGCCATGAGGTGCACTTGGACTCAGATGCTTCCCTAAAGGACAGTGAGGCTGGCGCCACTGGTAATGACGCTTCGATGGATGCAAAGTCAAAGGTGACAGTCGTCCTTTGCCAACCTGGCTGCAATCATTCTCTTGCGCTCTGCCTGCTTCATGTTGCTTTGCCGCTTGTCTGGTCAAGGAAGCCACAAAAATTCTACCACTCTGTCTGGGAGTTAGAGAAATGTGTTCTCAGCAGCAATCAACATGAATCGTGGTTTATATAAAATTCCTCCCATTTCAACTCTTGGGCTATCACACAGTGGTAGATTTTGTCTGTGGGTCGGTAGTGTGCTTGCTCTTCTGGTGGTGGAGGGTTAAAACTATGTCTTGGTGACTTTCTCTGTAAATTGTTGTGTTTTTCCTGTCTTGGTTTTTAGTGTCTGTCCAACGCAGCCATGTTTTGTGAACGTGGAGCTCAGGCTTTTCTAAAATAGCTTCTCTCTGCTCTTTTTTCTGTTTTGTGTCTCTTGATTGAAAACTTGTGTTGAGTTGAAATGATGATCAGAAATGTATCACATGTTATAAAGCAGGGAATCTGTATGTCCCCAGTCACTGATAAATGTAGAACGATCATCCCCACATGCCCCAGGCAGAGTTAGCTGTTTAGAGTGACCTGCTGTAGGAATTTACATCACTGATCATGACACACTTGTGTATTTCAGTTGTGAGTGTCATCACTGTTAATATCTGGACCAGCGTATCAGCGTCTTTGACATCTGTCAATTTAAGTCTTACAGCAGCTTTTTTTTGTGCTGTGGCTGTTGGTCTCTTCTTCCTGTCTAGAGCTCCTCTTAGCAACCTCATAATGGTTAGCTTATTTCCCTATAGCATAGTTTGTTGTTATATTTCAGTACTAAACTCTTTTGTGTGCACTTATATTGGTTTTTAAGTTACTCAAATTGTTACTAATAGCCCTGGAATGGTGACAAACATCACCATTGTATGGTACATTCAACTGGTGTCTTTATCTGTGCATTATTTGGTAAACTATGTGTGGAAACAGTAAAAGAGATCATGTGAAACCAACAAGAGATGCTTGACATGGTGGTAGTTAATCAGAACTCCTGTCCTTTCTTTCTCATTGTCCTGGGCAGACAGAGAACGTAATGCTTCTGATCATGTGCTCTCCGTGGCTGGTCACATGGCAGTCCTCCACATGGCTGCTTTGTTAACCAGAGAAGTAGTCTAATCCCCACTGGGGCTGTGGAGCTCCACCCATACAACACACCCAAACTCTGACTTTTCCTTTTGGCTGGCCTGGATAAGTAGAGCTGGAAGCCTTCTCCTTTCTTTGTCACTGCTTTTGTTGTAGGTGTTATTATCCATTCAAGTCACTTCGACCTTGGTCTTTGGATGTAGATGTGGCATGTTAAATATGGCATGTAAAAAACACTGTAAGGTTTGGAAGGGTTAACCCACACAGGAACATCGTTGTCAGTGTTAGTGGTGTGCAAGCCCATAGAGGGGCTCTCTGGCTGTCCATTGTGTTACCTGAGGGCTGAGGCACCTGTCACTGTGTGGGCGTCTTGTGGCTTTAAAACATTCATGCAGTGTGTTACCAGATACCTGGTGCTATTTCCACCTCAGACTGGCTTCACAGACCTAGCCTGGCGAATCCTGTCTGTAAGTGTGTTGGTCTTTGCGGTTACATGACAGTGTCTTTCCAACTGCGATTAGGTTATTGAATGGCACAACACTGTAAAAATACAGGCACATCTATTTAACCCATTTATTAATAACTGCAGTTAAAGTATTCTGAGGGCTAAAGGAGTTTTTATCTGTTTTTTCATTCCATTGGACCTATGCAACGTAATTTTATTCTACATCGCATCTCTTGGAGTGGGTTTGAATGATAATAAAAAGAGTCTTGAATCTTGAAGAGGACTCCTAGCAGTCATCTCATTGTAAGCATCTCATTGTGGGACGACTGTGCTCTGTACAAAGTGCTGAACTGTAATCGAGAAGATATTATATGCTGTTTGATTAAAATAAACATAGCACACATATAGACTAGATCCTGTGTTAAAGAATTTTGTATTGAGGTGTTTACTATGCACTGTCAGTGTTGGCATATGTGTAAGTATTTATCATAGCGTAAGAGAGCTTACTTCTTTTTTTGTATTATGATACCCAAACCAGATACATCAACAATTAAACCTGCAAATGTTTTTTCATCTTCATTGACATAATTTAGGGTAACATTGATGAATATATTAAATGTGGAACATTTTAGAATAGTCGAGGTCTCATTGGAGCTTCATGTAAAGGAAGATTTGGTCTGCTGAGCATTGCGAACACAGCTGGACTTGCTTCCTGAGTCTCTTGACTCTAATTATCTAAAGGTTGGTTTCTCTCTAGGGTCTTTTCCACTCATAAAGCTTCTTAGTCAGCCTAGCAAACCTTCTGGAATCAACCGAGTTTTTTATGTCCTACATGTCATTTTCATCTGTGATATGCATTCTCATAGTTTAGTGTCCATTTTCTACATTGGCATGACACGGAAGTGAAATAAACCAGCCTTCTATTTCTAATAATGCTAATGCTATCACAAGCTTTATAAGCAGTTTATTTCAGCTTTTGTGTTTTGAAGACAGGACCAACGTCTTACATAAATTTACCATAAACTGAATCAAGTGTTTTGTTGCTTTCATCATGTACTTTGTAATAACTTATTTTTATTCCACTTATTTTTAGCAGTGCTAGTGGTCTGTGGGGAGAAGTGTGAGAGTGTGCAAATGCGTTACTGTTAGTGGCACATCAGCTAGCATTGGTGCTGTATCCATCTGATCACCATGGCTCAGAGCAGTTAAGTACCTGTTGTGTGAGTCGGAGCATAGTCTTGCCAAGGAAGACTTGCATAAGAGCTAGTATATCTGCTTAGGTGTCTGTGTACTACACATGCTCCTCAGTGCTGCATCTGATTCTGTACCCATGAAAGCTTAATAAAAAGCTCTCAGTGTGAGATGAACATTTATGTCTTTAGATGAGTTGTATTAAGTTGGCGTTAGAGTTCCACAGACTTACAATACTATTTCCTAGGGTTGGCATGTATGTATGGTCTGATTTAGTGCCTAAAGGGGTTCCTGGCTTGCTCTGTATGGCAGAACGGATTGTCTTAAAGACCAGCAGAAATCCAAATCATTACCATGGAGACTAGAACTAAAGATAAGATGTGTCTGTGGTTATTCTAATGAGATGTGCTCTTTCTATTCCAAGTGTATGCTTACAAGTCAACACAATTACACAGCTATTTTGATGATCAGACCAGATGAAATATACTTTTGAAGTGTTGTGTTTTTTGTAGATGGCTGTGTTCTCTCTGAACAGTCTTGGTTGATGTTTTATAGGGCTATTCTATATATACGAGAGGAAAAAGGAAAAAGTCTTGACTGAGTCCTCCAAACATTAGCTTAACCTGTATCTGTCATCAGTGAGATATTTTGTTATTAGGCATTAGTAAGTGCTAAATCATGAAAGGCATACGTTGCATAATTTAAAAATAAGCCCTTATTGTTATTCTTTAAGGAATAATGTGGCTGCAAGTCCTAAATTATACTGCTCCACCATGATAATGTTCAGCAAAACGTGTTTACATACAGATTTCCCCTATGATAAACGTATTCTTGTGTTGTCTCAGGCTGGGTTGATGTGACCCACTGTGGCCCAGATGGACTCCCACACATGTAGCACGGGAGTACAGTGGGGTTGTATGGCCAGTGCAGGACAGAAGAGAAAGAATACATTATCATTGCTCTAAGGACACCACGGGTTATGTAATACATCACATCACTATATTGGAATAAAAGGTGTTGTCTGTAATCTTATAATCTCATTCCAAGACATATATCATGATTCTAATACACTGAGCACTCTTAAGATTTACCTAAGCAACCACAAAGAACTTTACTAAAAGGGTTTAAACACCAAGCTCAGCAAGGCCTGACCTTGAAAATAGTTATAAGAAATCATTTTCATTAATTTTGTGGTGGTTTCTAGTATTAATGAATGCCCTGTGAGCCGGTTTTAGTGAAAAAAAAATGCTTTAGTGCTCCTGTCACAGGCTGTTCTAGTTTGGTGGAGGAGATGGAGCAGAGAGAATGACAGGTTCTCGGCTAAGCTAGTAACAGGCTACAATCATTCAAAGCCCATTCGGTCATAGCACACCAAATAGTTTTAAACATTCTAAACAAACACACAAACTTATCTTTATTTCGCTAAGTGAAAGTGTGCTGCAGCGAGACTCCTCCGGTAATCACAACTGTGGCATGGCTTTTTCTAATTAACAAACTTAGGTCACTTTGTTTGCACTTTTCCTTATTCACAGCGTTCCTGCCTATTCTCTTTCATTGACTAATGGAGGCAAGAACATTTTCCCCTGCAGCATGCATATGCAACTTTGAGCAAGTACTAAATGGTTTCTTGTGGAATGAGACCTTTAAAGTACAAGATTTCATATTGGTAGGTTAGACTCAGTTGCCAAACTAAACTACAAAGTTAGTTACTCAATGAAAGGAACAGGAAGGCAGTAAGGCAAGTGCTGCAAGTAGTCTATTGAGCTTATGGCCATCATTTATTTAATTTCCAAGTGTGAAATCTCTGGGAAAAAGACAAAACACAGTGGCATAAAGTGGGCTATTTTTTGTCACTGAAACTGATGAATTAGTGGAACCACACTTTGTTCTTTTGCCTGCCAGCAGAGGCACTAGTCCACCACATTGTTGCTTCATTGTTTACAGACATACACTGATTTTTGGCAGTCCTCGGGGTAGGCCAAGACATACATTCAAATTGACCACATAAAGGAAACTTGAAACACCATTTTTTTGTGTTGACCAGAGAGAAATTAAATTTGTCCAAATGTGGGATGCCTGAAATGAGCCAGTTCTGTGTCTTTAAAAATATAACTTATCAAAAAGATTCAGCTGCTAGGTAGAGTCCCCTTGCTGAGAATGCTGCACACTTTCCCGTGAGTCTCAAATGTTGTGTTTGGTTTCACTCTGCATAGGAGACCATGGCAGAGGAGCCTCACAGAAGCCCAGCTGCTGAGATATCAGTGACCAGCAACGGAGAAGCTGAGAACAGTCATGATGACGTGTTTCAGAGGGTAGGGCTCCAGTCACACCACTCACAAAGGCACACACGTCTTTGTTTATTTGATCATACAGGAATCAAAGGCTCCAGTGTTATGATGCATACAGGTGACTCAGATCTCACTTACAAGCAGATTGCATGTATTCTTGCCATGATCATGATTTGCAAGTTGTTAAGGCACTACATTGCCCCCCCATACACACAGTGCTGAAGTTGTTCTTTTTGTTTTCAGTATTAGGTTGAAATCAGCACTTTACCCCATCACATTTTCAGTCTGTGGCTCTGCTGTGTCTGACAATTTAATAATAATTATAATAATAACAATACACTTTACTTGTATAGCAGAATTCATATATACAAGATGCAACTCTGCAGCTCTGCAGCTCTGCAAGTGCTTTACAGTTTAGCAGGGTCGTCACAGGACAACATTTCTTGCAGTCCAGTGGCGCCGGAGCAGATGAATACAGTAGCAAACTGACTCTTGCGTGAACACGGGTAGATAGTCCTTGTAGACCCTAGTCAGCAGTCTTTGTAGTCCAGAGGCGCTAGAACTATGCAATGCCCTGTTGATGCAGGCTTTTATGCGAACATAGAATGTGAACAAATTCTCCCAGGTCAGTTTACACTAGTCAGTTTGATGCAGTTGAAAAATTTTAGAGAGCACTAAAAATGACTTTGATTTCTAATAACCAACATGCGCATATATGCAATAATCTCCACAGCAAACAAATTTAGTCTCATATTTATTTTATATCAGGCTCCAATTTGTACTTTGCAGTGTTTTGCTTTGGACAGCAGAGATGGTCTGTTAGTTCTGATTTCATCTCTTCTCAAACACCTCATCCACCACACTGGAATCTGGCTGCTGAACCTCTGCTGTCCAGTCTAGTGCTTGTATTCATAATCTCCCCTACCGTTACATGTACACCATGAGTGTTAATGTTTTTTATTATCAGTCAAAAAGTGTCAAAAAAGTTCACTACAGTAGTCTCATGCTAACATAGACTGAGAAAAGAAGTACTGTTAAAATGTAACTACGTTTTTATTTCACCACTATATCAAATTTATGTCAGTCTTGTATGTGAACAGACAGTTCTGGAATGACAGGATTAAGAGCCTGAAGAACACAAAACCCTCATATTAATCCTGATGTGTATAGTCCAGCGGATGACAGATGGTGTATAGTCCAGCTATAGGCACAGTCCAGCTTTTATATAGATTAGATGTACTGCATAGTTGCTGCCTGACAAGCCAGCCCACATCACATTGTGCCAGGTGCAATCCAAGGAGCATCATCAACGGTTGTATTTCATACTGCCACTGCACACAATAGGATAGTGCTATGACCAATCAGAGCAGTGAACTCGTTTATTATAGCACTACAGCAGTGGACCGCCATAGCTCTGTCAGCATTTTGTTAGGCCATCCCAGAGACTTTACAAGGATAGACTGATGTGGTTGAAGATTTGGACAAAAAGCTACTGAGCTTCAATGGGTCATCATGGCTAGACTGTAACCAGGCTACAGTAAGTCTAGATTTCCAGGCAAGCATAGTGGTTTATGGTGTGACTACTGCATGTTCTTGTCATCTCCTGCACAAAAGGAAAACACAATTCCTGATTGGTTTGTATGCCTTCCCAATTAAAATGTTCTCTTCTTATAGAGTGTGTTAATATCTAGGGTTACACATACTGTACATTTTATAGTCCATTTGGCTCTAACATATAGAGGCTTGTGAAAATGTCTAGCATCCTGTTCTCTTCATATTTTTAGAAATTGTGGCATGGAAATTGCCAGGTGTGTTTGATGTAGGACCACTCATTTCCTAAATCATATGGTTCTGTTTCCTAGTGCATCCGACTATTTCACTTTGGTTTTTGCACAAAATCACTGTCACATGAACATTTTTTTCCCCTTTGAGTCCTTTTTTCACCTTTATGCAGTGAGTCTTGCTGGCCACGCCTGGCCTTTGGTGGGCCTGCTGTCATTTTTTAACATACCCAAAGTTCAATTTACACAGGATTGTTCCTTGAACTGCGATAGAAATGTGAAACTGATAACTTGAAAGTACTTGCGTGTCCCGCATCTGCTGACATTGCCATGAACAGTCGATACAGATCCCTCCTTCAGATGAATTTTACTGGCTAAACCTGTAGTGTGTTGTCTGAGGTTTTCAAAGCAGTCCGCTTGAAAGTGGTTCGCACACACCATAACATTTTCCCCGATATTTGCTGGGACATGGCCATCATAAATGAAATTGAGGCATGCAGTTCCACGAGTCCCTTCTGTGGCTGGGAAAATGTGTAAAGCTCTGTGTTGTTCCTCGCAGCAAATAACACTACATTTCCCGAGTGACCGGCCGTTGTAACATCAGGCCAGCAGCCAGACAAGAACTGGCTCATAGAGGCACAGTATTCCTGACACCAAAATCTTTCAACTGACTCACGGCAAATGAATGGATGGTTTTTTTTTTTTCGATGCTTGGAGTGTTTATTGGAGCAATACAGACTCAAATGACAATACAAAAATGCACGAAACATGATTTTTGGGTAGTATGACTATGGGTCGCCTTCAGCCAATAGTTATAGTTGTGTTGTTTTTTGAGAAAAGACATTATATTATATGTGATTTTGGCATGTGATGAAGCGCTAGCCTATTCATTTTTAACACACAACATGCATTCTATGTTTTCCACAGATTGTCAAGTAAGTCAGTTTCTAAAGGAAATGTGTTGTTTTAGGCTCTGATATAGTATGAAAAAAACTGCATAATTTACCTGTCATTTTAATTTTATCAGAAATCTAAAGGCCTGTGAAGTTTTCTTTCAGTTGCTGACCATACCAAAATGTCAGTATTATTCAAGTCACTGCTATGAATGTGTAATCGCATTGCATTGATCTGGCTTTTCCTTTTGTGCATGTAGGACGCAGCCCATGGGATGACCAATTTTTCAAGTATGGCACAGGCCCACATCCCCTCTGACAATTATGGCTCAACCTCAGAAGGTGTTGTTGAAGTGGGGCCATATAAAGGTACAGAACCTCTTATTTCAGCTGTGCTCCTACAACAGTGCTCTCTCTATGTCCTCTCATCATTTATTTGTAGGGCATCATTGTGTTTTGTGATAGATGAAATTAGGGGGAATAATGTAGAAAATCATGGCCATTGTGTGAATACTGTAAGCCCTTACTCACAGGACTTACTCGTGTCTTTGTTCTCTTGTCTGATCTCCTCAAGAGTTGCCAGCTCATCTGTACATCCATTGCAGTGGTCTAATTTATAATCATAGTCAATCAAATGAGAGGTTAACATTTAAATTTGAAAAGAGCAGCGCTAAGCTGCTCTTTCTGAATGGCCATTTGA
Source organism: Coilia nasus (assembly GCA_027475355.1). Taxonomy (NCBI): domain Eukaryota; kingdom Metazoa; phylum Chordata; class Actinopteri; order Clupeiformes; family Engraulidae; genus Coilia; species Coilia nasus. Next base: position 9,664,227 of record CM050221.1, on the reverse strand, counting down.
TTTTGATTTCCTATTCCCTGTAGTGTTAAGCCTCAGGATGCTGACTCAAATACATGAAACGTAGGGAGACATGGCCCAGAAAGGCCAGGGATGCCAAGCCAACTGATAAAACTGTATTTGTGTGAGCTGATTTTCTGTTTCAGTTTTGTAGCACAGCGGGTGGATAATGTTCCGAGATAATGTGCAAATACATGCTCGATAGATGTCAGAGATTTTGTATAGTAGGGTTACCTTGGGTCTGCCGTATTTCCCATTTACCACACAGCTGTGCTAATTCTCCAGTCTGTCTTAATAAAAATGTCGGATCAGTCAAACCTGTTTCTATGTGCACGTGTCAACACGTTAATGTGACGGATAAAATTTACTTAATCAATACTGACTATTCCCAGGATCAGCCAGCCAGCCTACGACACCCACAGTTGGCCCAAGCTCATTAGCGGCTAGCCGCTTGGCCCGTCTGGCCAGTGACAGTCAGGTGGAGCTGGAGAAAGGTACTGGTCGTCAGGGACGAAATACACAGGGCACAGCTTACAAGCCAACTGTGGAACATGTATCATTCATCATGAAAGTCTACCTCTATCATGGAATGACATCTCTCATCTTCCCTGGCCTAGTGAATAAGCTATTCTGCCACTATTATCAATTATGACAATAGGAAGTACAGACACATGCCTCCAAGATTAATAAGATTATACTTTGTTTACCACCTCTAAGTGGTAAAATTCATATTTACACCTAGCTTCTTTTCATCCTTGAACCAAAAGATATATATCACTATCTTAAACACAGGGGCCATAACAGATGTGTTGTGTTCCAGATAGCAGGCAAACTGGGTGCAATAATCATGGGTATTAAATTAAGCTCTTTTGCTACCAGACCTGTGCACCAATGCTTAATCTTAGGAGTTTCGATCACTTTTCTACCCAGATTTCCTTTGAAATGGCGTCTGCCCTCTGCTTCTTTCCTTTGATTTTCTCTTTTGCTCTGAGCCACATTGTACATTACATTTAGGCTAAGCTAAATATCCTGTGGTACATGCTATGTTGCAATGCTGCTAACTGGCTTTACAACAAACCTCTTTGGGATCCGCAAGCTGTATTTTGCATTGTGGTGGTTTCATGCTAACACCGCACTCAGGTCAGCACTGACAGTGAGGCCGTATGAATTTCAAACTCCTAACTGGGTGATATGCCATGTTCCCCCTGTAGCCCTTCTCCCTCTGTTCTACCCCTTGCAGTCCTCTGCTGCATCAGGAATGTTGCAACATCGTTTCCTAACACGGCTGAAATCCTGTCCCATCCAAGGACATGCTGATACAGAACTTCTGTTATCTGTGCCGCTTTATAATGTCCTGGGGCCCTAATTTCACTGAGGGGCAAATAGTATCTAGCTAAGGTACAAGCAAAGTCTTACACACATGAACTTAAGCTAACTTAATAGCTTGACCAAATTAGTCAGTGAAGCTAGGCCCCCGGGTATGTTTCTGAATACGTCTACCACCTCTTTAACCAATGTTAAATAATCTTCACCCGGTGCTGCAAAAGGACAGCCAATGAGTGGAGCAGTTGTCCTTGCTGATGACCTGAAGAACCCAGCCATGGAAAAGCTTGACCTGGTGAGAAAATGGAGCATCAACACCTACAAGGTAAGTGAGGGTCTTCAGTTGGTGCATCCAAACTCCTTATCTAATTTCTTGCTGTAAAATGTATACATCACTGTAAAAGGTCTCCAGACATCCGCATGGTCAAGCTGATTTTCAGTCCTCTTAAAGGTTGTGAATGTAATCTCAGTATGAAATGGCCCTAAGTTCAGACTAACCATAACTTGACATGCATACATTCAGTTGTGAACTTTTTTTTTTCTTTTATTCTCATAGCATGTTGGTCTTCTGTCACACCACGTCACATCGAGTCATAAATTGGCTTTCAGCAAGCTTCATGTTCCATGTTTTCTGCATGTCCATTTTGCATGTACTCATATACAAGCATAGACAGCATAGAATGCAGTACAGGTTTCACATGTCACTCTCTGCCCCTTTCTCCTCTATCCCATAGTGCACTAAACAGATCTTGTCTGAGAAACTGGGACGTGGTTCCCGGACAGTTGATCTGGAGCTGGAGGCGCAGATTGATGTTCTCCGCGATAACAAGCGCAAATATGAGCAAGTTATCAAGCTAGCTCAAACACTGGCCACCCAGCTTGCTCAAATGATGCAGACACAAAGACAGCTGGGAGATGCGTTTGCTGATCTCAGTTTAAAATCACCTGAGCTTCATGTAAGTCACACAAACACATAAGTTATGATCATACAGTTAGATCCATAAATATTTGGACTGTGACACCAGTTTAATATTTTTTAATATTTAAACATATTCAAACATATTCAAATTAGTTGTGTAATGAATATGGATGGAAAGTGCAGACTTAACTCTTAAATATGAGGGCATTCACATCCAAATTGGAGGAAGAGCTTAGGAATTACTGCTCTTTTATATGTACCACCCACTTTATGAAGGGACCAAAAGTAATTGAACAATTGACCAAGCTATTCCATGTATATGTGTGTGTAATTGCTTTGTTGTACATCAGTTAAGCAGATAAAAGCTTAAACCCATTGTGCTGACATACAAAAAAAAAAAAAATTATGAAAAATATGTCACTGTCCTAACAGTTATGGACCGAACTGTAGTCACCTATTCATTGGTGTTTGTAAATGTGCTTCCCTTTTAACACTAGGTGGCAGTGTTTGCAAATATTTTCATGCTAGAATGAGTGATGTCAGCAGACACATCTCGGGCATCTCCTTTTCTTAAAACTCACATGTTAAATTACTGGGCAGTCTATTTGGTTTTAGTTCAGTCCTTCTGTTTCTTTTAGAGCCAAGACCATGATTATTTGCTGCTGCTCTCAGCTTTGTGTGTTTAAGATTCAGTGCTAGCTTTATCTAAAGTGACTTCAATTTATTACTTGCATTGTCACATGTACACAGACTCCTGGAGAGAATAAACACCATATCTGTTATTCTCATATTTTAAGACTGGCAACGATGCCATAACATTTATTGTTAATGACAATAACCTGAATTATGTTGGCAGTGTTAATGGGATTAGTTCTCTTAATAGATATCATAGTTCATGTAAGCTTAGTGGTTAAAGTGACTGAAGTCTTATTACACATGTGTTTTTATGTGTCTTTGTTGGAGTTATTCACAGCCCCATAATGGTGTGTTACTTTTTCCTGATACATAAATAGTCAGCCAGAACACTGATGCAAAATGAATCCAATGTTTCAGTAAAGTTTAGTGATGTCAGATCTTTCAACCAGAGACTAGATCCAGTCACATACGCAGTGTTTTTTCCTTAAAATGTTTGTAATAGACAGCAACCATACAAAAAGCAACCTTGGTTATAAAAAACAGTAATGTCTAATGTCAGCAAGCTGCAGGAAGAAAAACTGGTGAGTCTTAATGAGACTCACTGAAACTAAGTGTGATAAATAAAATCAGAGTACAAGGCACAGAAAACCCATGCAGTATAAAAGCAATCTCTGTAAATCAAGTGACACAGTGCCAAAGCATGATTCGGGTGAGCAGCAGCGAAGCAGCCTTATAGAAGGAGTTAGAAGCAACTTAGTGAAGTATGGATGCATGACCTATGTACAGAAGCACACACTGCTAATACACCCATACACTCACACAGACAAAAAACAGTAAGACTAACTAGGAAGGGATACTGCACAGAGCTGTCTCAGGAGGGGTATTTGCCTGCAGAGTTGTCTGTGCCCCAGTTTGTCTGTGGAACTGAAGGGTTCATTTCTGTCATCCCAATGCTGTAGTGCTGACAACAGAAAGCAGCTATCATTCTCTTATGCTCTCCTTGTCTGCTCTAAGTACAGATTCTTCACATTTTCTGAATTTCTGGATAATATTGCAATGCTTATTTGCATTATTCATCTCAAAGGTAAGGAAAGAATTAATTTGAGTTTGGTCTTTTAGGAGGAGTTCAGCTATAATGCAGATACCCAAAAACTCCTGTCCAAAAATGGCGAGACACTCTTGGGAGCAATCAACTTCTTCATCTCTTCTGTGAGGACACTAGTGGACAAAACAATTGAGGATACCATGATTAACATCAAACAGTATGAAGCAGCCAGGTAAGCACTGCAGTACCCTATTTTGTGCCATTTTTATCCAGTGCAGTCAGCCCTAAGAAGGTGTTGTGGCTACATCTGAAAATGTTTGGCTTTACATAATGTGTTGTTCACTGTCTAATTGTTGTTGTTACAATTAGAAATATGCATAGTACCTGGATATGATGTGTGTTTTGAACTGCAGAGTTGAGTATGATGCATACCGTACTGACTTGGAGGAGCTGAACCTGGGTCCCCGGGATGGCAACACGTTGCCGAAGATTGAACAGTCCCAGCAGCAGTTTCAGGTCCACCGTGAGAAATATGAGCGCATGCGCAATGATGTGTCCGTCAAACTGAAGTTCCTGGAGGAGAACAAGGTATGAATATGTACAGTTTCACTGTAAAAGCCAGTTTGGGCCAGGTTGTGCAAATCCTGGAGCGTTCTGGGACCCTGTAACTGTGATGTGTAGAATAAACTAAGAACAGTTTTTCTAAAAAGTCATTTTTATTGGTAAGTATTAACAACATGAATTAAAGAGGTTGTATGTTTGGAGGGTTGGTCAATGGATACAGGGGCATTTGTGTTTTAGAGAGAAAAGGAATATCAGATCTGTGAATGACTCAGGGCTAGCCATTAACCGGCTCCTTTTTCTCCATCAGGTCAAAGTGCTGCACAATCAGCTTCTTCTCTTCCATAATGCTATAGCGGCATATTATGCAGGCAATCAACAGCAACTAGAACAGACCCTCAAACAGTTCCACATCAAGTTGAAAATGCCAGGTGGAGACTCCCCGTCTTGGCTGGAAGAGCACTGATTAATGGTTCAGCCCTTCTTGCTGTGAACCATAGAGTGAGGAAGGCATCAGCAACCAGGAAGATGCAAAGTGCACTCCTTCACAGACAAACTGTCCATCCCCACAAAATATGGCAGTGGGCTACTGCTACTTTTCTCTGGCTAAGACCTTAAACCTGACAAAAAAGAAAAAAAAAGCAAAGAAGGTTATTTTAATCCTGTCTCTCTTGCTCACTTTTCAAGCTAAATATTTTTATAATGTCCTTGTATTTTCACACCCGAGAAAATGTTTTTTTTTTTTTACTCCTTAATGGAAAAAAAACTAAATCATGGGACTCAAGGTACGTGGACTTTTGCAGTGATGATAGGACAAATCTGACATTAAATGTACTGGGTAGTGGGAATGCCCATTCACCCAACTCAGTGAATGTAGGAACTGAAGTGTGCCCTGAAGTCTGAATGTGCTCTCAAAGAATCAGCAAGGCACACTTTTTCTTTTTTTTAATCCTTGTCCTTTAAACTTTGCTCTCACCAGCATGGGCAGCTAATGGTTAGAACAAAACCAAAAAGATAGACTATCAAAATATTCAGAACACTCAGTAAGATATTGTTATGGACCTACAGGGGGACTGTAAAATGTCCCCTGCCACTCAGAAAAATCAAATAAGAACATTTTAAAATCACCCCCAGTGTTGAGTTTCAAGGAAAGGTAGAATCTAATATGGGAAGGAAGAAGATGCTTTTATAGTAGATGCAGTTTAGTTTCTATTAAGTTAATAAAGGGGTAATGGTGACTTTTTCTTCAATGTTGATTAGATGGATCATGCAGATTATGTTTATTAGGTATATTGTTACTTCTTAAAGAAGGAAGGACCAGCCTTATTGTTTTACTTGACATGAAATGACTTGATGTGCCTTTTCAATGTTGCATGCCTGTCCAGCCTTTGGTGGCGATCATGTGAAAGATGAAAACACCGTGAAGACAGCCACACTGCCGGGCCATGGAACAGCTGACAGGCCAAAAACACATGCACATGTTCCGCCCAGAACCAGCACAGTCTAATAGTCATATTTATTCAAAGCCCTGTAAAGTTGACCTTCGAGCAGATACAGTTGCTATGAATTAAACTGAGGTCTGCACTCTATGCTGTTTTAATGGATTATAAAACTCTTGGATATTTAAACCAAAAGACATCTGATGCTTGTGCACTGGAGTGACCAGCACTGCCTCTTCTGATAAACCCTGTTTATTTATCACATGATTTTTGTTAGCTGTTGTTCTTTGCAAAGAATATCTGGTGTACAGCTGCTGTAGAACAGTGATGTGCTTGAAAAATACACAAGCACATTCATCTGTGTCTATGTCAAGTAGTTCATAAATTGCGCTTTAATTTTCTTGCTCTGTAAAGGGACATATTTGAAGAGCACAGATGTGTTTCCATTGAAATTGTAATGCTATTTCCAAAACCAGAAAGTAATCACAATTTAAAACTTCAGAAACACCTTTTCCCCCAGAGACATTATATTCCAAAATTTGTGTTAGTTTTATCCGAGTACATTTTTTCTACCCCAAAAATGTTATTCCACACTGTTTACAGTTTGTTTCTGGACATGACCATAAATTCTAGTTGGCAAAGCAGTGTTCTGACATCACTTCAGTTCCTGTACCAGTTTTGCATCTGTATTGCATTTCTCTGTACCCCTGTAGGGCAGTGTAGAGGTATACCTGCACAATGATTCTTTTTTGCTAACAAAAACATGTCAGCATAAGTAGATAAACATATATAAATATCTATATATTTGTAAGTTTCTGCATTTTAATCTTGTATAAATGAATTCTTTCATGGGCATTGTTTTGAAGGCATCGCCACTTGGAGTATCCTGTATGAAGGTGGAATACCAGTTAACCGTCACTGTTAATATGATGCATATTGAGTGATGGGCTTTCAAATGTATGAAACCCTCTCTATGTTGTGTAACATCTTTGGAGAAGAAAATTAAAGTATTTTTCTTCTTAAACTTGCTCTCTCTTTTCTCAAAGCAAGACTTTTTTCAGCAGCAGATAATTCTTAACAGAAATTGCAGTTATCAAAATCAACATGGACATTAGAGGATCTGTGTGTCAATACTAGCAGCATCAACACCTTCATCTTAGTGAAATATGGCCATTTGTGAGGAATGTTCTGTGGCAATGGAAAGGCTACAGCCTTTTTATCATTCACTACTTTAATTTTTGACAGACCCTACCATCTGCCTGTCCAAAGGTCTGTCATACAGATAAAATGATAAAAATATTTGGTTTAATAGGTGAATGACATGACAACAATAACTTAAAACAGGCAGAGCGTCCCTACCTAGCCTGACTTTAAACTCAGGGGGAATGCTTAATGACAAGGTGTAAGGGCTCATTCACACCAACTTGAGCGTGTACAGCGCGTATCTGTATACAATATGTTTGTATAGGGACAGAATACGCGCAGATCGGTGTGAACAGTCTAATTTGTTAACATGCATTCTAAATTAATACAGACAGAAAACAGGCACGCGCTGAATACGGAGAGTGTTTGGTGGAAAATGAGCCCTAAGATTTAAAAGCAATTGTTTTCTAACCTCAATTCATGTAGCCTGAGTGACTGTCATTTTAGATGCCTGTAGATTTAAGTATGAATATTTATTTTGTCCTAATGTTCAACTAATACAATGATTCTAATAAAATTGAAAATAAAAAAAACAGGAACACAAGATGTTGGTTTTAAAATACACACACAAAAAAACTCAGGACTCAGTACACTACTTCCTGAATTAACATCAACAGAAGACTGGGCTACTGGTAGGTAAGAGTAAATGCAGAAAATACAAGAAATAATTCTACCTAGCTTAGTATCATGCAGACATCATTTTAATAAATTCCAAAATAACAATGTATGCTTCACCAGGGTAGTTTTTGTTTGAGAAGAACTCTTGGGGGTGATATATCCATCTAAACCTGTCAGCACATTAAAGTCATTAGACAGCCATTACATAGTATTGCTGTGGTTTATTTTTCTTAAAACTGAACTCAATTTTTTTTTCCTGAAAGGCAGACGTTGGTCTGTCACCTTCTGTTTCAGAGTGGAAAACAAGAATCAACTGACTCAGTGCACAACAACAAACATAATCAAATCTTACCTGGTTATGACACTGACTGAACTGCAGACTTGTTTCGTCATGAAACTGTGATGTTTTGCAATGCAATGTATTGTTAATCCTAAGCTTATTACACTACATGAAAAACAATCCACTATATTCACAGGCTTCATATTGCAGTGCTTCCTTTTATTATTTTTCTGGCCAATTTCTGCTTCCAGTTTTGTGGGTTGTCTGAAAGGCATTTGATACTTTCTTACTTTTTGCCATCTACAAGCTTTTCTTTGCCTGTGGATGACACAGGTGAATGATTCTACAGTGTGTGGTTGGTAGCACTACAGGGAGTAGGTATGCAGTAGGAGCGGCAGACCCGTGAAGTTGGCCTACGTAGGCTACAGTCTCCTGGAAAATGCTGCCCAGTCTAGACTGCACAGCTGCTAGCTGCTAGGATTTTGCTGAATCAATGTATGAACCATGGTTAATAGTCTGGAAATTACGGTATGGTGTCATATCTGCAAAAACATGCTTTTATTGTCCCCACGTTTCAGTATGTAACCATGTAATAATGGCAAATTTAAATAAACGCGTCAGTTGAAATTGGAAATTGGAAATAAATAAATGATTAACTTTTAAATTAAATATTTAAGATGGGTCATAAATACTGGGCACATTTTAAATGCTAGTATGTAGGATTATAAAAATGACATACAGCAACAAACATATTTATTACATAACTGATGTACAGGAGTATAAAGTTGTTGTTATTGGTCTTTTGTGGTTAAAAAAAACAACAGCTCCTGATGGGTTTTTTTTTGAGAGATTTTAGCCAAGAGAAAGCAGCTACAGGAGGGATTTCATTTTGATGGGAAAACTCTTTTCATTAAGCTGAATTCTGTTGTATGTGACACCCCTGAAAAACACAAAGTACTTATGGTTGCGACAAGAGTTGCCAGCCTGGTGTTTATATGAACAACAGAATGACAGGCCCTATAAATGTGTTTTGTTGTTGTTGTTATGGACTGATGCATCGTTTTTAGACAGTTGATGAGGACCACCATCATGATGGACAGCATGGATAACATGGAGGCAGAATGTGGCACAGAAAGGGCAAGATATCATGAACATTTCGGCCAAATATGAGCCTGATCCATCCTATAAATTACTCCTCTGGTCCAGTGCTGCTCCCTTCATGGAGATGAGGTCCCCATTTGGTGAAACTATGGGCCAGAACCGCCCCCTGAAAGATGCATACATTATGGACCCAGCCAATTGCTGGTTCAGATCATGATCAGCTGTGCCAAAACACACTGGCCCATGTCCGTTGTGCTAATCTGGTCTGGAGCAATATGCTCTGGTGAGGAAGGTATGTGTGTCTCTTGGCTTCTATAGAAGCCTGACAAACTGTTGCCTATTTATTTTCATGTTTTTGTTTTGCACAGTTTTTAAGAAAAATGTTAAGGAATGTTAAGGAAAAAAACCTCCTTTGAAAAACACAGGTCCCTCTCAATTTGCTCTGGTCCCTTTCATTAGGTCTACAAAAACAACTTGTTGATCTGTACTCTCGGCAAGTAATCTTAGGATCAGCATTGTGACCAAGCAGTAATACTTCTCCTTATCCAAAAAGGGCAGAGAAATATTTGTTGTTGTATCATCAGAGGTGCAAGAAGCAGAATAAGATGAGATAAGTTCAAGGTTGGATTTAGAACTTGTGGTCTGCTGATGATGCTGACAGAGAATGTCAGTTTGTTTTAAAATGTCATCTGTATAAACACCTGCCTCCTGCTCTTCATTCTTTAGCTTTGCAGGAAATCTAAAATATGGTTGAAGCACCACCTAAATTTCTCTTTACTTGTACACCATTTTGAACGTGGAATCATTCTTCTTTTGTCCTTTGTCTTTTGTCTCATGTTTGTTGTCTTTCATGTCGAGCACAGAATCTGATAAGCTTTTACCAACAATTAACGAATTTGCTTCAGGATCTGTGCTGCTTTCCAAGAAAATATTCTTGAGCAAATCAGTGAGTTCTTTAGAAAATGTTTCAGCATCCAGCAGTGCATTCAATTCCTTTGAGCTGCTGTGTGATTGTGAGGGAGGTGATGTGTGTGGTTCAAAACTCATAAAGCATCCTTCTGGTTGGACATCAGACCCCTCGGCATCTGTAAGATTTTTTAATTGCTGCACTTCTTTGGTTGAGTCAATATCTGCTCAGAGGAGAACACTCAAGCTCCTTCCAAATGGAGCCACATGGATGTGTTTGCTCAAAATTGTCCGATGATAGAGGAAGAGGCTGAGATTGATCTGTTTCACAGCAAAGGAAATTCATTTTAATGCCCATGTGCAATGTTTTCTATAGGTTGATGTTCAGCACATTTTAACTGTGCTGAAAATTGACTTATGGCTTAACATGACAATAGTAAATTTTATTTATAAGCACCTCTCATAAGACCTCTCATGTATTTTAAGAAATACACATTATAATTAGTTGAAGTACAAAAACACTGAAAGCACTGCACAGAAATAGAATATAAAGATGAGCACTATAAAATATATACTGTAGAGGCAGTAAAGAAGAAAAAATGCTATAAATTATATAAAACAATATTATGTATTAAATGAATTTATATTATCCCCCCTGCACGCCACCACTCCCATCACCCCTGTCCCATTTCTACCACCATTACTCCAGATTGATTAGCTACACAAGCTTAGAATGTTTGATTCAGAAAATGAAATTTTAATTATTTCCATAATGTTCAGTTACAGTGGTTTGAGTCATTCAGCTATCCCAAATCTCCCGCGACCTCCGCGAGTCTCTTGCATTTGAAAAGGGACACAAACAAAAATCGCACCCTGGACCTATCTGACACACCGAACTGATATGCATGCACAATGTTGCCAAGTTTGCAGGTAGCTGTGAGTTGTTTGAAAGTAATCAGCATTTTGGTAGGCCGAAGCAATATAGAAGTTACAGTTGTCTCCTTGTCTTCTCAGACCCTAGTTTACTGCTTTTCATCGGTGTGTCCATTACTTTTCCCTATACCATCAATACATAGCCTACATATAACTCCATCTATGTGCCTAAAAGTTCCCTAGTCTACAGGCAGCTCTGTAAATGTGATAGGAAAAACACCGTTAAAAGGGCGATGTTTCATATCAATAATCATACATATTGATGAAATCGACAATAACACATCAGAGAGGGTTTGGGTGTATCGTAGTCTTAGTGGATGGGCGGGAGGACCAACTTCACCTGAGCAAGTGAGCTTGCGCATGCGTAAGAGACGATTGGTGCAAGCGCTGCTGCAGCTGCGGCCGCCCTCCAAACGATCCTGCAGGTCTCAGAAGGAGCCGCAGAGTACGGATGAAGTGGGATGTCCCCCACACTACCCCGATAGTACAGACGTGTTATCTTTTTATTTAGTTTAGTTCCAGACAGAGGTGATTACTTCTAGTGTCGTATCTTTCACGGTGAGTAGGCTGATTCTGGGGCACTTGTGGTTTCTCTAATGTATGTCCTTAGAAATTGCAATGTCAATGTAGTAGGGTAAAACGGCATCATGTAACACGCTGTTAGTGGGGCTTTCTAGAGCAGCTTCTATCCTGTTTTCACTCTCTTTCCCTTCCGTTAATTGTAATAAGTTTTTGCTAAACATCTAGCGTACATGTTGCATGTAGGCTGTCATTGTATTGTATGGCAGATGTTCCACGAGAAAACCTAAATGTGAGATTTTGTTTTGGAGGAACAGATCAGAAGTCCTAACCTAACCTATAGGCTGTGTAGGTCTATAGTTAAGGTTATGTAAGACGAACTGTTGTATGTAAAAACGTCGATCTGTATGGAAATAAATGTTAGCATGTATGGCACAGCAGACAACATGCGTCTATACCCTAATGTTAACTTCAGACGTGTCTGGCTGACAGTTGTCCTGTTATCGATTGCAGCTCATTAATTAGTAATCTTCGTTGCCAGTTCGAATACTCACGTTCATCACATAATACTTAGGTGTAAAACAACGGAACAGGGTCCCTTAGCACAATTAACCAACCCATAAAACGTCAGGAGTCTTTTTGAAATATTACATGGTAGATCATAATATTTGTAGGCTACCACAAACGAATTTAATGATTGTAAATTAATACTGAATACTGGACAAAATACCTGTTATAGGAGCTATCACTGTTAAGCTACTCTTTGTGTACCCACACCACAACTACTTTTGCTATTTCAATAATATAGTTGGCCAGGGTGCTTATAACTTATAATTCATTTGTGGGTGTTCCCACATGTTATGTGCTTTGTTTGCACAGCAGGGTACAATTTCAGTGGGATTACAGAGTTTTGCATTTGTCCTTATGACATGTTAAAAGACCTTCTGACCTGAGGCTATGAGCACCCCATGTCAAGCTTTGTAACCCTGCCAGCCTTGGTTTGTTTTAATCCCACAAAGCCTGTTTCCTCAGCCTTTCAATGCATTTCTCATGCTGAGATGAATTAGAGGCAATCCATTCAAGTGTTGGGAACAAAGCCAGAAGAAAAGTTGCTGTTGGGGTCCAGTCAAAGAGGGGAAGATGGTATTTGTGTTGCCAGGGGAATGAGGAATTAGTGAGAGAGAGAAAAACATTTCAGTGACCCTCCCTGGCTATAGTTTCAGTAGAGTAGTCTTCACATATCTTTACAGCAAAGGATCTCATGTGGTTAATAATCTGCTTCCTCATATATGTTGTCCATTTTTTTTTACAAGTTTTGCATATATATTTTTACAGGTAAAAGTAGCTTCTGTAGGTTCTATTGCTTGGATGCCTGAAATAATATATTTTTAAATGACAGCCACTTAAAATGGCCACATAAAGTCTATATTTATTGGTAAGTCTCTTTTATACATGGATGTATACTCTTTACAAATCATCATGGCATACACTTAAATGTTAATTTTCCCTAGTCAGACATGGCCATGTTTTCATCAGGTGCTCCGATTCCTTGTCTGCTCCCTCCCCACTGTCACTATGGTGATCAAGCCATGTATCTCCAAGGCATTACCCCAGCATTTGTATATTTGCCTTGGGTGAATCACTGAGGCTGATAATGATGCTGTAGTGACTATAACGCTTCTGTGATATCAGTGTACAAATTTGAGTTTACATCAGGGTATATGGTTATCTTACTCATTTTTGACAAGTGTATTCTGGTAAGATCATACTTATATTGGTAATAATTTTGATGTCTCATATATCAGCATGTTGAAAGTCAGGCAACTTGAAGGAACCTTAAGGGCTATCCTCTCATTTCAAACAATTACTTCTTTTTTTGTATGCACTCTTGTCTTTTCAGTTGATCACCATAATTTTCCTAGCTTATCTCATTTTCTGGTGCATTGGAATAATTTGGTCGGCACAACAATGAACTGTTATTGCCATACATATTTTTGCAAAAAAAAAAAAAACATTATCTGGTATAACTACGCCTTGAAGCCCATCTCCCCGCATGTATGTCTGTTTTTGAAGTTTATAGAATAATAGCTATACATGTCTTGAAACAAATAAGTAGCCTTATGTCCAGTTGGTGTTGTTGTTTTTTCTGTTTTAAGACTTGCTTAGCACTTACTAAGCAAGATGTTGCTTATTCTCTTAGTCTCCCCCGCCCTTGAAACAGTCACAGACTTCCCGTTACCAGCCCGGCAGATGGGCTTCCCTGAGAGACGTGGTTCTGCCTGAGGTTTCTTCCTAGAAAAACAGGGATTTTTACTCACTGATTCCTGAGGTTTCTTCTTGAATTCACACAAATAAAAAAACAGGGAGTTTTTCCTCACCCCTGTTGCTCCCTGGGGACACTAACAACCGACTGCGCCTAAATGAACTTTCCTCGTCTAGTGCCTCTGGTCTGCAAAGACTGCCCACCTACGTTCACATAAGAGCCCGCATTAACAGGGCATTGCATAGTTCTAGCGCCACTGGACTACAAAGATTGCTGACTAGGGCCTACAAGGACTGCCTATCTGTGTTCACGCAAGAGTCAGTTTGCTACTGTATTCATCTGCTCCGGCACCGCTGGACTGCAAGAAACGTTGTCCTGTAACAACCCTGCTAAACTGTAAAGCACTTTGAGCTGCATCTTGCATGTATGAACTGTGCTATACAGGTAAAGTTTATTATTATTATTATTAGTGTAGACATCAGTTCTTGGGCTGCCTCAGCAGGGTGTGTACGTGTAACTCTGCCAATGACTGGGCCCCTGACAGATGGCAGGTCAGTTGGTGGTTGATAGAAGAACCTCAAAATATCTAGGCAGTAGTCTAAGGACAAAGGCATATTTTCACATTGTGGTATGCACAACAACTATTAAAACTATGTACAGTATGTAGATGTTGTTTGTTTGGCTACCTTGTCCTAACAGAAAGTCCCCATTAAACCCCATTACATAGAGACTATTAATTGTATTATTTTTTAACATTATAGACTATTGACAGAGTGAGCAGGCTTTGCCATCATACCACATCTGCCGCCTGTATTTAAAATTGTTATTGTAGCCATAAGTCATGAGTATAAAGATCTTAGCATTTCTGGGTGCAAGACAAGAGAGGCCACCTAATGCCAAAGGCCTTACAGTAACAGATTTCAGCCACAGGAATAACACAGCCCACAAGCCAGTGGCAAGTCCTCAGGTACAACTTTTCACACACAGGATTTTGAGCCCCATGACACACTATACCCGCCCCCTTGATAATAACAATAACAATTGTGTTGTTGTTGTACTAAGGTTCTATGTTACTGCATGGCCTTTGGAATTATCCTAACTTTCTCCTACCCACAGTGCACAGTGCCACTGTCCTGACTCAGTAGGTAAGATGAATATGAAAAGTGAGCATTGCCATAATGTTATACTTTTATTAATATATTATTATTATTACACTTAGTGTACTAATATGTTAGTGTTAATAGCTATGTGTTGTAAGTCACTACAGATAAAAACATCTCCTAGGTATTACATCTCTAACCATTTGTATAAACATTATCTTTTCCATCCAAGTATATTGTGGACTATGAAGTGTGACATGAAGTAATGTGATCAGTGGTCATCAGAACCATTGTATTAGCTGTAGCAGCAAGTAGGGTTTTCTGGGGGTGGACCTTGCTTAATTTATTTTACATGGAATCTTCATGTGGTCTTGGCAATAATTACATAAATGCAAAAAATAAATGCTAAACAGGCCAACAGGATCATCAGGATCAATCATGCAGAATTTTTCTGCTTTCCTGTTTTTTTTGTAATTTCACTGTGTCTGGACACACACTGCTGTAGTTAACCTGCTAGTGACTCCTAACTCTGGTCTGATTTACCCATCCTAATTATGGCAGCATCAGTGCTCAACACCACAGAAGAATCAGCCACCTTACTCATGTTGGCTATGCTCTGCTGTTTTTAAAATGCTGCATCAGGGAAATATCCCACTGCACTGTTCCTTGTCATAAGGACCCCACACCATTTGTGAACAGAATGTTCTGGTGTAGGTTTGCTAAGGTGGGAACCTCAAAACTGTATACTGTGAGTATTTTGATTGTATTAGGAACTATATTTACACACATTGGTAATGTTAACATGCCGATGCTGAAGCATGTCAGTCAGTTAGGTGGCCCTGATTGCACATGGACAGTTACTGGCATTATTACTCGGTTAATGTGGGGAAATGTAAGTGAAAGAATTAATGATACTTCACTTTACTCCATGTGATTCCCCATTTCATGTTTCGCTTGAAGTACAGAATGGCTTCCCTCTCGTTTTCATGCTTCTTCTCCCTCACACTGTACCTATCCCATTTCCCTGGGATTACGTATCTCTTCTAATGCCTTATCTTCACCTTCCCTTGTTTATTCCTACTATCTACACGTATTGGGTTTGTAGGGCAGGCCTCTTAGGGCTGTGGATGCGTGCTCCAGCCATGGAGTGAATCATTTTTTGACATCATCAAATTTCTAATCATTGTGAAAGTAGATGACATTGCACCCTGGGCCGCATTTGAATAATGATTTGCAAAGATAAAAAATCTCCACTCCAGTGCTGGATGAGAGTGTGGGGCTGTAGACATTAATTAAGGCCAACATCCAGTACAAAAAGTGAATTAAAAAACATATATATGGTGGTTTTAAAGAGGAGATAAAACTAATGACAAATAAGATTATTTATCTGTTTGGGATGAGAGGAGAGAAACACAGAAAATCTGTTGCATCGTTGCACCGTAGTGTTTGTGTGGAATAAGCGTGAGTTGTGGCTAAACAGCAACTATGTTTTAGAAACGGTTTCTAAGCTTCCTGAAAGTGTCAAGCAAGCCTCGGTCATATTTATATTCACACCAATTACATAATTAAAAAACAATTAATCCATTCATTCATTCATTGTCGTTTGTTTGTAATTTACCTAATTGGAGAACAGGTTCTTTTATGATAGCACGTGATATTTTAGAAAAATAATGTCATGGCTATGAGAAACGTTGTCCTTTAAAGAATAAGGATCAACAACCAAACATTACTGACTCTGCACTTTGGTATGTTAAATATGGCAAAACAAATGTTGACATTAAAGGCCTAGCCGACATCAGCTTTTTTCTGCTGTGTGCTATACCAGATAGAGCAATGAGGACATGGCACAGTCCAGCTTTAGGGGATGGAGGAGAAGAGAGGAAGCTCTCCTGATGAGGTTCCCATGAGACAGAGGATTGGCAAAAATAGACACATTTAGCTAAGAGTAAAGTCAGCACAAGTCAAACCAGATCGGCCTCCTTGAAGGCATTTCATTAGGGGGTTTCACCTGTGGCAAGCCCGAAGGAAAGAAGCCCTCTTCAGGATATGACATTAATTTAAGGCTGAGTGTTTTTTCTTACATCACACCTCTAGACTTATGTGCTACAGTAGGTTCTGACTTGGTTTTCTCACTAAGCCCATTTACCTGACCACACACATACAAAGTATCTTTGCAGAGACAGCAACATCTGTCTCGGTGGCTAGTTATATTTGCTGCATTAACCTAAGCAGCTGAATGTTGAGTAAAGCACAGTAATATTAGGTTATATTTCATTTAATTTACCACCTATATACTGGCACGCAAAATGATACCCACATTCAACTGTTTTTGTTTTGTGATGGATTAGATTGCCTCGGTGTTCTGGAGAGTTCTGTTTTTGGTGATGTGTTGTTGGTTTTGTGCGTTCCCACACTTAAAATGCAGATAGGCCCTCCTAGAAGGCTTATATTTATAATTAATTCTCTGAACATTTCACATTTGGGGCCTTGAATATTACAGTGTGTCAGTCAGTTATGCAAGAGGTGATGCGGCACTCTGCTGGACTCCCTCAGCGTCACTGCCTGAGACATGTAGTTCATTTTTAATGTGTATTTGGATTGGAGTATAGTAAACGTGGGACTGGGGGGACATCACATTTTTCTTATACTAAGCTGGGGATTTCTGAGTGGAGCTAGGCACTAAAACCAGAAATATTTCAACCTAATTTGCTTCCTACTTTAAATTTAGTTTAAGGGTTACCACCAAAAGGCTCCTTTGTCAGTACAAAAGTCTTTGCTCACATCTTCCAGCTAGTCACTGAAGCAGATTGATTCCTGAACAAACTGATGACTGCACAGTGCATATGCCAGATATGGTTAGGATTGAGTTTGGGAAAATTCACATCTCAAACAAGTGTGACTCTGGTAAATGGGCAGTTGGGGAGATATGTTTGCAACCCTGCTTTATGAAATGCCCTCCTGCTGGTGTCAGTACATATCCCAGATTGTGAAGCTAGAGAAACATGTTCTGTGCTATGTAGTGTTCTGATGCTTGCAGCCACAGTTTAACCATACATTATACCATTTAGTGATTTTT
This sequence comes from Coilia nasus, assembly GCA_027475355.1. Lineage (NCBI taxonomy): Eukaryota > Metazoa > Chordata > Actinopteri > Clupeiformes > Engraulidae > Coilia > Coilia nasus. Next base: position 9,646,308 of record CM050221.1, on the reverse strand, counting down.
GTATGGCATTGTTTGCAACAACACATTTTTTCCTTCAATGTTATTCTGTCATGTAAATTGAATGTTTTCTCAGTCTAAGGTGCAACTTAGTGATGGATGGGGAGAGATTGTGTCCTCCAGAAGTTTGTTCTGAGTCTAAGGATGGAAGCTTTTCTGATGATGTTGATTTATCTTTAAGGCTCTGTTACATTTTGCTTTTCTTCAGTGGGTCCCACTGTTTGAAGAGAAACCTCCTTTGTTATTTTCGGGTCTCATTGACCTATTGTTCATTGACACACCCGTCAAGAGAGAAAGATTTAGATGGGAAGGGCTTCTAGATCCAGCAGGGGAGGGCAAAGGGCACTACCTGACACTCCTGCCTTGTCTTTGTCCATGCAGGGGCAGTCTGTCTGTCCATAGACAATGTTCCACCCTGTTGTGTGTGTGTGGGTGCGTGCATGGGTGTACACCCCAAGGGCTGTAGGGAAATGGGTTGGGCAGTCCTATTAGTTAGAGTAATTGTGTGTAACTGTAGTCTTTCCAATAAATGGACCATTCAGCACACCTTACAGAGCTGCTGTATGTCTGTTACTACAGCTTGATGGAGCACCATTCACATCCTGTCCATATCCTGGAGGAAACTAGTGTAACGTTTCCTTCTGGTTACCCTTTCCACCTCGGTTAATCAGTGTGTGTGTGTGTGTGTGTGTGTGTGTGTGTGTGTGTGTGTGTGTGTGTGTGTGTGTGTGTGTGTGTGTGTGTGTGTGTGTGTGTGTGTGTGTGTGTGTGTGTGTGTGTGTGTGTGTGTGTGAGAGTGATTTTGTTGGGCCTCAGTGTGCACGCTATGATCCTTGGGTAGATATCCTTTGCTTAAGTTTGTATGTATGGTCATTATATTCTTATGTGTTTCTGTGTGTGTGTCTGCCTGTCATCTATGTTTTTGTCAGATATTGAATTGTGACAGCAAAACAACTGATGCATATAACTGCAACTCAGTTTGTAGTTTTTGTTTCGTTGTTTTAAACACATTAAAAAGGAAAGACTACCATTGCTGGCCCTGTCTTTCATTAGGAAGGGATATCTTTATGCTGTTCTGTGAAATCAATTTTGTGGAACTGAAGTGATGAGACATATTGTTCCTGGCATACAGTAAAAGTCACCAAGGTGTATTACAAGACAATGTATACCATATCCTCTGGTTGCAGTTGAGGTTGGTAGAAATGATTAAAGCTAAGTTTGGATTCCACTGGTCTGCTTAGAGTATAAATTTAACATGAGACTGACCCAAAGGGGAAAGGCTAGCTCAGTCTCACTGCTATGCTAGTGTGGAACTGGAATCTTCCTGTGACGTCACGGGCATTAAAAAATAAACAATTCAGTGGGATCAGGTGAGCTCGTTGCTAAGTGAATCCTGTGCCTGTGGCGTGACTGAACTCTGCCAACAGTGCTCTCTGGTGTGTCAGTGCTCTGGCATGTGTGCGTATTCATTACTGTACCATGCCTGTCACACTTACCTGTGCCTCTAGGCTCTTTGCACTTCACCTGACAGAGAACGATCAAAGTGATCAACCAGATATGCTACTTTTGAACTTCTTTCCTCATTGCATCCAGTCTGTCGACTTCAGAGTTCAAAGAGTTTGTTCAATTTCAAGTTTTAATAACTGGAGAAAGTTTTACTGTAACTGTTTGACCAAACAACTCGTAAATAATCAATTTGGTGCATGTTCTAGCAATGTTAATTCTGTTTTGTCTGTTTTGTGTATGAAAATGAGGGATGCACAATGAACTACTGTATACCTATAAAACAGATCTCACAGGTGATGTTAGACATGCTAGGTTCCTTCAAGTATGTGGGTCTTCTGTGTTATTTTTTTGTGTTTCAGAGGTATGTTGTAACTAGCTCCCAGTCTAGAATAATGGTTTCCTCTATTCCTATTCAGTCTGATTCAGTTTCTTCAGTCAGTCTGGGCTTGAACATCAGTCAGTACCTGAGTGTACATATAAGTAACTTTTACTTCCTTCTCTAATTAATTCTGTGTCTCTCCTAGCCTAATGCTGTGGACCTTTAAATCCTCCTCTGGGTTGGAAAGTCTGGAAAGACCTACATGGCCCAATGGATAGACATCTGTGATGTAAGACTGAGAAGTGACACACTGTTACTGTAATGGGAATGTGGGACACCTTCATAGCTCCGTCCATTCCCACAAGGAATCTCCTACATCAATTGATTTATCGCAGAATAGTGTTAAATGGTAATGAGGAGCTGAGGTCTTAGCAAGTGACACCACCACACTCTGCCTAGTTTCCCAGAAGAAAAACATCACCATTCTGCAGTGGCAGATCCTGGGATGCATGTCTCGGGCACTATGAGCTTGGCCAGTGAGACAGCAAGGTTTAGTGAGGACCCCATGCCAGGACACGCCCCCATCTCTGAGACGACTCAGCATGGAGGAGCTACCATTCCGGACTCGGGCCCTCCGGCTGCTCCTCCGCCCCCACCCCCACCTCCTCCACCCCCGCCACTGGGCACACAGACCCACGGCCTGCGCAAGAAGCGGCGGGTGCGCAGCTTCTACTGGAAGACCATTCCCGAGGAGAAGGTGCGGGGGAAGCCCAACATATGGACGCTAGCTGTGCGGCAGCAGCAGTACCAGATCGATGTGCGCACAGTGGAGGAGCTCTTTGGCCAGCAGGAGGAGAGTGCTGGGCGAGGTCCCTTGTCCATTGGAGCTCCACGCCGCGGGCGCTCCAGAGCCTCCTTCAAGGAGAGCAAGGATGAGGTGAGAAGGGTGGGAGCTCTTATACTGCTGGGGTGACCGGGACAGACACAGTTGTAAGAGGGCTGTAAATTTGTGACATCAAGACATATGGTGGTCTACAAGTAAAAAAAAACTGCCCACAGTTAAAGGCCATTATGCAAATTGTTTTTCCTGAATAAATAGTTTTATGACAACAGGTTATAAAAATTGTTGTAAAACAATAATGTCCTGTTACCTGTGTGCAGTTGAGACTCCAGAGATTCACATCACAGGATCTTTGCTAACACTATACAGGATAGTTGCTAATAGAAAACAGTTGGAATACAGTTGTTAAGAGAACTGAAATAGTCAAACTGAAATCTTCTCTGTCTAATTAATTCATTTTGTGATTGTGTTGTATTATGTTTTATGTTAGAATTTGTTAAATTGTTTAGAATGTGTAAAATGCCGTATGGGCCTCCAAAATTTAATGTGATAAAATGATAAAAAATTGCTGTTGGTGCCTTTATTTGCGCTTCAGAATGTGATAAGGATATGTACTTGTACATTACAAAGGTACAAAATCTCTGATTTCTGATACAAAAATGTTTTATCCAGTTTTTTAAGCATTCTATGGTGGCACCATATCAGACACACCAGGACTGAATGTACTACTGCACTTATAATTAAGACCCACTGCAGTGCTGTTCATCCAAAGCAGGGTGGCCAGCACATGGGGCCCTGTCTGAAATTTCAGCCTCTTGGCCCATTCAGTAGTCACATGACCTCAGGGAATGAGGGGTGACGGTGGCTTACATCAGCGGTTGTCCAGATCACAGGCATGTCATATGATCACCTGAATGATGATGCACATCTATTTGAAAGCTTAGTTATGCCTAACATGGATTTAGTATTCAGTGTCGTTTTATGTCAATCAGTTAATGTATTTTGTGGTTATGTATGATCGACCAAACATAATGTAACACAGCATACTAAACCAGTCTGGGAGCACTCAATGGTATTTTGAAGGTTAGACAACAAAACAGCCTTAAAACATCCCAATGAAGTCTTCCCAGACTTGACACATGCACATCACACGATTGGTTATTGGGTTACAGCAGATAGTGTAATGTGTGGCAAGACTGCAGCCAATCAATAAGATGCCTTATTCTAAATAACACACATCTTCGTCTCCATGCTGTTCACAGGTCAGCATTCTGGACTCCAAGAGAGGCATGAATGTGGGAATCTTCCTCAAGCAGTTTAAGAAGTAAGTATCTGAGACTGATGTGTGCAAAAAGCTGTTACTGTGCATGAACTCCCTGCTGTGCCTGCAGAGGGAAACATGATTCTGTGTGTGAAACCCTGCCTTCCCATGTAAGAGCAGAGTGGTGATTGTGGTCCATTTAAGGATAAAGATTACATGCCTGATTTGTGATCATCCTTTAGGTAATTGGAAGGTGGGAGTTATGCATTGAAGGTTTTCCTTCAGATCCTGTCACTGGCTGTTGACCACAAAGGGTTTCAGTACTGCATGTGTTTGATAAATAAATTTTTAAGTTGAATGTACACGTGGCTGTGTTGTAGTGTGTTTTTCCCTCTGTGCATGCCTGTGTACACAGTAAAGTACAACACACAGTAAGACATCAGGCTAACTAAAGCGAGTCCATGAGCTGAGAGGCAGCGGTAGGGAGTGGCTCCCTAGAGTAATCTCAGGCCTTGATCGCACTGTCCGAGGCAGAGGAAAAAGCACCAGCTGGTCCCAAAGATGAGCTGGTTTGACACCTTACAGGGTATCAAGAGAAAACTGAGTAAATAAAGTAAATAACTACATTTTTATAAATGTATATATGTAGTAGACATTACTGTGTTAAGGGTGAAATATATCTATGCTACCATGTATTAGCATGTGCATATTATGCACAAATAATATAGCTGTTTTTACACTGTAATAGTGTTCTTAGATTTGTAATAGAATATGTATGTATCTTCTCTGTCTTTCTTCTCCTTACCTCCAACACAGACTGATTCAAAAGAATACAATGAAGTAGTATGCAAGCAACATCATTTTTCTATTTGCATACACAGAAGGTCCATCTAGCTCTGTATTTGCATTTTTTTCTCACAATTTCCATGTCATTTCCCTGTTGTGCTTCACTATGTACACAATAGTGCCTCCATACCCAGTGAGGCTCAACAGCCAGTCTTTGGATATCCCCCCACACCCTTCCAATATGTGTCACCAGTCATGATATGACATGCTGTTTATGGCCCTGTAGTGCCTTCCATTTGTTTCAGGAGCAGAGATTCAAAGGTTGGGGTGACATCAAAGCTGAGTTGAACACATTACATTTGCCACAGAGGAAAAGAACTTGGATTAGCTTAGTTTTGTCTTAGCAACGTTGACAAGATTACAGTACTAGCCAGTTTTACCACTTGATAAACGACACATGGTGTTTCTTGTATAACAGGACCATAGTGACTTGCCTTTCCAGTACAGAAACAGTCTGTTCTAAGGCATTTGGTCTGATGGTCAAAGGCTCAGCAGATGACTCGGGGGAACAAGTCTAATATCCTCTGAAAAAACTTCACTCAGGATTTACTGCAGCTGTTGTAGATGTTTTACAATTATTGAATGAATGAATAGTGACTATAATAGTATTTATGAAATACTGCCTTCTATTGAGTATTTGTGGCATTACAATACAACTAAGAATACCACTGTGTCCTTTATAGGCCCAACCATGCCATCGTGGAGGATATACGCCTCGGCAACAGCCAGCTCTATGGCGTAGAGCCACTGAAGGAACTGCTGAAGCTGTTACCAGAGTCAGAAGAGGTGAGGGTGTTTGTGTGTGTGTGTATGTGCGTGTGTGTGTGTGTTTGTGTGTGTGTGTATGTGAGTGTGTGTGCATGTGAGGGTGTGTGTGTGAGAGAGAGAGTGAGTGTGTGCACGCACATCAGGCAGAGAGAACTAATGGCAGATAGGCAGGGCCATTAGTGTCAGTAGCCATATGCATGACATTGATTGCTTAACGAAGCTCACTCTCCCCAGAGCTTTGCAGTGTTTCTTGTATTAAATGACCTCATACATGAACATCTGTTGAGCTGCCCTGTAAGTTAATATGGACAATCAAACCTGCAGCATAATTCAGAATTTTATAAAGCAATTTTGTCTGTCAATTTGTCAACTTTTTAGGTGATTTTTCAAGACAACCATTGTTGGTATTGTATGTAAATTAATTTTAATTTAACATGGTCATCTGATGGTGAAACACATCACACCTGCTATTTACACTACCTGGCCATATAATGTTTTCTGGCCTGGGAGCAAAAATTAGAAGGAAACCAAACAATAACAGTGATACACACTACTCAGATGCAACACATACCAGTTAGCATACTTGCAAGCTTTTGTTGATGCCAGTTATGGTGTCATTAAATGCATTTGCTCACTAGTCTTAGAACAAAACACCTGCCCGATGCATTAAACTGTGATCCTTGAAAAATCAGAATGTGTGTTGACATGTCCACAGCTGAAGAAACTCCAGTCCTTCAAAGGAGACCCAGAGAAACTGGCACTGGTGGACTCCTTCATGTACCTCTTGATCGGGGTGCCACGGTAGGCCATTTTCACACTAACAAGCAACAAATGCAGTGTTTTGCCAACTTTGTTGTATTTAATGTTTTTGCTCACATGCTCCTTACTGAAATGCATTACACAAGTGCTGTAAGATCATAGGAGCTCCTTAATATTCTGCAGTGTTTGCTGTCAGTTGAGTCAAACTATTGACTTAGTATCTTTTTTGATGTTCAAGTTTTGAGGTACGAATAGAGGCCATGGTTTTGAAAGAGGAATTCTTTCCCTCGTGTGCTGTCATGAGCCGTGAGATCAATGTCATTCGTATGGCTACTGAAGGTAATGTACACTAACACACACACAATTCAGCTTTTGGTCTGTCTTGCTCTGTCTCTTTTTCTCTTAAACACTCACACACCACACACACACACACACACACACACACACACACACACACACACACACACACACACACACACACACACACACACACACACACACACACCATAAATTAAATATAGCAGTGAATATTGCTTTTTGTCTTTGTATGTGTGTGTCAAGGGTAGTCATACCTGACATACCTCACTCACATTGTTGCCTCCTCCATATAAGCACAAGTTAGTAAACTAAACCATATGGGTTTATATAATTTCCCCCTCTTTCTGCTTTATTTACTGGGCTCAAAATTAGTGTGCACTTTTATGCATTTACACATTTACACAGCATTTTCAGCAATAAGCTAAGCTTGGAGCTTAAGAAGCTGACTAATTGTGAAAAATACTTCCTGGGGCATCTTGTCCATGCTTATGCACCCCTGTGTCATTTTTGCTGATTCACTCTCTCTAAATTAGATTCCCCTCAGAACTCAGCAGTCTGTCACCCATCCACACTTCACCAGGAGGGAAACATTTGTCTGTCAATGTATTTGGCAGAGAGAAGAATAGCTGTTACCACGTGGACCCCTTTTACCATATTAGGAGCTGTTGTGCTGGCATTTGTAGTGCAGGCAACAAATTTTAGTGTAGATAGAATAATTTATTCAGCTTCGGTAGAAACGCTGAATTGCTGTTGCTGTTAGAGCTTAGAAAAATATATTGAGCTATTCTAGTTATTTAGTTAATTTGGCCAATCAGTGCATCTCCTGTGCTATTTTTTATTTATTGGTTTAATGCCATGTGTCATTATAAACCATCACGAAAACATCAGCATCAGTATTTTGCTTTTGCATGCAGTGTCATTATATTAGCACATTTGGTATGGTAGTAAGCCCTATGCCTGACTTATCTGTTACAGAACTAATGACCTGTGAGGAGTTACATGCAATCCTGCACTTGGTGCTTCAAGCTGGAAATATCATGAATGCTGTAAGTAACCACTCTGGTGCCTGTTGCTCTTTTTGTCTCCTGTTCATATTCTCAGTACCTTTCTCTCCACTCTCTCTCCTCTCTGTCCACGGTACCTCTTTGCTTCTTGCCCTTTGCATCCTCATCTTTCCATGTCTTCCTGACTGACATGATAGCTGAAGTAAAGAGTGCTAAAGGGTTTTATAGTGTTGGCAAGAACCGGTGTGCTGTCATTCACTACAGGGCGGGTATGCTGGCAATGCTGTTGGTTTCAAGCTTTCTTCTTTGCTGTCTTTGGCGGATACAAAGGCCAACAAACCAGGCATGAATTTGCTGCATTTCGTTGCTCTGGTAAGTAAGATTGTGTGCAGAAGAAGACAAACACACAGGCCCATAGAGATACACACAGAGTGGTGTAATCATGATGCAATGTCATGTTTTCAACCTGAAAAAAAAATGTAATGTGTGTAGCTGTCTGTAATAGTTTTCGTATACTACATGTGCATTTGGTCCAAATGAAATTGCATCAGATTGAAATTACAAATTTCTAGTTTTTGTGAACACGCCATATTCACTCTCTATATTTCTTACAAATACAGGAAGCACAGAAGAAAGATGAAGGCCTGTTGAATTTCCCAGAGAAACTACAACATGTTCAGAGTGCTGTCAGGTACAGGCTTCCATTGTAGGTTCTGTCCTCCCAACAGTGTGGCCTCAAGAGAAAATCATAAAGACACGACACAATTAAATGTTATTGTTAGAAGTCACACACTGTGTTTCATATAGAAATGTTTGGGTGCTACATAATATAAGAGTCTAAACCTGCAGCTTCTTTACCCTCTCAGGATTTCTGTGGAGAACATTGAGACAGAGTTTTCATCCCTCTATGTGAAGACCCGCTCCCTGGAGGAGAAGATTCAGAATGACTCTGAACTTTTGCGGCAGCTGGAGCCCTTTTTACAGGTGTTTCACAGTCGTTCAGCATTTGGAAGTTGCTTTTTGAAGAATTTATTTAGTCCTATTTGTGAATACTGCGATTCAACATTTTTAATGATACTTTTAAACATGCTACAAATGAAGATGTTAAATGATAAATGATGATTCACAGTTATGTCATCTCTGTTCTGTATCAGAATTCCACAAGAACTCTGCAGGACCTCAAAAGACGCAGGCTGGACCTTCGCAAAGAGGGCAATGCTCTCATTGACTTCTTTTGTGAAGACAAAGACAACTTTAAGCTTGATGAATGTTTCAGGATCTTCCAGGATTTCTGTCTTAAGTTCAAAAAAGCAGTGAAGGTATTACATTTTTTATGGCATGAATTAAATAAATATGAAGAAATAATATTAATGAAAGGATATTAATATTAATAAAATATCCTATACTCATGTACTGTGTTGAACATAAACAATTTATTAAAATGCAATAGTATTTTTTCAAATGATTTAAAATATTAGGATGTTTTGTGTATTTGTCCTGTTCCCCAAGGACAATTCCGATCGTGAGCTGAAGGAAGAGGCGAGGCAGCGGCGGCTGAGGGAGTTGGAAGAGCGCCGCTTTGCCTGGATGGCCGGCACTGCAGGAGCCCAGTCTGGCAGCGGGGGCTTCGGCCGCAGCAGCAGCGAGACCGACGTGGACACCCTCACCAAGGAAGGCCTGCTGGACTTCCTGCTCCAGTCCAGGCCCCATAGCCCCCACAGTCCCCTGGGGCGCTCAGCAAGCGCTCGTCGTTATCGCCATCTTACCACAGCGGACCGGAACCTCCGGGGTTACCTTGAGCTGCTTTCTGGCACGAGTCCCAGTGTCACAGACTATACCAAGTTCAACAGTCTGCCGCGCTCGAGCAGAGCTCATCAGAGAAGGACAATGGCCTGGCTAGCAAATCAGGACGACAACCGCGAGCTTGAGCCTCACAATCACCTGCTCCAAGAGAGGCAGGCTTCCTCTCCAGAGACAGAGCCAATTAGCCCACTGGCCAGGTACTCAACACACTACAGCGCAAAAGATGACCCCTACGACAAGAATCACAACCAGTACTCAAGTCTCTCTGAAGGTGGGCTCTCCCCCCATAACATGAATGTTTTTCAGAAGACACCTAGACAGGGTGTGGGCCACATGAATGTCAGTGTGGAAAGACACACGCTGGTCACTGGTCTCCAGCCATTTGATTTGTCATGCCCAAGCAACAACAACAACAACGACCGGCTGAACAACTACAAGGACGTGCTAGTCACTGAACTAGAGGAGAAGGTGAGGAGCACACCCAAGAGCCTTGTCCTGGACACCCCTCCATCTAGCAAGAGCTCAGAGGAGGCATCAAAACCTGATGCAGGGTGGGAGAGCAAAACTGCCTTCTTGCAGCATGAGGAAGAAGACGACAGCACTGTCTCTTCCACGACATGTGACACACCCCTTCCTCTAGACCCCTCCTTGTGTGGGAACAAGCCTATGTTCCATGTGTTGGACTACACCGAGACCGACTGCTCAGTCATGCTGGACTTCTCTGAGCTGGAGAGCTCCCCGGTGATTCGTGAGGGCATGGGATTTGACCCCAGATTGCCTGGAAACTTTAGATTTCCCAGAGATCCAAGCTCGCTGTCCTCAAATATAGAATCCACATCGACCAATGATCAGTCCATGTCTACTGAAGACCCACCTGCACCCAGTTTGTGCAGCCCAGCCTTGGGGACCCAGTCTGGTTCATGTGACGAGCCTGACGCTGACAGTGTGAACCTAGCTGATGACAGGAAAGTGGATGAGAAAGCTGTGCAAACATGCAGCCCCAAACTTGCCCCCAAAACCAAGATGTCATCCAAAGCCTCCACACCCCAAAACCTCGGCCGTGGTCGCTCTCCTAGGACCCTGACTTCCTCTGAGAACCAAGCCATGCGCAAGGTAGTACCGATCACAAAAGTTAACCGGTCATTTAGTAGCACGAGGAAGGTTGAGAGGCAACCTTCAGGATATGAGAACTTTGAGATGAGGCGCCCACTCCGTGACCAAAGCACTCCGGCTAGAAGGGGTGTTGAGAAGACTCCTCGACCCGCTCGCCATTCTAGTCTCCCGCCAGAGGACTCCAGTGGAGGAAGGGGAAGTATGCCCAGTTGCAGCATTACTCGGTGGGCAAGGGACCCCACTCCACGTGGGTCTGCCTCCCGCAAGCCAACTGCCAAACCCTTGCGGAACGTCCCCAAGCCCGCACCAGAAGAGAAGATGTGTCGCTCGGCGATGAGGGCACTAGCACAGGCCCAGGCAGCAGCAGAAGGTACTACTTCACAAACATCCACCAGTGGCTCAAAACTCATCTCTCCATTGCCCAGCTTTGCCCGCAACACCATAGCATCCTCCTCCAGGACAAAGAAAGAGGTGCCCATGCCATCCAGCCCAGCAACCCCAGTCAGGAGTGCCACTTTAGGCCGGACCGGCTCTCAGAAGGCGGTGAGCAGTGCTAAGGGTGAGGCGCTGGGAGGGGGGCTTAGTCCACAGGTCGAGGAGAAGGCCCCGGGCTCCCTGAGGCGAGTGCAGAGTGTGAAGGCCTCAAGCCGGAGTGCCCAGCGCAGTGACACCCCACCACCACCCATCCGTGAACGCTCACGCAAGAGCAGCAATTTCTCTGAGAAATCTGTGCAGTCTTCCATCTGTAGCAAGACTCTAAAGCCCTCGTGGAAGTGAAATAGTTGGCAACCTTGAATATCACATCAATCAATGTTTCTTCAAAACTGACCTTTGATTTTATAACTACTGTGTCTCTTAAGCCTTACCACTGAATGTTTCTTTGAATACCTTTGTGTTGCTGTAGTAAGTACAGCTCCGTGAAGGGAGCAATAGAATGACAGCATTGACATCAGGACGTATCTGAAGGCCTTTACCCACTGCCTTGATGATTTTTCCTCAAGCAGTTCATCTCATATTTTGTCATTTGTTAGTGGGGCCATTTGTATGTAATTGGATGTCAGTTATTACTTTTTTGGCACATAGTTAGCTGTCTCACACATGCAACAAATTGTCTTTAAAGCTACACATTAGCTGTAAAATAACTGACTTGCATGGCATATACAATTGAACAGCTTTAAGCGTTGTCTGTGTCAATACTGAAAGACTGTGTTATTGACAGTACTTTTCAATTGCTGCTAATTACTCTGCACATTTAGATGGCACTATATCTTTCAGGGTTCAAGCTTTTCAGAATATGCCTTGTTACTTATGTTTTACAAAATTTTTACTTTGCTGCCTACCTCTTTGAGTCTGTCCTTTTAAGTTGCTCTGCAGAAGGTGCAGGTTTGGGAGGTCCAGCATGTCTTGCAATCTGTAGTCTATAAAATACTCTATAATAAAAAATATTACATAAGCATACAGACTAGTGTATGAAATCAGTTAAAGGTGCAAAGTTTAGTTTTAGCTGTAAAAAGGAAAATAGATAGGGTTCCCAGATTTAAACAGCTATAATGCTGTAGGCATGATGTAAATACATTTTTTCAGTATTTTTGCATTCTGTTTCTTTGTTTTTTGCCTTCTCACTGCATTGTTTAAATTTAATGTGTAGATAAATTTAAACAAACAAAACAAAGACACAAAGATATATAGAATGTACAGATAGATTGTGAAATACTGTTGTTTCCTGGACTTGCATTTTCATTTTTGTTAACAAAACTGCACTTTACACCTTTAAAATGACTGGATTATATTGCAGCTCTGTTGTACCTCTTTCGATGTGGTGTCTTGTATTTATGTTAGCAATGTCCTATATGTAGACATGATCTTTAGGTTGCATCCATTGTTCCAATGGAGAAGACAGATGCACAATGGAAATCTTTTCCACTATATTATATATATATATATTAGTCCTCGAGGTTTGAAAAAGAGAAGTAAATGTAGCCGTTCCATGGATGTAACTCCTAAATTTCATCCAAAGTAAACATGTTGGCATGGTAGTCCATGACAGTGCGTGTTTAGCAGCCTGACCCTTATGATTGTAGTTAGAGTATGCAGTTGTCTTCTCAGAAATTTACAGTGTGTGACGCTGTTACAAGTGATAATCATCAATGCTGGCATAATGCTGTAGTTTTTACAGACCTTGGAAATGCTTGCTTTGCCTCTCCTGCCTATTGGAAAGCATTGTGCCATATAGACTTGAAACACATGTAGTGCTTTACACTTTGCTTCGCTAAATGGATAACAGATCATGTTTTAATATGTAGTAGTTCTTTATGTCAAAACTTATAATGTAAATAAGAAAAGCCCACATCTTTCATACAATGCACCGGAAGGTAGAATGTTTTTAATCATTTACTTCTTCATCACAAATAGCTCTCTGAAATGTACATACTGCAAAAAATATTATTTTTGATCACAGATTTGTACATCATGAGCATTTGTAATGGGGTTGTCTTTGGCTGACTGACTTATTACTAGGCATAACATTAGTCCACCAGGTCATTATTTATATTGTATTATATTTATCTATTTTTGTTTGTTTTCTGTATTTTCATTAGATACTTGAAGATAATGTACAATTCAGGTCAGCTGACTGTATACCTATTTCTTTTCCTTGTTCTTTACATTGCAAGTATGTAACATTCTATGGTCCAAAGAAAATACATATGCCAGTGCAGTCACCCAGGTGCTCAAGAAGTAACCACTCAAGACAAAATCACTTACTCCGTTTACCTTAAGAGCAGAAAACTTGTACAACAAAACCATGTGATATACAGCTTTAAATACTCTGCCCCCCAGAAATACCAGCAACACAACAACAAAGCCACCTGCTGCTCTCTTTGGGAGAACTGTCTCCAACAAGAGCTAGCCTTCCGTCAGAGTTCCTCTTAACAGCTAGCCTTCCGTCAGAGTTCCTCTTAACAGCTAGCCTTCCGTCAGAGTTCCTCTTAACAGCTAGTCTTCTGTCAGACTGTTCAGTCGTGGTTCCTTTTATGCTCTTGCTCTTTTTTTTTCAATCCCATGCCCTTAACATACTATGATATCTGGAGGTAGCAAGTGATGCACCTAATATTACTAAAACACTATTGCATTCTACTGGAAATGTGAATATCCCTGAAATTCAGGAGCAGTCTTTACGGTAGTTTAAAGGTAACTATCATCAAAGTATCATATACCCTTGATGGGCACACTGTGCTAGTCCACTGCATATCAACCGGCCTTCTAGTTTTTTGTCACAAAGATGATTATTTGGTTGATCTGTGTTGGGTTTTTTTATGACTGAGTTCACGCAATCATAAAAGCAAACAAACAGGGTGGACCTCCATACTAGTCTTAATCTCTCTGAGACATTTAAATTTAAGATATAAATGTATATGTTTGTGAAACAGCAACTGAAAATGTTGACATAATCTTTTGGTTTTCATAGCTTTAGCTTTATTTTCAGGATGGTACACTTTTTAATATTTTCAATTAATGTCAGTCATTACCATCTCTGAGATCTAGTGAGCACTTTGACAAATGAACAGCAATTTAGTGCTAACCTTAACTTGAAAAGTCTTGTGTGGTTTATTTCACATGATCAGTAATTGGAATGTGTCTTAAAATGGCATTAATGTTGTTCTTAAAGACAGCAATGTTAAACATCAGATCTCTACACTGTTGCACGCTGCAGAAACATTTGTGCTGTGTTAAGAAATAAATAAACTTTTCCTGAGAAATACTTTTCTGTCTGTGTGTACATATATAGAGCATAAACATTATTATAGATTTTTTTAATATTATTGTCATGTGGTGGAGTCTGAGCATGTTTTTCTTGATGTTGACTGTAGGATGTGCTGTGTGCTGCTGGCCCTAGCAACAGCACAGAGTAGGCCCTCTGTGAGGCACTGGGGGAGTAACAGCAGCACACAAGTAAACAGCGGTGGCCACTACATAAGTCACTGTGAGGCAACTAGGATTTTATTGGCTTTGCTTGCACAGACAATCAAATGGCATTTTGAGACGTCTATCTGTGCATACAGTATTTGTTTTTTCAAAAGAAGTAAAAGAAGTTAAAATATAAGTACATTTTTTTGTTTATTTCTGGGGATAGATAACTCACTTCATTTACAGTTGTGTGCCATGAATTTCACAAAGTTTACGGCTGGGTTTCAGCCCCTGATGTGATGCTGGGGTGTCATTACTTTTTCTCCATGTTATACATGTTTCTTACCTCATGGGGGCAGCAGCACATGGACAGTTGATTATCTCTTGTGTGTTTTTCTGTGAGAGCACTTTTTGTAACATTAATCCAATTGGCATTATGTGTTGCCCCCTCTTTAATCAGTAAATAGTGTCAGATATTGATGGCAGATAATAGATAATAGTGCACAATGAAAATAATCCTACATGTTTTCTGTCACCCTCTTAATATGAGTTGGATTCAGCATTGGTCTCTGCAGGCTTCACGCATATGTACATTTATTGCTGTCAGCAATGACAGACAGTCCCCTATATGTTTGCCTTCTTATGGACAAGGCAAGTTACAGGTTACCAACTAGTTAATGTAGTTTTAAATACAAATTCAGGATTAGCAATAAGGGACAGACAAAACAATCAAAATGTTCTGATTAGAATATTCTGATAGAGGGGGTGCAGTGGCGCAGTGGTTAGAGCACCCAACCATGAACGGGCATTTGCCCATGGGGACCCAGGTTGGAGTCCGGCCTGCTGTCATTTCCCAACCCTACCCCGTCTCTCTCTCCCACTTACTTCCTGTCACCATCTTCACTGTCATGTCTAAATAAAGCCAATAAAGAATATTCTGATTGAAAGCAAATATAAAAACAATGCTTGAAGGAAACCTAAAATAATCAAATAAAGATGAAAAGGGCATGGTCTGTGTAGGGAAAGGTTTCTTATCTGATTTAAAGACTATGCCATAATATGAATGTGGCTCGGTGCAGCAAGTTAATTTACTCTCTACCACGAAACATCCAAGGGCAGACTGCTGGAGCAGTGCTGGGACTTGGACATGTCGAACCTGCTTCTGTCCGAGACTATAAACATTTGCTCAGTCCGAGTGATCTATGGATAAACTTTCTCTGCCTGTGCCTGTGGGATTACCATTAAATCCCCCTAATCTCTCGTGAGATGAGTCTGCTCGAAGCGTTGAGATAGTAGTCTCAGCCAGGTCTGCAAACCAAGGTGAAGAACTAATATTCCAATATTAGCTGAACTGACCAGAACAAAACAATTTATAGTTTTTATGAATTTACAGGGAACTGTGTGCAACATTGAGCAATTACAGGTAATCCTCAGACAATCCCTGCGTGTGAGCCTGGTGTTCTGTTGTTAAAGCTGTAAGATGCAAAGGACATGTAGCAGAAGCGGCACTGCAAGCAGGGAGCTAGAGTCTGGATAAGAGAGACACTTCATGCTACAGGTGAGTTTGATATCATTTCATGTAGTTGTATACATTAAACAATTATTGTCTTTCCCTCTCTTTATACATATTCACATATATGCACCAATGTCTCCTACTATGTTTGACTGTTGAGTCCATTCTTAAGACTTTAATGGCCATCTTTATTTTCCACTGGTCTGTTTAGGCACACTGTAGTGTTCTGTCTTATAGGATTATGAAGTCTGCCATGCATTACCAAAGTGCTGACATCCTTATGTATTAAATAAATAATCTAAAGGCAATTACGTAATTTCGTGTTTTCATTTCCCCTACTTAGGCTGTCATGTTACTTTCTGTAAGACAATAACATGAATGTACAAAAAGTAAATTCAGACATATTTTCTACCTGGTATATTCCAGTATTTAAAAGCAAGTTGCTATGATGTTAGCTGACTAAAACATGGTGATATGAATCCCCTGTACTATAGATTTACTGCTTTCATCCAACCTGTGTGTATTGCTAAAGCATTCTAGGAACTCATGAATCAGCAATACACAGAGAGTGTGCTGACTGTTTGCATTAGCTTCACCTGTTTATACCTAAATTATGGAGACAGAAATTGACTATTATAAAGAGACAAAGATGAGGGTTTATTTAGAATACAGAAGAGTGCCACTGCTGTAATTAAGTTACAATTAAGTCATTCTTATTGTCCTAATTGAGTGTTATTGGGTGTTCAAGCCTGGTAAAGCACTTTAGTCCAAACACAAAAAATACCCACTCTTTGCCATGTACTGGTTTGCTGCAATGTAATGTTCATTCAGAACCATGTTAGCAGGGGGTTTCTATACCCCACTTGGCCAGTGGATTAAAGAGCGGAGGTCAGAAGCCGCAGTGATTAAACTTAATAGGCTCAATTGTTGGGGCTGCTGAAGATTTTCCCTTCAGGAATCTCAGGGAAACTGTTTTAGACCTCCAAAATGTGTCTCCTTAAGACCATGCATATTATTGGTGTCCTCAAAGGACCCCCTGGTCCATTAGTGTGTGTGTGTGTGTGTGTGTGTGTGTGTGTGTGTGTGTGTGTGTGTGTGTGTGTGTGTGTGTGTGTGTGTGTGTGTGTGTGTGTGTGTGTGTGCGCGCGCACGCGTGCTGGTGTGTGTACACGCATGCATCATATCCCATCCATCATATTTATGTATGGCATGTTTTAACCACTTCTGTCTTGGATTGCAGATCAGTGGCTGACGTAAGAGGTTCCTGACATTCTCTTTTCAAAACACTGCTGTCCCTGAGATAGATTCCTGAACAAAAAAAGATTACAGATTAAACATGGGGTAAGTAACAACAAATAATTGCTACTAATTGTATAAACTTGTATTGCAAAGCTACTAATTGTATAAAAAGGTGCATCTTATTGCACTTTTCAGAATTTGAGCTGTCGGAAAGCAGCATTTGTCAGTTTTTACTCCAGGTCTCGACTTCAGTAGATAGATAATAGCTAATAGCAGGTGCCAGTAGCAGGTGTCCCTTGCAGGGCCATTGTGTTTCATGGGTATTTATCCCACACAAAAATGATTCCTGTTATGAAAAAGGGCTGTCATTCCTAATAAGTTTGTGTTAGTTGCCCCAAAAGTGTTAAAATAAAATTAAAATTATTGGTGTATGAATTTCTGTGTGGACTGACCTAGTGCATTGAAAGCTCAACAAAAGGTACAGCTGTGATTAAACTTTTGTTTTCAGACTTCTTTCCCACAGAATGCAATGTAGCTCTGTGGGTGAGAGTGGTGTTCACTCTCTTCTGATAATCAGTCTGTGTGTGTAGGGATGTGGGTGCACGTATTAAAACCTAGCTCAGTTACAACAGTATAGGCTATCAAAAGAAATCTGGGATTAAAAAGGGATGCACATAGGCCTAATGCTCTACAGCCCACCCATACGCCAATTTCAATGGCCCTTTTTTCTTTCGCTTTTTTATTATTTCTGAAAAGCTTTTCATGGGCTGATGCATAATGTATAGTTGCTTCGGTAACAGCCTCCCCAAGGAAAGGGAGGGATAAGGGAGTTCCCTTGGCAACGCGGTCCATGCAAAGCGTCTGATGCTCAAGAGAGGCGGGTGGAATGAAAATGAGGGTGCACGTTGAACAGTTTTTTTTTTTGTTTGTTTGTTTTTAAATGTGTATCACATTTAAGTGACAAATGCTGCAGAAACAAGCCAGAAGCACTCATGGGCACTGGTGTAATTCAAAACATCTCACCAAATATTGATGGCATCCTGCATGTTTTCATTTGATCACTCAAAGCTGGTCCTAAAGTGATTTGTTAAGTTCGTGGCAAGTCTATATTTTGTATGAAAATCGTTATCAGGCAGTGGGCTACTTTTTCCTCAACAGGAGTGGAATTATATTGGACTTTATGAAGCCTAGAAAGGAAAAACAAATTCTGTCATTCGCACACGTGCAGAACAGTTTTTTTCCCCCTAAGAAGTGATTGAAATGCACTTGGAGCATAGCCTGTTTTCCACAGACACAAAACTGAGCTATCCTACTAATGGTTTTAGTGCTTTTTGCTTAGATCACATATTAACATACATAATTGACAACGCTTTAAAATCAGTTTGCACTAATGCATGCTGGGGGACCGTCCTTGTGCAAGCTTGCCTAGGCTTCGTGTGACTGCAGTAAAACCACTGTGAAAGGACAGCATTCTAGTGTGCTCCGTGCACGGATGAAAGTAACAGCCTCTCTTTCTAGTTCTCTGTTTCTTGGCTGCATATCAAGTAGCACGTATAACCTACGAATATAGCATTTTCTAAATACCATCTGCTGCCCCACGTAAACTCAGGGAGGAAGGACAGGACACTGGACTGAGTAAGTAGCCTAACGCTAGTTGTTCTTTTTGCTTTCCCCTAAACTCTAAACGTACTGAATTTAGAGAACGACCGAACCGAGGCATATCTGCCTGCACAGATTGGTCAACTGATAATTAATTTATGTCTCAAGTTTCAATCTCAGCTGACTGCTGGTGACATGCCGCTGTTAGTTGTTTCACTCATGCTTAGATTCCGACGCCATGCTGTAATGTTACTTTGTAAACGTCTGAAAGATGTTGGACGTTAAGTAGTAGGTGTGTCCTAGGTCCTACAGTACAGTTTTTGCTCTAACCACCTCTCACGTCCTAGTTTTATACATGCATGCCAGATGGCGAGATCTTCTCGGCTCTTTTTACAAAGTAAAAAGGATCTTTTACGAAGGCCCGTTTTCTCAGTTGAGAAGACTGTTGCACTGTGTGACCCTGTTATGCAGTCCTGAGGGCTATAATCAGCTGTTGGTCATTCTCACACTGTTTCCAGCCAGTACATCCATGCACACATTCTCATGGACAAAGAAATCAGTCCTTACAGTGAGCTACACTACAGCAAAACTAGACAAAAAGCTTTTATATTAGACTGAAGATCTGTATTGTTATTAGCTTAGGAATGCCCATAATATAAATGAACATTAAGTTGGTTTAAGCTGATAGACTGTTACTTCTGTTACCATAAATGCTGCATCCTAGACAATCAAGCTCTGTCTCAACCTGCAACTCGGCTCAGCTGTTCCTAATTAGTAACTACAGTAACTGCTCCCACTGGAAAGTGTTGTTGGACCTGCTATGGTCCTGATGTGAGTAATATCAAAAACTACTGTCCTCCTCTGTTACTTTGAACCTAGGGTTGACATAGTCCTCCATGTCCAATTTTTTTTTGATGGATCATTAGACTCACTACTGAGCTAACACTTTCAGGCTGAGATTTGACATGAATCAAAGTATGTGTTTGTACAATGATGTACTGTGTGGGCCTGCAGTCATAGTGTGAGAATTATTTATTGTGGTAAACATTAGATTGTGTGTAGGTCCTGTTTCCACCTGAAAGATTGTGTTACAGAGGGCTGTGAAAACATTAAGATGTCTTGTTGAATTTGCAGGTACAGAACTGTACAAATCTATTAGTATTAACTAGAAAAACCCATGACATGTTTTTATTTTCAGAGGCAGGACAAAGATGTAGTACAATAGTGCATTTATGCATTCAAGTTTTGGTTCTAGTCTCTTGGGTCAGTGGGGTCCACGTGTGCAGTGAAGCGCTATTGCATAAGACTTTCCTGTTGGATGGGAGCCCATTTTAATTCCTTGAGTAATGGCAGGCTGACGAAAGCAGAAAGTTTAAGTGCCGCCAGAGATGCAGGCTTTGTTCCCTCTGCAGTGATGGGTGATGTGGGATAATTGTTACTGCAGTGCAGTGTTGCCCCAGACAGTACCAGTTATTATTTTGGGCACTCAGAATGTAATGCAGGGTTTAGTCATCACAAAGGCTTTTTATGGCCTTCCCTTTGATCAGCCTGTCAGGTACTGCAAACATGCACCAAACACTCTTTCAGCTTACATCCATATGGAGTTAAGAAATATTTTTTGTTATGAAATGTCTGTTGTCTCTCAGCCATCTACTAATTGTAGTGGAATTCTAGAAGGAGTGCAGAGGCCCTAGTCATCATTAGTTAGCATCAGTGTACTGTATAGATTGTTTACAGTTGGTAAAGTATTATGTATCATTATTGCATAATAAAATGTGATCATCGCAGATGTTCTTTGGTGTGAGAAAATAAGCTGTGAACAATATGTGGTAGGCAGTCAAAAGTTGACAACCTCTTTGCTGGCAGACCATTTCATCTGTTCACACACGAGAATGATACATTCTCTCTCCCTCTTATAGCCTGTCTCTGACTTTGTCACACCCTCTCAAAGAATGTCTCTCTCTCACACATAAACACACACACACACACACACACACACACACAAACAGAGAGAGACAGAGAGACAGAGAGACAGAGAGACAGAGAAAGAAAGAAAGGTGGGGGGAGTGAGAGAGTGGTAAAGACAGAGAGACAGAGACAGAGAGACAGAGAGAGAGAGAGACAGAGAGACAGAGAGAGAGGCAAATTACAAAGTCTGTCTGAATTGTTTTTCATTGATTTGTGGGGCTTTTCCTACTCCCACCAGCAGAGGATGTCAAAGTGAAGTAAATATCCTGCTGGGCACAATGATGGCTTACTTGTGCAATGAAAATCAACGCTGTTGTGTTTTACATGCCTGTAAATATAATTACAATTGACTTTTAAGTGTCTTTAGTTTGTCATTGTTATGTTCACTTTTTTTTTTTTTTTTTTAATTAAAGTTTTATTAACTATACTATACAGGACAGATGTTTAGTCATAGACTTTGCTGCCATACAAACAAAGATAGGTAAAGTGTATGCTAAAAGCCATACTTGTTTTATATTGTCTCTAAACTGGAAGAAATCATCATGGTTTAACCATACACCACATTTTTTCTCTGATGTAAAGCAGACCATATTGGTATTCCACGTTTATATTTTAAATGAATTTACAGATCATATGTAAGTTCAAAATGCAAACTGCATCATTGAGTGGCATCCTGTTTTTGTCCAAAATGGCAATAGGTGCCAAGTCCTTTTTATTGTTCTTCCTCAGCCTTGACAACTCGCTATGGAAACAGAAAAATCCATCACCTTGTCAGGGCTCCACTGTGCACTGGAGGTTATTTTTATCCATTTCTGGTCACTTTCTTATTCTTTTTTATTCTCTCCTGCTTGTTGGTATGTTTGTTTGTTTTACATCTATCAATAAAATATTTTTGACTGTACACATAACTTCCATTAACATTACATTAACAAGGACAGTCAAATGACAATCATAAGACTACAGACTTTACCAGTTAGTGTGATGGTGTATTTCAGCCAATATGTCAGATTGTGCCATAGATGTTTTTTTCCTTGGTTTGTTTCGACTTCCTGGAAAGCCAACATTGCTTACAGGATATTTTTAGACAAGGTGAACCGTTACCAGCTCCTCAGAGTGAGCTTTGTGTGACTCAGCGATTACCAGTGGCTGCTGGGACAGTTAGCCAGTCCATGTCTTGCGTGCAGGCCCATAGGCAGAGTGCCAGAGCAGTCAGCCATGATTGGCACTGTGAAAGGAAGCCTGGATAGCATCCCTTTCTGTTAGTCGTTAGGCATGTTTTTCATCAGTGGACCTGCCTGTAAATATCAAAATGGCCCATTGTATATGAAGTGCATCTTTCTCTATACTTTTCTATACTAATTGGAAAGTATCTTTTTGTGATGGCAGGCAGAGGATGCACACAGTCTTGTTCTGCTTAGTAGAACTAGTACTTGAACTGGGATCCTCGTAGCTAGATGGGCACCAAGTCATGATAACCTTCTTTTTGATCTTGCCAGCATGAAATGATTGCATCAAGATGGTATGACATATTTATGTAGTAGGCTATGCAAATACTTTTGCTGTGATCTTCAAACCTCTGTCAGACAGCGTATAAAATCCATTATCAATGTGTGTCACACTACTGCATTAATAAATAAATAAATAAATAAAATAAAAATATATATAGCCTATATGGAAAAAAGGTATCAGATAAATATTAAAGTCATAAGTGTATAGGCTATGTTGCTGTACAGTTATTCATGTGGTTTCAAACTAGGCAAATGAATAGATCATTGTTCACTACAGATATAAATGCTGTACGTTGTAGCTTCTGACCTCTTGCCCTGATCTAGGGTTAAAAGCCTCCCAAGGTTGCCGCCTACAAGCTGTATGGATTGTAGTGATTGGACGCCACATTATAATGACAGCACCCTCCCCCTCGTGTTGCAGTGACAGCTCGCGCAATCCGACGTTTGTATTTGGTAGGACGAACATTGTATAGAATGGAAACAATTGATTTTTAACAGCTTGTTCTCACAGTCTTCCTTGTTATACGCAACGGGATTGCTAGAAAGTGCAGCAATGGAGTTGATGTAAGTGTTTACTTTTTTAATCGGGATGGGAAGAGGGAGCATCTCCGGTGTTTTCTCTTCACAGCTGATAGATAATGGTGATGGCTTGCACCGTAGGTTACACTGTAAACTATCAAGGGGATCACCTCCAACGTGGTAGTCTCAATGATTTAGCGATCATTGTGTGTTGTGCAAGCTGTGCGTCTCTTTGTAACGAAGCTCCCAAATCAACAGGAAATCACAACAGTTTCGCTGAAGTTCTGTAAAGCTCGGATACCAGAATGCGTCAGTCCTTTTCCTGACATGCAACAAGCTTTCGTTTTTAAAACATAGTTCAAATGCAAAAAACAAACGACCGATCTCATAGAGATTGTTGATAACCATACGTATTTACGTATGCCTGTAGCATTACTCAACGCTTCCATTCAAAGAGTCCATAATTCCATTCAAAGAACATAACTTGATAACTGTACGCAGCCTGAAGGGTTCGGATTAACATTTTGGGTGGATAATCTGGTTAGTTTACATTAAGTGATTCGTTCTATGCATTTCCCCAATTACAGTTGTAGCAAATACGATTTGATTTGCTATGTATATAGGCTTAATAAGTTTCCAAATGTGTTTTCGCTACAATAGCGCCAATTTCAAATATAGATTTGAAATGTACTTCGCATCAATTAATGTGTTGGGGTACATCAGTTATGTCGCTTGTCTAGCTATAAACGGCAGAATATGCCATCATTTAATGTTTATCATATGTATATAGCCAACATGCCATCTGTTTGTGGTTCTCCTTAAAGCCACCTGAACAAAAACATTTTTATTTTTGTCTGAGTCCATAATATATGGTATAGGCCCTACTTTAAGCCAGTTTGCTTAGTGGAAATGAGTAGACTTACTTTTTAAGGCAAACAAGAGTTTCCACGTATGCAAGATTATACAGTTCTCCATGGTGTAGGTCACCATGACATTATCTCTGTGGACAGACTACAACTGACGCCCACACAGGGACACAGTCCCCTAAGATATGAGTGAGCAGAGTGTGTGTGTGCATTTGTGGACCAGAGAAGGGCATGAAAGGCTCTGTGTGTGTGCATACACACATTTGTGTGTGTGTGTGTGTGTGTGTGTGTGTGTGTGTGTGTGTGTGTGTGAGTGAGAGAGAGAGAGAGAGAGAGAGAGAGAGAGAGAGAGAGAGAGAGAAGAGAGAGAGAGAGAGAGAGAGAGAGGAGAGAGAGAGAGAGAGAGAGAGAGAAACATCACTATGAGAGAGAGAGAGAGAGAGAGAGAGAGAGAGAGAGAGAGAGAGAGAGAGAGAGAGAGAGAGAGAGAGAGAGGAGAGAGAGAGAGAGAGAAATTACAAAGTCTGTCTGAACTGAGAGATGACAGGAAGGCTGTATGTACACTTGCATGCTTGTATTAATTGCAGATGCATGAGGCATGTTACACACATTGGGGGTGGGGGGCATGCCATCATTTGCATTCTTTGTATCCACAGCATAATTCACTTATCAGCCAAATCGTTTTTCACAGAATCTGTGCCTTTTTGTATAGCGCACATAAGCACATAAGCCATCATTTTGAATTCTTTCCTGTATAGCAGATCTGTAAGTGGTCATATTGTACTCCCTGCAGCATGAAGCAACAATTCACACATCTGTCAACACCCTGCTTCTGCTACCCTGAAAAAAATGTGATTGTCCTAATTTTTTTCATTTGCATGCAGGGCGGAAATAAGGTGCAGACAACACAGTATTTTTATTCCCCCACAGCAAGTTTCAGCCACATCCTCACGTCAGGGCCTCCCCATCTGACAGCCTCTGTGGTCTCAAGGGAGGAGTCTTAGTGTCAGTCAACACAAGAACAGAAGAGCCAAACTGAGATGTAACAACTTAAAGTATAGCTGGACAAACATGAAATATCTGCAGCATTATACTTACAATTAAAATTGTTGACGGCAGTGTTAATATTGTAAAATATACTACCTGATCTGTGCTGATAAGCATTTTGTCTTTTTTTAAGAACTTAGTTGTAGTTGAGGTGGAATACAGTTACAATTTAGCCACAGTTAAATAAACTTTCACCCCAGTCCATGTATTTAAGGAGCTGCAGCATAGAAAATGCAGTGGAAATTTGAAGACCTTGTAAGGTTGGTGACCACAAAATACAACTAGCAGCTTTACTATTGTGCAAGATATTCTGAGGAAAGTTCTGCAAAGGCATTTCTTTTGGTCTATAATGGATGCTGTAGCTGTCTGCACCAGTAGGCCAGCAGCTGGGAGAAAATGAACACCATTCCCCAAGATTAGGTCACCAGAGCAGTCGATGCCATCTCCATTAGAGCCTTTGTGTTTCTACAGCCTTCATTAATCTGAATAGCTTGTCTGTGTATGGGTAACAAAGGCTTGACCATGACTGTATTTGACCAGCAGTAGCCTTACTGGGGTCTTCAACGTTTATTTAAAAAGCTGTTCTTACATGCAGTCGTTTGCAGTTTTTTCTCGTTGCCGCCATGATGAAAGTCCAAACAAGTTGATTGTACTACCTCTCCTCCTATTCTTCCTGCTGGTTCGTGTTCGTCAATCGACCTGTGCAGACTTTCATCATGGCGGCGATGAGAAACTACAGCAAGGTACTGCTTGTCAAAACTGTTTTATTAATAAATGTTGTGTACACTTACAAAGTTCTCAGTGCCTCGTTTTTAATGTCAGGGCCTTTGTTGTACTACCCATGGAGTGTGGAGTTTCTTCGAGCTGTTTTAAGGGTTTAAAAATAGCGTAGCCGTCACGCTTCGTCTAAGGGCACCTACCACTTCCATTGTTAGCCTTCTGGGACAAACGATAAAAAATAGTGAAACTCTGAATGCAACAGGCTAAATCAATTTTGCTCCTCCGTACACATACCAACTCGGTATGATGTTTTAACATGCCAATTTTCATTTTACACCAAAGTTCTCCTTTAATGCAATGTTAATTCAGTTTAATGGTATCCTGCCGTTTTCTAAATTTGAAATGATCTACGCAGACAGATTTCCTGCCATGTACATCTCCACACCACCGCTCTGGCTATATTTCTGAACTTTATATGAAGTCTAAATGTACAAATGGGTTATGTCTTGTCATTGTATAATGCATCTGCTATCTGATCAGTCCATGTGTTTTCTGGTTAAAATAATTTATGCAAGATATATGGGATCACATTCTTCTGAAAGTGAATGGACTTTAATTGTATTTGTCTGTCTCCCCTTAAGTTTATTGTCTTATCATTGTAAACTGTAAAGTAGCTGTCTGTTTTTAATATTTTTTATCCATTTAGACTAATGATAATTGTGGTAATGGTGGTGATCTTAGAGTGGAGCCTGAGCTTTCACTGTTTTTTAGAGGCAAAAGGCAAACACAACACATACACACTGCTTGCACCTGTGTGGACCAGTGACGAGTAGTATTATTCATTCAGTCTCAAGGACCCCGCTCACATTGCCTTTGGGTTGTGCAGTAGTTGTTTCGTAATGTTCTCTAGCCGGTGCTGTATGGAGTCTTGTCTTAAACATTAAGTTGTGCATTTGATTTACCACTATGTTTACATAGTGTCACACGGATGTAAATTCAGTTGCAAATGAAGAGTTCCAAGTGTCACTGTGAACAATACTGTCTTCTCATCTCCCCATAGTGTTCTTTGCTGTTTTTTTGCAGCATATGATTTTGTGTGAGTGTGGGTTTGAGGGTAAGGAATTTATACATGTGTCTGGATCTAAATACGTGTGAGGTGAGGTAATTTGTGTTGTGCTGTGTGTGTGTGTGTGTGTGTGTGTGTGTATGAGAGAGTGAGAGAGAGACTCTAGGGTGAATGGTCCCTCATAAGGAGGCTGTCAGGATTCCTCTTTCCCATCCAGGGCCTCTCTGAGGCCTTGGAAATGTTTTGCCTGGGGCCAGGGCTGGCTGCATGTGTGCAGCCTCCATCAGATGGGACACAGCTGCATGTGAGCTGGCCACGGTGTGATCACACCACTGACGTATTTAATAACCCCTCGGCAATATTTCAGCCATGCAATGATGTATCTCCTGCAATGCAATGGATCCCCCCAAATGTTCACCTCTTGTTTACGTTTTTAACAGTGGTCAATGGTTGGCAAACATCATTGGTATGGCTGTTGTCACCCCGTTGGCGTGACAGTAGCTAAGGCCTTGGCAAAGCAAAATAGCTGACCTCAGTGCTCTGGAAATTACTGCAGTGTTGGAGAGTTAGCTTTGCATAGCAACACAGGACAGGACAGTCGTTATGCTCAGTCCTCTGAAGGCCTATGAAGGCTGTATTTGGATTTATATAGAGAGGGGTGAGTACACATGTTAAGTCATAATGCCTTGCAAAGACAGATGTGTAACAATGTCGAGCAAAGCTGAAACACTAGCACTAGGAAAGAACTGATTTTAGTGGGAAAGTGTTTTTTCTTCATGTTACATGAGAAAAGGGCTCGTCAGCCTTTCTCACAGTAAAACTGCAAGGTGTTGAATTGCATGTTTTGATAGAATATAGCAAAGAGAGCAATGGTGTTTTGTTTGGGTTAGTGATGAAGAGCCATGATGTCTTTGCTTTTATGTATGTGTGTTGTAACTTGTCCATATTTTACAGTCAGTTTGTAGTGTATTCCTGCTATCCATCTGAAAGCCTGTTAAGTGCATGTTATTGAAGCGAAGCTCCCCATCATCCATGGGGTGACTTTGCACATGTTGGCTCGAAATCAGAAAGGATTTTCACTGAAGCTGATTGTACCCTTTTTAGTTTCATTGTCCCTTTCTTCTTCTCTCTCTGCCTCCCTCTTACTTTAAAGGCTAAATAACAGCAGCGCACAGAGTCTAACTAAGCAATGATGTAATACTCAATCTGGCATTTGAGAGGGAAGGGCAGATGTCATGCTGGAGACCTCTGGGACGGGGCTTTCACACAAGTTCAGAATGAATTATTCAGAGGGAGAAAAGTGACCTTGATGATAATAATTGCATTTCTGAGCTATGAGGTCACAGGATGATGTGCTTTATCTTGCTCTGTGAATGGCTGCCCTGATGCTCCACAGACTTAGCCTCTCAGTCATTTTGCACAGCATAGACACTGTCACCTCACTAAGACTGGACGTGCTTTACCACTCGTCATTGAACATGCTTGGAAGATGGAAGATTTGTCATCCAGTTTGTGCAAATCACAGACAGAGCAAGTGCTTAATATGGACAGAGTGCACATTATTAACACAGTAATCTGGTCACAGTAGTTTCACAAGTAACCTTTTCTCCCATTCGTATTCATATAAAATCCATAACTGATGTGTAAAAATAAAGATTTTTCTTCTAGGTTATAATAATAGTTTGATCTTAATAGTGTGCTTTAAAAGATCTTAGACATGTCTAAAATTGAGTACTTGTGTATTTACTATTTAATGCAAAAATATTGAGTGTACCTCAAGTACCCGGATGGTGGACTCATAACAGTGGGGAAGGCTGCACATTTTTCGCACTCAGTGGCGGTCATCTCGACTATGTAACAAAAGGGGAAGACTTTCTAACTCCTAAAACCACTGCAAAACACATTAGTCATGTAAGTTACAATATTAGGAGTTGACACAGTATGTGTGTGTCTATGAAAAATTATTTTATTATTGCGTATTGAACTGTGGTCAAATGTTGCATTCATCATTTCTGCGCAATAAAATGTTCCTCATTTCCACAAAGTGCACAACCTGTGTGTGCAGCGTAAGACAGAACTAAACCCTCAAATGTCGTGCACTGTACATGTAGGTATGTAGTGCACACAGTGCGCTGTAATGAAGTGTACTTTTGGTAGTGCCTGATTTGAGACAGAGCAGTGGACAGAAAATTGTGCCCAAATTAATTTGCCAATAATTATAGTATCCATTAAATGTAATTTTCTTAAAAGACGGTACAGAATTGCATGTTATGCAAGTTCTTAGGAAGATATTCAGTTGTGTTTGCAAAATCAGAAACCTGTTCCTAGCTTATGTAAGTGTTTATTGCCTCTGGCACTTGTTCAGGTCTGGTTAAGTGAGTTTCAGCTCTTGTATGAGCTGTCACAACACACAGAAAACTGTCAACGATACCGTGAGAACACACTGTTGGTGTATTAATGCTGTACTATTATGGCCTGGCTGTGAGTGCTGTTTGTTGTTTGTTGCTGGATGTGATGTTTTTTTTGTTGTTTTAATTTGTATAGTGTTTTAGGTGTTATTCTCTTTAATTTGATCTTTTTTTTTACTTGAATAATGGTAACAGTGGTCCCCTTCCGTGGAAGGCTAATTGTGGTGGTATGGCACCTACAAATCTAATGTGTTGTCCTGTGTTGCAGTGACTGTAATGGATTTTTGGAGGTCTGGTTAGAGCTCATGCAGACTGTGCAGGAGTATTATTACTTCTGACAGGAGAGACTGTTTTAAAGTACAAAAAGGGCTGTGGATTGTGGGAGGTTGCCAGGGAGGTTGCCATCAGACCAGAAAGGGGTAAAGTCTTTATCTGTTGCTGTGGCAACAGTCACTTTCTGTTTGTTTAGTTGTATGTGTCTTATTTGCTTGGTCTGTTATGCCTACGTTCTGTGCAACATTAATTCTTAAATTACGTTTGTTATGATTTTGTGATATATTAAGGGGTCTCTCTCTCTCTCTCTCTCTCTCTCTCTCTCTCTCTCTCTCTCTTTGGCATTAGTGCAGTGAGTCAGCAAGGCGATGCTTGCTGACAGTAACTACCCCCCCCCCACCCCATTCTCCCCTGCATCATTTCCCTGTCTGATCCTGTTCTGTCTTATCTTACTGGCTGTCCCCTTATCTACGCAAGTTACTGCCCGCCCTCTCACTCCAAATCTCTGTGCTGTGCTGCTGCTGCATCTCAGTCCCAGAATGCACTGCAGGTATGCTGTAATGACTTAGCATTGACAGAGCGGGAGGGGGGAGAGTGAGGGAGACTGGGAAAGAGGCAGAACTGGATGGAGAGAGAGAGTGAGCAAGTGTAGGGGGTGAAAGAGCAGAGGGGAGTTTGGTGAGCTGTACTTTGCCGGGGACCCAGACATGCCGACTGCGCTGCTGCTCTGTCATTAATTCTCATCTCTTCTCCTGATATGTGTGCCCCTCTGTGCTCGGGCACAGCAGAGTGTGAATCAGCTGACGCCTTTGTGATAACCTGTGCTGGGGCTTTTCCTGCTGAGGCAATGTGGGATGTTGTGTTCCGAGGATGACTGGGAGCTGGTAGGGCTCTGTTGGGTATCTGTGCGCAGAAGGGGTCACAGTCTGAGTGTGGTGCATGCATCTATGTTACTGTCATGTTTTCCGAGATGATAACAGCTCTCTGTTGAAGGTTTTTTTTATATATTTTCACACTTGGATCACTTAAAGGCGTTGGATGGTAATGTTGAATGATGTATATGCATACTGTGACATGAATATGATGCCATTGTATGCATTTTTTTCTGAAATTGTTGCTGTCTCTTACCATTCCTAAAGACTGTATATACGTAGTGATGGTTCTGAATCAGAACACTAAAGGGATGGATGTCATTTTAACTTGAGTGTGAAGTATTTTTTTATTTAAGGATCCCCTAGCTGCTGTTCCCTGGCATTATGTAACTTGTCCCATCTACGTGTGAATGAGAAATATGGTAATGGCCCAGGGATAATGTGGTTCTTCTTATCTGCTTGTCTATGAGATCCTGGTTGTACTATTTGTCTTTTATCACAAAATATGCAAAAAAAACTTGTACACAGTTTTTACCTATTTAGGTTATTTCTCAAGAAGTTAACAGTAGGCAGATTCAAGTTATTTTGTCATTGAGTGGGGGTATGTGTTATGTGAATGTTTGGGCACCAATTTAGTCTGGACCTTGGGCAATGCTGTGGCTTGTTATGCCAGAAAGTGAAAATAAGTGCACAAACTAGACCTTTTCCTATATGCCTTCGTAGCACTCTCGGCATTTCAGTTTTAGTAATTGCCTGTACTTACAAACACTCCTGCAATGCTCACAACCACCTGTTGAGGCAGCATATACCAAACCTGCACATAGCCCATTCATTTTAAGGAGGCCTGATCTCTAACTTGATTCCTTAATGATTTGTAAAAATGACTGTCACAAAATCACAATATTATACATTGTAACATATAACAGGCTTATGTTTGAAAAATTACATTCCTATTTCTTGCAAATCTAACTATGGTGTGCATGCTTGCCAAGCTTTGTCACATGACTTTGAGGATCCAGAAGTCCCATTAGTAGATCTGTTGCTATGGCAGTGATGCCATTTTATCGAGAGATCTTTTGGAAGATTACAACAGGTTATGCACTGCCCCCTGGGGATTTTTCTGCAGTGTTGTCTGTGTCCTGGTTCTCTGCCTCGCAGTGACCTGAGCAGGCAGGCTGACACACATTGCCTGCCCAGCTGCTGTTCTGCAGGCACCAAATGTCTTCCCTTGCTTGCTAGATGTCAATACAGCCATGCCACAGAACTGGGAAGATGTGAAAAGACATCTGCATAGTGCTGTTTATGATAGACTAGGCCTATCATTATTTTGGTTTCTTATAGTTATAGTTTTTATAGTTTTTGACATTGAATGAGCGATGGTATGGGCTCAGCGTCATGGATTTAGGTTAAGGGCATAGCCTAGCGGTGATAATTAAGGATGTCAACACAAAACACTGTAAGCTTAGATTTTGGTATTCAGTCAAGCACTCATAATTACAACACAAATGAATATGGTTTGAGGATGTCATTTAGTACATAAAATGTACATGCATATTCTACTAAATAATCTACTAAAAACCGTACTCTTGCATGCATTCATAGCCACAATTTCTAGCAATTTAATGTGTTAAACAATTATTAAATTGATGCAGTGCAATCAGGATGACTTGTATGATGCCAACCCAGCACTCTGGAGTGGTTATCTAAACTCTACATTGTAGAGTCTACATACTGTATACCTTGATGCCCAAGCTCATGTAGGGCATGTATGAATACATTAAATTATTCATATTGTTGAAGTTACTTAGAATAGAACACTGTGCTGTGGCTGCCTTCATATCACCATATGTCTTCTGATAGCTCAGCTTTTTCCTGGCAGTTGAGGAGCACTGGGCATGGTCTGTTGAAGTCTACTGAGTGTGATGTTTTGGTAATGCATGATGGGGCAGTGTTTTTGTCATCAAATATTTATCACTAGAAATGTTGTCTTAAAAGCAGGGAGGTCAGATCAATAACTAGGATGAGAAAGTGTGTGTAGTTTATGAAATTGTGGTATTGTTAGCATTAGTTGGTACAGTCCTTCTCTAAGAAGATAAACCCGCCATCCATGTTGTCCACCCTGACAACAGCCAACTGAAGGGAGGTATAGGGCACTGTTTCCCTGTCCAAAATGAGAAATGGGACAGAGTAATCCCCATGCACTGACTGCACTCCTGAAGTTACAGGAGTCGTCAAGAGTTCCATTTAGGACAAGACTAGTTTCATCACTCTATTTAACCAGCCTGCTATTGTGCAATATTAATTATATCCTCTTGCAGTTTCTGTCCAAGGGCATTTGCGGTACCTTTTAATGTAAGGTACTAGGGGAACTTACATGACTGATTAAGACTGCAAAGTGTGCTTGAGTTGCTACTATCTCCTGATTAAGATTTGTGCAAGTATTTGAACTGCATGATGTGTGTTGTAAAGTTGCTTCAGAGTACATGAAGAGGGCAGAGTGTATTGCTTCCTACTGGTCATATTGGATTTTGGGTTCCATTTCCAAACATAATTTCTTAGCTATTTAGACATCCTTGAGGGCCTAAAATGGCTCAGATGTCTGGAATGCCTGATCATGTGGGGGTATAGATGGGCAGTGTCTGAATGTGTTCATAGCAAAATAACAGAATGCAGCCTTCTCTCCCACATTTTTGTAGCACTCAATGAACATGACTGCTGTGGTATTTTCTGGACTCAGTTACTGGAAGTCGGGCTTGTGTGCCATGGCCCAAACCTGACCTCCCCAAACTCCTCATTTTCTCATTTTTGCTCTTTCTCTGGGTGCTTTCTCAGTGACCACGGTGTCTTGGTGAATAACTATTGAGTTAATGTGAGAACAAAACAGCAGAGTACATTTTATAAAGAACATAAAATAGTTGATCTGCATTTAACAGAACTCTTATTTAACAGAAATGGTGGTAAATGTTCGGCATTTAAGATGTCTGTTAGATATCTGCATTTACAAGATAAATGAAAGTGCAAATTTTTGTTCTGCATGATGTGCTGTGTGTATTTCCTTTCTTGCAGTTAGGTGAAGCATATATTAAATGTCAAATGTCTTTAACCCTTTTCTGCATTGTTGTGGTGTGTGCAGGGTGTGGGGTGAGAGACCGTGGGGCTGCTGTGTCAGGGCGTTAGGATGGCCAGTGAAGGAGCTGCTACCCTCCCCAGCCCAGTGGTACGTCAGATTGACAAGCAGTTCCTGATCTGCAGCATATGCCTGGACCGCTACAACAACCCCAAAGTCCTGCCCTGTCTCCACACCTTCTGTGAAAGGTATAGCCCACTTACCATGCACTCCTCACCTAGGGCTGGGCGATATGGCCCTAAACTAATATCACGATATTTCTGGGCTGACTGGCGATATACGATACATATCGATATTTCAAAAACAGGATGAGCAAAGTGTTTCATGTTAAGTTAAGATTGCTCTAAAAGAGCTGTGCAAATGAAAAAGTAAACAGTAACATACGCAGGGGTACAGATGAGTGATCAGAGAAAGCTCCGGCTGTCTGAACAGTGTGAACACATTAGGATAAGTGGTTTTGATAAAGTGGTATTGTATAATTGAAAATATATCGATATGGCGATATATTGTCAAATACATATCTTCTTTAAAAATATATTGATATTACGATAATATCGATATATTGCCCAGCCCTATCCTCACCTAGTAACAGGGAACGACATTCAGCTGCCCCCTGTAGCAGGTCAAGGAAGGAACCTGAATTGAGAAAATAATGACTCTTGTAAAAAACATTTTTATTGTCGCTATACTTCCAAATCAAATGCAAAAAAGGCAGCCTTGTTGCATACATTCTATAGTGACGGGTGGGTGGCAAGGACCATCTCTTCACATCAGATCTTATCAAGTTTTTTTTTATACCAAAAACTCACCTTGTTTCTTCATTTTCTGTATTTTGTATACAGGTGCCTGCAGAACTACATCCCGGCTCATAGTCTGACGCTGTCGTGTCCTGTGTGCCGCCAGACGTCCATCCTGCCAGAGAGGGGTGTGTCGGCGCTGCAGAGCAACTTCTTCATCACCAACCTGATGGATGTCCTGCAGCGTAGCCCTGACAGCAGCAGTGACGACAGCAGTGTCCTCGACAACAACAGTGTCGTGGCGACCGGACAGCCCCTCTCCTGCCCCAACCATGCAGGCAACGTAAGCCTGTCCCTTCTCTCTATCTAAAGCTTGGAACACAACGAACTTATGGTCAGCTGTCTGACCAGAGTTGGCGTGGTATGCTCTGCTGCACTCTGTTGGCATGCCCATAGCAGCTTTCTGACCAATTCAACCTGTTGACCTGCTGCTTCTGGCCGACAGTGCAATGTGTTCAGCTAGCTGATGAAAAATAACACATGCAATAACACAGTTCTCCAGCTGAAAATGTTTGTCACAGTCCATTCCAGCTCTTCCAGGTCCTGAGCCAGGACTTTTCCTCGTCCTCCTTTCTCAATCAAAGTTTACCCCACTCCTGTCTGCTCCACCCCATGTTTTGACTGGCTACATGCTGACTTATCCTCAAGTATCTTCACCTGAGGCCGCTAATTGCTAATTGTGAGATACTTGCAGCTAAGCAGTGGAGTGGAAACACAGTGTTGGTTATCCAGGATGCTCGCGGACTACCACTGGCTTGGTGTGTTCCTTAGACAAAATGAAAACCACCCCTAGAGAAGGCCATTACTCTTTCTCTATCTCATTTTGTAGTCACAGACCTTCATGTATTCTGTGTGCTACATGCCAGTGAAGATGTTGCCTAGGCAACTAGATTTTTTAAATCAAATTTTGCAATGCTGCCTCACTTCATTTTGTTCCCTTGTTCTGAAATAATACAGCAGGTGACAACAATGTAATTTCTTGTTATGAGGAATGAGCTGTCAAAAATGCTGTGTGTGACTGAAGACAAAAACGAGATCTGTATTATGGGGTAACCTGGACCCATATTCACAAAGACTCTTACAGCTAAAACAGGCAATTTAGGAGAAACGCTTACAAATAATGTGTGCGTCAGTCGAAACTTTAGGAATCAGTTTTTGGTTGTCATTAGAAGGGATGCGAATTTAGCTGAAAGTGACATAAACCTAACCTTTACCCTAACCATAGTGATAAATACATACAATATTAGCTATTTCTCAAGGGACAAGATTATGGTACAGTTTCTGTGACTTTTGGCTAAATTTGCATTTCCTATCTAGTGTTTTCCCTATTTTTTTTTACTACAAGTAATTCACAAAGAAATTTAGCGCTAAAAGTAGCACCTAAGTCTGGGACAGCTGAGAAGTAGCCCAGAGGACTGTTAACTCACCAAGTTAACATAAAACATCCGAAGGAAGCAGTTTGTATATAGCTAGGATAAAATTCTTTGTGAATATGGACCCTGGCGTGATAACAATAAGAGGTTGTCCAGTCATTTGGGACAATTTTTCCAATTTTTAAAAATAATCAGCATTGACCGACACTGGAACCTACCAAAGGTGCTGTCAGTAACGCTGGCACATATTTGATTTTTGCTGGTGTCCATTCGACTTGTCTGGTAAGCAGTTTCCTGTTTGTGCTTGTCAGGTGATGGAGTTCTACTGTCCTCCATGTGAAACAGCTATGTGTGATGAGTGCACCACTGGTGAGCATGCGGAGCACTCCACCGTTCCCCTCAAGGACGTGCTGGAGCAGCACAAGGCCTCGCTGCAGGACCAGCTGGATGCTGTCAAGAGCAGGTGAGTAGTGTGGTCACACAGGTGTCCCAGAGGTGAGGGAGAACCTGACTGACAGATTGTCTCCTCCCCATCACCTTCCCTGTCTTGTGTTCCCTCCCTCGTCTACAGGCTCCCAGAGATCGACACAGCCCTGCAGGTTCTCTCGGACATTCTGCAGAAGCTGACCCACCAGAAGGCCTCCATAGAGGAGGACATCCATGCTACATTTGACGAGCTGCAGAAAACCCTCAATGTGCGTAAGAGTGTCCTGCTCATGGAACTGGAGGTCAACTATGGACTAAAACAGAAGGTCAGTGGTAACACTATAAAGTAATATAATGGTGCATGTAGAGACAAAGCTGTAAATTATAATTACACACAAACACTTCTGTGGGCATAATACAAACAACCTCATATCAACACATTGGTCCAAGGCTTGTGCTCTACTTGAGGAATTTGACTGGTAACTGGGATCTCATTGCCTTGTTAGTTATTAATCCATTATGGAAGTAATAAATATCAGTGCTTAGCAAGTGTGAAGTGAAATTTAGGGTAACTTGCTGTTCATAAGATGCTATAAACACATTCATAAAGCATTATAATGCATTCCTAAGGCTTTATAATTATTGACATAAGTTGACATAATTATGTATAAATACTCATAACTACACTCATAAGGCACTATAATCCTTTGTTATAGGCATTTACAACTGAAGGTGACACAGTGTATTACCAAGCGATGAAACCATGAGACCAGCAGTGTTGAGGTCTGTATTATAAGGCAGCAGAATCCATGACTATACCAAATGCTGCTTATGTGTACTTGTGTCAGAATTCAATGTCTGCAATGGTTCTATTTTCTGCAATGGTTATTTTTATTTCTATGAAGTTTTATGAGTAATTATGAGTTAATCTCACTTTACCTAGCCTATGCAATGGGCACTTGTATCTCTTAATTAGTGCTTATGAGCAGTAAAATAACCATTGCAGAAAATATAACTAAGACATGGAGTTCTTCACAGGTACACATAAGCAGCAATTGGAATATTCATGGATTCTGCTATAATACTGACCTCAACATTACATTACATTACACTTAGCAAACGCTTTTATCCAAAGCGACTAACAAAAGGAGGACATAATAGCAAACAGATGTGTAGAGAGCATTGAAGGTACCTATGTAAAGAGATGGTTAGTAGAATTTGGTTTTGTTAAGCAGTCTCGGAAAAGAAGGGTCTTCACAAGCTTTTTGAAGGTCGAGGGAAGTTGCTGCTCTTGTAGGGACTGGTAGGTTGTTCCACAACTGAGGGACAACAACCGAGAAAAGTTTAGAGTGACCTCGCTTTGTCTTGGGAGAGGGTACGGCCAGGCGGTTCGTATTGGAGGATCGCAGCATTCTGGACGGGATGTAAGCATTCAGTATGACGTTGAGATAGGTGGGGGCGGATCCAGAAGTGACTGTGTAGGCTAGAGTCAAAGCTTTGTGTTGAATTCTGCTGGTCAACACTGCTGGTCTCATGAGGACAAAGAAGCTTTGTAATACACTGTGTCACTTTCAGTTGTAAATGCCTATAACAAAGGATTGTAATGCCTTATGAGTGTAGTTATGAGTATGTATACATAATTATGTCGACTAATGTCAATGATTATAAAGCCTTATGAATGCTTTATAACGCTCTATGAATGTGTTTATAGCGTCTTATGAACAGCGAGTTCATAGAAAGTGTTACCAAATTTAGCATTAAGCGGCTTTGTAATGTGGTACTCACAAGTGACTTTTTAAGTGAAAAACATAATTTATTTTAGGGCACAGATGTTAAGTGACAGAGGGGTTTAATAGGCTGGAAAAGGACGTTCCATAAGAACTATTATTCATAGGACAAATATGACAATATGATAGTCAGGATCATTAAATGAAAATCATTCCTACAGTCATTTAAAATAATGACTTGTCTTGCATATCTAATAAAAATAGTTTTGTACCTGCACATGTTCATCTTAGCCTCATATCTTGTCTCCCATGCAACCACCTGTGGTTTGTGAACATGTCAGCTAAATCATCATGTCATGGTTTATCTACAGCTCATGTTTGTCTTGAGCCACACCAGCCATTTTGGCTTCTCACATCTCTGTGGCTGAGCTGCTCTGCTAAACAATCAGAGTGATAGTGAATCTGGCAGCTGAGGCCAACATGACGTAATGTCCCACCCCAACCACTCACTGTCCCTCTGTGGAGTACTGGCAGCCTCTTCCCAGTCACATGGTAATGAATCACCGGGGAGAGGGTGTGACAGCCAGCCAATGCTCTTGAGCTCCTCTTATCTGCACTCTTTATAAGGCGTGTAAACAGTGACGTCTGTTTGTCTGTGCATGTGCCTGGGCCTCCGAGTGTGCCGGCATTGTACTGTTATTTAATACAGTAACAAGAGCTAGGTTAGCTGGGTCAGGTAGCTCTATGGCAGCAGTGGAGGAGGATGAAGGCAAACAGATTGAGGTGGGTGGTTGCACATTTGCATTTCAACTGTTGTTTGTTTGTTACTGAGCTCTTCTGTTCATCTCAGACAGATTAGAGGAATATCATTCATCCAGTCTGTGACCTGAAATGGGTCAGTGTTTATCCAGAATCATAGCAAAAAAGTAATCTATTATGTAAAGTTTACAGCGGGTCAAAGTACAGAAGCCCCAAAGCTATAAGTGTGTTTTCCAATGTCCTACTACTGAAAGTAATGAATTTGCTTTTGGTTTTAGTTCTGTGCACATTACAGCCTTAACTCTTGCCTTCTTTTTTGAAGAATCTGGCCATACTTTCTGCATACTACAAATCTGCTATTGTAGCAGATTATTGTTGGCCACATCAGTCTGTAGAAGTTTGTAGAAGTTGCTGTATATATTTGAAAGCTGTGTAACAGTGTTAGGATCAGTGTGGTCATTTTACTGTTTGTTTTGTGTGTGTGTGTGCGTGCGTGCGTGTGTGTGTGCGTGCGTGCGTGCGTATGTGCGTGTGCTTGTATGTGTGTGTGTGTGTGGTGGCTCCAGGTGCTGCAGGCTCAGTTGGACTCACTGCTGTCAGGGCAGGAGGGCATCAGCAGCAGTTGCAGCTTTGCGGAGCAGACCCTGAGCCACGGCTCTGAGGCCGAGGTGCTGCTCGTAAAGAAACAGATGAGTGTGCGCCTGCAAGAGCTGGCCAATCAGGAGCTGCCGCTGCAGCCAGAGGAAAACAACCAGCTGGACTTCCTGGTGGAGACGGAGGGCCTTAAAAAGTCCATTCATAATCTGGGTGCCATCGTCACCACAAATGCAGTTGCCGCAGAAACAGTCGCCACAGGCGACGGCATACGTCAGTGTGTGGTGGGACGACCCACGTCCATCACAGTGACGACAAAAGACAAGGACGGCGAGCTGTGCCAGATGGGCAATGCATGCCTAACAGCAGAGCTGGTGTCTCCAGATGGAGCCCTGCCGGATGGTGGGGAGGTGTTGGACCACAAGAATGGTACCTATGAGTTTCTGTACACAGCACCACGCGAGGGCCGCTACACGCTCTCCTTACGCCTCTATGAACAGCATATTAAAGGCAGCCCCTTCACCATCCGTGCCACTAAGTCCACTGATCTCCTGCTCAGTGCCAGTTCAGTGGATGGCACCAAGAAGCGGCTGAAGTCGCCGGGCAGCGGGCATGTGAAGCAACGTGCCATCAAACGCCCTGCCAGCATGTACAGCACAGGGAAGAGGAAAGAGAACCCCATCGAGGATGACCTCATGTTTCGCATTGGTAAGGTCAAGTTCCCCATTATGTGACTTGTCACAGAATTAGGAAATAAGTGATGTTTTTTATGCATATTATGTTAAGTTGGGGCTGTTACTGGACTCAACTTAGACTTGGCTGATTGCAGTCATCGTCTGAAAGGAGAAATTCAGTCAGGCAGTGGTGCAAAACTCGAATAGTGAAGGGGAATTGTGATGTTTTCTACTGTATATTGGGGTGGGGACACATCTGAACTTTCTATGTACTTGGAGACACAAACCCTTAAGGACTGCATGCTCACAGCTTACTTGTACTACAAATTCCTCTTTAACCGTTTTTCCGGGCTTAATATGTCCTTAGAAATATATAAAAAAAAGGAGGTCTGACAAACAGTTGTTGATGTTGATGTTTTACAGTACAGGATATCACTACTGAATCTTTTAGTGGCATGGAGTACCAGGCTGTACTGGCCTACTTTCACCCCCTGCCTTCAGTAGTATCAGAATTGAACATCCTTCTGTGAGTGGTAGTGTTGGGGGGGAAAAAAACTAATAATAGTGGTGGTTTCCAGGTACAAAGGGGAGAAATAAAGGTGAATTTACCAACCTGCAGGGAGTGGCAGCATCCTCACTGGACAAAGTCTTAATAGCAGACAGCAACAATCAGTGTGTTCAGGTACAATCATTTCATGAACTACATTGGAAAAGCTTACTTTCTTAAAGCTGATTTCAATCTTGAAGTTGTGTTTTTAAAATCTCCACCTGTGATGACTCACAAATCACAACTAATATACAGAATTACATATAATGTAAATGTTAACCAACCTAATTTCGAAAAGTTCAAATGTAACAAGCCCTCAATGGGTTGCCATGAGATCCATGCTGGAGTAACCTCAGCACAGTCGGTATGTTTATTCTGCTGAAACAGTATTAATGCATTATTTCTTATTCCTCATATGTGTGCTTATTCTCATGATTATACTAATGGTTACAATTTTCTGTCAGATATTCTCAAATGATGGACAGTTTAAAAGCCGTTTTGGAGTGCGAGGGCGCTCGCCGGGACAACTGCAGCGACCCACAGGTGTAGCTGTTCATCCAAATGGTGATATCATCATAGCAGACTATGACAACAAGTGGATCAGCATCTTCTCAAGTGAGGGGAAATTCAAGGTAGGTTTGTCAAGCCAATTATACATAGTACAGCCAATGATCCTCTGCCATCTTAATACATAGAAATCTTAAATACCAGTTTACAATGTGTAGTAAATCCTGTGTGTCACCGTCAACTACCACTCAGGCAACACTCCAGTATGCCTTGATGTTTTGTCCGTAGGTGTAATATAACACTAATGGAAGAGGGAGTGCTAAGCTGTGTTAACACTAAGAATGCTTCTTTAGGCAAAAATTGGCTCTGGGAAGCTGATGGGACCTAAGGGTGTATCTGTAGACCGCAACGGCCACATCATTGTGGTGGACAACAAGGCCTGCTGTGTTTTCATATTCCAGACTAATGGCAAGCTGGTCACCAAGTTTGGAAACCGTGGCAACGGAGATAAACAGTTTGCAGGTACTGTCTGCCAATAAATGTTTAGTGATTGAAATTGTAATTAACAATAGATAACATTTCTAATCTTGATGATACTAATCTAAATTTTAGGTGAATAGTAAAGATAATTTTCTTCTATAGGCCCTCATTTTGCGGCAGTGAACCAGAGCAATGAAATAATCGTGACTGACTTCCACAACCATTCTGTGAAGGTAAGAAACACTAAAAAATTTCACTAATAACCCTAGTAATGTCTGAGGAACTAACAGATGTACAGTCATTGAAGCTCAGTGTGTTTTATGTGTGTCTCCAGGTATTTAATCAGGAGGGAGAGTTTCTGCTTAAGTTCGGGTCTAATGGTGAAGGAAATGGACAGTTTAATGCCCCCACAGGGGTGGCAGTGGATGTTAATGGCAATATCATAGTGGCGGACTGGGGCAACAGTCGAATACAGGTGAGCTAGTCGTTCATCTTAAGTTATTTGATTACTCGAGGACAGCACTAAAGGACTCCCGGTCACATGGGAGCCAGTGCAAATATTTGGTAGGAACACAGAGGACGGCTAGAAATATGTCCATTAGTTGAATATTCATATTCTTCTGTTGGATGCACAACATACAAAAACAAAGTGCAAGTTTTTATGCACACGTTTTTGTGTACTGTCCCACTAAGAAACATAGTTGTTGGTACCTTTTCTATCAACAGTCGCTATTTTTATGTACTTTATGTGACTGACGGGTTTTCCCGATGCAGGTCTTTGATGGCAGCGGCTCGTTCCTTTCCTACATCAACACATCAGCGGACCCTCTCTACGGCCCACAGGGTCTGGCCCTCACATCTGATGGCCATGTTGTGGTGGCTGACTCTGGGAACCATTGTTTCAAAGTGTATCGCTACCTACAGTGACTCATCCCCTGCCTGACCCACCACCACCCTAACCTGCCTGTCTATTTGCACTCAGTCAGTAGGACACCGACCCCAGACCGCACATAAAATCCCCACCCATTTCACCATTACACCAAACCACCTTTTCAGTAGAGTAGGAACTGTCCTGAGTGGGGTTCCTGGCCCCTAATGCAAACTGAATGGAGGAATGTATGAGGTTGGAAGTATGAGAGACTCAAAGTATCTTCAGCATGCACTAGTGTGGGCTCTCAGTGGAAAGAGCGGAGCATTCAGCACAGTCACTACTGAGCTTTGTAGGTGTAGAACTGTGTGATATCATTCCTATTGTCTGGCTTTGTTTAGAACAGAAAAGTACACCACAAATAACACAACTTGCTGAGTCGTATATCATTAATGTGTTACAGATCTCCTTCCATTTATTGCCAATAATATCTTAATTTCATGAGTATGCCACAAACAATAAGGAAGATTTGGAATTTCTGGCCCTACTTTCATACAGCATTAGGGCAAAAGTGATGAAATTAAACCAATAGATCATGGAATAGTTACGTACCTTATATGGCCAGTACAAGTATGCTTCGGAGAGCCATCCACTAAAATCATTCATAGTTAAATTAATAAAAAAAAATGTAATGATGTAAGAATACGTTTCATGTTGGTGTCTGGTGGGAGATTTTTTAAGCATTATTTGGTTTTCTTTGCAACTGGTCTAAAGTTACAATTTGTTCGGGTAGAGACCTTCATTATGATGTCTTAGTTTTTCCTGATTATGGTTGAGACAGAATGAAACAATGAACTTGGGCTGGATATAAATGTCCTGTCAGATGCAGGAAATGGTTGGTGTGTGAATGTGCAAGTGTGATTGTGCACATAAGACCATTTGAAATGCAACTGCAAAATAGAGATAGCAAAATGAAGCACTTATTGTAGGTCTTTGTAGGATGCAATGAGCACAAGCTTTTGGGGACATAAGGGATTGTTTTTTTCCAAGATGCTGTATAATATGTGTAATGTTTGTGATGGACTTCAAACAAGCAATAGCATTTTGTTTCATTACTATGTGGCATAAACAGTGACCTATGATAAGTGAGCATGGCTGATAAAGAAAACCT
Organism: Coilia nasus; assembly: GCA_027475355.1. Classification (NCBI taxonomy): domain Eukaryota; kingdom Metazoa; phylum Chordata; class Actinopteri; order Clupeiformes; family Engraulidae; genus Coilia; species Coilia nasus. The sequence continues at coordinate 9,603,219 of CM050221.1, read as the reverse complement.
TTTAGCTATGGTGAGCAAGAAGGGATAAGCTATCACTTCTGTTTTCAAAACTGGTTAGACATATTATCACGCTGATTTAAGTTGCAATTTTTTTTTCTGACTGTTCAGCCTGATTACTTCAGGTCGATTAATACTTTCTGTCACAGGCAGGAACAATGTAAAAAATGTTTAATTATTTTTGAATGCATACATTGCATGTGTATATTGGTTTTCTGCACAGTATACATTTATTTTCTTGTTAAATTATTTAATTCTCATTGTGTACATACAGTGACTATGATGCCAAATGACAAAAGTGCCCATAGAGATGTTAATGCCCGTTTTCAGGTTTCAAGTACATGTTTCATGTGGAGACCATAACCTTTTCTAATATTGAGATGAGCCTGTGTCCTCAACATTTGATTTGATGTTTGTATTTCATGCTTTCTGTTATCTGTTAAGTTTTTTTTCAAACAACTTATCTGTGGTAGGATCAACTTGAATGTTGTGCACATAGCCTATATGCTCTTTGAAACACAGCCTTAAATACTAGGCCTACATTTTTCCACACATTCCAACGATATGAATAGTTCTGTATGACACAGTTGACACCACCGTAAACACCAGTTCTAGTCCTCACAGACATTGTAGGCTGTCTGTCATGTTTCCTTCCTGGCCATATTGTGCTTGCAGTGTATGCTCACAACTACCTTACAGTTCGACCAATAATTGCTTTTCTCCAGCACTCTGCATAGTAATAAATTATGCATTCTTTAAAGCATATTGTATTTGTGTATTTGCTACTTTTTTGGTAATTGAGACCTATAATGAGTAGGTTTTCACCTGGGGTGGAATGCCAGCAGCAAGTACATTTTGGTGTGCAGAACTAGCCATACAGGAGGACCAGAATAATGTGTCAGGGATGAACTGGGAGCTGGTGTTAGCACCTGTTACTGTCTAAGTCTAAGATATTTGCATTTGGACTTCTTCACTGGGCAGCACAGTTAAGTAACAAGTAACTAGACTGCAAAAAACATTACATAAACGCGATTAACTTCGTGAACTCTCAAACGTCATATGTCTCTACTCTCCCTATCGCCAACATTGCAAAGCTGTATCAAAATCGGTGTCCAAACCAAAGGTGGACAGTAACTAAGTAAATTTACTCGAGTACTGTACAGTTTTCAAGTATCTGTACTTTACTTGAGTATTAAACATTTTGTTAACTTTTGACTTTACTACATTTTCCATACAAATGTACTTTTTACTCCACTACATTCGAAATGTGAGCATGAAGTACTCGTTACATTGACAAGAGGTGGATGTGCCCTAAATTTACATACACACAACTATCCCTATGTCTTCTCCACTTTCAACACACACACACTTATCCACAGGTTAGATTGCCCAACAAAATTGCTAATTCACTACATGTCTCACTCTCAGTATTTCATTGTATGTTACACGCACACACACGCGCGCACACACACACACACACACACACACACACACACACACACACACACACACACACACACACACACACAGAGTATCCTAATAGTAGCCCTAGGACTTTGCATTTGGGAGCCTTGGGCTCTTCTACCACTCTCTCTCTCAGTAAAGTTAGCCAGGTTAATTGCCCAACCATGTTTGTAATACATCTTACTGGGGGTTGTGCTAATGTTGTTGTCCAGCCAATCAGTGGCTGGCTCCCTGAATAAAAGCATCACTCAATGCTATGTACTTTCTTCCTGCTCTCTCACACATGCTCTCTCTCTCTCTATCTGTGTGTGTGTTCTGGTCAGATGCATCTGTGGACCCAGGCCCGTCAGATGGGCTGGTACACTGGTCGCTGCATGGCTTCGAGCAGCTCCCATAGCACCAAGTTCTTCAACTACAAGGTGAGTCTCAGAGCCCATTCAGTGTTTGATGAGACCCACAGTAAGGTATTGGATAAGGCGTAGCTGTTTTTAATCCACAATAGAACAAGGGAAGGGACAATAGCTTTCCATGTCATGGAAAATGGAAAGGATTTTTTTTAAAATGTCTTTGTAGCTTCTCATCGTTCCTGAGGTCTGAAAGCACAATAGTAGTGATAATAACAGCATCATAACAGTAACAGTTATACTGAAGATAATCATCCCAATGTAATCATCTTTTTGGCTTACATGGCTTTTTTTTAAACCCCAAAATCTATACACAAATGTGTATTTGGCATTTGTGTTTTCTTATCCTTATAATGTTACACTTATGATGCTAACACAACAATAATCACTATCATCCATATAAATCATGTTTTCTTTAATTACATGACTTTTCTCAAAACATACTTGTCAAATGTTTCTGATCGAATGGGTGTTTTTGGCTCCACCAGGTGGTTCTGCTGGGTAAGTTCAACGCTCAGGGCTGCTTGTGCGCTGCACCAAAGGACACGAGTACATCAAGTTGGTTCTTAGCGAAGGCAGGATGGGAGGCGTGCTCATCGGCGGGACGGATCTGGAGGAGACCTTTGAGAACCTCATTCTCAACCAGATGGATCTCTCAGCCTACTAAGAACACCTGCTCGACCCAGACATCGACATTGAGGATTACTTTGATTGATTTGATTGTAGTATGTGTGATGCCATAATAATACCTTTAATACCGATTGTCATGATAATTATAATAAATGATAAAACCCTGACTTAAGATAGGTACAGAAAATATTTATGTACATAAATAAATATATGTATTTATGCTATTCTGATCTCTAATTCACACACTCATATTAGAAAATGTCACTTATGCGACACATAGACCTAACTCTAACCCAGGCAGGGTTCTACTGTCTATGCAATTAACTCATGCATTTCATTTTACAACGTCCACTGCCCTGCTTGTTAACCGCAAATAGAAAATCTCATGGCTACTTTGTTTTACAGTGACACTAGACTGCAGCTACTTTAATATATTTTTCAGCCCTAGATAGTTTGGGCAACCATCAGTTAGGCTATAACATTAGATCCACAATAGAATATTCGTCTCTGAATGATCTAGTGGTGCTACGTCATCGCGTAATACGCTATCAGGTAGGATAAATTTCCCCTCTAAAATGCAGCCATGGAAACAAGTTCTACTTTGCAAACATACTTTGGACAGCGACATTGGAAAGCGTATTTTTTGCTACTTTTTGACAGTGAATTTACAAATATTTTCTTTTTTACGACACTCGTTTGATTGAAAGGTGAGTAGAAATGTGCGAAATACCCTTTTTACAAAATGGGAACAAAAAACGTTTATCTGGTGTGTACATGGTATTCTTCACGATCGAACAAAAGAGTAGCCGAAAGTGTTGGAATGTGGTAAGGCGGGAGATGGAGGCATGGGAATTCCCAGAGGCTAACGAACCTGCAGCCCATCTTTGCTTCCGCCGATCTGGTGATACTGTGCCACTTACCTGAACAGGTCTACTGGGTCGTGTTTAACTGGAAATTTACACTTTAAATATCCCTTTCTTAACAAATCAGTGACTTCATCGCCCTTTAGCCTAGCTACCTAGGTAGCCTCAGGTAAAGTTAATTAGTATTATTAGGCTAAGTACTCTGTGTACCTGATTGCAGATATCTGGCATCATGGGAAAGCCGACGAATATGGAGAGCAAAACTGCTGGCACTGAGTTTGTCGAGAAATTTGACCATCCCTCTAAACTCGTGCCTGAGCAGTCTCTCTGTAAGACCTGTAAGAACCTGGGTGTAGATGCTGTAAAGGTGGATACCCCTTTCTGTGGCATCCAGTCAGGCCTTGAAGAAACTCGGTCTGGATGTGTGGGTGCTGAGCCAGTTGTGGCACATCTGAAGGAGGAGGCCAACCCAAAGCAGGTGGAGCTGCAGGAGGACAGGTCGACTGATGTGAAGGAGCTGGAGGAGTATTTTACTGCTCTGGAGCAGGACAGACGCCACCTGCAGCAGCTCCTGCTGGACCAGAAGGAGGAGCACCAGATGGAGATGAGGGCTCTGGAGAGGGAGTGGGAGCAGGAGAGATTGGAGTGGGAGAGGCAGTGGAGGGAGAAGGAAGAGGTCCTGATGGCCTCTCTGAGGTCCAAGCTCATCAGCAGGGAGAAGCTGATGAAGGATCTTAGAAGCCAGCTACACGTGCTAGTGGTGAGACATGTCCTCATGTCCTCTTGCTCTTCCAGGCCACTGATAACATTACTCAACAGTGTGTGTGTAGTGTGCCACAGCACAAAGCATCCAAATCTCTTAAACATTTTCATGTGTATGTGCTTTCTTCTTCAGAGTACCAAACATCTGGCTGGATCTGCCATGAGCGGGAAACAGAAGTCTAGCAAGTGGTGGTCTGTGAAGAAACACCAGGCCTCCCCTGATGCTGCTACGCAGGTACTTTTCTTTGTATCTTACAAGGATACAAGGATACAAGGAGTTTTATTTGTCACGTACATAGACATACTGGGTAGTAGGACATGCAGTGAAACTGATGAATGGGGCTTATGGGGCTGCCCAGCTGTGGTCCAGTGTTATTTGGGTGACTGTAAAAAAGGAACCATAGTTTTACATGGGTGATTTCTTTATTTATTCAAATCTCTTGGTCTTTTTCTTTTACAGGATGCCACCACCAGCGGTGCATCTAAAGGCATGAAAGCAGCTGACACTGACCTGCAGAAGATCAGGAAGCTGGAGACCAAGGTCATGGAGGCTGAAAGAAAAAAGCAAAAGAAAGCCCTGGCTAAGATGCAGAGGAAGGCAGAGAAGGAGGAAAAGAGGAATAAGAAAGAGGGGAAGGTGAAGGACAGCAGTGTGACGCAATGCTGGCCCCGCTACTTTCTTACCCTGGGCTGTGCTACTCATGCTGAGGACATGTGAACCAGTTAAGCCTCATTGCTGGCAGGAGAGTCCCATTCAAGGATTCAAGGAGGAGACTCCCAAAGAAAAAGACTCCTATTTTAGTCTTTATTTTATTAGTATCATGATGTATTTTAAAACTATTAAAACTTGTATTTTTATTGACATTTCACAGCTTTCCCCCAACTCTGTTGTGTCTTACATAAACATTTAACAGATGCTGTTCTTTTTTTTAACATGGTTTTTATACTCCACTTGTGTTTTCATGAATACAATAAGTGGTGGCATAGCTCTAAATTAATTACTGTAATATTAAGCACTATACTACTATTGTCATTTACTGAATATAGGAGTCAAAAATGTATACTCTGTTTCATTAACTTTACTGACATAGTATAGTAAGGGAATTATGGATTTAAAGGGCACTTTAAATGAAGTCTGTTAACAGATAGTCACCTGACTCACATGTATGTATGTATTTATTTATTTATGTCTTTTTTTGTTTGTTTGTTGGAATATTGTTACACTAACTGCAGTAATGCATGACGTGATGAAATGCTTACACTTGTAATGCTTCATACAAAGGCTGCGAACATGCTCTGAGCTCGAACGTGACAGGCGAGGGCGCCAGAGATCGGCGCCAGAGAAGGACTAAGTTTAAAACACATGCGGACTTGAAAGCACAGTCTATGCTTGAAAGTCGCCTCCCTCTTTCAATGACCGCGGGAAAGTTTACATGTCTGAAGCTGATCAAATTATACATGGTGCTGAGTCCTCGGCGTAAAAATTGTAACTTATCTTAACATTGCTTACAATTAACTAATGATTTTAAAGCGTGCCCATTTAATGCTGAGGACAATAGTACCAATAGAGATTTAATTATGCCTCGCTGTCAATCTAATGGACTTTTGGATGTTACCTGCCAGTGAGAGACAAGAGTAGAATGAAATCGAGTTCAGGTCCTTTCAGCAGCACATCAACAAGCGGAAGTAAGAAGGAGAGGCTTCGACAAACAACAGAAGAACGAACTACAAATACTACAGGTTACTGAAAAAAATGTCCAGGTGACACTCAAACGGTTTATAGTTATCTTACTATCTTACCTTTGACATATAACACAATGCATATTTAGGTTTTCTTTTAAAGAAGACACTAAGGCCAAGATATTTATTTAGGTCCCATATAAGTCTAACATACAAAAAGCAGACAAAATGTCAAGAGAATGGTTAATTATCAGTAAAGTACTGGTACACCCGATTTCCAGTAATCTGTAGTATTTGTGGTCGGTTATTCTGTTGTTTGTCAGAAGGAGTAGGAGGCAATGGCATTGTTGCACCTCCAAGACGTCTAGACCAGACTTACTAAAAAAGAAACCGAATAATACTGCTACTGGCTATAATACAACTGAGTATTCGGGACAGTTAAAAAAAACATAGTGATGTAACACTGGTGTATACTAGAGTCAGATCATCAGTTGAGAGACATATTTAATGAATGACCACTTGTAGTATATGAAAGAGGTAGAAACCTGAGACCAAGTACACTCTTATCTGTCTCCCAAACAAATAGTGTCCCAAACTGCTTTAGCATCCATACATGAAGGGAATTATCGGTATGGTAAGTAATGTATTTATACCTAGATGTAGCAGTTTTAAACATCCACACACAGGAAAAGAGATCCCAATAAAAGGAGTTATATGATGCAATACCAAATCTGTGATTTATCTCATAACTTGAATTTGGGGCAAATTATATGTTGGTAAAACTAGATTGTTGAAAACACTCTAGGACAGAACATTATTGGATCGTGCTAGGAGAAAACATTATTGTATTTATCATTTAAAAACTTTAATGCAGTTTGGTTTGAATGTTGAGTATGATCTAAGATGTTTTTTCAATGGTTCACTAACCTATTTACTGTACAGAAAGTGTTATAATGTTCATATGAACTGATGTTTTAATTCAAATCTGTATTTTAAAGATGTACTGTAGTGATTCTGACTGGTACCTCACCTGTGTAGGACACTAATTAACAAGAATGGTAGGTGTTCAACAATCGAGGAGTCGCATAAGCCAGCCTTTCTTAAAAGGCCACAGGCTGTCAATAAAATCAGTATCCGATTTGTATGGACCTCTTCTATTACACTGAGAAGGCTATTGTTTGTTGTCTGTCCGGTTACTGAAAAAGAAAAGCTGGGGGAAAAAGTTGTGGTATGAAGTAACTTTATAATAGCCACTGCTGTTCTTGCTTTTAAAGCTGCATTTTGGCCTTGAGGGTGTTTTGCATTTGTTATTTCACACCTCCTGGCTCATTGTTACATTTTCTGCACATTCAAATAAAAATAAAAAGCATGGTATGAGCTCTGTTCCCAGTTTTGCATGCTTTCTTGATTTAACTGTTTCTTTATTAACCATCTTCATTGTCATTCTCTATGTTGTGTGTCTTTTCAAGCATTTCTTAAAATAGCAAAATCTTGAAAAAATTGCTAAATGCATGCATATCTCCACCCAGCCCAAACTTCTACCCCACCCCACCCCCACCCCTCAACACCTACACCCCACCCCCATCGCTGTTTTAATGAGGAACTCATTTACATTTTCAATAATGTTAAGTATTTGTTGTATGGCTGTTGTTTTAGATTCTGCATCATCATGGGGAATGCCCACTTTTTGTCTTTCTATTTTGATGCTGTTCTTTTTGTCCCCGTACAAGGATGTTTTTCAGCTGAAGGGCATTGAGAACATAGTCCCCAAACAGGAGGGAATTAGTAAGCATCAGCTTTGACATAAGACCTTCACATCAGGGATGCACAAGGTTGATGCAGTGTAAGCTGACACAGTATTTATTGGCCAGACCTTCTAAAGTCTCCATGGGGAGGCACTGTTAAGGTTAACATTATTCCGTCCATACATTACTGAATTTAAAATACTTTATGAATGTAGGTTTTGATCAGTAACCTATTTGAACAAATTGTTGGATGATTTACCAGGAACAGCTGGAATTGTCTTTCATATTGATTACATTTTTTGTGTAAATAAAAGCTTCATTTTGGCAGAACAGTTTGTTTTTTCAAATGAAAATAAACAGCCTTTATTGGGAATGAAATGCCCCCTGACCCTTTAAAAAGGTTATCTCACACGTGTGTAATTTTTGGATGTGTTTAAGAACAAGCATTCCAGACATGTTCAACATGTTTGCACATAATATGTTTCCCATGAACAGCCCAGTCCACACCATCCCATAACAAACTCTGATTGGCTGACCGTCGCAGTGGCAAAGGCAGCATGAGTCAACAGTGCCATGGCAACCAAGTCCTCCAGGGTGCGATTACATCTTTATATAGCCTGGAGAGAGACAGTGAACATAGCCAATCATAATAACTCAAAGAATTTCAAATTACATAAGCAAAATCACCACTTTGATGGCTAGGTGCATGTCGCCCTTGTAAACACAGCATGTTTACTATCAGAGAGAGCAAGCTCTAGCATATACACATGAATGGGGGAAACTTTGTCAGTGCACAGTCATGAGAGGAGTGAGGCTGAAAACAACAGCAGCCCTGTGTGTGGAGCTGAAGTGAGGCAGGGTCTGTGCCTTGCACGTCATCTTAATTGTGAGAAATCTGATCTGGGTGCTTGTGGCAGGCGATTAAAAGCACATGTTCCAGGCCCAGGTTCCACTGCGTGCTGGTGATTTAGTGACAGACTGGGAGGATTTGGGGGTGTTTTTAGTGGTTGAAGGGGCATTAATGATTTTTTTTACCCAGATTTGTCACGGTTAACCTGGCCATGTGAAGAGACAGATCTGTTCAATGCAGTTTTCCTTCTTTTTCTTAGACCTAGTTGGTGGTCTTCTAGCTTTTCACAAACAGCAGAGACAAAACACCTGGTTGGTGTTTTTGACAAAACACCTGGTTGGTGTTTTTTCAAAAAGCCCAGCTTGCGTACATGCATAGTGTAATAAAAGTTGTTCAGCAAACAATAATATGTTAAGTAATTGTTTGGATCTACTGAAAAAAGCTTTAAAAATGACAGTATCAAGCCTAGGTGTTACATGTCTGCAAGTTAATCGCGAAAGGTCCTTTGTAATACTATATTCAGTTCCTAATTGCATGCTGTGCGGCTGTGCGAAAGCAACACAATCATTTTGATTGCTTTATTTTTTCTATAAGAATGTCCCAACTGCTTGGGGTGTGACCCAGTGCTGCATAATGTGATACGGCATGACATTTTAAGCAAACTGTTGTAGTTCACCCTGTTCCTCTTTTTATTTTTGTTGCTTGCATTAGAAAGATTCCATTAAGGAAAGCCAATCAGTTGAGAGATATCTTTGTGATTCAATGTGATATGATGTACATGATGTAAGAAAATAGTAAATTGAACAGATTCACCATAGACAGTATTCGATGCAACAAGATTATCAGACACTTGCGTGTAGTTAAGATATGGTGAAAGTTGGGTGCGGTGTGTAACAGGCACAATAGCAAGTTCTGTTTACATTTGTGTCTTGCTTGAGATGGAGAAGCTCTTCAGCTCCAGCTCAGTCTGATGACCTTGACTGTCTGATGGCCTTAAGGTCTCTGGTCAAGGCAAGAGCACCGTTTTTTCCACTAAGCACTAAACCTCATTACTGCAGCTCTGCGCCAGTCATAGTGCACCATTTGCCACATGTAGTTAGTTTGTGGTGTGAAATATCTCAGATGGCCAAGGAAGTCAATTGCCACTGAACACACATATATTTCTTCATGATTTGTGCACTTTTTATCCTTTTCTCTGTGGACACAATGTCTTGTGAGTTTATGTGGTGTAAAAAGGGTCCTAATCCTGTGTCTTAATGTGTTTGTACATATTTGCTTTAAAGTGTGCCACAAACATTTGTATTTTTAATGTGTGTGAGATATTACAATTTATGTATTTACATTCCTTGGTTTTTAAATTGATTGAGAATCAATTTTTTTCTTGTCTTATGTAAGCATATGCATGTCTACTAAACACCCATGTCTGTAAAGGAGGTTGGTGGTTGACAAGATGGTCGACTGTGAGCAAGTGGGCACCTCAAACTACTTCTGGGTATTCCCTAGCTGATCGCAAGTGCAGGATTGAGGAACTAGAGAAACAGGTAATATTGTTGTTTTCCCTTCTACATCATGGTTTTATGTCCACTGTCCCTGCAGACCTGATGGCTCCCTGCATTATACACACTTGTTGTTGATTACATACATTACAGGTTTGTCAAGGCCTTTTCTTCACAGTGGTTCAAGAATTTAGGAACTTCACCAAATCACTAAAGTCACAGCTATTTTAACACCAAGTCTCCATTGACACTATGCAGAGTAGGGTCAGTAGCAAAGGGAGATTTATCCACATGAGCAAAATCACACAATTGTTAGAGATTTTAGTTGTTTAGATGTTAGAGTATTGCGGATTTGAGTAACTTTTGAGCATAATGTTTGGCCATACTGGTCTCAGATGATTTTGAATCTGATATCCATTTATTATGGTAAACCATGTTTCAGTCCTCATCAAGCCCTTCCCAGATGTGGAAAGATAAGAAAGGTAAACATGCATAAAATCACCTTGCATAATGACTAACATTTGTCTAGGCACAAAACAGATGGTCTGAATGTTATTTCATCCAATTTTAGGAACGCATAATCATCAAATACAGCATAAAAGATGGATAAGGACTATTTTGTCAGGTTGGGTTTGGTGAATTAAAGGTACATTTATGACGACAGACAATAAATGCAATGATCTGGCATTCTTCTCTTTGTTGCTATGACAACGGCAGTAATGGATTTGGATTATGGATGTGTGGGTCTGAGAATTTATTGCATGGATTTGTGATACATCAAATATATGATGTTCTTACATAATGACAGAAATAGCATATAATGTTCATTTGTATTTTAGCCACCACAGTATGATGACAAGAAACAGTGGAAAATAGCCCTGCAACAAACTGGACAAAGCTCAAGTGGGCCACTAAGACACAGTGAGTGCTTTTAACACTCCCACCATAGTGGATGCTTAGTGGTTGAGGAGTGGGTATGGCAGGGCTCCTGACCATTGTTGGCAGCCACAATATTTGTCTGTTTTTACTGAAGAAAAAGGATTAAGTTTCAGCATTTAACCTTTTGAATGAGTACTTATTGTTATGGAAGGCCTGTTTATTGTATATATTTTTACAGAGATCTCTTTTCTCATTTACTGCTCTTAGTAGGCACAGAACAGAAGCAGGCAGTATCCATCCTAGTGTGTGCGTGCATGTGGATGGGTGGGTAGGTCGGTGTGACTGAGAGTGAGAGTGAGAGAGATAGGCAGAAATATAGAGCCATTAAATGGCCTTTTAATTGAGGAATGGCTATCAAATGAAATCTGAGTTCAGCAGAAAGGAGAGGCCTTAACACTGACCTCCCCTCCTTTTTGGAAATGGCCCACAGCACATGGCAGTTACATTTTGATAACAGATGTAAGTGAACTGAAGTATATTCAATCCTGGGTGCTAATATGTAAGATTTGTCTCTTTATGGTTTTATCATTGAGTAGTTTGTTATACATTTGGAGCAATGCATTGTCATATTCTTTATGTCTTCTGCCGTTCATTTTCTACCATTATTAATGTCTTGTCTATTGGTATCAACATCCACCTTACTCTTTTTCTTAGTTCAACAAATAGCTGAAAACCTTATGTTTTTGTCATTTGAAAGCAACAGTCTATGTTGCCTGTATGCATAATGAATGGCAGGGCACACTAACTCTGAAGAATGTGTTGTAGGATAGACTTGGTCTTTGCATTAGTCATATCACATTCTTCACATGCCCGTCATTTTATCTCACCAGTCTCCTAGATTCATTCTGCTTAGCCAACCCTTCTACATTCTGATGTGTGATCTTGAATAGGCCATTTCCCTCTAGCCTGGTAAACCAGCCCACCATACTTTATTTTATTTTATACAGAGGGTCTGGCCATGCTGCCATTGACATTCCCGTATTAGGTATCAGCCAATCCTAGCCAATCAGTGAACAAAGGGAGTGTTTATGAGTGATGACATTGAGTTTGCTACATTTGAATTGTAGTGTGTGGGCAGGCTAATTGCACACATGATGACCAGATGTTAGCGATTGGGTAAAGGCAGAGTCACTTGTTTTAAACTTCAGCAGAGTCCACACCTCCAGGAAAAAATCATTTCTGAAAGCAGCAACGCCAGACCCTCTGCACAAAATTAAATGAAGTACGAGGGGCTGGTTTACCAGGCCAATTTTCCTGAAGGGATTGTTATTAAGTGACAGTTTCACACTAGTGCATTAATAAATGTGCGTCTCTTGGCAGTTCTGTATTAGTCTTTCATCAGTCATTCATTTGCCTTTGAGCTCAAAGCCCTTTGCTTATCTTGGTTATGATGTTATAATGCGCTGTTATGATGCACTGTACATCCCAAAAACCCAGATCATTGGTTGGGTCTTTGACATTGTTTTTCATTTCTGAGCAGAAGGTCCAACTGAAGACTGAGCCAGAGAAGTACAGGGAGTGTGATGGAAAGGTCGTCAAGGAGATGCGTGAGTGACTAACCTCTGTGAAAATTCACCTCTGAACTCTCACCTCCATCACTTCCTGTCATCTCATCCTGTCCTTAACAGCCAGTCCACTGTTCAGGCTCCACATGCTGAAAGGCATTAAAATCTTGGACCACACATGGAAAGATACACAAGCACTTGGGCTTTAATAGGCTAACTGCTTGCCCTTGAGGTTTTAGTCAGATGCAGGCCCTATTGAGTAGGTAGTAGCAGATGGCCTACTACTACTGTTTCATAGCTCAGTTCAGCATAAACTGTCTGCCGACCAGCACATTATGCCCAGCTGCCGCTGACCTTGTGGCGGGTGGCACCCAAACAGGCCAGATTAACAGTTTGTCACAGCTCAGCCCAGCCCTTCTCACAGCTGATTTACTGACTGGTATTTTTACCTCAGCCATGACGAGTAGGCCACGGGGGCCGTAAGCTAAGCCCACCAAAGAGCCCCAGTGTATGTGTTCACATGTGTTTGTTTACTTGGTACTTACAGGCAGCTTGTCCCACAAGGTAAATTGTTCCACCAAAAGGAGTCTTCTACCATAAACATGTTTTTTTTTTCTTTTGTAGCATAATCTAATTGTGGTGGTTGACTTGTCTGTTGCTACAGTGATATCAGTCCTGTGCTGTCAGAATTAGTCTGGGAACATCAGTGGGTGTCACATTAGTTCTGAAATTCTACTACTCTATGGTGGATGAGCATGAACTTTACAGAACTGACACACATGAGTTGTCAAAGGAGAAGTACATGCTTTCAGTTCTCCTAGTTGGTTTTAGTCGATAAGTTCAGCAACAATGTTCTTTACTGTTGAAGCAGTAATCAGTAAAATTAAAGAAAAAGTTGCTCCTGGTCCTAATGGAGCACTCTACTCTGACCATTCCAGAAGTGTTATGGTTTGGTGAGTGTGTGGCCATGGGTTTGTGGCTACTTGAAGGTCACATAAATGTTAAATTTAGCTAGGGGGATCCTCTTGAGTGTTCTGTTCTTGTACAGGAAGATCTAGTTTCTCTGTACAGAGCAGACACACATCAGCCTACATATGTGTGCATGTGGGGGTGTGAGCACATATGTATGTCTGTGTTTGCGTGCCTGTTCTGTATTAGACATAGATGCTGCGGAGACAGCTGAGTGCAGTGTCCCGCTGTGTCTGCCATTGGCCCACCCTTTCTGGACTTGCCTGTCCAGTGATGTGACTGACTCAGAGGGGCAGCGTCACCACAGCTATCAGCACAAGTGGGATCCCCCCGTGTGTGTGGAAAGGGGCCAACATCCACTTTTCATCACCTCCACTCACATCCAGCAGCTGCTGCTGCCTTGAAGCTGCCTGCCACCGTCACAGCGGCATGCCGACAGCTATAGAGATAATCTTCTCCAGTTTGCAAACTTGACCAACCGCTAAGCACAGGTCAGGGAACACTTACTTAATCACAGGCAAAGTCAAAGTTGGCAGTGTGCTTTTTTTAATGAAAAGATTTTTGGAGAGGCTTTGCCCCAGCTTGCATCTGGATGACATAGTGAAGACACTGCATTGCACTGTGCTATTGTAAGGAGGACTGCCAATGTTTTGCACCCATTGAGTTGAAAATCAACTCTTTCATGTGAAACAAGATCTGTAAATACTTGTGTCCTCTGAGACTTCAGTAAAGTATCAAATTAAATGTATAGTTTTGATTTAGGTAGCACTCTATGTGTATTCTGTCATAGCCAACAGCATACTGTTCTTTCACTCTGTTAATAAAGCACCAGTAAATGTTACTGAAGCATGGATTAAAACTGTAAAAGACTGAAATAGTTGCTCAGATGATGCATAATTCGTTATCTATTCAAGTTTAAGACTATTTTCTTTTGTGTGTCTGTACTGTTGTTAAAGATGGACTTGATTCTGTTGAGTTTTAGTAAAGCAAGGCATTTAGTAGATCAGCAGTTTATTGAATCTCAGCAACAGTTCTAAGAGGGGGATGGTACATGTCTGCATATTCATAGCAACTTGCCTACGAGTGTTCAGACTGATGTGGTATTCGGGACTATCTGAAACACTCTAACGGGGCATTGGAGTGAGATGCTGGTGCACTTTAACCTGACTCATCAAATAAACGCTGCTTTGCATACAGGAAGAACACCACCTTCCTCACCCCATCCCCCAGAAACTAAGCAATGCCAACATAGGTGCCAGCAGGATTCCGATAGCCTGCTTTGCCCTACGGCCAAGTGGGAGTCCTCTGGCAGAAGGCTGAGTGTTGAGTTTCACTGAGAGAGCAGATTGTGCTGCCATCTTTCCACCTCAGGCCATTTCCAGAGCCTAATGGATGAGGAGCTGTGATTGAGTCTGCATAGCAGAGGCTCTGGTTTGATGAGGTGCTAGTTGCTCTTGAAAAGTAGAGGAATTAAGGATCACTCACTCTACCTGCCTGAAACATTTATGCATTTCACTGGATAGTCTTACTGCAAACAGTTAATCAGATATGAAACAGTTAAACATATTAAGACAATATCATAACTGTAAAGAATTCTGTGAATGTCATGGGTTTCCTGAAATATTGCTTAATAACTATGCATGTACAGATAACTATATATAATAATATTCCAAAAGTTATTGAATTACAGATGTAAACATTATGCCATGCCCAGTGCACTCATCATAAGCTGTTTAAGATTAGCTTGTCATCCTGGTCTCCTGTTAATTTTATCTGTTTCTCACAGGCAAAGGAAACATTTCTGCCAAAGAGGATTTGTCCAGGTGGGCAGGTAAGTTTCACTTCCCATAACAAGGCTACATCAAACAATGATATCTCTCCATTGGCCCTGTAATTAATGTGGCCCAATGCAATAATGTGTTGCTTTGGAGTGCAGCCACCGACCTCACTGCTCTGGCATTTTGACTACACCTTATATAAAATGTTTTGTGTCAATACTGGTGCCACACCTGCCACTCTGCATTGCAGCCTCCCTGGAATCTCCCTAACACTACAAGGACTCCAGCACATAGTAATGTCAGAACTAACTCTTTAAAGAGATGTTGGTCTCTGGGTCTAAATATTCAGGAGAGCAACACCACAACTTATGGCAATGTCATTAGGCCACCTGCTCAGTCAAGGATTTAGTGAAAACTAAATCAAATGATGCACAAGTTGGTGCCGGCAGTTAATCATTAGCATATTTATAGCCATCCAGTAGGATCTTTATGCTTTGTGCATTGATGAAAGGCCTGCATAATGCATTGTTCCTCCATAGTGTTATTGCTGTAGGTCTGCACATGAGTGAGTGGAAATTAAATTGCGGCTGGCAATGTACAGGCTGGCAGTATGTAAGAGATATGGGGGAGAAATGATTGGTGATGGAGTGGTAAAAGAGAGAAGGGACTGTACTGAAGTCATTGACAGCTATTCCATCAGTCAGACCAGCAGTGGATGGGATAACATGCTGTCCTCTTCTCTGTGCTCCTGGCACTTTAAAATCTATTAATGACATAATAGCTTTCCGTGTGTGTGTGTACAAACACCCACATACACACAGGCATGCGTGCATACATACATGCATCTAAAGAACATCCAGGTCTTATGTTATTACCCCCACTACCAGCACGCTCAGCACAAATATCTGGGCTATGTGACATTTGCTGGTGACTCTGGGGTGATTATGACAGTGACTGCCCTAAGGCCATGATGGTGAAAAGTGTTTTGCAGTGACCAAAGCACCATTTATGTTTATGTTATCTGGTTTCAACACAACCTGATTGTCAACATGTGTCTCCACACATGTCTTCTCATGGTTTTACACAGGCATGCTTGAGCACACACAGGTGTACTCCTGAGGTTCAGTGACATGGCAAGTGCATAGCATGTAAATTGGGCAACTTACCCCAGGCCTTTTCCCAGGGAGATGAAACAACATGATTGTAAATGTCCTTAAAGGACACATTTTCTAATACCTGAAGGTGACTGACCACAGCCAGTACATTTTCCTTTTACTTCTATGTTGTCTGCTGGGTATTGCTACACAAACTTGTATACACAAACTGATCTTTAGCCATCTGTTCTGAGGAATGTTGTGTAATGTTCCTGTCCTGTTTTCTAGATAATTTTTTCATAATTAAATCATGGGTCAAGAGGAAGTTTTCTTTTGACGACAGCTGAATGGACAAAACATTCGACATCCCTGAGGACTTTGACTACATGGATTAACTACTTCATATCTTCTCTCCCCAGCTGTGAGTGGCACACCTAAGGCCTCTGTGTGGCCCAATGGGAGAGGGTTCCTCTAACTCTGTGATGCCTTAACACCATTGACTGCCTTAAACTTACCCCTCGTTTTCTGAGCTGCCACATTAGATGATGCCATGCCATTAGATGTGTCCAGTAGAGGCCACACAGGTGGAAATGAGATTAATGTGGAACTAGAGAAGGTGCTATGCTAACCCCTGGCCTGCCCCTCGGATCCACTTCGATGGGGCCTGACTTTTGGGCCACCTGTTGGTGTGAAAGGTGAGCCAAGTGCCTATTGATGGAAGTGAGGTTCAGTGTGGGACTGTCAAAAGCTGTTTTCTAACATTTGTTGAGGATTTCCCTGATTAGGGACAGTTTAATAGTTTGAATAGAATAGGCGTTATTTGAGATTAAAATAAAAAACTATAGAGGAAATGTGCAAATGCTGTGCATCATTCATACTGTCTACTAATCCCCTGTCTCTGTTATGTGGACGTTTAAAAGTCAATAATACTTGTCTTTGATGACAACTGGTGTGTATCCTGGGTGATGACTTCAAAAAGTGGAATGTCATTGCAGAACAAATAAGCTGTCATTTTCTTGTATTTTGAAATGTTGAATTCATTTATCCTATTAAACTTAATGTGTAACACTGAGAGAGTGTACAGTACTTACAGTCATGGATCTTGAAAAATCATTTAGCATTAAGTTAGTGCTGTCCAAGATGCATCATTAAGCATATTTCCATCGTGTGCTGAAGTGACTGCAGAAACTAACCTAAGCCTTTATGTGCACACATGCATGTGCAATATTCAGAGGAGTAATCTGTTTTTTATGAAGTGTTTGTAAAATAGAAACTTAAATAAATCCTCAAGATTATTAAATTGCAAGGTCCCTAAGGTAACACTGCATCTTTGTTTCCCTTACTGTAAACTGCACCTTTGTACCACTGATGGAGGTGGGGAATAGAGGGTATTTCAATCAGGCACCGTTTCAGCTGGCAAGGCACCCAAAGTAATCGCTAAGCTTGGGCCAGAGCATTTCACAGGGAACTTGTTAAAACACTTCATATTTTTTCTTGTCTCTAGGGGGCACATCGTCATACTTTACTGCACTGGAGGGGCAACGGGCAATCTATATATATATCAATCAATATGTTTTTTTTAATCTGAAAGACTAAAGACTGAAGACTAAGACTGTGTGTGACACTCGCCACAATTGCACCTTTTATATAAAATGCTATCCACAACCGCCTTTTTGTGCACATCTGCTATTCTCTTGTTCTGCTCCTTTTTCATCTTGCACTGAAACTTTTTATGACATGTAGAGATAAATGTGTCCACATTCGTTGCCATTTTATCATTTTCCTCACTGCTTTTATGCCATCATGAAGTACAATGCAGGCCACAATTGGGGGTGGTGGTAGTGGGTGGAACAATGGACTTTGACAATCAAACTGTAACTTCTTCAATGGAAGACTGGGACTGGGATGACAGTATGGTGCAAGTGCAGTCCTGTTTCCTGTTGTCATTACTTGAGCCATACTTCAGCGATCGGACTGGGGAGACCCAAAAATTGCATATGATACGTGATGGCTATTCTAAATTGTTAGGACCATCTCTGATGAAAATAACGTTTTTAAACTTGTTAACGTGTTGATCTGCTTCAACACACATCACGACTGACGAAAGCCCTCAATGTCATGGTTGAGAATTGCCCTGTTATATTGATAATTGATACTAAAACAGACGACATCAGAGGCTCTGGTGTGGCATAGAAAATCACAGGACCCAGGCCCATCCGTTTATAGAGTATAGGGAATTCACAACCAGCACGTCCCTTTATTTTCTCTTATAAAAAACATGGTAGACAGTATAGAATAACACAGTTCTGTAATTGCCAACATACAGATCCTTGCATCTCCAGTTAAAAGGGCCGTTCAAAAATATTTTTCATTATCAACCCTAAGTATTGTAGGTAGGCAGTTGCTGAAAAAACTGAATTAGTGACAACCAATTACAGTAAACAACACAACTAAATACGTTAACTATGACTTTAAGTGTAGGCCTATATTTAATTTCTTCAGACTTCCCAAATATTTTTTCTGGCCTATCGCCTTAACGGCAAATTTTTCATATTTTAAGCACCAGTGAATGAAGTGTTTAAATCTATGTAGTGTCTTTTCCATTGTTTTAGCGCCAGCACACGTGCAGACGATCAGCGCCGACTCCACTGAACTAGGAGGAGGGCGAGGTAGGAGGGTGTGTGTGAGGGGGTGAATGAGAGAAAGAGAAAGCTGCTCGCTACTAGCGGACATACGGTAGGCTGCTAGCTGAACGTAGCAGCATGGCGGGGCAAAAGGACTTCCAACAAGGCAGCCACTGCCATAGGAAAACGTGGATTAATATACTACTTGGGATTCTACAGCTTTTATTGTCCTGCCTCCAGTATGGAAGTGCACAGCTGCCAGGTCTGACTCGACTATTTTGTTTTTCAGATAATGTTAAACCTTTTACGAAAATGTCGGAGAGAACTGAATGCTTGAAATCTGACATGCACCAAGTCGACCTGCGAAAATTGGGGAGCTACTCTTTCCACAACACTAGCTAGACTCACTTCAAAATGATTGATGAAAATAGCCATTACAATCCATTGTATTATATTTTAAATGCTACAACTCAATTGGTGGTTATGTGGAATCAGTAACACGTTTAGCTTTCATTTCGAGCAGACGGTTTCTGAGTTTCCTGTTAACATGTCCAGCTTATTTCGGGCACGTCTCTAAACAGTCAACCTAAACTATTGTCGTGAAGAAATGTCACTGACATGGTCAATTGCAATATTGCTAAAATGGAAACCCAGTGGAGATGCTGGATGTGTTGTTAGTTGAAGTTACTAATTTAGTTTGTGTGGGTAGTGGGTACGAACGGTGTTTTGCTAGCAAAGCTAGCGTTGTCGGAGTCAGTCTGATTAGATGAAGGCTACACGCCTTTGTCATCCTTGAGCAGCCCGGGCCACACGTAACGTGCTCCATCACACTTGCAAACCTTGAGCATTGATACATTTCCATTTGGTTTAAGCCATGGTGCAACTTCCCCCTACGGAGGACTGATATACTTTACTTAGGCTATCGTATTGTATCATGCGTCTACACTGCATTTACCTTTCTTCTTCACCTCCCCTTTTGCTTGTATCAAATAGCCCTCACTCCAGTGTCCAGCGTGGTGGAGGTATTGCAGGCAGAAGATGTGGACTTTTTGGTCCCCACACAGGTAGGTGACAAACAAAGATGCCAGCTAACAGTACTTTTGCACCGTCAAAAGCCGTGGCTCACTATAACATGCGCACGCCTCAGATGCACGCTGACAACACAGCTTTATTGTTGATGGCTTCAAGAACAGCATTTGGGTGTTCATATTAGTCGGAAGTTAAGTGATCTCGAAGTTATTTTTCAAACGTGTCTAAAATACCTATGCCAATTCGTGGTCGTTGAGAGGGATGTTTGAAGAAAAAAGTTTTTGTTGTGATTGTGCATAATAAAACCTGCCCGAGGCGGGAAGAGGGCATATCCATATAGGCAGGGAGCAAGTCTGACAGTCCTCGTGGTTAGACTGTACAGGGTAGCCTACTTTGTTCGAATGTGAATGTGCTCGTCACGTTTGTGGAATGTTTTCTTTTTGAGGTGTAGTGCTGACCCCTACATCTGACATTTGCAGTTGGTTGTTCTGTGATGAAATACATGTATTTCTGTAAAGCGTTGCTGCAGTTAGCCTGAAGGTTCCTGCGTGCAGAGACACGACTACAACACGATACAGTCACAGAACTTTGTCAGGTCTGTTTAAGTACAGCTGATGAGCTCCATAAATTTGAAGCGTAGTTGACCATTCAGATGATTGTTAGGTGACGGAAATTTCCGTTTATGGCGTGGTACAGGGCGGAGCGTTACACTGAGTGAGATGTCAAACATAGGTGACCTGAATAGACAAATACCAAAGTTGTTTTGCACCTTGGTATTTGTTATTTTAGGCAGATTAGCTAACAGCTGACACTGTGGCCGTGTGCATGTGTGAGACATCCATGCCTATGAGTTACAATGACGTTATCTACTCTACTGTGTGTGACTTTCCGTGCAGACAAGGAGGGTGTATGGCCCGTCTTGAAAGCAAAAGTAAAAAAATACACATAGGTATCCCCCTCTTGTTTCTTGAGAAGAGGAGGGGTCGTTTGTAATACCAGCCCTGTTAGTTCTTTAAACATAGTTGGCATGTGCAATTTGTGCTGTCATAGCTTGGGAAAGCTCCAGCTCCAGGTACAAACAGCTCCAGCTCTTCAACAAAAAGTTTGTTGCTTAACAGCCAATCAAATTTAAACCTCTCATATGTACCACGGAAGCAGTAAGTTGATTAGCCTGAATTGTGTGTAGCTTTGTCAAACTGTTGTGTATGCTTCCTGTTTTTCTTTACCATGCTATGTAGCTAATTGCGCTTGTGTGATCAACAGTTTAGTCATCCATTGATTTGGTTGTATAGAACATGATATGAAGCCATGCAGGTAGAGGTTGCCTTCATATTAAGGTGGGAAAATGCACAACAAAGGTTATAAAGTTTATAATTTACTACAGGATCACGTGACGGAGGCATTGCAATCACATGTGAAAAGAATGTAGAGATATATACTGAGAGTACACTGCTTTAACCAGATTGACCATAAATAGATCCCAGGCAGAGTAATTCAGTAGCCGGTGTTGTGCCACTGCCACCTCCCTTGTGCATTGATGTAGCCTAGTGTGCCTAGAGCCTAGAGTTGTGTTAATAGCAAAAGGAACACTAGAGTTACAGCTTTCCAATATACTGCCCTCTCAACAATTAGACTCATTGCATCTTTGCAAATAATTTATTTAAATCCCAGCCCTCCCACATACATGCAACTGTGGGACAATAGAGATGCACTACATGCACACGATAAGAAGGCTTTGGAGACATGGTATAGCCATCGGGCATGAGAGAGTTTCTATAGGAGCACAGTGGCCCTATACTAGTAGAGAGCTTTAGTAAAAGGTATGTTAAAAGCATTTATTGCACAGAATCACCTTAGGCTACACGCTGACCAGTATTATTCTGATAAAGATATTCTACTGCAGCTGGCTGAATGCTTTGTGACAGATTTGTTTTTTTATTGACATGATACCTCAAGTGTACTGTGCCTAAATTGTTAACATAGATGATTGATCAGGCATATTTAGGCATATTTTGGCCTTTGTGATGTTAACTGGTGAGTCTTGTCCAGTGGTTAGCTTTATTGCTGCATGGAAAAGGCAATAAGAGAATAACTAGGTCATATGCAGGAACTGTACAGAAGCATTACCAGCAGTTGGAGTCTTCTAAACTTGTGCTTTATGGTGTTGTTTTCTCTAGGCGGAAGAAGAGCACAGCAAAGAGAGTCTCCCGCAGGAAGAGAGGTAAGATCTCATTATCCACCTGAAGTCCCCACAGATGGCCCCTCTGTGCTGCCTGTGCTCCAGCTGTTCCCAACTGACTCTGCACCAGCCTCAGAAGAACCAAGCCTGAGCAGTCATAGGGAAGTGCTGATCTGTAGTCAGCTGTATGTTGAGTGCACAGAAGACAGACCATGACGGTGTTCATATGTGAAGCATCTTTTTACTGGTGCGTTTTTTACGTTAGGAGTCTTGACTTTATGGTATTTCTCCATGTGTGGAATGAGGTGGGGCAATGACCGTCAGACAGGAGAAAACATGTGAAAACACAAGCATAGGTAAACCTAGTGGAAGAATGCCACAGTGGCATACTGTGTTGTGGTTGGTGGAAAACATGCAAGACAGGTGTGCATGTGTGTTTTTTTCCTTTCTGAAAAAGAAAACAGGTAAGGAAGGAGTGACAAAGGTCAAAAGTAATTTTAAGCTCAGCTTTAAAGGCTTTCTCACATAGTCACTCGCACTACATGCCATTATGTCTTGCAGTTTGCCATAAAGGCCTCCTGTTTATGGATTAAGTATATTTATAATTGCATGCATAAGATGTCAGTGCCACACTGCATGAGAACAGAAGGCATCGTGCTGACTCTTTGCATAACAGGTTGTAATATGCAAACCACTTTATGGTGATGGAAGAGGCTCATCAGTACTCTGTTGGATCTCATTTGCCCTCAATGAAGAGTGTTCAGAACATCTTTGTGAACATTTGTTTGCAGCCCATGGTAGCTCTTCTCTTTTGCACTGCCATGTGCAGTGGGTCTGTGTGTGTTTTGGAGAGGGAGGAAATGTGTGTGAGAGAGAGCCAGAGAGAGGGAGGCACAGAGAGGTTTACTGCACAGCTCTACATTCCAGACTAATGACTAATTTTAGAACTCCTTGAAAGAATATGGAGAGGAGGTTTGACAGGCCAGGGGAACGGTTCACTCATAGGAAGAAGTTTTCCCATCAGACAAGGACTCCCATTCATACTTTTATGAACTGCTCTCGGTTAGCACCTACAAATGTGCATCAGAAGGGCGAGTGGTAACTCTGGAGATTGAACTTTCAAAATAATGTAATATCACTGCAATAACATTCTGTATCTGTTTTCGAAACACTCATTCAGTGTTTTTCTCAATGAGTATAATAAACTTAATTCAATTACCTTCAGTGTGTCTCAGGTCCTCATGTAGACAGAGTTGCTGACAGAGCAGTGCATACAATGCTCATGGTTGAGATACACATAAGGTGATGAAGGGCGGGCAGTTGTTGAAAAATGTTGTGGAGCAACAACATGATGTGCTTCAAATGTTTTAAATTGCATGACGACGAGTGACTTGCTGATGAAGGATATCAGTAAGAAAGTGCCTAAACAACAATTGAGGTAATTTTGCCTGGAAACATTGTTCAGAAAGCTGCCCTGTTTTAACATCTTCTTTATGTTATATTTGTAACGTGATAAATATAATATTTATATCTTTCAAAATGAATACTCTTTCAATCTTATCTTAAAAATAGTACCTTGCATGGTTCATTGTCATACATTGCCCATTGTCCCCCAGCTCTTCATCTAAGGTTTACCAGACCAGAGTCCCTACAGCCACTGGTTTGTGTCAACTTATTTAAAGTATCCTGACAGGGATGCAGAGTGTGCATGAGTCCTCTTGTGTCTTCTCTTCTGTCTCCTGACAGGACACAGTGTACCTCTGTGTTTTGTTAAAGTGCCTTAAAAGGAGCACTGTAAAATCTTTACCATCACTGTTCTTTTGGCTGTTGCATGTTCAGAGTCAGCAAAGCAAACATCCTATGGATTAGTCGGTAAGTTATAATACCACAGTGGTCACAAAAAGCTTGCATCTGATCACTTCTCAGAGACTGATGTGCCCAAAGCATGTAGGCAGCTCAGGCGGCAAGGTCAATATTCCATAATGGGGCTCATTTGGAGGTCCTTAGGGCTAATTGCAGTAATATTCTAGAGTGTCTCTGCGCTCCTGTCAGAGCCGGGCCGTGAGTGGAAGGGTTGGTGTGGAGCTGGGCCACCCCTGAGGCCCAGCCTGCGCAGGCAGGGGTTATCAGCCCCTCCACTGGCTGCCAGCACTCCCCCCCACACTCCCAGGACACACTTGAGTATGCAGGAAGGACTTGGATCAAGCAGCTCCCAGCATTGCATTTGTCTAATGTCTCAAGGCCCAAAAGTATTGCTAATATGGTTACATTACGGCTGTGGATTTATATATTGTTTATGTGCCTTACCTGACCCTCCTTGTCTGTGTGTAGAGAGTGTACGCTCAGTGTGCTTCACAGTAACAAGTGTCCTTACTCTCACTCGAGTAAACAACTAAAAGAAGTCTAGCCGGTTTTCCGCCACATCCACCCTCCACATGTTAGCTTGGCTGAGCGTAGTCCAGACCCCTGTCCTCCCACCCCCTATCTTCTGCAGGCAGCTGCGTGCTGAGTGAAGTGGGGTCTCTGGTTACTTGCATGTTGGGTAAAAAGAAGTGACCAGTGTTGTGGGTGAAGCAATGCAAGTTTTGACGTTTGAAAGCAAGTTGAAAATGTTTGGTGCCAAACTGTTTAAGTGAAACCTCCAAATAAACACATAAAAGTGAAACAGAATGTACGGTATGTTGTATAGAATGTCAAAACTAAGAGTAAATATGTCTTAAGTGGTGATCTAATGAGTCAGCAATCAGGCTCTCCCATGGGCTGCTTTAGCACTGCAAAGTTAAATGCCTCCATGAGTTCAGATGACTATCACCAGACGCAATGCATTTTTTTTTAACATACGCTCTTTAGTCTAAACAGTTTTGCTGGTATGAGCTCCAGCTTGCCTATATGTTTTGAGACAGTGATTGTATCATTTTCCAGCTAAAGGGATGGGGGAGGAGACATTTTTTTCTATTGTGACATGTTTAGTATTTTATCCACAGTTTATCTCAGGACTCGGAGTGAGAGATTTCAGGTGTTGATTTCAGAAATACTGGAAAATGACCAGTAAAACCTGCCTAACGTCAAACATGGATAAAGCATGTGCTGCAAACAGGCATACAGGCAGTGCAGTATTTATTTTTAGAGGGGTTACTCTGAAAATGTTTAAAGAATTTACCAGGAACAAACAGTATGGAAGTATTATACTGGTACTGATGCTGTCTACAAGAGGCTGTGTTTCTTGACGAAGCTCAGATCTTTTAATGTCTGTACTAAGGTTTCGCAAATTGTTTTTTTTTTTTCAGTTCATAGTGGCAGGCGCAATTTTCTTTGCTGTCATTTGTTGGCAAAGTAGCATCAGGGCCAGTGACCCCAAGAAGCTGAATAAGTTAATCAGGAAGGCGGGCTCTGTACTGGGTGCTGCAATGGAACCGTTGGAGTTGGTGGTGGAAAGAAGGATGTTCAAAAATTATTCTGCATCATGGACAACATCTCACAACCCCTGGCAAAGTGTTTTTCGTAGAAGCCTTTGTCAAATTAGGATACAGTAAAGACAGATACAGTAGGACTTTTCTACCCACCACAATTACACTTTATAAGTTCCCATAATCTTTTAACCTTTTCTAATCTCTCAGCTGCAATGAACCTATTTCCATATTTACACATCATGCCGGCAATGGTAGGGAGGGCTTTATATATTTATTGTGTTGTCCTATTTATTCTCCTAGCTGTGCAGGATGATTAACTAGACCTACTGTTCATTAAGGATACATGACAACCACCTACGCTTCTCATTATGTATGTGTGGATCTTGTGCTTGTGTGTGCTGTATGTTTTAAGGCTGCTGGAACACTTAAGGCTGCTGGGTCTTTCTCTTCTATATATGTATTTGAATTTTTGAACGAGACAGAACCTCGCAGAGATGTCAGCAATATTCCTGAATGGTGGACTTTTCCCCAGACCAGTTAACAACAAAGTCATGGCTGCAGCACAAACACTCTCTCTCTCTGTCTCACACACACACACAGACACACACACACACACACACACACACACACACACACACACATATACACACACACACACACACAAGCACCTTGACCAAACACATGAGGGTACTTGAGTGAGCTGCAGCAGGCGAAGAACACTGCCTTACTGTGTTACCTCATTCTCCCACACGCTTGAGATGCCACAGACCTCAGGCCATGTGTTATGAAACTAACACAGCCTCCACTCCAACTGCACATCCCGCTCCATAGATTCACTGCAGTGTGATGGAGTAACAGTAACCCCTTTGAAAGGGTCTTTAAATATCTCTGGCAAATACTTTAAACAAGGTTTGAGGGGGAAAACTGTTCTTTCATGTTTCACAGTGTTTAAATACAGTTTAAGTCACACAACAGTGATTTAAACTTATTGTCAAGTCACAGAATTAAAATACATTTTTCATGACATACAAATACTATACAAGGTGGATAGGCAAGCAAAGTAAAGACCTCAGTGCTATTTATTGACATTTTACTTATAATTATAAAATTCAGTTTCTTGTTTCACATATTTTGTTCAACGTTCACAATCCTAAATGCATTATTGTGCCACCAACTACTGTTTTTCTTTTGAAACTGGATATTATTGACAAGAAAAGAGTTGGATCAATAAGTGCAGCCCCCCTCTTCTAAACTGCAGCCGGCCAATAATCATGTTAATGGAGCACCACTGCTCATCATATGTTACTGTGACTGTGTGTTTGTGTTGTTGTGTTGCTTACTTCTGTGTGGGTGTTTGTGTGTGTGTGCATGTCTGGCCAGCTGACTGGTCATAGAACGGTGATATTTCCTGAGACCCATGACCCTAATGGTAGCCCAGTGAGGGCAATAGGGGGACATGATGCTATTTGACAGCTTCAAAATCGACTGGCACCCCACGCAGAGGGAGGCCATCAGTGTAACACAGCCGTTATGTAACGGCATAGAGACTTCCCTTGAGCTAAGCTGATGTGGAGAGAATTTTACAGGCACAACAAAAAACTAAGGTTCCTATCCCACCCTGTTTGTTTATCAACACCAATAGAATTCATAGGTTTGAAGCTCACAATGGAGTTTTGCAGAACAGTTCTCTTGATGAGCATCATCTGCCAACCTCATGTTTTACTAAGAAGTATAGGCCTAATGCTTTGTTTTTCTAAGTAGACAAAACATTTATAAAAAATAACTACCTTCATATGCATGCTAAATATGACAAGCTGTTTTTTAACAACTTGGCAGAAATACTTGTAGATTATGTATTTAAGTGTTGCTTCTTGTTGTATGTTTGGGGAGGATAAGTTATTTGACATTTGCTCCTCCTACTATCTCCTGTAAGATGGTCAGCTTGCCCATAAAAGGAAGTGATGTCAGAAAGAGGAAGTAAGACAAGTACTGTCATTTCAATCACCAGTGGGTATGCCGTAGAAAAGGATAGTTTGGCCGTGTTGGAATGGTGAATGGGCAAAATGTTGCCATAAAAATGTTGCAGAGAAGGCTTACCTGTTAGTGATTCAGTTTTCAGTTACTGCTGCAACTATTTATGTTCTGCGTTCATTTCCTGACAAATGTAGCTGAACATTTTTCAGTTCCCTCTGAGGACACTTGTTGAAATGAAGTGCAAAACCTGATCTTCAACTAAATCTCCCCAGCATTGGTTATTCTTTCATTAAGATTGATATGTTAAAAGATTTTACTCCTTTCTCCTTTCAAACATGCACTCCTAATCAGCTGTACTGGGTGTACAGAGTGTTCTCTTGTTACACTCCATTTGGCCAGGATGCACTGTTGCTTAGTTTGTCTCAGCCCCACACCAAAGCACCACCAAACCACAGGGACAAGAGGTGGCCCAGGAGCGCACTATTCAAAAGACAACCTGAGCAATTGTCTGCCACTGGGCAACCTGTCTGCCACTGGGCTTGGCAACTGCCCTTACCCCCCCATCGCTCCGTGGCTGCCAAGGCTGCTATGTGCAGTGTGTGAGCTCACTGCTGAACTGACTCAGTCCCTAAATGCACCGCCGAAAGGAGTGGTCTCAAACATGCCCCGTCACACTTCTGGCTGCGCTCTGTTGTGTAACTTTCAGTGCAAAAAGCACGCCCTGTGTTGTGCTAGCCTGTTTGATGAGGTCAGTATTCCATAGGGGGATAGTTTTTGTTTGTGCAGTATGTGTCTACTGATGTGGTACTAGTTGAGTGGTATTCTGTAGCCTATTGTACTGGGTGTTTATTTGCACAGCATGCACCATGATGGTGACCTCTCATCTATTTTTCGTATCGCTTTCTCTCTTTGGCTTTAGCTTATTTATGTATGTCTATCATGCTCAATTCCACACTTGTCCTTCATTTTTACTTTTGGAATCTGAATGTGTTTTTCTCTGCCTGTATGTTCCTGTATGTATACATCTTTGTGCTACAGTGCGGTGCAAAGCTGGCAGATGAGCCATCAGAGTGCTAATTTTCACACTCCCTGCTGTCCTACGCCCACATATCCCCCTCTCACTGCCCGCTGCCAAGAGCTGGTCTTACTCACCCAGCCGCAAATAGCAGATCCAGCCTCACTACTTTGCCTGCCTCTTGCTCTGGCCTGCAGGACTGTACACTCAAACTGCAGACAAGTCACTCCATGTCTTACCTCTTGAGTCTTGCTGTTTGAACATGCATAGCTCAGGCTTGCTGGTAACTAGCTTGCACATTTGGACTGTCTTTGTTGACAATCTGCAGGAAAAGTGCCAGGTTACAGACATAGATGGTTGTCTGTCAAATAACTACTCTGCACATGGATTAGTTATGTGATTTTAACCAATTAAATATTTGCTGTGTCATAGGGCTCTTTGGAATCATGTGTTGATAAGGCCCCCTACGGGTTCGTAGGGTCAGCCCATGAGAGAAATATCAGGATCGAGTAAAGGCTGCATACATGTATTCCATGTACCAGTGGTTCTGAGCTACAGCCATGATTCTGGGTACCAGAGGTTTTAATCTGTAACCATATCCTGTCATGATGCAGTGCCAGTAGTTGTGGAAGTTTTGGCGGTCCTCTATGAGCTAACAGGCCAGTGCTTGCTGTCAGAATTTTCAAACAAAACTTTGGGTATAGAGTGTGTGTGGGATATGCAGTCTTAATGAGCCCTCCCCTTGGGTTTGCACACAATATGATTAAAAAGAGCAAACCTTTGTAAATATATCTCATTTGCCTACTCAAAAAAAAGATAACATAGGCCATTGTTATTTACACAATGTCTGTTGTATTCATATGAAGCAGGTTGGTAGTGATCATTTACTCTCTTGAGGCCAGAGGGTGAGTGATGTGGCCTTTATGAGAAAAGAGGATGAGATTCTCCATTAGGGCAGTATCTGCCTCAAAGTACACGCATCAAACAACCTCCCGCCCCCCAACGCTCCTCCCTAAGTGGTAGTAAGTCGTGAGTCTAATGCAAACCACTTAGTGAGAATAGGAAGGAATTAATGCAGATTGCAGGTACATAATGAGTGTTGCCTCACTCTGTTCAGATGCCTGTGTATCCTTTCATTCTGTGGGAACGTTTTGTCTCAATTGCAAATGCCTGTCAGAGAGGGAGCAGCCAATGAGTAGTGTTCTTGATGCTTTGACATTGCTGTTTGTGCCTTTTAAATAACTCTCCCAGTAAAGGCATGTCGATGAAGGATTGGTCCACAAGGCACCAATCAGAAAGCTTTGACAGATCAAACCTCATGTTCTGTTCAGCATGAGCTGATCTCTTATCACCAGTCTGTTACCGTTGAGCTCAGCTGTTATCTCTTTGGGCTGGACATTTGTAAACAAGTCTCCTTTGACATCCCTTTAACCATGGTATTGATTGTTTTGCAATGGTGGATAATAATGCAGGAAGTCAGACAGATAAAGGTGTTATTGGTATTGTGGAGCATTCTGAACCACTTCATTGGCTCCCTGGGCTATGCGTTTTGCCATTTTGTGTTCTGTTCCACTCCTAACATTGAATGAGAACATTGTTGTTTGCCTTGCAGATGGTTTACTTGCACAGACTGGATCTGTTATTTCTTATTTAGCTCTCCGTGGCATATTTACTCTGCACTGCAACACGAGCACTGTTTTACGACTGAGGTTTGTGAAAGCAGCTGGAAAATGAAATGAAACAAAAGAGGGTTGTGAATTTGGGAGAGTTGGTATGGCCCAAAGGAGGGCCCCCTACTTCCCAGTGGGATGTGGAGTTGCAGAAGCCTTCATCATTTTCCAAGAAGAGTGAATTGGGCGGGGGGAGTGAAGTTTTAAAAGCAGCAAGCCCTGCCCACATCAGGCGTCATGCCCGATTCGTCTCAGCACCATGACATCATATCCGCTGCCTGCCCATAGGAAGCTGAGCCGTAAGAGAGGAAGGAGTTTGGCAGGTGATTGTTGTTCAAGCAGGAATATGGCGTTGGCCAAGAAGAGTGAGTCTGAGGGTGTGGAGGTTTAAAGTACCAAGCCCAGCCAACCTTCATGCTGAAGTCTGCGTAAAGTTGGGGGGTGTTAGGATTGCATGTTGAGATTTATTCCTACTAGAGAGGTTTCCTCACCTACCCATGTGCCACTTCTTGTGACTTAGATGATACTTCACTGGTCTGAACCTGTAAAGGCCAACCTAGAATACCATGTGTTAAAATTGCAGGCATCAATGCTGGTGATATAGCTTTTGCACTGGTTGCGCTTGTTAATGTTTCTTAGCAGACACTTTTGTCCAACACTACTGGTTTTATTTTATTTAAACGTAGGGCCAAATAAAACATGTAAGACAGGTAGCTCAGTACTCTTCAGTATTTTCTAAAAAAAAACACAAAGTTGTTAGGGAGACAGGCTGCCCCCTTGTTGTTTGTTTCTAGTTCCAAGGAGGAGTCTGCGCTGCATAAGAACACTGAGGTTTTAAAGTGTGCTAAGGAATTAAGATCTAGTGGATCAAAAGGAGATACTAGCTTAATGTACGGTATGTAGAAACTGTTATGTGTTTACTATGCACTAACAAATCACAGATGGAACTTTTAAGTCAGTATGGACATGTGAATTAATGCTTTCATTACTTGTTCAGTATGTCGGGAGCTTTGAGGGCGAAGCAGCATCTGGCCCATCTGCAGACACTGGTGTCCCCGGTCAGGCGGCTGAAATGCGATAGAGCTGGTTAGCTGAGATCAGAGCACAGATTATCTCTCGCACGAAGAGCTTGGTTGAGCAACGCAAGTGGCAGCTCGGAGTGCGGCCACTCCCTACAGTATTCAAATTGCCCTCTGCTTTCCTGTTTTATACCCATGCAGGAAGTAGCCACTCCATGCCATTTAAACCACCTCGGTTTTTTTTTCGTTTTTTTTTTTTTTTTTTTTTTTTTTTTCATTTTTCTATCATCTGTAAGCAGAACTACTTGTAAGGTTTAGACGTGCAACCCAGTGGGAGCTGGCGTGGACTGAGGAAGAAAACAGTAGACAGTCTATAATAATAACCACTGAAAACCAACAACAAGAAATTGAGATGGTGATGGGTTGGGAGAGAGGAGAAAAAGAAATGGAGACAGAGAGTAAGGGGAGGGAGTGGGAGTGAGGAAGGGAGAGAGGAAAGAGCAATGGATAGTAAATGAGAGAGTAAGGGGGGTGGGCAATAAGACAAATAGGGTGAAATAGAAGTAAATGGTGAGGGGTGGAGAATGTAAACTGCTGTATTCACCAAGCTGCATGAGGTAAAAAAACATGCATGCATGTGTGAAGTAAACATACAGCTCCCAATATAGTGCAATTATTGTACCGTTGCATATGTATAAGAACTACATGAATAGGTGGCTCCCTTGATGATTGATTTATTGTTGCATGTTCAGCTAGACCAAAAATGCCAGCTATTAGCCTGAGGATCTAGAGAGTTGCTCTGACATGTTTTCTGTTCTTCCAGTGCTCATGAAGTTATGCAATGCGAACACCACGCTGGGCAGGAAACTGTAATATTTGTATACAGCATGCTAGTCACAGCTTGAGCATTTATGTGAACTGGTCAGTGTAAATAAACATCATCAGAGAAACGTCTTTAAAATTCTGCTTAGTTGATATAGTTAGGTCAGTATTAAACTAGAAATACTGTTGCCCAGATCAATCAGTATGCTACGACGGGGTTGGAAAGGAAGTTGCTTACCTTTTTAGGTTTGTGCAAAGGAAAGCAGTCTCAACATGGTCACGTGATTTTTATGGTTTCTGTCTTTGTTCTGCAGCAGCTGTTTCAAGAGACAATCACGATTGAATATTGAATTCAGGGTTTAGCTACTGTACTGCTGAAAAAGCTGAGTAGTATTGACATTGGGGTGGGACATACTATGCCAGTGCAGAGGTAATTTACTATGTTATTTCTGAAAGATTTGCAGGAAGACTGTTTACAACACAATCAAATGTTACCATTTGAAATGGATGAGCCCTCTGCAGACTTATGTGTTGTTGCATAAATGAATTGAATGAACTTAAATTGTAAATTAGTTCAATATGAATAGACTTTTTGAACCTGAGGCCTCCATAAATTTCCCAAATCATTCACCTGGATCAGACTGACAAGTTAGACTGTGGCAGAGGACACAGAGATGTTACATTTTTCTTAAAAGGTGTCTAGTAGCAGTGAAAAACATGGAATATTGAAAAATTCTTCTCAGGCTAGTGTGCATTGGATAAATTGACATAAACTTGCTGTGAAGAAGAAACCTAGAGAGAGGGGATGATGTAACATGCAGAGATGTACAATGCATATTGTTGTAAATTGATTACACAATTCCAGCTGTCTTATGTTTTTGTTTTTTTTTCTTCGATAATAACTTTGTGATTTAATATGATTTTATTCCTGACTGTAATGGAATAGAACAGCTGTGTCATAATACTGTTGTTATTGGGAATTGTATCGTGACAATGTGATATCATATTACTTTTATGGATTAGTGTATTGTGATGTCGTTATTGGTTAGCGTGTTGTGATGATGTATAAGTTGCTTCCTGCATGGGTGCTCCCTTGAGTTGATTGTATGAGTTGCTCCCAGGGTACGTCACACAGGGCTGTCTTTGTGCTCCTCCAGTGGTCGGGGAGTGCCGACGATGCAGCGCTAATTGCCATCCATCACGCTGCCAGTGTTGGGGCATCCATTACCCACTTTGCCTGTGGTTGCTGCAGATGACATGGTTGGGATATGAACTTTTCCACTGGCGGAAAACTGATCCCCATAAGCCTGTCTCTGCTGTTTGTGAAACCAATGCCGGTCCCGGCCAGGCAGTCAATATGAGGAGGCTGTCTGACCTGAACCCTCACTGTCGGTAATGGCATACACTCCTGCTCAGCAACACTGTATGGTACTTTCATTGAAGGTGGCCACCCTGTGACTTGGGCATGTTTTTGCAGCTCATTCTGTTTGCATACAGAGCTGGCTGTCATTGGGAAGATCCATGGCACTGTGCAGCTTGCTGCAGCAGCAGGATGAGGTGTGGCTGCAGAACTGCGGCTCTGTGTTCGAATTACTGGGCTCCTCTCACTACGCAAGGATTCATTTCCTTTATTTTAACCTCTCAGTGCTGTAAGGTGTCTGTTATGTCCTGTGCTGGTGTCATCACCAGGGCTTGTCCTGTGTTTTCAAGGTATGTGGACTTGGCTGTCTATGTCACCAGCTCTTGAAAGCCTGAAAGTTCTTTCACAGTCAAGTGCAAAGCAGAGATCTCTTTTAATGTTAAGTTCTCTTGTGGTCTAGTTTAAATAACAGCAGTGACCAACAGGCAGTTTATGTGTATTTATAAGTGACCAAGCACACCGTTTGGCCCTGAAAGTTGGAACCAGTGTGGTTGCTCTTTGTGTGCAGCCTGCAGAGCTTACACAGACTAGGTCCTTTTTGGCCAATGCAGCAGTATCATTGTTCTGTGGACACTTGCAAGAACACTCCTGTTTCGCCTCTAATATGTTGACCAATCTAATCTCCCCCCTACTTACAGAACAGCTGCAGTAACCTGTCTCAGAAACACACACACACATTTTTTAGGATGGCAATATGCTTTATTCCCTTTCAATAAAAGCTGCAGCTGCTGCTGTCATATGCCCACTACTTTAGCAATAACTAACACACATTTTTGCGCGCACAGAAACACACACAAATTACCCATAAACAGGATTGTTTTCTTGTCAGTGAAGTATGCAGAAGTATGTTAAAGTTAATAGGCTTATTTTCAGGAAACTTTTGATTGAAAGGTGTAGCATAGTCTCAGAAAGCCTAAGGTCAAAAGCGCAGCACATGTACATGGCACCAGAGCTAGCAATACCTGCACCCCAGGGTCTTGGTTTTCAGACAGCTTTTGCTGAGGGCTTTTATCCAGGTGTACAGTGTGTCATGTGCTTCTATGATGTCATTACTGTAGTGATGGCTGCAGCCCTTATCAGTGTGCAGGTGGCTGAGGAGACTTTGTGTTTCAGGTCATAGTCCAGCAGCAGAGCAAAGCTACTAATTTACTGCCCTCCATAGGGACCCTGTGTTAAGCCCTGCTGTAATATCGGACATGGTCTTCTCGTCTTCATGTTTTCCATCCAAAACAAACCCCATTAAACCTGATTGATGTGGACCATAGTCATTAACATGCCATTGATTTCTACAGATTACAGCAAGAAATGATGTATGGAGGTTTTTGGGTGTAGATTTACCCCAGGATCCTTTCTGCCTATGAGTTGATGTATTTACTCTGAAATAATATTCTCTGATCCCTCTTTATGAATTATAAACACAACTAATTATCTCTCTCTCTCTCTCTCTCTCTCTCTCTCTCACACACACACACACACACACACACACACACACACACACACACACACACACACACACACACACACACACACACACACTCTTCTAGCTCTTCATTTTATAGACAGGAGAGTGGAAGACCACTCCAGTTCCAGCCTCCTGCTCTCGAGTTTGGGACACAGTAAGTGCAGCTCCCTCTTATGGTATTGGTTGTAATTATTTAATTGGAATTTTGTGAGTTTGGGAATGTTTGAATGGAATAAATTGAGATGTAATTTTAGTAATAATTAGAATGTGTTGATCAAAAGCATCCACTTCATTTAATCGCATTCAAAAGCATTAGCCTTACTGAAATTGCCCTTAATCTGTCCTTCAATTGTAAGATAAATATGTCAGATAAAGCGACAAGTTGATGCTATATAATGGGAAATGCATTTTACACCACCAGCTTGTGTCACTGTTTTGGCTAGTATTATGATAGATGTGGTGTTTAAAGCAGCATCCTCATCTCTGTGGTGGTAAGGAACTCAGAGACCAGTGGGCTATGGGCTGCACAGAATAGCTTTCTTTAAAGCACGTGTCACAGCAGATGGGATTGCCAAATATGGCAGTATGTCTTTTCTCATGGGCTGTACTGAGAGGATCAGCGAAAGGTTACGAACTCCAATGTTTTCCTGTGGGCTCCAAAAACAACCAGAATAGCAGGAGCTCTGTTGGATTTGGATGACAGTTTGCTACTATGCACTGCTTGTGTTTAGAAGCATTGATATGACGCACACAGACTATTTCGTTTTTGATGATTGTGTTTTTCCCCATTTATCCCCTGTTGTCTCCCTGATGAGAAACATTGTTGATTAAAAGACTACAGAAAAAGGGCGTGTGTTTGTTGAGGTCCCTGTTGTTTTACTGTGAATGTGTCATTCCCCAGAGGATTACTCCTGCTTTCTTGATGAACAGTATTATGCAATAACTTTCCAGAGGTGACAGAACATTTGTTATTGTCTTTTTTGTTGTTTGCCTCTAGTATTAACACTCAATTAGTCACTGGTCAGGTGGATTTCTAAATGTGTGAACATGTGCATTGTCAGTTGTTAAATCAGTTGCGGTGATTTGTGAGAAATCTACTGACTTTGTCAATTGAACACTGATGGCTACAAATGTCACAGTAGCTACTTTCCCGT
Organism: Coilia nasus; assembly: GCA_027475355.1. Taxonomy (NCBI): domain Eukaryota; kingdom Metazoa; phylum Chordata; class Actinopteri; order Clupeiformes; family Engraulidae; genus Coilia; species Coilia nasus. The sequence continues at coordinate 9,567,265 of CM050221.1, read as the reverse complement.
AACTGCTGCTTGGCCTAAAATAGTATCCTGTGAACAGGAACTGTAGACTTAACAAACTGGACTATACACATAATTCAGATTATTGCCAGCTGAGATCGCACAAACAGCACCAGACTGGTGGTAACTAGACTAAGCCTTAAAGGAATTGCCCAGAAGTGAACCATGGGAAGCCGGTGCAGGGGCCTGATTTGTCTCTCTTAGCCCCAACTGAAGCTATAAATCTGTCATCTCAGACCTGCAGCCCTGTTTTGGGCTCACCACAGATATGACCGTATGTGTGAACGTGTGTGTCTGTATGTGTGTGTGCATGCCCCCTCCACCCTGAGCCAGCACAGAAAACAAATAGGCCTTTATTTACCTTATCTACTAATTACATAAGTTCATTTGTCCTCCCAGCCACATGCTCCTGCCTGTTTGCCAGTCGTAAGTGGGACTGGGGGAGAGGAGACTGGGTGTTTGGCCATAAACTGCAATCTCTTTGGCAGAGATGTTCTTTTATAGCAGAGAAAAAATCAGCTTTTTGTTCAGCAGTGACAAGGAGTGGGGGTTTTTACCTGAGGAACTTGTACAAGGGTTTGGCTGGATGGCCCTAGAAAAATCACACATGGTTTTACTTGAAGGCTGATATGCTTGGCCTGCAGTCATAACGCTGTTCAGTGGTTTCCGAACTGTGCAGATCCCCCCATCAGAATCTGATCGGGGCTCTATGGGCCTCTCATGCTGACATTCGAACACCTATTTGACTTTGATAGCTCCCTTTGACCTCCACAGTATCAAAAAGCAAAGAGCCGAGCTGCAAATGGTGAACCCCGACCCAAATGTCATCGGTCAGCTTTTTTTAGCACCCTGTGCTTTGTTGTACTGCGGCCTCAGTTTGCAGTGTGACATTTGTTTCCTTTCATGTTCTAGCCGAGGGTCTCTGATCTGAAAGCTCACTCACTGTCTTTATGCACGCTGCTGCATGCAGTGCTATTTTGAGTGGGAGTTTCACAAAGTGAACAGGTTATGCGTAGTGTGGTCTCACGACTAAAGCTTGTTGCTTCTAATACCTGTTTCAATATGTGAGCCATTGAATGATTCAGTTGTGATGAATATTCTGCTTTTTGCTTGCTGAGGTGTCACATTTACATTCCAGAGCAAATGTGGTGTTCACGTGTCAGGTTAGCTTGTTAAAGCAATGGAATCTGGCACTATGCTGTGTTGGTTTTTGGGTAGATTTTCTAGGCTGTGCCCAAACACAAGATGCTCCTCTGACTGTAAACCTCCTTTCATATGTATTTCCGTAGGCCGCTGGGGCTGCCAAGAGCTGAAACTGTATACATACACAACCCCAGCCCAGAGCTCCCAGTAACTCTGTTGTCAATATTTACATCTAGTAGACATGTTCACATGCCTTCCTTCCATCGAAGGGTAAGTATGTAACCACCTCTCTGTGTCTCAGCTGTAGTGTTCTTCTCTCTGCTTCTCTCTCTCTTTTGCTGCTCCATAGTATGTATCTGACTTTCACCAACTTCCTCCTTTCATTTTCAGTCCTTTCTTCCCCTTCTTTCACAACCTAGCAGAAATAAACCTATCATAACCCTGACACCAGCCATTGCTTTTGTTTTTTTTTTCAAACAATGTGCATGCCGTTTGAAAATAAAGCACCTCCCAATATAGTCTTCCCACAGCTATTGACTAAAACAGGATGTACCAAATACCAACCGACTGATCTCTTTTCAGTTTCACTGGATAGAACTGATAGAGCTTTTGGTAGAACTGAAATGTATTGTACTCTGAACAAGATCTTTCTCATACTGTTTGCAAAGTGAATGTCAAATATTTTTGATGATGATGATGCTTGTTTTATTCCAGGTTATTCCACCCCGAGGGAAGACTTCATTTAAACTCATTTTCCTTCCAACTGAAGAGGGAAATGTAGAGAATTCCTTATTTATTAATACATCATCTCATGGTGTATTATCATACCAGGTAAATAACGCCATTGTTAATTATGTATGGAATAATGGACAACATGGCGTTCAGGTAGCAGAAGTTAAAACACACACAAGGTGGTAGTGTGGCCACAACTTAAAAGTGTATTAACTTCTGAGCCTAGCTCACTACAATTTGTGTTGTTAGTGAGTCAAATGCAGTATGACTGCCAAGAAAAGTTAAGAAAAGTCCATCACCAAAGACAGTGTTTATGTCATACTGGTGTGACATTGAGAAATATTTACAATTATCTGTAGTGATTTTGATATCATGATGAATGTGACTCATTTTTATTTCGCTGGCCTAGATATTACGATAAACTGCTAAGTAGTCGTGCAGGCCAAGGCAATTTTGCTATTTCATAAAACTGAGCCGAAAACTGAGACAGCTTGATAACCAGGGTTATGCAGCTAATGTTTGGGTCTTGGCCATAGCAAGTGGCCTTTGTTCTTTCAGTTAAGAAAACACTGGCTTTGTGGCAGTAAGATAAAGGTCTACAAAAAAAGTTGGTTTATGCAACTCAGGTGTGAATTTGTTTTTTATGAAGGCATGATGGTGAAGACGCTCCAATTTTGTGTTTCAGGTGTTTGGTATTGGTGTCCCATGGGGTTCTAAGGAAGATGAAAACCTAAAAGATAGTGTGTTAATATCTCCTCACATAAAAAGTATTAAGCTCACACAAACTCAGGTACGGCTGTTGCTCATATTATTTATACTGATGGAATGTTCTCTGTATATATGCCTGATATACAGTAACTTCATTAATCTACTTCACACACACACACACACACACTTTTACACAGAAGTACTCACAGACCTTCACCTCCCATCTGCTGCTTCTCTTCCACAGTGGTAAAGGAAGAGAGTGATGGAAGCCTTTCTCCTAACTACGCAACACGCACATGCTCATATTCACACATTAACAGCCTGAGGCATTAACGCATGCCACCATCTCTGGTTCACATGCACACATGCACAGATACAGGCACTCACACAGGCCCACACACCTCTATAGTACGTACACAGATGCATGCACTCACACATGCGCCTACACATACTTGCAAATCTACACTCACACGTATAGATACACATGCACACTCACGTACACACAGACACATGCCCATGCACAGACACACAAGCACATACACGCTCACAGATCTGATATGAAGGAAAGAGGAAATGAGGTTTAGCACATGTAGTCACACCTTGACACTCCTGCATACAAAAAACACCTACACATGTCATGCACACATACAGACCGCACACGCAAGCAACACGCATACACATACATGCATGCGCACACATGAGTGAATGTGTAAATGTGCCTAGGTTGTGAGGCACTTCCCCAACAGGAAGTGAGTGGCAGTTGGTAAATGTCAGATGTTTGAAGCAAAGCTGCAGAGCTGTATATCGTATTGCCCCATCTTCCACAGAACAGAATGTACCCTTCTAATGGGTAGGTGACTACACTGCTGTAGCAGTAAGACCATTTCCACACCAAGAGTCAGGACACATTTACTGACCTTCAGAGCTAGAGAGGATAATTTGGTTTAATTCAGATGCATTGATGTTCTGCAGCTATATTTAGAGCCTTAACATGAGTTGACTAAACACTGAGAGGAGGGGTTGTGTCAAAGACAGTAGTGTCTGCACTCTGGTGCTTTGTGGTCAGACTTCACTGAGTTTGAGAGTACATTAGCTGGTTTAAATATAGAGATCCCCCAAGCCCCATTTAAGTTGAACTGCGCTGTTTAAAAGCATTTGTTGCTATGGTACCTCCACGATTTGAGCACTCTCACTGCTTGATGCGAGGTAAAGCATTCTCACAGACACTTACCTGTGTTAGTTCTATGGCAAGTGCATAGGTGAAAACCTAGAGTAAATATTTGCCACATATCTCAAATCCCATGTAGCCTACAAATTCTGAAGGGAAGGATTTCCTGACTGCTCCTGTGGCTTATCCAGGCGCAACTCTGACCATAGTCATTCGGCTAATAAGTGTAATTAATTACACACTGATTTCGTGCTATTCCCTACATGGGAAGCCAAGGATTGCTGTTAAATTTACTGGATGTAGTACACATTCCAGTAGTGTGAGCTCGTAAACTCAATGCTCATATATTACTACAGACCCCAGATGTATACAGGGCGCAACGACCTCTATTGCTGATTAGTAGGGAAGTGGTCATAAAGGTCTCATAAACTCCCCTTCAGTCATATGCTGGTCAACGCGTCATATGCATGACAATGCTGCTTTCCAAAGGCTTCACCAGCTCTGGAAATTTAATTCTGAGAAAGCTTAGCGCATCCTAGATAGATGCCCATCTCGACCCTTCTGTAATCATCAGAACAAGCCTGTGATCTCATGGAGCGGGCCTGCTCTCTGTGAGCCAAAAGAACTGTCAGTTTCGTTCCAGTTCTACTTTTGGTTACATGACTTCCTCTGCAGAGGATATTCAAATGAGGTGTGCGCTAAAGCCTTTGTATCAGTTTTGACTTGTATTACCTACATCAGTCTTTTAGTTTGATGTTACGGAACGTTTAGAGTTTCCTTGCCAAAAGCTCGGTGAAACACTAACACAGTAGTAATTTACCACAACTGTGTTTGTGTTTCTTTTTGAGTCTGATTTTATGTATGTCTATTTATATTTATATATACATCACATGAAAGTGGTAAATGCCTCTACACACCACACTGCAGTTTTCAACTCCAGACAAGTGAAACGACAAACCTCTACTGAAACTCAAAGACTTAAGACTTGTAAAACTGGAGTGTACCACGCTGGCGTGAGGGAGAGCAGACCGTAGGATAGCATAGCAAATATGATGCTGTTTCATCGCTTCACTTCATGTGCTCTTGTTCTTCTTTCTTCCCACAGGAAGATGCCTCAAATATTACCATACTGGGACTTCTCATAGATTGCAGTTTACCCAAAAATGTGTACAGCCATCCTCAGGTATTGTAGTTTATGACCAGTGTGCTTAGGTATTTTGAGTTACTTAGTATTATTTTCAAGTCATTACCATTTTTAGCTCTCTAAACCAAATGTCAGAATAACTTAATTAGCTCTCTGATGTTGAAACATATTTTGAAATATTATGTGAAGTAGGAGTAAGTGTAGTAAAACAATGTAGCTGTTTGAACACATTAGCTTCTGCTCTTCATTGGAAGACCCCAAAAGGGTTACGTGTTTTCACTGAAAGATTGGAATGTCCACTTTTTTTACATCAGCTGGTCACACCAGGCCAAAGCCTCATCACCCTTTCCCATGACCTGATCACTATCCTTTTGATGTGACATGTATGCGCTTGTCATCATTGAGCATGAGACTGACAGCTGATGCTTGAAGTGTCATAGATCTCATGGGTATTATTCTAGAATGTAGATTTCTCAAGACCTTCCAAACTATTGCACACAAAGCCAGGAAGTCCCCTGTGTGCGCAATGATAATCCTGTAGGGTTGTTCTGGCTCTTGTGTAATTGCAAAGGCGGATTTGGTGCTGCGTTAACACTGAGACTGTCACACTTTAGTCTCTGTGCAAGCAAAGGTAGCAGCACCTTTACACTGTCAAGTGTGATGAATCAATTTTGGAGAGGGTGTCAGTGAGGAATAGTGAAGGCTGAGAGCGCACCCACTGGCATAGGAATGAGCTGACTGCATGAGGTCACCCAGGCTTCCTCTTGGCTCTCTGGCTCCTGCCAGTCAATGAGTCAGACATCTGCTCTGTCATTAACCAGCGCAATCACACCCACATGTCTGTTTACACATAGTCATTTTGCAGACATGCTCATCCTGAAAACCCCAGACCATGGGATTTCTAACATTAGGAACGGCTGTTTGGGTGAGCCCAGTGTAAGGTAACAGTACATTGTGGGTACTGCGTACTGCCTACTGCCCAAGCAGATAACAAGTCTGACAATCACCCTGCGTGTTTTCAGGGCTCGTGTTTTGTGACTGAGGAGGAGGAGCGATTCTCGCTGCTGATCAGCCTGTCAGAACGAGGGGAGCAGCAGGCCCACCTGGACAAGCTGAAGCCCTACGTCATTGAGAACCTCATGGTGCTGTTCCTCATCCCCAGCCCCAGCAGCACCACAGGTACTCCCCAGCACCTGCCCAGGAGACCACACTGTCTGTAGGGGCAGTGTAGGACGCACACAGTGTGCCTGCAGTCATAATAGTAGGCTTGTTTGCATGAACGGAAATCTGCAGTCTTGGTGGAGGCATGTGGAAGCTGTCCTTTACGTGTCATTGGAAACCAAGATGTGATTATGACCTTGAGTGTCACTTGACTCATGAATGTCACTTCATCACAGCTGCAAGTCCAATCATTTATCCAGTTAGTTAATTGATGGGGAACAATAATAATATAAAACATATGGTAATCTTGGAGACACTGACAGGCTGAAAATCATAAGGTAATCTTTTACTTACTGGAGCCCACTTCTGTGTGTGTGTGTGTGTGTGTGTGTGTGTGTATATATGTGTGTGTGTGTATATATGTGTGTGTGTGTGTATATGTGTGTGTGTGTGTGTGTGTGTGTGTGTGTTTGGGTGGGTGGGTATGTGTGTGGATGCACTCAAGTTTTGTATGTACAGTAAAAACTTCAGAAGGAAAAAGTCACTTCTGTCTGAACTCAATAGAGGTGATTAAATAAAAACAAGCTGTAAGAACAATATTGTCACATGACTTCAGCTATGGGTGTTTGCTGCTTTCCCTAAACCACTGGAGGAGCCAGTTTAACGGGGAAGACTAGTGTAGATGTAGGCACTCACCTGCAGGCTGGCTGTGCTGCACTAGCTGACAGCTCAGCACTTCTTCAGACGGGACCACTGCAATGCTGCATTCCCCACAAGCCAAGCTGGTGCCCTGTCGCTGGGCCTCCCGTGAAACGCCTCCTGCCCAGAGCCACTGCCTGCAGCACTAACCTGCACTAGGCTAGTCTCACCACAGATGATGTCATCCCAGTTACTGTAGACTGTGAAAACAGAAGACCTGTGACTCAGGAACATTTGAATCTCAGGAAATATATCCAAGTGCATGTCTGTTAGAACAAAGAAACAAGGCTCAGCTGACCATGGATATTAAATTTGAGCTTTATGGGTTCACATAATCAACTTCTTAACTCTTTTAACTCCTGTGTTCTGATGCTAATGTTGCACAAGGTATACTAATTGTATTTTTCTGCCACACTAGTTGGTCCATGGCTGACATATCTATATTTGCTTTGCTGTATTTCCTGAATGTCTGAAATGGGGGGCCTCCTCATAGATCACTGATTTGGCAAGGGCACATAAAAAAATGTTGTGATGTCAGAAAGTGCTACGTGTTCTGACACGTTGGTATGAGGAAGGCGCTTTAGGAAGCAAGGTCTGCCATCTAAGGACAGCTAAAGGTATTACAGCTTTCTATGCTGACCCAGCTCTGTTGAACTGTTTGTGGGGCCATGTTTGAGGTTGTGTTTTTTTTTTTGTTCTTTACAGCTCCCAGAATAGACGTTCATATGTTGAATTCTGGAACAAAAAAGCTGTTTGTGAAGGTAGGTATCTGTACTTGAGATATGAAATGACAATGAAAAGTGGTTTAGATGATATGAAGACATTCATGTTATGTTTTTCTGTAGGACATCCAGCTCATGCCAAAAGTAGAAAATGCTCTTGAGATTAACCAAGTTCTACTGAGAACCTCTGCAACAAACTTCACACATGTATCATCGCTGTCCTGTAAAAGTGAGTGTTATCAACGTTCTTACTTGATGACTACCCTCTAACAAACCGAGTGACCCCTGAAACTGTAAGTGTCGCCCCCTGATCTGATTGTCCTTGTGTCTGCTCTTTCTCAGGATCTTCTCCGACTCAGACCAGGACATGTTCCAGCCAGATCAGCCTGCAGCTCTTGGGCAACTCCTCCATTAGGGGCCTACCTTATACACACAGGTCAGTCTTTAGATCGATGGCCCTTTTAAGTCATTCTCAGTATAAGTCACAGTATTCACTCTCTAGGGCAGTTGTTGTAATTACTTATCACCTCGATAGAGCTTACTAGAATGGCTGTAGACATTGAAAGTCAAGACGTTGTTTAACGGTAATTACTCTTCTTCCATGTGCTGTCCCTTTCTCTCTCTCTCTCTCTCTATCTCTTTCTGGCTGCCTGACTGTCTCTCCCTCAAGGTCCAGTATTGACCTAGCAGCCCTGTTTCAGCTGAGGCAGCGGCTGAGAGGCACTGGTCATGCTGACCTCTGGTTTACCAACCTCCTCGACTTCCCTCTTACCATCACAAACATTTCCATCTCACAGGAAGCTCGAGGTCTGCTGAAGGTACCTCACATGTCTCAGTATACCAAAGAGTTTTTACTTGGGCAGTTACCTTTTTTCACATTACATTACACTTAGCAGACACTTTTATCCAAAGGGACTTACAAAAGGAGGAAATAAGAAGCTAACAGTGGTTGAAGTGACCGTCAGAGTACTTTACATGCCTGCGAACTGTGTGTTGGTAAGGAGCTTTGAGAAGTGGTGCTGTATGTTTGTGCTCAGGTGGTGAACTTCAGCCGACCAGTCACAGCGCCCTCTGGCTGCTGGAGGCTGTTCTCCCTGCAGCTCCTCAACAGAACGCTGCCTTTCAGCCTCATCGTCACAGTAACACTGCAGTCCAGGGCCGGCGTCAGTCTGGTGGTGCCACTGCATGTCCTCTCCACTGCATCACAGGTAGAGATTCCTCTCCCTCTCTGTGTCTCTCTGTTTCTCTCTCTCCCTCTCTCTCTATGTCTCTCTAACTTCCCCGTTTTTATTATTCTCTTTCCACCCATATCTCATTCCGTTAACATCCATCTCCCTTTCTTCTACTTGGCGGTGCATTGCTGATGTTTTTTCCTTGCCAATTTTCTCTCTCCCTCTCTCTCTCTCTGTCTCTCTCTCTCTCTCTCTCTCTCTCTCTCTCTCTCTCTCTCTCTCTCTCCTTCCCCCTCTCTCTGTCTCTGTCTCTTTGCAGCTGGGGGCGGTTTTGTTTGAGACTGGAGCAGAGTGTGCTCTCCCCTGTCCCCTCAGGTTGTCCAGAGCAAGTAAGAATATAACTGACACACACTCAAGCATAAACACAACCTGGGCTTCTCTGGGTTTTCTTTTGAGGGTCTTTTTGGTACTATGTACATGGTACTGAAACCTCTGCTTATGTGTGATTGGATAGGCAAAGTTGAGTGGCAGCAAACACTCCTGCCACAGTCTTCCCCCATCCTGTGGAGAGTGGACAGCAGCTTGGCCTCCGCCGTCTGCTCCCGCTGGCAGAACCACAAGGACCAGCTACCCTGCAGGTGACACCCACTAACCACACAAACACACATACACACACACTCTCTCTCTCTCTCTCTCTCTCTCTCACACACTCTCTCTCTCTCATACACACACACACACACACACACACACACACACACAACACCTGCAAATACATATTTGTTGTACTATTTATACCCCCACACACTGTTAGTGTGCTTTTCTTTTTGTGTGCCAAAGGTGGCCAAGGCTTCCTGTGCAGGCAGGCTCCCCACTGGACTTTGGGGCCACACCTGTGAATGAGAGCAAAGTAAGTACCACTACTCTCACCTTCCCCTACTTCAGGTATTTTCTGTATAGTGCATAAGTGTATTTCCCTCTAGAATCATATGCAGTATGTGGATTACTTTCCACTGCAGTTGTTGTACTGTATCTGAATGGATTTGAAATGATCTCAAACAATGCTGCTAATTTAAAAGTATCTATCTTGCAGGTGAAGAGCTTGACTCTGAAGAATCCCACAGGTTCTGTTGTTTCTGTAGAGATTAGAGCCCTTTCCTCTTACCCTGCTCCCTTGGATGCCTTAGATCTTCTCACTAAATGGTACTTCAGATTCCCATTACAGCCAGTAGTTCATAGGGCAGCATTGCATTACACATACTACTATAAAAGCTCTATTCAGAATACTGTTCGTAATATGGTGAAAGGCAACTCTCCTTAATTTTATGATCATATATATTGTTTCAGGTTCAATATAAGCCCGCTGTCTGTGAACATCACCACAACTGAGTTCTGCCTTGTGCCTACTGACTCCACGGTAGGGCAAGAACCAGAGGAATCCTCTGAGTTGTGTGTGTATGCATGACACTAGGTGCCAATGATCATGAGTCGAGATAATCATCTAATCCTGGCTTATTCTGTTTGAATGTCAAGTACCCAGAAGTGAGTGAACTGAGTCTGAATGTTTGTGTGTCCTTGCTCCTGACAGGATGGTGAGGGTGCGCAAGTGGGGCCGGAGGGAAGCCTGCGACTGCTGCTGCAGCCCTGGGAGAGTAAGACTGTGGCGGTGGTCTTCACACCTGCTGAGCACAAGCCTGTCACCACTCTACTGCTCATCAGGTAGCACACACTTGCTGGCCTCACCAAACACAGCTGCACAAGGACGTAAAAGGACAATGTTAAAGAAGCCCAGTATCGTGTAATTCAGGATAAGGTGCACCAAGTGCCACATTTTATACTAATGTTGTAGCTCAGGCACCTGTGGTCCATGACCCCTACAGGGTACTTGGAATGACTAGAGGGGGTCCCCCAAAATTGCTAATATACCTCCCCACTACCTCCTAAAACACATACCAAAAATGTTCAATGAATGTATGAATTTACAAAAATCAAATTGTATGGTGCAGGACTCACCATTACGAAGTAATTTTTTAATATGGCACTGTTGAAGCTAATAGTTAATGCTTTGTGTGTGTTTTGTTTAATAGGAACAACTTGACCATATTCGACATGGTGATGGTGAAGGGCCTTGGGGCCAAGGAGCTGCTGCGTGTGGGGGGCAAGCTGCCAGGGCCCGGGGCCTCGCTTCGCTTCAATGTTCCCCAGTCCACACTCATGGAGTGCAGAGATGGTGAGGATCCACTTGCTAGCCACTGGGAAAATATAATATATTATTATCATCATCATCCCCTATTTGTGACACTATGAGATATACATGTATAAATGCAGTATATAAATAAATGTGGTTCTGTGTTCCTCTTAGGAGTGCGCACCAACAAGCCCTTGTTTGCCATCCGCAAAAGCTTCAAGGTGGAGAATGCGGGCGAACTGCCTCTGACAGTGATGTCCATGAATATTAATGGTTATAAGTGTCAGGGGTTTGGCTTTGAAGTCCTTCAGTGTAGGTCATTCACTTTGGACTACAACACCTCCTCAGAAATCACCATAGCGTACGTATGCCCTGCTTTTATGGGACACATTTTAAATGCTTATACCTTGGATTATGAAAACGATACAGAGTACCAAATATAGTTGTTCTATAGCTGACATTCAGGAGTTTTTGATACATAGGTTAATTTCTCTGGACACCACTTTAGAAGCGAATTGGAGACCTCTAAAATGTAAGGCTAGTTTTGGAAAATTTAAATTCTAAAGCCTAAATTAAAATTTATTAAGAGTTTATTAAACATTGCCAATGGAAACATTTCAGAGTTAAACTTTGTGAAACATAAGAAAACAGTCTATGATTAAAATTTGTGACGCCAGCTCACAGCTCATTAAAACACAGCTAATCTAGACGCAGCACACTGTTGCGTTTAGAATTCCATCTCCAAGCGCCCCTTCAAGATATTCCCTGATAATGGCATAAACTTTACTTGACTAATTTATGTAGTCAAAGAATACTTCACCAGCCAAAGATCCATTGCTAACCCTACAGCCCAGTGGAAATTTACACAGCGTTTTCGAAATCGACAAGCACCATCCCGAAATGTCATCCTGTATTGCGCCATTTCAGAGCCTGTGTGCTGTTACTAAGTTTCGTGAGACAGGCGGTTCTCTTAAGAAAAAAAAACCCCAGGTTGACCTCAAACATGTCATGGTGCAAAGAACTGCCGATGTGTGAAAAAGAGTATATATGTCGGTTAAATGGCGCTGGTAAAGTATTCTTTGACTTATGTTTTAGACGTCTCTAATTTTCTTCTAAAGTGGTGCCCAGAAATGAACCTATGTATCAAAAAATATGCTTCGTACTCTGTATCATTTATTTTTGGTCAACCCTGCATATGTTTTAATATATTGTTGTCTCTGCAGATTTACTCCTGACTTCACATCCTCGTGGGTGATCAGGGACCTGACTTTGGTGACGGCTCGAGGCTCCTCCTTCCCCTTCACGCTCAATGTGACGCTGCCACACCACATGCTGCCCCTCTGTGCACAGGTGGTGCCGGGGCCCAGCTGGGAGGAGTCCTTCTGGGTGGTCACCCTCGTCTTTACCTGGTCAGCAACCGCCTTTTTTAGTCTGTCTGTCTTAGTTTGTCTTTTCTTCCCATTTGTCGTCACAGTATTGTAACGTACTTCTAAAAAGACGGATCATATTTGTAATCATTGTATTTTGTAAAGATTTGCCATTGATCTTCATTTAAACTGTGTATTTATGGTTGTGATTGTTTTATTTTTCCCTCTAGTTTCTCCCTAGCTGGTGTGTGTCTCATGGCGTTCCACCAGGCCCAGTACATCCTCAGTGAGTTCTACTCCTCAAGCCACCGGAGCAACCACAGCTCCCACTCACGAGAGAATGGAGTTATCAATAATATCTCCTCCAACAGTGTCAGGTAACAGGGTCTGGGGTCCTGGACAATTTAGCATCTTATGATTGTAGGTTAATACAAAACTGTTGTTGATATTTGTATCATGATATAACCACATAGGCAAAAGGTGATAAAGTGTTAATTTTATTTTTTGTTTATTACACACAAGTTTATAATACTGCTTTTTCTTACAGTAAAATGAAAGGCAGCTGCAAAACATACACAGACCCATGCCATACGTCTGACAAAGGGAAGGGGAGGGGCACACTGGCTATGTCCAGTGGATCTACCAGGAGCCAGTCCTCTTCCAAGAAGAGTTCTGGAGGCCCATCACAGCCCCAGAAGAAACACAAGGTGTCTGTGCTCTACGGAAGGTACAAAGTAAACACAAACACCAACTTGAACACAGCTACAGCCACCACCCCTCCCTCCCCCTCCTCTTCCCCCTCCCCTCGCCCGGTCTCTCCGAGCCGCCCTGTGGATGAGGAGCGTCCAGATGAGCAGGTGGCAGAGCAGAGTCTAGACTCCCGCAACAACAACAGCATCCTCTTCAGCCACCACGTGCTGGACGAGCGGCTGGGCACGGCAGAGAAGAGCTCGCCCAGGGAGAAAGAGCCCATTATGTTTCCCGTGGAAACGCATGTTGTCTTCCCAGAGAACCCCTGCCCTGACCCTGTGTTCAAAGCCAGTCCTCTCATGGAACTGGCCACAGAGAGCGAAAGTGCAGGAAAGAGGGAACTGGAAAAAAGGGACACTGCAGAGGCTGAGGTAAGTAATAACTATTCAGGCAGGATCAGGCTTCTTCATTTGTCATATGCAGAGATATATATTCTCAGTATGCAGTGAAATGTACCACTAACTTTTCACCAAGACAGAATGATGAAATGGATACGAAGTAAAGCTAAAAGGTGATAGATAAATATCAGATCCATTAAAAGAGCCAGACCAAAAAACAAGCAAAAATGCAAAATATGCCTAGTTTGTACCCATTATTTTATTTAAGAACAACATGCAATAAAATTAATATATAAATCAGGGCTTTGAACCAGAATTTTTTGCCAATTGGTTTGTTCCGAGCAGAAACAGAATTTTAACGTTTCTGGTTTTGGGTTTCACCATAAAATTGACTTTCCGAACTGGTTAGAACAAAAAATATCGTTCCCGGAACAGTTAATTACGTTCCTTGTCAACAACAATAGGCATATATTCTATATATTGCTAGTTTATAGCTATATTGTGACTTACATATATAGATCATTTATAATACAACCTTCATTGAACAAGACAAGAATTGTTTCTTCAAGAATTGTGCTATTGTATTCAAACATTTTGAAAAAATGATCAAAGCATGGTCCATACCAGATTAACTTGGCTTAGTCTATATAAACAAAATATTGCAATTAGGCCTACCTAACCATATCCGCCAGGTATTGTTAACAAAAATGGCATTCACATTTATTGTAAAACTCTCTCTGCAAATTCCCCCCATGGTTTCCCTTAATTTCGGCTCCACATCCCTCCACGTTGCATTTCGAGTTGTTTGTTGCTGGGTCAAACGAAAAATGTTGTCACATGCGATTCTCAGAATGTTTTCCCATCTGAACACAAGAAGTGCCAAAAATAAAGAATTAGTTTGTTTGCGCTTTACCAAAGAAATAGTGTAGCCTATGCTAGGTAGACAGGCCTGCATTGCTACCCATTAACAATAGCCTATTTAATATTTGCAAGGCAAATATATCCTATTTATATTGTGTCTGAAACTAACAATTTAAAAATGAATAGACTACAATATTTACCTCTTTGTTTCCTTTGAGATGTGGAAATAGTTGGTAGTCCTCCCCATACATCTGTTGACGGTCCTCCCATTCTCTCAATCAATGAACGTCTATCTTGAACATCACAGGAAGTGAACCTCATTGGGTCATTGTAGGCTACAATAGACGTATTAGGTTAGGAGACGAATTACTTTGATTCTAGGCAGAATTTTAAAAGAACGAAATAAACCAGTATTAACCGGTTACCATTATTTTTAAGTTTCTGGTTTCATTTCTGTTCCAAGCAAAATGCTAAAAGTTTCTGGTTTTCGTTTTCGTTCCTTGAACCGGTTCAAAGCCCTGATATAAATAAATTGAGAGCAAGACAGAAAAAAGGGAGTGATCAAGCAATTCATTGTAATTTGAAAACAACTTCTTTTAAATCAATGACCATTCATCTGTTACTTTTCTTGTAGCCAAGAGATGGCCATGGCAACCAGAGGAAGAGAGCAGAGAAGAGTGATCCATGTACTCCTGCAGCCAATGGCAAGAGTGGAAAGAGAGGCTCTGGAAAGGGTCGCAAGAAAGCCACTGACACACCCACTGGGTGAGTGTAGACTGGGGGCATACAGCACACATCTACCTGTAATCCCAACTAAATATCAGCTGGGGCAGTCAACTATGAAATGCTGTGATGATTGTACATTTCTTTGTCATCCGGCCAGCCTGTAATGCTCCCATCTGATGTACTTGAGAGCAGATTTTTTGTATCTCGTTAACACCCAATCCCAATGCTGTCTTCTCTGACCCATGAGCAGGGTCTCTGAGGGCGGTCTGGTAGGACTGCTGGAGAGGGAGCCAGAGCACAGAGAGCCACGCTCTGTCCTCAGGGTACGCAACCACTGCTCCAGCGTCAAACCAGACATACCAAAGGCAGCACCCAACACGGACAGCTCCATCAGACAAAACGGTACATTGCCAAAGTCCATTTCACAGTCACTCTCAGTTCTGTCCTCCCGTCTCGTTTCCTCTGTGTTTTCCCCTTGTGCTGCTTTCATGAAATCCCTACAAAGTCCAATATGTTAACAATGCGGTTAGACGGTTAGTTCATAACTGGGACGGTTTCATTCTCAGTTGTCATTGTTATTTTTAAGTTATTCTTTACTGTCAAACCTTGACTCTAATTGCTTTTGCCTGTGTCATGCATCTTTGCTTATATATCGAGCCAAATATCTTTGAAGAATATAACCAGAATTACAGGCACCTTGAAAAGGTCACCTATTTGAACTAATAAAGGTGCAGATCAAGCAATAGGACGGTCTTTGTGATTGATTACTTGCCCCGTCCTGTGTGTGTGACAGGTGTGTGTCCGGCTCGGCTGCGCCGGAAGTGCCCAGAGCGACAGCCGCAGTGGGAGTCGGGCTCGGACAGCTCGGGCAGCTCCTCGGGCAGCGTGCGGGCAAGCAGAGGCAGCTGGGGCAGCTGGAGCAGCACCAGCAGCATGGAGGGCGACAAGGATGCCAACACACGGCAACACTGTGCCAACCCTGCGCGGAAAAGTTAGTTTACCCACTCGACTTCCTCCAAGACCCACACACACTTGCACACAAATAACATACCAGGCACTACAGCAACACCAAAAGAGAGAAGTGAAGCCTTCCTCCTTGATGGTATTGATCACTTCCTCCTCAACAAAGGAACAGGCATGACCATTTGGTTTAAGCTTAAATAAACAAAAAGAAAGAAAATAAATGACTACAAAATCGTCCTTAGAGTCCAGCAGTAGTCCAGTAAAATGATTTTGTGATATCCACTAGAAATTAAATGAAGCAAAAAGGGCTAGCCATACATTTTGCCACCTTTTTGCAATATCCATCCACTTTACAGGTGACAAAAACATTCAAACAGCTGATAAGCAGGAGGGTCAAGCATATGTTGACTTTAATTGGCTAAGACCTTTGGTGTCTTTTAACAAAGCCTACCTGGGCTGGTGTTTTATTTAATATCATGAGATTTGGCAAAGAGAATGTTTAAACAAGTTTATCTTCAGACACCATCTATGCTAAGTGCTTTTGGTATTATTTGTTTCTTTTTATGGCCTTAAATAAGATGTTATAAATGCCTCAGCAACCCTGCAGTAGTAGTCTTTTCCTCAATGGTTCTTTACATGAAGCTACATCGTATTTCAGCTGGCTGGTTTGATCTGACTGCATGCCTTCTCCTGTGTGTTTTTGTTGTAGGGGACAACATGCTAAACAGCATTCCTCCAGCAGATCGTGAAAGCCATCAGATTATCAACCCCAGCTGCAAACCTCAGAGGTGAAATCATAACACAGTCAGACATCTGGTCCTTTAGAAAAATTATTCATTTCGATAAAGATATGCCAGCAAATAGATCATATCACTGTAAGAAGCTGACCTCTCTTCTGTGTATCCCAGCGTACATTGCCTGTACCGCAAAGAAGTGTGCCAAAGCCCAGACCCTACTCCTCCTGTGCCTACTTCTGCACCAAGCTTTGCTGCTGTGGCAGCCGGACTAGACAGAAATATGGGTAAGATATCTTGATTGGAGTCTTACAGACTTCTATTTCTGTTCATATAGAATGTGGTCATATTTTTCTCATACAACCTACAGGCTGAGGACTCAATAGGAAAAAATGTCTGTTGATAAATTTGGCTCATCATTGCACGCAGAGCAATCTCTCATTTTTCTGCTTTAAAGGGTCCTTGGGTTGAAGATAAAGCTTTATCACAAACAAAGTGTTCATCAGCTTGCATTTATTGACGGCTGGATATATACTGTACGGTATAGTTTAGAGCATACTCTTTCCAAGCTTTATGGACTAAAGAACACTGTGTTTTGGCCCTAGATGTCCCCAGTTCATATGTGCCAGAGCAGACATGGTCTGCTCCCTCAGTTCCCTTGACCAATGAGTTCAGGTACAACATGACCGAGTCACTTCCTTTCGTACCTCAAAGCCCACCCACCTCACCCTACAATGGGTTAGTTTTCCTTTCCTTTATTACATTTTCAAAATGTTTTTAGCTTTGTTGCATTTAGGTGACATTTTTCAGTGTTATCAGCTGTATTTTTTTTTTTTTTTTTTTTTAAGTTTTCCATGGAACGGCATGAACAACCAATGCAACAGCACTTATCCATACAACAACCAGAGCAACTACATGGCAGGGGGTAGGTGAACATCTGAGGAGTTGGTCTGCTTTTGTCCTTGCCTGTGGTATGCGTTCCTCACATCTACATGTATGTGTTTATCTTTGGCCACACAGGGAACACGCACTTCAAGAGTACTTTCTCCTGTCGAGAGAGCCAGCCGGTGCCCTTCAATCATCAGCCTTCATGGGGCGAGGACAGTTCTCAGGAGACTCCCACGTCATGGGACCTAGCCGGATGTGTTGGCAGCAAGGTGAGACTCCACAGCCACTCATACACAATCTTACAACATGGACATCTGTACACCTGGACACCAGTGTATTAATGATCAAATCATGCAGATTTGGGGGAAACACTGAGAATGTAAACACTATGATTAACCTGTCCCATGTTGTACATGCTTTCTGCATCTTTTTGACATTGTATATCTGGTCTGTTCAGCCCAATTGTACTTCACTAACCTCACACATCCTTCCTGCTAATCATGCGTGACTATTTGGCTTAGTAAGCACCTCTATTTATAAGATGAGAACTTCACAGATGTTTCCTGTTGTACATTAGCTGTCAACTTCTTTTTTTTTAATTCCTCCTCGCCTTTCTCTTCCCCTCTCTTTCCTAGCCATATTTCCCGGGCACACGCAGCCTCTCGCCCATGTCCAGTCTGTTCGGGTCCATCTGGACCCCTCAGAGCGAACCCTATCAGAGCCACTTCCACCAGGAGCGTTCCACACCGGTCTCCCCCCACACCTCCTTCAGCCGGGAGCCTGGCAGTGGCTGCCCACCCAAGCAGTACTCAAGCTTTAACCCCTTCGGCCCCCACATGAACCTCGACATCTGGAATTCCTCGTCCAGCCGCAGCTCCAACTCCCAGCTGTCCAATGATTCGGGTTATTGCGGTGATATCTGAAAAGTTAGGGAAAAAAGGACAACGATGCAAAACTTATGATGGCAAAGACAAAAGACGAATGTGCTCTTATCAATAATGGGGAAAATGTGAATATTATTTTTTGTTCTTTTAATGTTACCTTTTCATTCTCAAACATTCAGTGTTGTGAGAAGTTAAACATATGTTGTATATTTTTCTAGATGTTTTGCAGTTTTAATCAGAAAACAATTAAAAAAATGTTTTCTTACTTCATTTTCTTGCCTCTAATTTTTCGTTTGCCCATCATTTCACACATAGTTAATACAGCTGTGCGTTCACTGCCTAGGGCTGTGTGCAGCTGAACACAGAAAAGAAGTGTACACAGGCACATGCAGGTAGATTACTTGCATCACAGACATGGTCTGAATAGGTACACACAGCAAGGATACAAGGAGTTTTATTTGTCACGTACATAGACATACTGGGTAGTAGGACATGCAGTGAAACTGATGATTGTGGGTCTAGACTGTGCATTGGGAGTGGGGAGTAAAGTGTGTAGAATGCATTTGGGGGGGGGGGGGGGGGGGGGTGTTGACTACCATAAGAAGGGCAGAGGTAGAAAAAAGGTGAAGGGGGGTGGGATAAAGTGCAGTTATGGTTGGGAGGAAGGACTGGCTGTGGTGGCAGATGACAGGCTGTGTGGGGCAGTAAGCTATGCAAATATAGATTGGGGAAGTGGTGTCAGGGTAATATGCACTATTTTGAATAAGTTCCCCTTTAGAGAAGACACTTGAGAACAGCAGGGTTTTTTCCCCACAAGAAATCTGAAGGACAGAACACGGAGGATCCCATCACTGTTACAAGGTAAATACTTGACTAATGCTATTTCGTGTACAAAATGTACTGTAGGGTGAGATCGGGTAAAATGGGACAAATTTTAAACCTTTATCTCTTTAAATATCAGTAGGAAATGAAAGGACGTTATAATATTGTTACTGCATTTGTCATGTACAATATATATTTTGATTGGACTAAAATATAGATGGGAGGAGGCAAGGTTTTTAAAATCAGTGGAGCCAAAACTTGCAGGGTGAGCCCCCTGACATGTCAATTCTGTCTTCATGATTATAAGAATATTGTAGCTGAAGCGATAAGAACTCAAAACATGATTGAAATGTGTATGATAATATGTTAGATTTCACTTAACATCAAAATAATTTCGCTTTCTTTTTTAGTTTTTTAATGAAAAGACAGTTTAGTTACTAAGTGGTGCTTCAGCTAAATTGGGACAAAAAAATCAGCTAAAGTGGGACATTTCTGTCTAATATAAATCTTAGGTATTTTTTGGGCATTAGGATCAGAAATCATGTAGAAATCATGTAGAACTTTCAGAAACTGTAAATTGTTTAACCGCTAAAAATGAACAATTAACAGTTTTATTAAAAATTAACAGTTTTTAGTTGTTTATAATAGTTATTAGCATTAGCCATTAGCCTGAGCTTTTAACAAGTATGTAAACATACAAATGCCCACAGGCTATGCATACACGTGGGCACCCACACCCACACTCTCTTGCTGTTGTGTGGACAAACACACACACAAAGTAGTTTGTTTTATTGACGTTAGACGTCATGAACTAATAAATCTGATTAGAAAATAAAATTGAAAATATATTAAATTATTATTATTGAGTTTGTTGCAAATTGTTTATACCACCACTGACTTTGTCCCACTTTACCTGACTGGGCGTCCCATTTTACCTGAACGTATACCCAGACCTAACAATGGTGACTTGTGGTCTTTAAAGGTTAAAATCTTTACAAATATTCTTATTGTCAATGTATTTTTTGCACATAAATGCTTTAGAGCCCCATATGAAGCTGTTTATCACCTTTACCATCTTTAGTATTGTAAATGGTTTTAATTGCGATCAACCAAAAAGTGTCCCAATTTACCTGATCTCACCCTATAAGTAGGCTACATCCTGCGTACGTGTAACAAGGTGCATCAGAGAACATTGACTTGAGTGTTATTTTAGAAAGCGGCTTGAATTGTGGTAGAGTAAATTATTCCAATTACCGGTACGAGACCGGGTGAGGGCACGGCCTTCAGCCTAAAAGGGGCATGTTCCCTTGTGCTCAGCTGTAAAATATAGATAGCAAAGATGGGGGGGGGGGGGGGGGGGGGAGTTTGCAGGCGATTGTACACGAATATACGTTGTTTCTATTGTACTTTTCATGTTTTCGTGTCGCATTTTATTGCGCTAGTAGCCTACAATGAACGTTAGCCTATATCACAAAAATCTGTGTACATGTAAAGCTTCAAATTAGCCACATGTTGGCGTCTTACTCTTTAATCTTGATGCAAAAACCAAGTGTGTGTCATTGTAACCATGCTTGATTGTAATATATAAAGAATACATTCTTAGTCAGATAAAACAGAAAAGAGAGAGAAAGAAGTCATCCAACAAGTATACAGGACATAGGCCTACGTCATATATCAGGCTGCAACTTTTCTGTTCTATGGCATTCAGTAAATCAAACAAAACTATCAGAAGAGCAGAATCTGTTTACACATTAGTACAGAAACTGTTGTCTACCTGTCGCAGTAACAATAAAACATTAAGGAAATAATATAACATCGTATTTGCTTCAGAGCCCGCCTTGATCACCTGTAACAGTAGGCAATAGCTTATTTGTGACCTGTGCTGTAGGGACTATGTACAACTGGCTCGGGCTCCACCTGTGTTTTAAATGTTTAAATATAAACTATTATATTAATACGAATTAAATAAAGCGGGTATTAATAATTATTCCATATTTGCATTTTTCAGGGGCAGAACACAATGTTTGTCTTTCTCACCCTTCTGATCCTTTGTTGGGGTTTGAATGACGGCTTCCCTCATCCAAAACCAAAATGTGACCGTTGTGATGAGAACTTTGCTTGTGACTGCACTTCTTCAAATCTACAGGAGGTCCCTGACATCTCCACATCTGTGAAAAGCCTTGACCTGTCTTTTAATGAGATCAAGACTATACGACAAGATGACTTTTGTGATTACACTCATCTAGAGATACTGATCCTGAGGAGCAACATTATCTCATCAATAGCAGAGGAAGGTTTTTCAACTCTCAACAAATTGGAGGTGTTGGACTTGTCTGACAATCAATTAAATTACTTATCTGAAGCATGGTTTGACAGGCTTTCCTCCCTTAAACATTTGAATGTTCTGGGAAATAGGTATGAAACACTTGGGAAAGGGTCTCTGTTTCGCTCCATGACAAAGCTTAGTACTCTAATGGTGGGAAATCAGTTTCTTGTCTCAGTTTCTGAAAGTACCTTTATTGGGCTAAACCATCTTCAGAGTTTTGTGCTTTATGGTAGCAATTTGAAGAGCTACCAGCCTGGGAGCTTCAGTCAAATGACCTCTATCAGTGAAGTAACAGTTAGTATCAATGGTCCATTTCAGAGAAACATGACCCTCACAACAGCAATCTTAAGAGACCTTTCACGCCCAGAGGCAAAACTCATCTTGTCAGATTTGAGAATCAGCAGGGAGCAGTTGATGCCTTTTCAAGAACTCTTTCGGAGTGGTATCAGAAAGATCCTTCTGAGAAATCTCACCTGTAGTACTGACACTATAGTCTTCTTGTTTGGCATGACCCAGCAGTCTATACTGACCTTTGTTGGACTGGAGGATTGTGAGTTCTACGGAGAGCCTACCCTGTCATTAGACTTCCCCAAACTTGACTTTGTTACTGAGATTTACATTAAAGATGTAAAACTGGAAAAATTCTACAACTTTCCGGCATTCCACAGCATTTCATCACTAATAAATCTTCTAAAGAACATTAAAAGAGTGGCTTTAATTGATAGCAATGTTTTTGCGATGCCCCATGAAACGACATACCTTCTAATCAATGTTGAATACATGGATTTGAGCAGAAATCAATTCACTGATTTAACGCTGCGGGAAGCTCTTTGTGCTGGGCAGTTTAGTATATGCCTGCCCTCTATTAAGGTCTTCAATATTAGCAGTAATTACATCCGTTCCTTTAACACCCTGAGTCACCTTTTTCAGGGAATGAAGAGGCTGACTGCCCTGGATGTGAGTCTGAACGTGTTCCACACCATGCCCCAAGTCTGTGTCTGGCCACAGACTCTCCGCTATCTCAATCTCTCCTCCTGTCGGTTGAGGGAAGTAACAGTATGCATCCCCAAGACTCTCCGTGTTTTGGATTTGAGCTACAATGACCTGACTACTTTGAATTTGAGCTACAATAACCTGACTACATTCAAACACATGCCAAACTTGACAGAACTCCATCTGTCTGGAAACAGACTGAAGACCTTACCAGGTGGGAAGCATTTTGCTCACCTGGAGGTGCTGTACATCAAGGGCAACCCCCTCATATCCTTTAGTCGAAAACAAATGAGTAACTACAGCAGCCTCATGGTCATGGAGGCTGGCACAGACACCTATGTGTGCTCTTGTGAATTTGTAAACTTCTTCAAATATGAACTTGGTCATTTAGTCAGGCTGAAAGACAGGAAGCAGGCATACATTTGCAACTCCCCATTTGCACTGAGGGGGAAAGAAGTTGCTGATGCCCAGCTTTCTGTATTTGAGTGCCACGCACCTTTGGCCTTCTCTCTCCTATGTGCCATTGTACTTGTATTTGTCATCAGTGCCATGGTGATGTGTCATAAGCTTCACATCATTTGGTACCTGCAAATGACATGGGCATGGGTGCAAGCCAAGCGGAGGCCAGCGGCACGTAAGGATAAGGTGTGTTATGATGCCTTTGTGTCCTACAGTGAGCAAGATGCAGAGTGGGTGGAGGAACTGCTGTTGCCTGAACTGGAGGGTGCTGAGCCACCATTCCGGCTCTGCCTGCACAAGCGAGACTTTCTGCCTGGGGGCTGGATTGCAGACAGTATCATGGCTGCCATAGAGAAGAGCCAAAGGACTCTGTTCATAGTTTCTCAGCACTTTGTCCAAAGTGACTGGTGCCGTTATGAGCTGGAGTACTCCCACTTCCGACTGTTTGATGCAGGAAGTGATGCAGCTATACTCATCCTCCTGGAACCCATCCCCGACTCAACAATCCCCAAAAGGTTCTGCAAGCTGCGCAAGGTCATGAACTCAAGAACCTATCTGGAATGGCCAGAGGATGACAGCGACAAGCCCCGATTCTGGCAGTCTCTCAGAGACACTTTACGTATGTAAATCTAATTTCTGGATGTGTGCTCTCTGTACAATGTTGTGTATTAGCAAGTGTTATTGTAAGTTTGTCATGGATATATGGAGGGGAAGGAGGTCTATGCTTTTTGGTCTAGTAGTTGCTCTGTTGTAAGTATTTCCGACTTTTGGTACACTTGTTCATTGTATAACAGAATGAAATTTCAAGAAATCATTTGCAGTATGCTGATGTTATGGGATATAAACATGTTCATTGTAGATTCATTTCTGAATAATATCTTCTACCATATCTTTCATTTATTAATGTGTGATATAAATTGTAGTTTTTGGTACTGTATTTCATTATGAAAAACAACAGAATACAAACATTTTAAAAATATGTACTAACTCTCTCAATATACAGAACTCCAATGACAATCTGTCACCCTGAGTCAGGGAGGTGTCATGGGTGAGTTTACTCCCACCCCTCCCATCTCTCTCTCTCTCTCATAAACACACACACACACACAGACACGCAGAAAGTGGAGGATAATTTGTTACTGATGACAGAGATGCTAAAAACCACTGCATTTGTGCACGGTAACTACCAGGATGTCAGAGGCAGACGTACTGGAAGTCTGTTGCAGAACTGCAACATGCCTGAACATCCCCTGGCAAACTCTTTGGGGCATCCAGAGATTAGGAGTAATTATCTGTATCTGTATCTAAAAGGGGTTGATTGCATTCCTGCCTGCTTCTGCATTAACACATGAATGATCTACAGGCATTGTAGGTGAATCCTGCATGTATGCAGTTTTCAGTGGGAAGTGACTATTTTGTTGTATCCACATCCCATATTGTGATGTGACAAAATGTGGAACAGGTGAGTGGTAGGCCTACTGCATCCCCCAATGTTATTACCAGCACTCTGCAGTAGGGCATGATCACATCATTGGCCTTGTTTAGATGTCTCTTCTGGGCTGCCACTTTCCACAGCCACTAGTGCCACTTCCTGTCACTAGATAGGGAGAAATCAGTATGGAGTGGCTGGAGGAGCTGGTAATTCAGCTTCTGTGATAGCCACTGTGATGATTGGAGAAATGTGCATTCCAATTGCTTAGGATATTCTTAAAGCAAGTCACCTTAAGCCTCGTAATAGTATTTAAATACTAAATTAATTGATATGTCTTACCTCTTTGGGAAAAACAGAGTTGAATTTAATGGAAATATAAATCTAATGTGAAATGTAATGTAAAACAATGACTGTCATTGCATGAAACTCCATGTGCTGGACAGCCTGCAGGTTTCAGACTAAGTGCATAAGGTGTGACTATGAAATGTGTCTTTGGTAAAATAAGGCTCTTCTTGTTCTTCTCAGTTGTTGTTATAGATAGTTATTTTAATACATTTTGATGAAAAGGTGCTTCACCTTGTTGTGTCTAATGAAGAAAAAAATAAAGCCATGCAATTTGCTTATAACAATACATTTGTATGTGGCCCATATTCATCATTCATCAATCCACATAGGAAGGACAGCCACGAAAAAATACAGTCCCGGCAATAGGCAGTCTGCATGTTTGTCAGTATGACTTTAAGAAAGATAGAACTACAATTAGTTGCTAGGAATGTTACAATGAGCAAATACAACATACATTTGGTCATGTATTCATGTCACATATACAGTGTATGTTGTTGCCAAAAAGACAAACAAGTGCAATCAGAGATGGCAACCTGGTCCCCCATGTGGACAGACAGGATCATTGCACTACGAATGGACAGACACACACACACACACAGACAGACAAAAACACAGACAGACAGGGTCATTGCAATACCTGGTCAATCACCTCCGGGGACCAGGTAATACATTCAGACCCAGCAGTGGTTATCTTATCAATATTAATCGTTATTTACTACTTGCTTTTACTTTGATGAGTGCAGTTATAACTGCTAATAGTTTAATTCAGCTAAATCTGCACCAAATAGCTCACATTTTTCTTTTTTTTGTTTTTAAATTGTGTATTTACTAACGTTTTCTTTATTTGTTGCAAATATAAACAAACATAGGCCAGTCAAAATGTTGCAGTGTATCACATAAACAGTGAGGTATAGTTGTGACGATGTCATTTTCTCTTTCTTGTTTTCTGTTTAACTCCCTCACTTTCTGTAAGATACGGGCACAACTCTTGCTCTCCCTCTTTTCTCTATTCAATTTGCCCTTAGGTTTTTTGGTTACTCTGCATACCTAAAAGAGGAATTTGTTTTCACAGCTAGCTGGAGAATTGCTAGACTTGTGGCTACAAGCTCTCTGCTGATTGCATCACACCTGAGAGACAGAGAGAGAAAGAGAGAGAGAGAGACAGAGAGAGAGAGAAGGGAGGGAAGTTTTTTCATCCCCTCCCAAGAGCTCTGTAGGTGAGTCAATGCTGAACCAGGAAGCAGGATGTCATGAGAGAGAAAGAAAGTGTGTGGCGATGGCAGTTCTTCATGTCTACAGCCAGTGTGGGTGACGGCCAACAGCACTAAGGCCACTGGGAAATGACTCCAGCACAGATACTGCTGTTCCTGGCACTGACAGCCAGCCTGACTGGGAGAGGTGGGTGTGCGAGGAGAGACTAACACTTTTTTTTCAAAGCTTCTTTTGTGAGCAAAAAGAGTCTTTCTCTTTTCTTGTCTCTTCCTCTTCTTTGACTGCTATGAAGAAATGGATTGTTGAACTGAGAAGTTACTGTGGTGTATGGTGTTATTGATTTTCTTACATGATCCTTACGAACAGTGGGCAGGCAGGTTGCTGTTTCAGGCTGAGCCACAACAGTTTTCAGTTTTCTGTTAAAAGAGATAACACGAAGGATGACACATGACCAAGTAAATGCATGAGGAAAGGTTACACAATTGTGCTCTGAATGAGCTGTCTTTTGGTGTTCTATGGGGAAACATCTTTGACAAAGTTTTCTTACCCTTAACACTCTTGTATTTCCTGTGGAATTCAGTTTGTAATTTTATTATGATGTCCAACAGGAGATGCTATGATATTAATGTCAGCCTGCTTTTGAGGGTACACTTTCATGTTATCAGAATTCAGGCTGGAAACTCCCTTACTTTAAAAGTTCATGGGTTTGAACGTCTTTTCATGTCTGTGAGCAGCTATATTGAATCTGTGTTCATAGGAACACACTTCCTATGAATACAATTATCATGTTCAAAACATCCTGTCTTCAACATCTTTCATCTCTTGTCAAAAAGAAGACACTCATGAAGTATGATGGTGTTTACATCAAAACGACTAATCCAAATTACGCCATTATTTCAGTGCAAAGTGTGCATTTATGTTCAGGCATGCATTTCTGGAAATGTTGCCACCAGACTGAAGCGAGCTAGGACAGATAACATCTCCCTACAGAGCTGTCACAGGCCCAGGCAAAATGGCTGAACAAGTCAGCAAACCAGCTTATGTCGACTAACCATTACACTTCCCCTATCAAAACCGTAGTGCCCTTAGCACCCATATAGCTTACTTTGTGTGAAACGTTTTCAAAGGCACACTGTGCAAATTTGATTACAGCACATTGTCAGGAGCCTGGGGATGAGGATGAAGCAGCAGTTTCTACAGAGACAACTGGTGAGTCTTATCTTCCCCTAAATATCATCTTGTCTAACTTGTCCCACCTTTGAATTGACCAGTGCATATTCTATGATAACTCTATGATGTAGGGGGTTGCAGAATTTAAACAATCTTGTCTTTGTGTGTCTCCAGGGACTACACCACTACCAAAGACAGACAAACCTGACACAACAGATGCAGCAGGTATGCAAAAACAGTCATGGTTGTCTGCAGAAGTACACCAAAAGGAAATTCTAACATATACTGTCTCAGAATGAAAACTGTCATTGTATTATTATATGTCTATCTCAGGATAGATATCAATATCAGTACATTTAATCTACATACTGTGAAAAAACTCCTTTTCAGAATATGAAGGATCAGCATTACCAGGTATGTTGTACTATAAAGCATAAATAAGTAAAACATTTACTTTTAGAAATCAATTTTATGCATTTTCCAAAAAAATGTCTTGCCTGAAATAAAACCTTTGCATAAAAACATGGATGCATAAAAACCAGTAGCTGTTAGTAGAATTCGCTGCCAGTAATTAGTAAATGCAGTAGATAAGTGTGAAGCACAATCAATGCCCATGCTGCCTGCATTGCACCCACACAGTGGCTAGTTGAAACTAGAGATTCATTCTCTCTGTGGGTAACTGGCATAACATTGCAGCAACCATAAACTGTTTACTAAGAGTCAGCATGAGGGATGGCTTTTTCCACAGTAGACCTTTCTAATGAATACTGGAGCCTGCACACAGGTAGCTCACCTGACACTGCTATAGAGTCAGACTTATTTGTTGTTGAAACACACAGAACATCTTTCATGGTTATTTCTCTCAAAAACATATATGAAGCTCTGGGTCTTCACTTTGGCACCTACCACAGACAGGAAATTTGTAGTAATATATTAATATGCTGTATGTGATAATACACACACACACACACACACACACACACACACACACACACACACACACACACACACACACACACACACACACACACACGTATAGCTGAAGCAGTGTCCTTTCTCAGTTTGAATTGTCCACAGTCACACTGAGCTGATATTATGTGGGTCACACTTACTCATCCTGCCTAGAATCTTCTTGTGGCAGTTCTTTGTACCTTACAGTAACTGCCTGAAGACTGACAGCCATTCTATTGATTCCCTTTCTTCATGTATGTGATATACAATATGTTCCCTCATCTCGGATGTAAATGCTTCCAACACAGGTCATATACAGTAATATAGCTTTTATACACTCTGTGAATCCTAATGTCTTCACATATTGTGAAACAGATGTAAACTTTATCTTTACAGTAGTGACTATGCTACTGTGCCACAATTACAATTGTTTCCCATCCATTCCAAACTCAGTGTACATGACTCCAAAGAGAAGCAGTCTGATTACCTCTGGTCTTTGATTATTTTGCATGTTTTGTTACTGAGAAGGAGGATTAAGGAAATATATTGTTATTGTATTTCATTACTGAGATGACCAAGTTTCGATGATCACTACAGAAAACACAGACATAACACCCCCTGCAGAAGATGAAAGGGGTCTGAATCCAGTCATCATCATCATTCCCTTGGTGCTGGTTCTGGTCATCATCTGCATCGTGGTGGCATTAGTGATGATTTGCCGCCGGTGGAAGAGCAAAGCTACTGGTCCTGGTAAATTGCTGATTCATGACAAAAATGTATAAGATGTTAGATCTTAAACCTCTGGCACACAAAACCAATTGACATTTACAATCTAATTAAAAACAAACACATACTGATATTACTCTCCACATACAAAAGGCCAACAGAACAAAACTAGAGGTGTCTTGTGTGGGCAGTGCTGCCAATGCAGTTATTTTAAAATGTATTAAGGATGTGAAGCATTTGGTGTTGAAAAATTTGCAATCACATATAGTCATCTGAATGAAATCTTCAGATGTGCCCTGCAAAATGCTATTGATTTGATTTTATGCTTTAGATCCTGCGCAACAGGATGCGTACTTGGATGCTTGTGAGGGTGAAAAGGTTCCAATGTAAGTATAAGTTTGGTTGATACTAATCTAAAACCTTACGTATAGGAGGCAACACTCCTTATAAAGCCATGTCAATGCCAAGAAAACCAAGGACCTCCTTCTGTGCCCAGAAAAGGAACCTTATTCTGTTAATGGCTACTAATGACTTTAAATCTGTGGTCTTAACATTAGTTGTGGAAATTCTTGGTGAGAATGGATAGACAAGCCACTAATCATTTAGACATTACTTCATATTTTTAATGATGCTCTGTCACTGCATGTCCACACTCTATTTAAACACTTGCTATGATTCAATTGCTGCTTGTAGGTATAGCTCCAAAATATTGTACTTGTACAAAGGGTAACAGACCTTTCTTATTTTGTTGTTGATATGTTACATTAGTTGTATTTAAACATGTTTGTCACCCTTTGCATTTTTGAACACACCAAATTGTAAATTTGTTCATGTCTAATTTATAAGCTATTGTTCATTGCCTTTTAATGGGTAGCAAAGAATGAAGCACAGTGACACTGCAAAGCATGAACTAAATCATATTCTATTTGGTGGCAACTTTGGCAAAGTAGATCAGCAGAAACCAATCTCCTCTCCTTAGTGGAACAAGCAACTCACAGCTTCATGATTTCACATGCCACAAACAGGAAGTGTGTTAAAGTGTGGTTCTTTCTGCCTCTCACCATGTGTCTGTAGACATTCTTGTCAGATGTTGCACACATTAAAAAAAAAAAAAAAGTTTCTGAAGGGTAAGCCTCGAGTCTTAGAGAAGATTTTATTATGACCACCGATAGCGTAACGTTGGCACGGTCATATAGGTTTAGTCTGATTTTTTTTTTCTTTTCCCTGATATTGTGTTGAGGATTCCTAGAACACTGAAAGACCGGGGAACACGAAACTTGTTTTTGGATGTAGCCCCATTCAGATGATACACAATAAGCTGTTTTGGTGCACGGGGATTTTTTTTTTGGTTCACAAGATTTTTAATTTCATTTAAACAAGTTCTTTCATGTCTAGTGGAGACAAGTGTGAAAATTGGATACAAGGTCCTTTTTTGCAGTTTTAGAATAAGGATAACTATTAAGATATGAATCCATCTCGCACGGAATTTTAAAATAACTTGAAGCAGTGATGGTGTCTCCTCATTAAAAAATATTAACTACTGTACAGTATAGTTTAAAGTTATTTTAAAAGGCAAACTTGTTTTTATCCAGGCCAATGTTTGAAGAGGATGTTCCTTCTGTGCTAGAGCTGGAGATGGAGGACTTGGAGAAATGGATGGTGAAAGATGGTGCGCTCCTTACAAACACAATGACTTTAAAAAACTATACTATTTAAATTACTGTAGGGTTGTTTAAGTTTGATTTTTCAACAGATTGATTTTACCTCTGCATTTCAAACCTGAATGCCTCTCTTAGCGTAGGGGTTCTTGTCATCTACTGTGTGAGAACAAAGATAATATTTGGGGAATAATGCATGAAAATAAGGGATTTGAAAAACATACAGTATCACAGAACAAAGCAGTTTGGAAATTAACCAATAGATGGCACCATTTGACTTAATATTATTCATGGCTGTCTGGTGAAAAGAATGCTTTTTCCTCAGCATATGCAAATTATCCAGTTAACTGCATTGTGTGCAACATTTTCAACTTTGACCTTTTGTTTCATCAGGTGGTGGCGGTAATATGAACTCCGAGGCTGTATAGCTGGAAAGAATGGTGAGAATTGTGAAATGTGTTTGATATATATCATCATACATCCTGCATAATATTCTGTTTACCATTACTTGAGAAAGCTAGCGAAAATGATTGAATTGGTTCAATAATTTCATCCAAATGATTGAATTAGATTTAGTGACATACTCTAGATAGACATTATGAACAATGACATTTCCCTCAATATATGGTCTAAGAATGGTATAATATTTAGGGTTCGATTAAAAACCCCATGCTACAACATGTATTAACCTCAAATTTCAGTCTCCAGGAAGTCCCTCATTAGCACGATCTCATGTGTTAGGGTGAAAAATGTGATCAAATGTTAAAGTTACATTTAGGGTTTAAATGGTTTGCTTGTTTAGCATTAGATGTTAAATGTTTAGAGTTTGCACAACAGTAAAACAGAGTAGATTACCATTTGAAATGTTTGTATAATTTAATCTGCTCTGATCACATTTTGAAATTTTGATATTCACATTTGGTCTTTGTTATCAAGCATCTTTCGGTACCGTCTTACAATAAGACTCTAGTCCACACAGAACACTGTGAACACACAGCAGTGACTTACTCCTTCCTCCTTTTACCGGAGCAGAGGACCCAACATCTGTTAGCTATTATGTAAGGCATGCGTGGCAGAGTTGCCCAGTTAAGCCCAGAGCGGCCTGCTAAGTGGAAGATGAGGAAAAGGGTGTTAAGTAAACACTGTGCAGGCTTCCACCATGCCAGGCTTACACAGATAGTGACCAGAGAATATTCTGTTTAAGGGGTTCCACTGTAGGTTGGCTGTGATCACCAGCGGATCAAGCTGTGAACCACTGGAATCTCTTGGTTCTTCTTTAGTGAAACGTGATGGATGACAAAGACCTTAAGTTGCACGCACACCAACTTTTGACCATAGATTCCAAATTGGGCAGATGTTTTGTGCAAGCAAAATAAGGAATTTCTACCTGCAGGGGGTGCTATAATGAGTAGCTCTATTTTTTTAACTCACATCTGGAGAACTACATAGATTAAAAACAAACAAAAAATATTTTCAGATTCTAACCCAGTCCTGTTCCTCTTTATGTATAAGCTAATAAAGCCATTCTGAAATGTTTTTTCTTAATTTATTTGTAATAAGAGCAGATAGTCCTGTTTTTCTGAATTTCCTCGTGTGAATTCAGAAGAAAAACAATGGCTGTTTTCCTGAATCAATAAGATAAGATAATTATTTAGTGAAGGATTTTTTTCTCTCTTATTTTTGAATACAGTAAAGCTTTTGTGTATTTCACCTGTTGAGCTACAAATCATTCAGCTTTTACCATCTGGGGCACACAATCTACTAAGACACAAGGAAATTATGTTTCAAAGCATGATTAAAAGTGCACAACTCTTTTTTGGGAAAATAAGCTGATTTTCCAACTCCCTTAGAGTTAAACAGTTGAATTTTACCATTGTTGAATCCATTCAGGCGATCTCCAGATATGGCAGTAGCACTTTATCTATAAGCTAGTATAAATCATTGCATGCTGCTGGTCTAATCCAATTGAATGATTTATAATAAGATAATAGCTGAAGTGCTACTGCCAGATTTGGAGATACTGCCAGATCCAGAAATCATCTGAATGGATTAAAAAACTGTTAAAAACTCTAAGGGAGTTGGAAAATTAGCCTAAAAGTCGAGTGTTCCTTTAAATACAAACACTATAATGTTAATAAATTAAACGATACAAACACTAACAGCAGTAATAGTATTTAAATTCTTCAAGGCTTCAGGGCTTAAGGTGGGTTAGAAGTCTTTTAAAAATGAAAAGCTTATGATGATGTTGCTCATGTCTGTATTCTCCCCTCCACCACCTCTGTTTCAGAAGAAGGGATGGAGCTTGTGACTACTGCCTTTTCGGTTTCTGTTAAATGAAAAAGAAAAAAAGCAGCATAGACATGTAGCACCCAGCACAGAACAACCTTCTAAAACTACCCGAAACAGGACCCACAGTCAAGGGGAATTGGACAAGGCTCACATGAAGCCATTTGCACCAGTGTCAACTAGGGTGTGTGTATCTTCTGGAGCGTGTAATGTGCCAATAGTCTTTCCCTATTCATGTAATTTACTTGTGTCCTGGTCACATTTCCTCTTAACATGTTATTTTTTTTTTACGCTCACAGTTTTCTTTAACATGTTATTTCTAGGGATTTTTGTTATCTTTTATTTGCACATTGATGATCTGCTGAACATTATGTGCTAAAACGTTTCAAAGACTGAGCAGAGAAGACATGGAAGTGTAAGCTTTGTTTCTGTGTGAGGCTCCAGTGCCTGAGCACAAATCTACCCACTACTTCACTGCCTCCCATCTATGTGGGATGTGAACATCTGAGCAGTAATCCAGCAATGAGGCTTGGCCATACATACACGACTGGTAAAAACACTTGGTCATTGGCAATGAAAAAGGTAAATACATCACAAGCTGTATTTGTGGTCAACATATCTCCCAAGCAAATAGGATGCCTCTGGAGCTTCTGTTTCAGTGTCTCATTGTGTTAAAATAACTGTGTTTGAACAACCCTTGTTGTCAAACTAACTGCAATGTAGTACTTAAGGAGATGTAAAAACATTGCTCAAAGCCTGATTAGTCCTGATGGAGTCCATGCATAAGCACACTATAGATTTGGTTTGGATGTACCTAATTTATGTAAATACAGATAAAATAGAGAGTATTGTAAAATTTGTATTTTATTACTTATAAGGGTGTTTTTAAATTGTTTTGTTGCACTTGTGTACTGTAGTACATTATACAGGAAATGATACACATATGGGGGCTTGCATTTAAATTTGAATTGGTAAAACCATGTATGTGTAAAACATTTTTCTGTGAAGATAATAATTTCAGTGTTAATATGTGCAAATTCACTCAAAAGGACATACACCTACATGTGGTTGTTCAGACTAGATGCTGCTGTCTGTGGGGTCGTCTGAGCTGAAGTGGTCTGTGTTCTTCATAATAAAGCTTGACAAAGCCAGGCATTTCACAGCCAAATATTCAAGTGAATTCCTCAATTTGCTGTTCTTTGAAGCTGCCATGTTGTCATTCACACATGCTCTCATTCAAAGTGACATGTTAGTAACAATACCACCACTGGCCACTGGGGAGAGATAATGTCACACTTTAACCAATGCCATACATAAAGCTTACATGGAGCTCTCCTTTGTAATTCCTGTACATACCTGACATAGCATCAATACTACAATAACAACCACAGTCCCACAAAACGTTGTGTGGTTTGAAGCAAATGTACTACAAAACACTTAACCACCAATATATTCTAAAATCTATAACACCTGTTTTTTATGCATAAAACAGAGTAGCCATATGGCCCAAGAAATGAATAGATCATCAAGTGTTTTGTAAATGTCTGTAAAGAGCGCGCCAACAACATTAGACAATAGAATGAGGCCATAGTAAGAAGATATGAAGAATATCCAGCCCAATGTAATAAAATAAATAGTTAACTGCATGCATGCAGGCTTGTAATAAAAATAAATAGTTAACTGCAAGCATGTCCTCCATAAAGTAAGGGCTTCATCTGAAAATGGAAAATAATACTTGGTCTCATACTTGGTCATATGAGTGCTGGTATAAAAAAGCTCTCATTTTCACTAGAGGCCAAATTTGGCTTAGTTCCAGTGTGAATTTCATGCTTCTCAAATACCAGTCTTTGTTCTTAGTGATAGCATTAGACTGACGCCTGTGTCTGCAACACAGAGATACACTGCAACGTGGAATGCCCAAAATGAAAGGGGTAGCTAGTGCAGTACACCAACAAGGGTTAAATGAAAGAGATGAAAATATCTCATGTTATCTATCAAAGTAAAGGACAGCTGCAATGTGGTTGGATTTCATCATGCAAACAGACCAAAATTACTAAACATATTACATGATTTTATAAGCGTTCAACAAGAAGACTCTTGCCCAATCTTTAATCTCATATGCCAATTTTAAAAAAGATACTTAACTGATATCTTGTCAAACTGTAGCGACAATGATGAAATTGGCAGCGCCATATGGGGAGCACTACACTTCATCATCTTCCTGCGACACTGGTTCGTCTATGGGTAATGGTAAGAACACCATAAGAACGGATGAGAAAGGCTGTCTGTGGCAAAGGAACAAGCACTACGGATAGGGACAGAGAAAAGGTTATGCTATCAACTGTGTCTGTGAGTGAAGAGCGTAAAGCTTTCTCTTGTGGACGACTACACGCAGACGGCGTTGCTAAGCTGGTGGGTGTCAAAGACACCACGGGATCTAGTAGGAACGTAGCACGTTAGATAATTGGAAGCCATCCCCAGAGATAGCTCTTCGAAAGATTAGCGAGCCAGTTGGCTAACGTAGTAGGGTTACCCAGCTAGGCTACTTTTGGAGAAATACGACTCCCAGAGGGAGAGGGAGAGAGACCGGCACCCACATCAGTGATCTCTGCTTCATTAGAGTTTATCCGAGAAGGCGAGGAAATACAAACCGATGGTAGAGAGACCTTGTCATCAGGCATCGAGCTTCTGAGGTAAACAATTGCATTGTTTTGTGACATGGTTGCGTGGTGGTGTTGTTGAAAAGCTAACTAGATGCCTCCTTGTTCCTCGGGGTCTTGGGCTGCCTGCTCTTGGTTGATGCGGAGCTGTGCCTACAGTGGTGAATAAGTGTAAGCTAGTTAGCCATCAAGCTAGCCAGCTGACAATTTAGCTGCGTGACTACTGCATGCACACCGTCGTTGCAAGGTTCGTAATCGAATACGGTGTATTATCAGACTACCTCCTCCGTTGAACTGAATTCGCAGCAATTCTGGAGAATGGCAGGTTTGCGCGAGACTTGTGTTCAGTCACAGCTGCCAAGGCAGCTAACAGTCACATTGAGTGTAGTAGCTGGCTAGCTCAGAGAGCTGGCATACATGTACCAGCTACAATGTTGGCAAGCTAAGTTGAAAAGGCTATCCCCAACTCTCCAAACCAACATAAATAAAAGAGTTATTCCGCATGAGTAAGTCAGGGAATTGCGTCAACATCAGGTTCAAGGGTTGGCTTTATAAGAGATAAGAGACACGAACATTCGGTAAAACTGATTAAATTCTTAACCATATCCAATTTGCTTGCTGGTATAAGTTATAATGGCTATCCTAGCTCGCAGCTATGCTGGACTGCTTATTTGAGTTAAAGTTGTTGAGGTTGTACTTTTTAATGTCATTTAAAACTGTCATGTCACCTGATTTTCATTGGCACCACCACTGTGCATTAGACTGACATGATCGATGAACATTTCCAATATGTGTTTGTTTAATTACTTTTAAAATGATCGTTATAGTGACCCACCGTTTCATAGCTAGCATGGCTCAGAAACTTCGGTGGCTAATGAGGATAGTAGCTGCGTGAGAAAAAGTTACCCTGCTGCACAGTAGTCACGTTTCACAAGACATATTTTTTCAAAATGAGGTATTTAGACACTCGGTATTGTGTAGTTGTAGCATCCTATCCATTTAGCAATGCATTAGCTCCCCTGATGGTTTGCATTAAAATGCAACATACCGTTAGCTACATGAGACTTGAAACGACTCGCCACAAGTATTGAAGCACATGTTAGGTACTCAGCGCAAGTTAAGTCGGATAATGTTACTGGAGTCTTCTACAGCGCCTTCGACACATTGCTTTGTGGTTTTGGAACATTCACTGAACTTCAGGTTCTTGCCATCCAAAGTTTCGGTAAAGTGATTTGCCAGCTCTTTAGAGCGCTTACCTGATGGACCCCATTCAGGTGCGAAAGATGTAAAAATGTAATCGTGATTTTTGCAATAGTTCTGGGTGTTTTAGAATGTGGACGTGCACGGGTTGTTAGGAAAACACTTGACAAAATATAGACCTGTTATAATATTACTTTAGCTGCGACGACTGTTGCGCGTTGTGCTACAACCCTGACCGTGTGTTCAAATTGTACAGTTCAAAAGCTTACAGTTTACTTTGAATTTAATTAGTAGGATTGTAATATTAAACGGCCACAGTTCTTTCGTAGAGACCACTTCATAGCACCGCTGCTGAAGGAGATGATGGGTTTTAAAGGAGGCATGGAATAGTTCAATGGAGTATTTCACCTTATTCTCTGATGTTCAAATAAAATGCATTCAACTATGATTTATCAAAACTAGGATCAAATGCAATTTTACAAGCCCAATAACATCTTAAAATTAGACTGGGGATTAAAATTGTCCGTTTAGGCTAAATGGCACCCTCTTTTGGCAACCACAAATGAACTGTAGTTGAATAAAGTGGTGTATCTAAAGGGCTGGAGCTACATGTATAGGATGTCTATAGCTGGAGCTCATATGACGACATATCGCAGTGTTACGGCCCATTTTTCTAGTTAAAGAATTTGCACGTAGAGAAGGTTGGAGATGGGAGTTGAGGTTTTGGTATGGTTTAGTCTTGACGTGTCACAGACTCCGTTGATACATTTTTTCACAGATGAATACCCCTCACCCATTGTGCTGCCATTCCATATTTTCATTTGTTGATGAAAGGTTGTGTTGCTTATGGCACAACCGTTTCTCCTTGTTGGCTTTTGTCCTATTTTATCACACTTGCCCTCTTACCTTGTGAAGCCACAATCATGGAGCATGTGGCAAGATTTCTTGTGTTATAAAAATGTGCTGCAAAAATGAAAGTCTGAGTGCTCGTGCAACATTCTCTAAATGACACAAAGTCTTATTTTTTTCTGCCATATGTGGACAATGTTTTGGTCTCCTCTAGGGTTCATGGTGTGTGTTGAACATATGATTAATTATGAATAAATTAATTATTACTAATTATTATTAATTAATCCATTATCATCCACTGAAGGATGTTAGCCTACTTGTTGACAGGTTCATTGTAGCATTACCTCCTAGAGTAGAATGTAACTCACATTTGTATCAGGTGTGAATGAATAGGCTAGTCTATATTTTAGGGTAGTGTTTAAATATGAAAGTGGTTCTTTATAGTTGCAGTTAGTTACATAGTCACACTTGTGTGGGCTAGAGTTCTGTCCTCAAGCAAAATGGTGATGACTGATTGTGTGGCTGACCAAATAGAAGGAAGTATGATGATTTTTTTTTTTTATTTGTCACAAACCAATAGGCATTCCCATTCTCTTAGCTCATCACACAAATAGTACTGATAATTTGATATGACACTTCTCTCTGTCAAGAAATCAAATGAAATTCTGCTTGTCATGTAATTGACCTGTGTGAAGGCCTGACATCACACACTTGTCAATGTGTAGAGGTGCTGTCAGAATGGTAATGGGAGTCCTACAGATAGTGTCTTGCAGTGTGTACGACTGGGACATTAATTATTGTAATTCTTAACTCCTAACCCTAGGTGTTAGGGAGTGATAGTAGTGGTGCAAAAGAGTGGTTTCTGCTGTATGGCCACCCTCTTTGGATGAGGCAGCTGTCACATGACTGTCATCTGATCATGAGTGTAAGCCCTCATTTCCACCGGCTTGAGCGTATACAGCGCGTATCCGTGCACAATAGGTTTGTGTAGGGACAGAATACGCTCAGATCACTCCTGCGGTGGAAATGGTGGAAATGGTGTAATCTGTTAACGTGCATTCTAAATGCAGACAGAAAACGGGCATGCGCTGTACACGCAGAGTGTTTGGTGGAAATGAGCCCTAAGTCTACGAAAGAGCCAGCTTTCATGTGCGCTCAAAGCTGTCATTAGCCTAGCTCCCCACCCTCCGCTTCAGTGCCTGGCTGTTGTACACACTGTTGCCCCTCAGAGGATTGTGTGTACAGCTGGAATTATCCTATGTGGAGAGTGGTGAGAACAGTGGAAAACATCACTGGGACTTAACTTCCTCTCACCTAGGGCATTGCACACAAGCATGGTTCTTCCTGCTGGCCTGTGGGAAGAGTTTTTGCAGCATCGGGAGGTGCATGACTACCTTCTACTGCATTTTCTTCCTTACTGTGAGTTACTGAGATGCACAGCCTCAAAGCAGGTGTGTAAAGGCAGGAACATTAAATATATGGTGGTCAGCTCTAAATTTCAGGAAATCCACAAGAAGAATGTGTTTGCTCAACAGGTTGTATGTAAATAATCGATGTGGGAAATGTACACACTGTTTTACCACTTGATACAAATACATTGTCACCCTCATTCGGGGGGGAGGGGCAATTGTCTATTTCACCTGTGGGTGTCATCAGCAATTTCAGTGAACCTGATGAAGCAAAGACGAAACGCAGTGTTCACCAAAATAATAATTAAAAACAGCAGAGACCTGTGTGCGGTGAATTCTTTGAGAGACTTTATTTAAACTTTTGCTTCACATCAGCACCTGGGCTACAAGGCTGTGTGCAGGGTTTTCTTTGAGTTTTAATTAAATCTTTACATTGCATGCTTTTCCTTATTCAAGGCATCTTCCTACAACTTTCCTCTTGATAGTAAGTTGGTTGAGTACTCAGCCTCTCCTCTGTTCATTCAGCATAAGCATGCACCAGAGTATTAGATTAATGAGGATCAGTTTGTGTGGCGAAACACTTGGTTACTCTGCATTACAACAGCCAGTGATCTCCTTTTTGTGTGAAGGATCCCCGTGTTTTTCCAAGGCAAGCTGATGATCTAACTAGCTGCGTTCCTTGCCCTGATTTCATGTCTCACTTTCAATCAGGTCCTCCAGGAGGCTACCAGAGGGACAGCTTGTTTTTGCAGAGCAGCTTACATCCCAGCTCCAACCTCGGTGCTCTGGTATTGTGCGAGGCCTTTGTATTTCCTTTAGGCACTCTCAGAAATATTGGGAGATGGCTGCAACTGCAGTGCCTCTGCCACATTGTCTTGAGTTATGACATAGAAACATTGTTTTAAATAATTTTAGAAAATTAGTAAAGTTTCAACTGTTAAGTTTATCTATAAAGCTTTAACCTGTTAAGTGTGGTACTATTTCCTTGCAGTGCCTAGGCACACCTACACAGCCCTTAACTTTCTGGTTGTGCTCTTTTGTGTATACACTCATTCCCCGTCTCCCTTTTCCTTCCTCGTTCCTCCAAAAACCACAGAGTAAATCTTCGATTGGCTGTTTGAATAATTCAGGGATCTGCTATTCAGCTGTGGTGGCCTTTGTGGAACCCTCTAAAAGTAAAAATGTTTAATGTATGCCAGAGGGTAGCAGGACATCAGGTGGTACAACTGATCTTGTGTTTCTGATCATTCTTTTTGCATATGTCCAGTAGATTCATTTCTTTTGTTCGCGTAGCAGTAGGACAAGAGGTTATTGCCATTGTTGAGTCAATAATATTTTCTCATGGCTTTTGCACTGTCGTTGTGTTTTACGTTATGAAGACTAATTCCTACATGCTATTTTCCAGGGAGGGCCTTGTGTACCAGTGGCCACATTCAGCTTGTTACTGAAAAACAGTCTCTTACACCCTCTCTTACACCCTTTTTCATAGACAGTGTTTCCATCTTCATAGATTGAATAAGTAAAGCTGCTATAATGAAATGTTAAAGACAGTTTAATATGTGAACTAGATGCACCAGATAGCCGTACATGGTACGACTTCCACAGTGTGCTATGTAGTTCAGCACAAGGGGAATTATAGTGGCCCTACGGAATTAATGTGCATTCTGTGGTTGGAAGGCAAAAGGCATTTATTTTCAATTATTGAAATCAGGGCAAGGAACGCAGCTAGTTAGATCATCAGCTTGCCTTGGAAAAACACGGGGATCCTTCACACAAAAAGGAGATCACTGGCTGTTGTAATGCAGAGTAACCAAGTGTTTCGCCACACAAACTGATCCTCATTAATCTAATACTCTGGTGCATGCTTATGCTGAATGAACAGAGGAGAGGCTGAGTACTCAACCAACTTACTATCAAGAGGAAAGTTGTAGGAAGATGCCTTGAATAAGGAAAAGCATGCAATGTAAAGATTTAATTAAAACTCAAAGAAAACCCTGCACACAGCCTTGTAGCCCAGGTGCTGATGTGAAGCAAAAGTTTAAATAAAGTCTCTCAAAGTCTTCTGGAGTAGTGATCCTACCTAGCAAATTTGATACAATAATGATTTTCCCCGCCCGAGATACTGACAAATGAAAATCACACACAATTTTGACATTTACAGTTTAGGTGGCACTGTACAGCAGATGACCATTTATGGACTGCTACACCTTGATACACCTTGTTAGGACGCACACCTTTTGAAGGAGTTAGTTCACTTTCGCTTTCAGATAAAATAAAATGTGTAAAATGTAGCTGACAGACAGCTCTAATGCTAGCAGCGGTCATAACGATAGACCCCAAGGCAGGGAGGACTATCAGGTTGTAGGTCTCTTTCCAAAGGGCTGGTTGCTTATATTTGCAAATTTATAACGGTGGATTGATATGATATCCACCAATGTCAATCAGAACCAGTGAAAATTATATGATGGGTCATGACTATGGTCTCTGCTGTCCAAAGGAGAGTGCAACCCAGGCATTTTAGAATCACCACAGGGGCCGGCACCAACCGAAAGACCTCTCCATTTGCTGGAATGGACATCACTAAAGTAGTATTAACATGAAGTGGAGCAAAAGGGCTGTGTTGTGAAACAAGGTTGTAGTAAAGTAAATGGCGCCATGGTGCACTAGCTTCAAATGGGTCCCATCATTGGTATTTAAATTCCTCTTACCTAGGGCATTGCACACAAGCACTGCCTGACCATTAGGCGCGTTTCCACTACAGTGAGTTCCGGGTAATTTTTCGGCCTTCTAACGGTTGGCGCGTGTCTCCACTATCGGACAGTTCCGAAATGGGCGATCTCCTGGAACTTTTACAGGGACCAACGGAGTACCTAAAGGGGTTAGGTACTCCGTTCGGCCCTGAAAAAGTTCAGCTTGTAGCATGTGGTAAACTCGATACTGATAGGCTGTTGTTAAACTCTACCAGCCATAGGTGATCTAAAAATCACTATGCCATACGAAAATATTTTTTCTAAACAGACAAAATGAATTTCTCACAACAGAGTTCATTACAAACACAGTTGCCCATGTAACTATATTTTCTCTAATCTTAGAGGTTAGTTTGAAGACAGACTCGTATTATCTTTGATTAGCAAACTAATTTAGCATACTAGCAGACTAATACGCTTCCTATGGAGTATTTTCATATGCCTGTTAGAGGAAAACGTACTGTCTATCAAACTCAGAGTTGTAGGAGAGCTTGTTTTGGCTGTTTCCACGATAAAGCATTTAACTACTTGCTATGTGGTGCACAACGATTTCCTCAGGCAATTAATTACCTTCTTAAAACATGTCTACTTGGCTAACTTTAGCCTGCTAATCTTGTCCTAACGTCACTCGGAACATCTAATCTTATGAAACATATTAGACATGAATGGACTGAAAACTCAGAATAAATAGGAACACTAACCACAAACGT
Source organism: Coilia nasus (assembly GCA_027475355.1). Lineage (NCBI taxonomy): Eukaryota > Metazoa > Chordata > Actinopteri > Clupeiformes > Engraulidae > Coilia > Coilia nasus. Next base: position 9,524,968 of record CM050221.1, on the reverse strand, counting down.
TTAGGATTTATCCGGTTTAATCCATAAATCAACATAGAATGCAAGCCTGCAGTCAGTCATGTTCGCTGCTCTGAGACACCGAAGTTTCCCTTTGTTTACTAGAGGTCCGATAAAACGTTCTGTTGTAGTAGAGACACGCGAGGTGAGAGGACCACCCAAACAACAGTCCCTGAAATTTTCCCTCTCCCTGAATTACCATCGGAACCTCCCCTAATGGAAACACGGCTATTGTCTCCTTTTACTGTTCTCTCTTGTCACGGCCCAAGTGAACTGTCTGTGCCTGAGTGTGGGAAGCCTCTCCTGTCCGTTCTCAGGCAGGGCTTGCCCCCATGCCCTCTGCTTGCTGTCCTCTGGGAGCCAAAAGGGATGTGCTCAGTTCCTGACAGGGCAGACAGGCGGACACAGTCCCAACACCAGCCCAGATCCACAGCCGGAGACTGAAAAGGACATATTTCCCTCCCATCCCCCACCTTTACTTTCTTGCTCTGAAGTGTTTTGCTCTTCTGCTGTTTCACACCCCTTGCTCAAACACAATCAGCCTCTCTCCCTCTTCGTGTGTGTGTGTCTCTCTGTCTCACACACAAACAGACACACACAGGGTGCTGCAGGATGTTGGCTCTACAAAAAGAGGTGCCCCCAGCAGAGCTCTGTTCCCGTGGTAACATTGTTTTCCGAAGAGGAGGCCTTCTAGGCTGGTCAGTTTTGGTGCAGCCATAAACTTTCTACAGTAACAGGTGTAAACAAAGAGAGAGAGGGAGAGAGGGAGAAAGAGGCAGAAACATCAGAATAGCGGGGTTTACATTGCCGGACCAAAGCCGAGCCGACACGGGCGTACCAGTGCTAAGTGGCTTCACATGTTCAGGGCCAGGTGCTAACATGGGCCTACAGGGGCTGTCCTGGGGCTACTAGCCCACGATTTCTGGCCCAACCTAAACGATGGTCCTACAGGGGCTACAGCGGGTCTAGAGGCGGTGTCAAGTTCAGGGTGGCGTCAACATTTGGAAGCAAAATAAAGCAAAGATGGCAGAGTATTATCTGCACCTGTATTACCATCGTTACTGAAGAATATGAAAAAGATGAATCGCCAGTTCTGGTCAGCTGAGAATATCCGTGCTCTCCCTGTGGTTTGGGCAGATGACGATGTGAAAAAAAAAAAAAAACGACGAGGTTTGCAGAAATGAGGCAGTCATGAAGCGGCACAGCAAGTTGGACATTCAGCGAATAACAACACGGCAAATTTGCGAGAAGCATAAGAAACTACGGCTAAAAAGACGTATAACAAACCAATCCCCCTTCCCCACCTAAAATAAATCTGAATTGCTTTTACTCAAGCGAGCTTAATTCTACATTCTCTGTATGTCTTGTATTTGGCTGGTAACATTTCAATTGCCCACCGTGATGCTGTGGACTAAATTGGAACAAACAAATTGCCTTGTGTCATTTTAGGCTACTTTTTATGCAGTTTCGCAGTGCTTAAGTGTGCAGCTGCCGACATGATCCCAACTTTCCAGTGTCTCTCCTTTACATGCCTTGTGCATCGTAACGTGGTTCTCCGCGGTGACTTTGCAGTTGTGTTAAGCCAATAGGTCAAAATCACTTGGTTTTCTATGAAATTCATATATATTTGCTATGTCCGACCGTTTAGGCTGAATGTAGTGGTATTGTTGGTTTAAAACAAGACTTTTCTTCCTTTAGCGGTAAACAAAAGTAATACAATATAGATGACCTAGCTCATATTTGGCTGATAAAAATTGCAATTTGTTGATCTAATTAGTATTAAAATGATCTGTTTCTGTCATTGTTATACCTTAAAGTAGCAGTAAATTGTGTCATTTGGCTACGTTTTGTTGGCAGCACTGTGTGGAAATATCAGAACGTGAGATGCATTCCCTAACAAGCATTTGACGCTCCGTGGGCGTCAGTTGTTCCATTAAAACATAAGGACGGTGAACATGAACAGAGGTTCCATGGCATCTATGATCCTCCAAAGAAGTATTTGCAGTCAGAGGTAGGGCTGGGCGATTCCCCCCCCCCCCCCCCCAAAAAAAAAAAAAAAACTCGATTCACGATTCGAAACGATGCCACCCCGCCCCCCCACCCCCCCCCCCCCGGCCAATTTAAAATAAAATAACTACTGACTGTAAATTTATTTCTAAAATATACTTCTTTTTTATTAGAAAAATAAGTGCTTCAGTCTGCAGTCACTGAATTCAGCAGAAAAAAAGGGTGTAGTTTCACAGACTTGTGCTTTAATTAATTACTGAGGGCTCATTCACACCGACTTCACCGTGTTCAGCGCGTGGGCGTATTTCGAGCGTATGAGCATTCACACCGGTCATGGTGTCTTTACGTGCACATATCCATGTTTCCCGTTGATCTCTCACTTTAATAAACACAGTATGCGTTTCTTTGGTTTTATTTCCTTACTTTAAATGTTGTTTAGAAAGCACCACTGCACCGCAACTTGACACTTTGATAAGGCCAGTGGAATATTTGACATCCTTCTAAATCATGTAGGCTGATCATTGTCAAAGCCTTTATTCACTCCCAGTACAAAAAAGCGAACACGTTTTAACCCCTTCCATGAAGTTATGATAAACTCTACCTCTTTGGCAAGTCACTTTGTCCTTCCTCGGGTGAATAACTTATTAAACGTAGTGACTTATGGACCTCAGTTTTGCCCAGTGGCTTGTCCACCTGATTTATCAAACCAAATAGGAAACACTGAATGACAAGAACAAGGCTGCCATTTTTTATAGCTCGAGTGGTCGACAGAAGAGTAGCGATTGATGCTCTTCTTGTATTGAGAATACTCCGAAGTGTATGAGCCCTCAGATGGATGTTTGTGCTTCAAATGCTGAAACAAATTGGTCGTCCTGCTAGCACTTATGATAACCGCTTTCAGACACAAGTTGCAACGAGGCGTTGTTTGGTGTTCATCAGATGCTGCAAAACGAAACCAATTCCAAATTACGAACGTGTGGGACTTTTGGGCAGGAGCCCCTCTTTCTCGCCGTCTGTTTCTGTCGCCATGTTTGTTTGTGCATGTGATGTTACTGGGGGAGAAAACGCACTGCAGGAAGTGCAGTAGGGATAGCCTTGGGTCTTGGCGAATGTAAAAATGAAATGCATGCGCTGTGGGGACGGGATTAAAAAAATCTTTTAACTCGTTTCAGGGAAAATTAATCGATTTGACCTGGCAACTCGATTTTTAAATCGTATCGATTTTTTGCACAGGCCTAGTCAGAGGTATCGGCAGTAGTTGCTGGTCTGATACTTGGTCATATAATTGTCTTCTACTTTCTTCTACTACTGCTACTGCCTATCCTGCAAATGGGCTGTATCAGTGACGTTTTTGCAAACGAGGGCGAAACCCAGAGGAGCTAGTAGTTTGGCGGTGTGGACACAACAGCTCTCAGGGCATGGGGCTAGTGCCCTGGGACTACAAGCACTGAGGGTGCCCCCTAAAGGCCCAACCTGACCCGGCTCCGGAATGTAAATGCGGCTAATGTCTGCAAGTGGCACATGGACAATGGCATCCACCATCCATCAGCTTGGTCCACATTACCTTTGCATTTTGAATACCCCAGGGAGAAAAAAGTTAAGAATTTGTGACAGCCTTGCATTCCTTTTTGAAATGCAAAGCTGTATTTTATAGATAGTTTTTAATGTTGGTGCTCTGGCCCACATGTCTTTCACCCTGTAGACTGTGGGCTGAATACTTTAACTCATGTAAAAACTCCAGTGATAAAGGATTACCCCCTCTGACTGACTGTGTATGTGTGATATACTGTCCTGGTTCCTACATCTTGGGCATGACGTTTTCAGTTGATCACACAAAGGGAGGGGTTCCTCTGGGAAGTAAGGCCATCCTTAAAAATATGTTGGTTTGCTGTAACAACACAACACATGTGTGAGATGTGTGCATTTGTGTGCATTGTGTGTTGTACATGCTTGTATACATGCAATAAACCCCCTTTAGCATGTGAACATCTGATATAATTGCACTGTTACAGATATAGCATGTTAAATGCATTCCCTCTTGGATAAAAAAAGTTTTGTTGTTAAGAGCTGCAACAAGCTGTTGTATACCTCTGTTAGAGACTGGTGTACTGACATGATAGTACATGTTGTAAACGTTGATTTAATTGCAGTGTATTCCTAAAAACTTGGCATGCGCAGAGTGACGGGTTGCACTCTTATGACTTGCATGTGCACTTAGGGAAGGGTCGTGGGAAAAGGAGGAAATTGGCATAGAATAGTGGGAGAAAGCGAAAGAAGTGATTCTGCCACATGTATGGAAACGGTGCTGATGCATGTCTCTTGCTGTGAAAACCTGGATTTTCAGAAGCTAGACTGATCCAGATTGTAGTTAGTTGTGTGGCTATCAGCTTCCAGAAACAACGTCATTGCCACAGTCACAGCCCCAGTTTGTTATTGGTACCATGTTGAAAGCATTTTTTTTTTTTCTGTATTTGTTTCCCTGTAGATGTCTGTTATATTGGGTGTTACAGCTGCAGTTGTCAAAGTGGCATTACTGCCCAGGTTCCCTGTTTGACACCCTGCAGCTTGTAAGATGTCATTGTTTGTGCTCATACATCTGCCCCTTACTGTAACTTACATATTTTTGCAGCCTTAGTTTGATTATCAAAGATCTTGTATGCTCTTTCACTCACTGCGTGCACATGGAGGAGTTGAATCCGATTGGAAATGGTTTGGGATCGTATCGACTTCATGTGCACAGGCTAAAGATCGTATAGGGATTGGTTTCGCGAATCCGATTGCAACCCCTGGCTTGAGCCGGTTACAATCCGCTTGGTGCCGCCTTGTGCACGGTATTGGTTTGGATTCGCGTACTGCACATGTAAAATCACTCGATCCCAGAAGCTTCTGTCCCTGATTTTCATCCATACTGAACGTCGAGGCTTTCTAGCGCCTGCTCTCAACAAGTCTCGTTGTCCTCAATTGCTAGTAATATCAAACGCCGACGGCACAGTTCATGTCGAAGGAAGGAAAAGGAAAGGAAGGAAAAACGCTGTTTGTTCTTTCATACGGACTTCCAAACAAAGGAGAATGCACAACATGCATGCAAATGCTGCTCTGTCAACCTCCTCAAGCGCTATCTTTGTTTTGTATGCCGCCAGATAGTTTGTTTATTTTCTTTTTAGCAGCCGTCAACCTGAAGTAGTTCTAACACCACTTGTTAACAGGAACACAGCGCCATGTAGCGTAGCGGAAACGGCCAGATCTCTGACCATTATCCGCTTACACGAACTCTCATGTGCACAGGTATTTGGGACAGACCACCCGTTGGGTAGCAACACCCAATCCCATACCAATCCAATCCGATCCTACCATGTGCCCGTAGTGACTGTTGTTTTTTTGCTCTGCCTTGAATAATTTTTTACTTCTTGTTCATAAACTGCACTGTAACAGTTTCAGTTGTTCAAATAATCAGTTCAGGTTTCTAAAGGAATTATTTCAGGGCAAACAAATGTTTTTTATGGTGTCTCCTTGTAAATGCTTGGGATTATCCAGCACTCATGAACTCACCATTGCTAAACAAACCCTGTCATTTCTTTGCCAGGTAATGGCAAGAGGCTTCTGTGGGGCCCCTTTGCATCACTGTAGATGTGGTTGAGTGACCAGGGCTGCTGTAGTGTAACAAACAGTCAGTTTCTTTTGTCTGTGTTCAAAGGATATTGAGACTGGTTGTGTTTTTCTGGTTCTGGTCACTTTTGGTCATCCCATATGGCTCCAAAATATTTTAGAAGTTGCAAAGGCTGGAAATGGGTACTTGGAGATGTCAAACAATACTCAGTTGCTTCCTGGGGCATGCCCATGGATAAGGTTTAAAAAACATAAGAGGCAAAACTAATCACTCCACATTTTTGTGATGATGAAATAATAAACAAAAGTTAGGACATGTTTAACATACTAATACATAGGCAGTAGTTTGTATACCCTTTACATCTTGCCAGTCTGACAGATATACTGTTGTTACTTGTCTTGACTGTACTTGTCACCACCTTGTCTGACTCACTTGTCTTCTTTTACCTTGACTGAAGGAATCTAAAGGGAAGAATATAAGCCTGGACAAGTGGTGACTTATCAGTTGTTATTTAGTCAGCTTATTGCCTGAGGATCACTTACAGATGTGACCAGAATTGACACACCTTATGTTTTGCACTTGTTGCTAGGATACAGTAGCGAGTCACAGTACTTAATCTTGCTTATTGTTTTTGTTTAAATGTTAATAATTCCCTTGTTTTTACGTGATGCTTTTTTTCTTCTAATTATGTATTTGTTCATAAGCATTATGCACTATAGCCTATGTGTAGATGTTTTTTTCAATATGTGTTTTTTTTTTCTGCCTACAACTGATCAGTGAAACCATGTCCATGTCATGACCTCTGTTGACATCTAGATAGGTGAAAACTGCTCAATCACCCTGCCCAGCGTATGGTTAGAGGCCCACAGCCGTCCTGAGCTGCTGATGTCACAGGGACACCAAGCTGTACCTGATTAGAGCTGCCGAGATGTGATTGCTGGTGAGAGAGGAATTGATATAACTTTTTGCTGTCAAGGGTCTGCCTACTGCATGTTTTGGCACCTGAGATCACCAAGAGAGGTTGCTTATGATTTGTGCCAGATTCATACTTGCATTGCTTTTCAGACTGCCAGTTCCACCAGTCTGCTGTATTCGGGGGCATTATGTATTCCATACGTCCATGGACTTTGTGAAGTCTGGCCAGTGGGCTAAGTTGTCGTTTTTGTTCATTGCCCTGTGCTTTACTCTGTGCATAAAGATGCTCTACAGAAATAAATACTCACTTATTCAATATAATGGGCAGGTCTCCTATGAAAAAGCTGTAGAACTGTTCAATGATTGTATGGAGGCATTCGTATATGTTCAAAAAGGTTGTTTTACCCTAAGATAACTGCTCATGTGGCCTTCCAGAGTAGTGCTGGGCTTCAGGTGGCTGTCACAGTTCAGGGCTGGGGTCCCAGGGGCCTGGAGGACGAGGCTGCAGTGTTGATGGCTGTGTGCTGGGGCGGCTGGCTCGGCAGCTGGCAGCTCAGTGAAAATGCCTTAAGTTCAATTAGCGGGGGATAATCCCCAGAGAGTGCAGCAGCAACCATAGGTTTAACAACAGAGCCTGTCCCTTTCAGACAATCTCTCGGTTGCTCGCTTTCTCTGTCTCTCTTTCTCAACACACACACACACACACACACACACACACACACACACACACACACACACACACACACACACACACACTTTCTCTGCTAACCCCCCCTTAGTAGTGCTTAGTAGTTCTCACTGTACCACATAGTCAGATGTAGTTCTTCTACTGCTAAACGTACCTCTGTCTTTGCTCATCCATACCCTTCCCATTAGGCTCCAGAGTCTGTCGATCCTCCTTGTAAAGCTTCCTTACTTTCTCCCCGACACATGGCAACCATCTGCTATTCAGATTACACACTAAAGGAAAGGTAGCTTGCTCAGGCTGTCATTGCATTCTTAGAGCTCTGCCTCCAACAGTGTGCAGTAAAGCCTCTCGCAGAAACTGTTTTTAGTCTGGAGTGAGACAGGAAAACAATGCTTAATAACGTTTGTACTCTACAGCAAGCAGACGTCCAAAAATATGCTGCACATTTACACAGGGAATACTGCCAAATAGAATTATCACAGGTTGGCTGTTGCCAATGTAGGGCTATGGCCTACAACCAAAAGCCAGTGGGGAAATGGGAAAATGGTTATTAAGGATTGAGGATGACGGGGCAGGTTGTACTTGTGTGTTTGGGGGTGGGGTGATACACCCAGGCGGTAGAAGAAAGTGTATGCCTATAAGAGCTACTTCACACTCCTGTCTTTTTCCCCTCAAAGCTTCAGGACTTCAAAGGGGACCAACTGTACAGCAGCAGATAACACGTTAGTACTACAGTGCTGCACTGGGTTCCCCCTAGATCCCATGCCTGTAGGCCCTCACCCTCTTCTGGATGAAGGACCCTGGCTCTGCTGTTCATGCCCATCTGGTCCAGGCCTCTGCTTTTTAGTCCAGGTAGCCAGAGGAATGCCTTCCAGATGTTCTGTCTGCCCTTCCACACTGTGCCTCACTAAGCTACCCCTGCCTTTGTGCATTTTGCCAGCTCAGCCTGCTGGCAGAGAACAGGGCAGGGGCTGATTTGTACGTCTTCCTCCTGTTGTTTGGGCTGTTTCCCAGTGGCTTTATCTCAGCTGAGCATCCAAACCCGTGCTCCCCTGGGCCATAAAGATGGCTCTGTTTTAAGCAGCCATCCTGCCTGGACACAGACAGCACTTGCTGGGTGCTGGCATTAATGAGCAGTTTGGTGTGAGTGAAGGATTTCCACACCTTACCTCTGGCTTTTTCATTTGTCTAGGAGCCTCCTACGTAAACATGGCCATGGAAACATCGTACGCTTTTAGCACATTGCTAGTCTAGAACATTTTGTGTTTTCCATGCAGAATGGACAAAAGCACAGTTCAACCACGGTGCTCACATCTTTGTTACATGTATTACCACAAATACTGGTCTGAATCAATGTGCTGGTCTGCACACCGATGTATTTTATGCCTGAAGCTTTATCGAAAACAAAATAAAATGCAGTGATGCTCTGTTAATTTTCTTCCTATTCTGTGTCTGGTCTAGAATAATATGTTACTGATGCGTTTCTGGGGAGTGCAGTGTCCAGTCTGCTGTTTTGTCCACGACACCTGTAAGCAGTAACCATGGTTACCAGATCAGCACGTTTCCCTATGGGCACGTTTTCCTCATGGGTAGTTGCTTCTCATTTTCTTCCTTCTTGTCTCTTTTGGGATATCCATCAGCAGACCCTCCCTGTGCAGTAATACATGGTGCTCCAGAATGCATTATATACATCTATGTTTTTCATGGCGCCTGTTGAATATGTATACATGTATACATAACTTTGTAGGTTGTTTTCTTTAAACAGTTCCTGGTCATCTCTGCGAAGCTGTTTTCTGTTCAGTGTGTGTTGTCACGACCAACAATGTGTACAAGCCTCTCGCCCTGACAAATCTACACCACAGTGAACCTGACCACAGTCTCTAGTGAACCCCGCTCCACTCCTCAGCTCTTTTCCTGTTTCCATTTCTGTTGGTGGTAATGGGGTCAGAGAAGAAGGCAACCAGTAGTGAGTGAGCACTTCACATGATGACCGTTGCTCCAATTCCCACACCACTGTTGATGACATCACAGACATTTTTGGACCAAAGGATGTCCTAACTTGAGAGAGCCATAGCTGTCAGTGCTTGGGACATTTAAGCTTAGTTATGTCAGTAACTTCTTGTGGGTGGTTAACGTGTTTATAGACTGGATTTTTTTTGAATGGGTGGGAGTTCTTTAAAGTCTCCATTGTGTCTTAAACAGTATTTCTTTGCAGGTCAGCTTTTTTTTCAGTGTGTTGTTATTTTGTGTGGCTCATAATGAGTGTAGCCTCTCAGGATATTGAGGCAGAGTGTACCTTATTGTTTCTGAGCCACCAGAGAAAGTTTGAGAGTAATATAAAAACACTCTGCTCCTACACGCCCCTCTCTGTGTTGTCTGTAGATGCACATAGTCTGAATACTCTGAGTCAAAGTTACTTGCTGTGGACAGTATGCACACACACAACGGTTAACTTTATCATAGACACAAAAGTCCCCTTTTTCCTTTAGATTAAATGAACAAATAGGATCATTGGCTTTGACATACTGGATGCTTTGTTGGACCCGATGGGTATGACTTTTCCCTTCTCAATCCCTCTTTGTTTTCCCTGCTGGAGGGATCGATAGCCATTGACTTGCTATCAGCACAATAAGGCATGGTATCATGTGGTGGCCAGGGAGTGTCCGTCTCTATCTGTCTGGTTGTGTGTGCACTGTGTGTGCACACTCGGGCTCCGTCTGGGCTACCTTTCAAAGTCCCACCTTATCTTCTAAATGAAGCCATTATCCTTCTCAAGAGAGGTGATACGTGCCGGCAGGGCCAGCCCTCAATACCTCCCATTCACTGCCTGCCCCCCCACATGAAGAGGCATGCACGGCGGCACATCCAGTTATAACTCATCGATTTTTGTGAGTGAGAACTGAGAGCTGGGCCTTTATTGTACAACATAGACGGCCCCTTGTGTTTCCTGCGGTGACCATCCAGAGTTCAAGGGCTAATTACGCGGTCAGGACCCGTTCCCAGATGGACCTTGAAGTCAGAGTGGCCTCCTGCTGCTCCACAGGTTTTGCCTTGTGACACTGTATGCATGGGAGCACGGGAGGCACACCGTATTTAACCTGTGGAGGGAGTATACAGGGAGTGGTAGCAACTGTGTAGCTGTGGGTCAGTGTTGGTGGGAGCAAAAATAAAAATTTATTAGGGGTCGCTGGGGAGGACTATGCATGCAAATATGCAGGATGATTCATATCAACTCAAGTTCATTGATGTTTTTTGTAAGCTAATTGTAAGCAGATTTTTTTTCATTGAACTTAGATCAGCCAGGGATTTTTTGTAGCCAGGTGTGTTTTTCATTATAGTGTTCAATACACATTGAAAGACAAGCTGAATTGCTGTCAGGAGCATCTTGCGGTCAGACAGTAGGTTATAATTACATATTGTCAGATGATTTGTCAGCATTCCTGACAGCAGGCTTGTTCTGGATAGCACCTAGCCCAGGTTGTGTGCCCAGGGCCTGTGCTCAGCGTCCTACAGTCTGACACTGCAGTATCCCCTCCCTGCTGGTATGTTGCTGTTAATTAGGCCAATTAAGGACCTGGATGGCTTTATTGAAGCTGAAGGAAGCTTCATGCTCTTCCATCCCCTCGGCTAGAAGGCTGACAGTGCAAGTCTCTTCTTTTGGGTGGTTTTATCTGTCCTGTGCTGGGCTGTGGCAACTGTCAGCAGTGCCCAGGGCGGGTAGCTCTGCCCCAGACTATGCTATTAACCTGCCCACCAGGGCTTGTTCTGTTGACTCAGCAGGCCTCTGGTGCCGAGATGAGACTGACAAAAAAATGCCCAGGGACAGGAGGCGAAGACAGGAACCTGGATCGTATCCCTTGTCAGAGATGCACTAGACTCATATCCTCTTTTTCAGATTTTGAACCCATTTGTATTCATCCCTGTATTTCAGAACCATGCTAAATTGGTCTACTCAATGAAAAATGTGCTTGGTGTCTGTTACAGATACTAGAAAAAAACAAAACTGTTTATATTCAATAAAAGAAATACATGGCTGCACAATTCTGGATAAAATCTAATTGTGATTGTTCTGTCAGATAATGCGATATGTAATTTAATTTGCTATGTAATTTCAGAAAATCCAGATTTGCTTCAATATTCCAGATTTCATTTCAAGTTCGGCCACTTTTGTGCGTCACAGATATATGAGCGACACACAAGGGCAATGACACGAATTTAAACGTTATGGGGTCAGTTGGGAACTATATGATTATTTGCTGCCTTTTTAATGAACTAACTGTATTTCTTCAAATTGTGAATTGAGGTTAAGATTTGTGTAGCTCTGAACTGCAAAAATCAATGCTTGGAAAAACTTATGTTCAAACAGTGCCATCTAATATTGCCTCAGATCCACACGTCAGAGACTTCAGGGTGAAGAGATTGATGGGATAGGTATGTGTATCTGTCCTGAAGATGACCATGAAGGCCCATGAGTAACCTTGAAAGAAATGCTATAGACGTATTTATCTGATGTATTTTGTTGCTCTAACAGAACAGATCAGTGAGTGGAAAAGCACGTTCCTAGCCAAGTCCTGCTACAACAAATGGCTTGTGGTTATGTAGAAGATTGCAGGGATTTTTGTAATATGTTGACTTGTGTGAAGTAACTCCTGCTGTAGCCCCAGACCCTGTGCACAACTAGCCTGTGTAATTTTTCTGTGCTGTGTTTCAGACTGAATCACAGTGCAGTACGATGATGCTCTGTAGACGGTTGAAAAACAGGGTGGAGGGCGACACGATCACTTGTCATTAGCATCACCTGTTTCCTGTGTCATAGCACTCCACCCAGCTTCTGCCAACTGAGAGTTTGCATTCTGTGAGTTTTCACACACTGGGTGTTTTGTATGAAAATTACATCTGTGTTGCTATCTTAAATTACAGTCACTGTAGCACAATATCCTGCTTAAACAAGGTAAACACAGCTGTTTTACACGGTCAACCATAATTGTGATGCAGTTAGTTTGTGAGAGCTGAGCTCTGTCCTGACTAGTTGTCCATTCTCGTGTTTTTGTTCCCTACTATTCATCCAGCCTTGTGGAGCACCTGATAACACTAGGAAGTGTCTGTGGTCACCTGTGACACTGCCCCTGTGATACAGGTTCAGACATCTAACTGTATCCTTTCTTACTCCGTAAGCTAGAGTTAACGTGGTGATACTACTGATTGAGTATGATAAAGTAGTCCCTATCTGCAGCTCTCCTCTGGATCATCTGCTCAAGCTGAATGATTTTCAGGGCCCGATGCCTCTGTATTCTACCCCGATCAGTCTTTGAACTGGCTGAACTAGTGTGTTGTCTGGGTTCCGTGGACCTGACAGGCTGGGGTTTCTGGACCCAACAGCCTGTGCAGTCGTGGGACAGTTGCGCCATGGAGATATCAGCCCTGCTCATTCCCACAGTTCTCTCTTCCCCTCTCGGACGAGTCCTGACAATGAGGTCCAGTGTGTCTGTACGGTTTGGGAGCTTGCCCCCCCACCCCCCCTTTTTTAAGCCTCCTTGATGGGCCATGTAGCTACCTTCCCTGAAGTGGTGAAAGGAAGCCCCTGTTCTGCTGTGGGCCAGAGGGTGCTACTGCAGGGGCTCGGAGAGATGGCATACAGGGTGGCAGACGCACGCCTCTTAGTCAACCCTGGAGGGTGTTTTGAAGGGGCACATGGACAGTCTGTATATAGATAGTGTGTTTATTCTATGCATAAAAGTTAGTGTTCATATGCTTATTGTGTTTAAAGTGAAGTCTGACACCCACTTATTGTGACCTGTCATTATAGACTTCAGTTTGTCCTGGCTAAACTCTTGCTGCGACTTCATTGTCAGTTGAAGTATTTTGTGCACTTCCCACAACAGTGTAGGCATTGTTGACAGAAATTGTAAATATATATTGGTAAAAAGTATTGTATATAATTCAGAGATTTCTGACCACCTAAAAAAACTACAGACTAAAATGCAGTGTGTGTGTATGCGTGTGCGTGCTCCTCTGCATGTGATGTGTGCTTGTCAATATTGCATTTCTATTGTTCATGTGTGTCTGTGGGTGCTGCAGGCAGGCCTCTTGAGGGTTGCAAGGGAGGAGGCGGCCCTGAACTCTGTGCTGCGGGGTAGGCTAAGAGACAAGGCTGTTTGTTGGACATGTCTGTTTATATTTTATGTGTCTTGGAAATGTATGCAAACGAGTGTTTGTATGAATGAAAATTATTTTGTGTCTGTGTGTGTCTATGCCTGTATATAAAGAGTAAAATGAAGGTGTGCATGTTTTGCCTGTCTTAGCCGTGGTCTTTTTATGGGTCAAACTCACGAGACACATCGGCTTGGATTTCAGCCTAGTCTGAAAAGTCCCCTCTTGCTGGTGGAAATGCAATCTGCACTTTTTCTGTTCAGCTCCTTCATCGCTCGCTCTCTCTCCCTCCCTACTTGCATCTCTCCCTCTCCCTCTCGTCTAAGGAATGGGTTCAGGGAGTAGATGAATAGTTGCTGATGGATTTAAAGACAATGCAGCTCTTGCTGGCGGGGCAGCTCTGCCTGGTTTGGGCCCGGCTGCTCCCTTATGCCCCACAGCCTCGGCTCTGTCTAGTCCGGAGTGGCTTCAACAGGCTGGTGTCGCTGGTCCCTCTTCACCGTACCACAGAGTCACTGGGACAGTGGTGGCCTTTACTGCGCACCCTTTTATAAAACCAAACTGTGTGTTGTTTTTCCTGTGGTATATTATCTGATACATGTTGCTGTCACATCAGTTGTACAATACGTTAGATTAGCGTCACTGAATGTGTGTTTAACTGGCAGAGTCTGCACAGCAAACCTGTGCTCCGGCTCTTCAGCAAGATTCCTTTATTTTCTAGTATAGCCATATAAATATGAAAACAGCTACTGGTGTGAAACAGTCATTTGAGTTTGGTGGTTCCACGTGTGTGTTGAATGTGTGTCTGTGTGTAGTGTATGTTTGTAAACCCTAGCAAGATAGCTGGGGGAAGGGGACTTGGAGCTCTTGGCAGTGCGCATTGGGGTCTGTTTGTTCATTGTGTCTCCCCTAATGAAGACAAATGCCTTTTTGAGCTTGTCGGCCCATCTGGCTACCGATGAGTTCCAGGCAAAGAGAGATGAAGAGAGGGAAAGAATGAGTGAGAGAGAAAAAGGGAAAAGAAGAAAAGCAAGTGAAGGGCCACGATGGCTGGATGCTGGCCAGTGCCTCAGCGCTTTCTCTCCCTGGTCAGGAGGGCAATGGACCAGATGACTGTCTTGTTGTGGCATTCCTCCATGTGGGAGGTCAACCTGTCACCTTTGGGTCATGTGCAGTGCCACCCTCTCTTCCTGCAGTGCCACCCTCTCTTCCTGCAGGCTTCTCTTCCGTGTGTATCACACCCTGGATCCGTCATCTCTGGTGCGATCCTATCCTCATATGTACCTCATTTCTCCTGCCTCCCATCCATTTTCATCAACAAGATACTTTAAAAAGTTGTGCTTCAAGTGTATTTTCAGAGTTCATAAAATATTTTCCATTTGAAATTTAAATGGAAGCATAGTCTGTTTTTTGCGTTTGAGTCACATGGAGCTACACACTGGTACCTTTTGTGTGGTTTGATGTGCAGACAGAATTCTGTGTACAGTTCAAGAGGAAAAAAAGCAGATGAAGATGGCAAGGGCAATCCTGTAAACTCAGAGCCACAGAAGAACCATTTAGGAGCATCACTAGACAATAAATTCTGATTTGTTACCAAGAAAAAGGGGTTTGTGTTTATCAGTATTTGACATTGTTTTGTGAATGGCATGGGTTTGTCTCTTGTCAGTGCACCATTACCATAGCTTTTGGTGGATGCAATAGAAATGTAAGTTTCCAAGGTGAAGAATGTGCTATGTTTAACTATGCAATGATTATTGTGAGTAAAGACATGTCAGCATCAAGCCCAAAACATCATTTGGTTGAAAAACAGGTTTGCTGCAAAATGTGTTTTGTGAACTTTTTTTTTTTTTTTTTTTTTCTGCACAAAACCCCTTATTAAAATGTTAGTACTCCGTCCTCTAACGTGGCAGTGTTGTTTGTCTTTTTTCACGGCTGTGATGCAACAGTGTCTTCCTCAGTTCATATTTTGTTGCTGAAGTGAAGGATTTTTGTTTTGATGGCCCTGAATTTAGGGGGTGAAAGAAGCTTAAACAAAAAAGCCTGGAAGAGGAACCTCTGCCTGCCAGCCTGCTGCTTAAGCCATATGCCTGTTAGACTTGCCCACTCAAAAGGCCTATTGTCTGGGGTTGTCTCTGTGGCAAAGATTTTTTCACAGTACATTTTTTAGCGCTTATCACATTTGGTTTAAATGACCCAGAGAGCAGTGAGACACAGAAATGTGCTTTTATTTTGCAGTAAAGCTGGTAAATGTATGTATGATATTGTAACACAGAAGTAACTTTATTAATTGTGCTTGGATCTGTTCAAACCCAGACATATGCCACGGTTAAAATGCATTCGGCCCTTACATAGAATTTGTAGATGCTTTCAGAAAAAGTGCTTTCTGTATGCCTATAACCACTCTGCAGAGTAAGGGAGCATCTTCTCTCAGTTTCTGCCGACACGGATATGATCAGTTTTCTTAAAAGGAGGGCAGGGGTAGACTGAGCACGCTCCTTCACAGAATGTTTTGCTCCTCCTGGGGGAGATTCTTGTGCTCTCCACTCCCAGTTCCTGCTCAGGTTGGGTCTGCGTGTCAGGCTTTGTTTGAATGTTCACTGATCCACAGGCTACATTCCAAATCCAGACATGAGCCCCGTCTGCTCCCTATGTCCTCTGGCTGTGTACATGGAAAAAAAGAGAAGAGGCCAGTAAAAGTTTTGAGTTTTCTGAATGGAATCACACAAGGGAAGGAAGTGAGTGAGTGAGAGTGTGTGCGTGTTCATCGCTGTGTGTGCCTTCCTGTGTGCCTTTTACCACCCTAAAGAATCCATGAAAAGCATATCATCTCATCCTCTGGCATTCCTCCCCCCACCCTGTCCTGTTTGTCTTTTATGAGTTTGGCATTGAGTGCATTTCTTCACTGTCCTCTGTAACTCGACCTGCTCCCAGACTAAACCTTCTTCTTTATAGGTCCCTCAGTGCAGGTGAAACGTGAGCCTGCTGGTGGTGCTGAGCGTCGGGCCACGGTGGCGTAGCAGACGGGGCGAGGTGTCGTCAGGTTTTAACCTGCTCAGTGTGACAGAGCTTTGGAGCTGAGGGGGTCGGAGTGTGCGAGAAACAGAGTGAAAAGCCAGTGCATTCCTGTGGTGTAGACACATTCTGTCCTGCTAAGGCTGATCCAGGCTGATGTTTTGAAGCACAAGTGTCCATACTGGCCTCGTGAGGCTTCAGATGCTCTCCATTATTCAGGCTGGGAAGCACTTACCTGCCTCTTCTCTCGTGTCAGGTTCTTGCGGACATGCCTACAGATCTTGTTCGCGGCGAAAGAGAACAGTGGGTCATAGGGTCAGGAGGCTCAATGGGAACTCTTTGATTGTGAGCTTGTTTAAACCTAATGCTTGCTGTTAAGGCGCCGAATGGAAAATAAACCTGCTTTGAATAACAACACCTGACTTGGATAAACAAACATTCTTTCAGGGGAGAGCAGGATTCTTTTCTCCAGACCTCATATGTCAGCACAGAGACAAAATAACCCAGTTGTAATGTGTCACTCACCCTCAAAACCATGCCATAGACCACAACAGGAAAGTTTACCAGAGGACACAGAACTGTAGTTTTTCAAAAATGTAAAAGTGGACCTTCTTGCATCCTGTTATCGTCCTTGGGATCTACATTTCCTCCATGGCTCATGTTTCCTTACATTTACAAACAGGAAGGGCTCTGAGAAGACATGCAGAGGCCTGACCTATAGCAAGACCCACGCCTGTAGTGCTTATCATTGACAACTCTACAGCGGATGCAGCGGATATGAGCAGTCAATGAAGCCCTAGTCATTCTGTCAATGTCCATTTTGCCATTCACTTGTTTTGATTTTCCAGACTGGCATCACTTGAGCTATTGTGATTTTCATACACACTTTATTATGCGGGCAGTCGGCCAGCATTTAGTGGTAAATTATTATGTTCCCATATCCACAGGCTTTTACATACATGATGATGAGAACTTCTGTGGTAAAATTAACTGAAATGCAAATAAAACAAGAAAAGAACATATAATATTGCATTAGTATCATTACACTGGACTGTAAATGTAAACATGTAATGTATGCTGCTACATAGCTTTTCAGACAACACCACTTGGTAGTGATATGTTTTTGTGACTGTGAAATGACGGGTAATGCTAGTAAGCTAGTATTTGAGAGTGACCTAACAAAAAATGTACAACCATGTGGAGGGATTTCACACTTGACATCTGCAACTCTCCTAAAAGTAAGCCTTGTGTAGTGCAATGATGTAGTTGGATGTGTACTGTCCTCTCTGCTTGCTTATAGTCTATCATAGCTAAAGTCTCTCCAAAGAAAGCTCGCTGGTCATATATTAGGCAGTCAGTAGAGAAGCTCAGTTAATGAAGGGCCTGGAAACACCATCATCTTTACACCTCAGTGCTAATGGTGACTGGAACAACATATCACTGAGTTACAGCATATTCAGTTTTTAATGGAGAAGCATTGGGCTGATATCTAGGTTTTTGTTTACTCACACATTTTTTGTTCTTGAACCTGTTTCTGGATTTAAAACTGCTGTTCTCCAGCAGTTAATCTCCCCTCCTGCTGCAAGGACACTGCACAAGGTAACTTTGGCGTAATCAAGGGATACCTGTCTCTGACTCAGGCCATATGTCTCTCTCCTCCCTCCCAACTTTTTTCCCTGCTCTCCTTGCTTGGCCTTAAAGACAGACAGGGTGAGAGTGAGTGTGTGTGTGTGTGTGAGTGATCAAGAATGTGTGTGTGTGTGAGTGTGCATGAGCTGCCTGAGCCAGGTGCGTTCCATCTGGAGGTGTGTCAGTCCGATGAGGATCCACATCCCTCAGATATGCAGGGATTAGCCCACACAGGCTGCATGCTGGGGGGCGATTAGAGACGCTACTAAGCGTGTGCTAGTGTGAGATGCTGTGAGCTACTACTCTAAAACAGTTACATTAATTCTACACATTCTTTACATAAAAATGTTGTCACATGTAGTTCTCATATGTAGTTTTTGTGTTTCATCATGTAGGCAGTAAGAGAGGAAACAAATTATTTTTTTTTTTTGGTTACGAGTTGGGTGACCCATTAGAAACCCAGGCAGCCCCTATACTGTTGTTGATTACAGGCATCCTCCCGTTCCCCCCAGTGCAGATCTGCATTTGAATTATGCTGTGAGACACACAGATTAACCCTCCCAGCACTCCATTGAGTTTATATGCCTCTGAGGGTGTTAAGCCTCTCTTAGGCCTCAGACAGAAGTAAAGAAAGTTTCTATAACATCATAAGCTGGGTTTTGGTCAAAGTCCCATTTTGGAGACTTTCTTCCGCATCAGCTTTAAGAGTTACATGTCTTATTGTGCTGTCGAGAGAGATGTATGGTGCTTAAGAGTGAGATTTCTGTAATTTCGGCTGGTCCCTCTAGGTCGTTAGCATTGAGCCTAAGCTGATTTTACTCTCACGCTCACACATTGTTGAGGCATTTCCTGTCATTTCCAGCTGGTTTAACAAGTGCGTCACCTCCAAAGAGCCTAAACTCATTACAGTTAATGGGGCCCCTGAAGTATATCATTTACACAATTTCATTATGCTTTAGTCACCCCTAAATCACCCTGTGACAGGTCACAACAACAAATTTACTCAAAATCTGTCTTGTATAATTCTGAGCAAACTACTCCTGGCTCTGGAAAAGTACACATTATGACTATGAAGGATAGCATTTGCTGGAAATATCTTGACTGTTTGGTTTGGAGCTGGTTCTATAGGGATGTCCCTTGAAGATGGAAAACCAGTGTCTCATTTCACATGGTGTGCTACTACAGGACATCTTCATTCATGCTCGTTGGTGTGTGTTAGATAGATGTAGAGGAAAATATTTTGATTAATGATATAACTATGCCTGGGAACAATGTCAGAGGTCAAATGTATTTTTCTCTATGATGGATGAAGGAGAAAGTGTTGCTGTCCTTTGTGTTCACCAGTAAGCCTTTCTTTCCTGTGTGCACACCATTTGGCCCCCCAGTTATCTCATCGTCTGGCTGTGGAGCTCATGGCAGGCACCCCTTTTCTACCCGTTCTGTCTGCCTTTTTCTCAAACGTCTGCAGACATCTCCCAGCTGCCAGACCTCTCCATTACATGAGGGAAGTATCTCAAGTGGTTTTCCCTCCACTATACCTTTTGTTCCACTGGCTAGTGGACAACATGGAGCACTGTAAAACGCTAGCTGTCAAGGGTGGTAAGACTCTCTTTTGTCATGGAATGGAATGGTCTACTTCTCCATCTCAGGGCTAAGCAGCAGGTCCCAAGGGAGAGTTCAGTGGACCTGAGGACGAAAGCTGGGAAAGCCAGTCATCTCAGCTCCCTCTTTTCCCTCCTGCCCCTAAAAGCCTGCATTAAAGAATGCTCTGAGCTTTTGTCTACTGAGAAGGGTGTCCAGGTTCTGACAGGAGCGGCCCATCATGGATAAGTTTTCTTTGTCTCCATACTCTTTTGCAGTTTCCCAGGGCAGAGGAGAAGGGGGCACACCTGGAGGGCAGGCCAACATGCCTAAGCTCTTTAACATGTGGATCTGTGATTGTCTCTCCTCTGAGTCAGTAGGTCCATCAAAGTGCCGGTGAGCAAGTGAAGCCTTTCCTGTGGATGTCTTTGATAGCAGACTAAACCTTTTGGTGACCCACCAGCTGAGTTGAGGCCACATGTTACAGATTATAAGCAGTGATGTGCTCATTGTCTCACCATAGAGCACAAACACATCAGGCATTCAACACCCATGAGAACAGTAAAAGAATTTTGAATCCACTTTCACTACAAATACAGCGTTTGGGTCTCCCAGGGAGGTGGTATGGTGCAGGAATCATAGAAAAACTGGTTGTAAACTGCTGGCACATCCATTTCTTAGATCTGTTTGTTGACAGGAAATCACAATAGTGTTTACAGTGTCAACCAGACAGTGCAAAGGAAGAGAACTAGAAGACGTTTTGATCTGGTACTGTGACTACAAAGGCCGTTTTCAGGCTAGTACACTAATTAGCTGTGCTCCCAACTGTGATGAGTTGGCCTGCTGTGGTTATTGTTTTGCATGAGGCATTTTGCCACATTGCCATGTGCATTAATTATAAAGTCTTATGGTGCAGGTCTGACTGTACTCTGAATAGTGATTCACAACATAAGCAATTACAATATACAGTTGTTTTAATAGGTATTGGATATGGCAAGAACAGTCACATCATTTGATGGAATTTATGCAGACATTACCTGTGTTTCTGATGGTACTCTATTTCAAGTTCTGTAATGGTGTGCGTGAATGTGTACTGTGGTTATGCTGTGCCTGGAGTTGATGGAGGGCATCAAGTACCTGGGAATGCTGGAACGGATGTGCTCAAAAACATTTCAATTTGGAGCTAATGGGCCACATGTTGTCTCTGGCCAGCATGTGGGGTTGGTTGGCTGTGGCTGTTTTGACAGCACTGTGATGGTTATCATCTGTTAGGGCTCTGTTGAAGCATCAGAGGCGGAAGAGAACTGAGAAGGCGGAATGATCACACTGAGTGTGTGTGAAGGGAGGAAGTGCCTGAGGCTCCCTTAATTACCAGCCCAAACTGTGTGTGTGCGTGCGTGCGTGCGTGCGTGCGTGCCGCCTGCCCTTATGGTCTCTGTGGAAGTAAATGGAGAGACCCAGGAGAGACCCTGAGCTTGGGGACTGGAGGTGATGAAATGACTCAAAGTTGAAGAGATGGAGCAAAGACATGCAGTGGAAATCTTGACCACATCTGTGTTTTGTGTTCAACATGTGCCCTCTCCCCCCAGCACACTCAATCACACACTCATGATGGTTCCCTTTCCCAGCATTCCTGACCTCACCATCACTGGGCACACACACGCGCATACACACACACACACACTCTGACACACATTCCTTTCACACGCATCTCTGTCTTTGGACCTCCCCTCCTCCAGATGGCCCTTGGCGTGTTTGCGCTCCGATGACCTCTCATGATTGTTTGGCACATGCACTAACAAACTCTCTTTCTCACTCTCTTCTTTCCCTTCCTCCCTCCATCTCTCCCCACCCTTTCCCTTTCCCTGCCTGTTTTCCGCAGTGGCCAGACCGCTACAGCCGTGGAATTCACCAGTAGACCAGTGCCAGTGCCCTGAGGGGGACCCAGAGACTCGTGAGTACTCTCCTCCCCCCTACCCTGCTCTGTCCACACCACACTGCACTGCCAGACGGATGAGGAGACGCTAATTAGGACCCCCTCATCTGCAACCACCAGGGTTGTTTGGGTGGCGGTGATACTCAAATGAGCTTTCCCCTTTTAATTAGTAGATTTATCACCAGCCCATTTACCTCTGTACTCAGCCGAGACCCCCCATCCCCCCCCCCCCCAGTGCTGGATTGGAAATCACTTTGCTGTTTATGTGACAAGGCCACTTGTTGCACATAGAAAGCTCACGGGGCAGACAACTGCATGTTGTTTGACATGACAATCCCATTGTGTTCTGAGACAAGTCTTGTCTGCACAGCCCCCCTTCTGTCTGTGTCCATAAAACCACAACTCGT
Organism: Coilia nasus; assembly: GCA_027475355.1. Classification (NCBI taxonomy): domain Eukaryota; kingdom Metazoa; phylum Chordata; class Actinopteri; order Clupeiformes; family Engraulidae; genus Coilia; species Coilia nasus. The sequence goes on along the minus strand of CM050221.1, from coordinate 9,503,039 downwards.
AAAGTAGTGTGCATTTTATGAGGGGGGTCCTCTCCCCTCTATGTGGAGTTGCTAAAGCGCAGTGCTGTGGAAGACGAGAGGCTAGCAGCTCAGTGTTAGTGGCGAGCGGAGACTGAGATGAGCAATGGAGCGAGACCAGAGAGGAGTGGCTCCAAGTCTGCCTGCTTGTACACTGTTCTAGGTGGAAAAGCTAGGAGGTCAGCTTTCACATTCACTGTGCTGCCTGCTCCCCCACTCTTGGCTCTCTTTAGATAGAGGAGATGGGTGGGGGGGGGGCAGTCTGTCAGTGCTGTGGAGCAGTCTGCCTCTCAATGTGTTACACTCAAAGTGGATCCAGTGCCCTCTCCTGATGGATTAAGGCTTTAAAGCAGTGAGCATGTAGTATCTCTCTACAGCAGTGGCTGCAGAAAGCACACTGTAGGTGTCGGCAGAATCCTGCCTCCCGAGTATCCTCGCTGTGGATTACATCTGAAATATTTAGGAGGCTGGCTGAGCTAATGCAGTGTATTGGGGTAAAACTGCTTACAGTCCTCTGTGTTTTTATCAGTGAGATTAAGTGTTCTGTTCAGTTGAGGAGACTGTCATGAGTTGCCGTTCTACAATTTTCTTGTCAGAAAGTAAGCTTTGTGCCACTCATGACAAATAGATGCAGCTGGCACTGTGTGTTTATGTGTGAGTGTGTGTGTTGGAGAGAGGTGTAGGTACTATGCGCATGTCTGTGTGTATTTAGTGAGCATTCGTGAGTGTGTGTGTGTGTGTGTGTGTACGCTTGTGTGTGTGCACGGATGTTACGCTAAGGGGAATTCTCTGTGCGCTCAGACGGCAGCGCTGCTCCTTGAATTATTCATCTCTTGTCACGCTTTTGTGAATTAAAGTGATCCGATGTGGTGGTGGCCTCTTCTCCATTGATGAATTTTTAAAGGAATGCCCCGATGATCAGCCAGGCTCCCTGTTTATATTTCCTGCATGAAAAAAGGGACTTGCTTTGCTGTCCAGAGAGAGGCTTCCCCTATATGAAACCCTAACTCCAAATATGAATAATACAAAAGGCTGAATGCCCAGTGGTCGAACTGCACAGTGTGCTTTCTTCAATCTTGGCTCTGGCAAGGACAGATGTGCATAAGCCTAACAGGTCCATCTGAAATGTGCTGGCTGGAGAGGAAGCTCTGCTAATTCTGCATGAGTGAGAGAGGAGAGCGGCCAAAGGAGCTCATCGGTTCTGACCACGGGGGAAGGGCGAGCATGGAACTGGTGATCACAGCTCATTTATTATTGCAGTGTGTGTTTTTATGTTTTTTTATGTGTGTATGTGTGATGGGGAGAGAGAGAGCAATAGTAGCCTGAATGTGCAAGGCCAGTAAGGCTGTTGAAATTGCTGTTGGTGCTGCTACTGTATGTGTCTTGGTGATAAATTCCTCTTATGGATGCGCAGCTTATGCAGAGAGTCTGTAGGTTTAAGAGAGAGCGAGAGACATCATTCACTTGTGATTAGAGTGTGTGTGTATGTGCATGTGTCTTTTGTTTACGTGTTTGTATGTGTTCACACATGAAGCCCCACATTCTCTAGTATGATCTATTGGTGCACGTTGACTTACATATGTGGCTGCCTGTGGCTGTTTTTGATGTGGATTGGAGTTGTAGCCTGCTCTTTTCCCAGAGGAGCTACAGTTCATTACTGCTCAAGATGTCTATGAAGGTGTTCTTCAGATTCATACATTAAAGACAGTATGGCTGCTACATGTTAGTTTGTTTTAAGGTGTATTTGAGTAGGTAGGTAACTAGAAGTAGACACCTACACACAGCTAATGAAATGCCCAGATGTATTTTGTTTGTAAAGTATAATGTGAGGGGCTGATAAACACACTCGCTGGCCATAGTCTTTAATTTATAGTTTTGTTTCTTCAGTTGGAATGTCAGCAAAAAACACAAGAGTGTCATTAGATATTGCCATATACTGTATGTTTTTGTGAGGTATGTCACAACACTCATTTTTTGTTTTTATCAGCTGTTTTATGAGCTTTGCTGTTTTTAGAAAAGAAAATAGTAATTGATAGGTACTGAAGCGTGATCACTTACTGATATTACTGATTCTCTCAGATACCTATACCAATATTCTTTACATCCATGTTTTATCTACTGTAATCACAGTGTCGGCCTGCTGTGCCACAGCTGGGCAGATGTGTGCTCTGTGTGTGTGTGCATGACAGAGCTCTTGGCCAGGGGAGGGAGCGTGTAGCCCTGCTTACCCTGCTCGGCTCCTGTGGAGATGTGCTTATTGTTCCGAGTCTGCTTTATCAGCGCGCCCTCTGCCTTCTCATTGTTCCTGCCCTTTTGTATCCCTCTCCTTCGCTTTTCCTCCCACGCTTCTCTTCTCAGTGTTAGTGATCATGTTTGCTTTCTCTCTCTGTCTCTGTGGTCTGTGGCTATACTCAGGGGGACACATTTTAATGAGTTCCTCTTGCTTCGGGCCTGTGTGTGTATGTTTAGGGAGACACAAGGAGTATGTCAGACTCAGTGTGATGTCTTATAATTAAAGGTGGAAAGGTTGTTAACTTGTGAGATGATACTGGCATGATATATTGCCCACTACAGTGACGGTGCCACAACATAAATTCTGCAATAGCTTATTCTTTTCACAAAATTATATGTGACGCATGATTATATCTGTTCAACTGAAGAAAAAATGTTCATTGAATCTTTGTATGCCATTTGTTTCCTTATGAGTTTCTTCTTATCCACAAGTTTGCCCTCATTTGTCATTGCAAGGAGTTATGAGGTGGTGACAAGTTTACAGTGGAATCTGGTTCAGCCCCTGAATAATTTCATAGAGATAGAAATATTTAGGCTAGTGCCTTTCTATTAGAACTATCTGGTGATATACTGTCCTAGTAATATTTTGTGCCACCCAAAATGTTTTCATGCATTTTGGTTGAGTACAGACAGGCTTGCCCTCAGGATGCCCTGAGTTGTTCCTCACCCCCAACACATGTATAACCAAGACACACCTAAAGGGACACCACCCTTCTGCGTACCCTCATGTGGAAGTCTGGTGTCAAGTGCACTCATACACACCCTCTTCATGTGCTTCCTATCTTCCTCCCCTCTCCCTCCCCCTTCTCTTTCTCTCTCTCTCTCTCTCTCTCTCTCTCTCTCTCTCTCTCTCACACACTCTCGTTCTCTTGCTCTCTCGCTCTCTCTATTTTTATATATCTCTTGCTCTCACTCTCTCGTGTTCTCTTGCTATCTCTCTCTCTCTCTCTCTGTTTAAGCCACCTCCTGTCCTTCTCTCTGCATCTGCTGTGGTGTTTTGTAGTGTGGCATATGAGTGTGAAAAGGGTGTGGTGCCATTCTCACCCATTGACTGAAAGTGTGTTCTGGTGTTTTTAGAGTGTGTTCATTCATGCTTCAGAAGCACTTTTTAAAAACAGGAAATGGCCAGTGCTGTGGCTCCAATCCCACCCTGTTTTTGGGGTGGAGTGACTACGTCGTATGTCACACAGGCCGTCATCCTGCCAGTCTGTCTGCAGGGTATTGCATTACAACTACAGTCGCATACAGTTTTTACACAAAATACAACATATTTAATACATTGTATAATACATTTTTCTTTAAACCTTTATAGTTCTCTTACTTTGGTTTGCTGACTTTGTTTTAAGGCTTTGCAGTTTGTACACTACCGTTTAGGGGACTTCACTGAGCAATTTTGTTTGACCAAGTTGAGAGATGTTTTTTGCCTGTCATAAAATTAGCAACATTGGGGCAAAAACCCCACAATCTTGGCAAACATGTTGATTAAACCGCAATTTAATGGTAGTGGTAAATGGCGCACATGTTCATTGTATTGACCTGTTGTCCATGGCCACAAGAGGGGGCTCTGGATTGCTGTGGAGAGAACTGAGGTCCCACAATGTGGATAATTCAATGGACAGAGCTGCACCTTTACAAAAACCTGTCTATTTTTTATGGATTGGACCCTTAAACCTTTGCTTTCATTTTAAGAAATGGTTAACCACATGTGATATGGTCATTGGCTCCTCAGTTTCCCAGTTTTTCATGCGACTTCACCAGTTAGTGTCATTTTAAGCCTGATTTATATACTGTTGTTGTGAATGAGATGAGGGAGGTAGTGTATAATTTCTGTAGAAAGCAGGCTAATGATATTTAGTATTGGGGAACAAAGATTGAAGTGGTGTTGGTGAATGATTTCATTAAAACATTAACAGGCAGCCGGCACACACATTGATTGCAGTGGAAAACGGATGTGTAGTGGAGAGAGCATCGTTAGCAGAAAAGTCCACGACTGATTTTACACCAGCTGAAGATCCTGAAGTCTGTTGATTTTGGGAACCTATGTCCTTGGGCCCTTGAGAGCCATGCTTTACAGATGCATGACTTAATTTCAAAGTTGTTGAGGATTATTCTGTTCTTATGTAAACAGAAGCACTCATTTTGGTTACTTGCTGTTGCATATTTAAATTCACCGTATTTACGGGCAGAGTGGAAACTAATCTTTGTGCTCCAGAGGGTTTTGCTGTGTGGCTATTCAAAGTAGTGCATGCATCTGTACAGCACTATGCTTCTAGGGCTGAGGGCCGATGTTATGAGTAGGACAATATACAAGTGGAACATAATATACAAGTATGTCATACTATACAATAGAAGTACACAAGAAAGGGGGGGGGGTGTAAAGTTCACCTAATAGTATGCAAGATACATTGTAATGATAAAGTGTGTAGATATAGTGTGCAAAGATACATAGGGATGTTAAGTATGTGTGTCTGAGCAGTCTGAGAAGTGGATAAATTGCCAAAATGGGGATGGCCAAAGTTTTTAGCCATTCAGGAGAATGATGGCAGTGGGGAGGAAACTTTTCCTGTGTCTGGTTGTTTTGGTGCACAGAGATCTGTAGCATCTGCCAGGGAGAAGGAGGTTAAAGAGTGTGTGTGCAGGATGAGTGGGGTCTTTAATGATTTTCTCTGCCTGCTTTCTGGTCCTTCCAGTATACAAGTCCTGGAGGGAGAGCAAGGGGGCACCAATGATTTTCTCAGCTGTCTGAATTGTCTGTTGTAGTCTGTGCTTGTCCTGTTTTGTGGCAGTTCGAAACCAAACTGTAATGGATGAGCAGAGGATGGCAACAGTTAATTAACGTAAGTGCTTCTCACTATGCAGATGGGTTTCCTCCTCTGCTGATATAGAACAGGAAGCAGAACATACTCAGGGAATTGATGGACTGTATTGTGACACTTGCACTGTGTTTTCACAAGCTGCCGTTTGTGAGAGAGTTCTCAGTATTTGGCAGTAAACCGAGCCTAATGAGGCTGTTCTATGCCCTGCTCCGTATGTGTATGGTCGAGAGACCTCTCTCCCCATGCCCATCTTGTCATGCCAGCCTCTCAGTCTGATCGCTTTTTTAAGTCACCCATTCATGAAATACTGGCACATGCTCATATTACTATACAGCAGGAGGGCTCAGATTCCAATGGCCAGTCTTTGCAGTTTGTTGTGTGGAGGATAGATTCTATAGCCTAGGCTTTCTCAGTGGAGCCTAAAACATTAGCACTTGTATCATTTCTTGCTTAGAATTTCAAGTATGTTACATTCAATAGTCCCAGAGCAGGGACTTGGGACTAGCAAGCAGATGAAATGATGAGAATGGTGTCATTATCTCACAGAGGGCAGGTTTCCTCAGCTGCCCCCTAGAGTGATAAGAGCCTGTGGTGTTTTGGACCTCTTCTATTCCGGATCACAGCACAGAGATAAAGTCATTGCCTGGAATGCAACAATGGCTGTTGTGTGAAGTGAGACTCTGGTCATAACAATAGCCTGAGTTTGGGAAGCTGCCACCTTTGTTCGTTTCCTCTCAACACCTCTTGGAATGCACAACTGTACTCTGTTGATCTTAGGAAGGGACTCAAAAACGGAGATGGCCTCGTAGTGGCCGGTGGAGAGAAAAGACTTAATGAGACTTAATGAGTCAGTTCTTATGGAAATATTAGAACTTCCTGTTTTCAAGTTCTATGTTGAAGGGTTTCACTTTGTTCCTGTCAGTTTTGATTGCTTGTGTTTTTCACCCAACAGAGAAACTATGAAACTATCAAGGAGTGCTGGAAAAGTACAGATGTGACATGTTATTAATTAGACAAAAATATGTTGACCATATCCCCAACACAGACAAAGGAGGTCAACATGTCTTAAGACTTTAGAACCAATGATTGTATACATCCCTGCTTAGAACCTGAAATTAATTGTGACCTACATGAAAGTTATCATTAAGTTGGGGGCTAAACCTTTTAGACCAGGCTGGGTCAGTTAAGTTAGGGAAAATCCTTGGGAATCTGTGAACAGTCTGCCCTTGTTCAAAGGAATACCTCGGGTTTTGTCACTTCCTTAATCACAGTGACCTCATGGAGTGTGTGCAGTAAAGTGCAGTGCTTTCAAGGAATGGTAATAGGTCCCATTGCTGCAGTGGATCAACAGCGTCAGAAGAGCAGATGTGCACATACTGTGGCCCATAAAAGTAATGCATGCTGTGTTTCTTGCACTGATGATGAACAAATCAACTACATGATTAAATGGATTTAGCTTTCTCACAACATAAGACGAGACTGTATTCATGTTGTTTGACAGGCCGGTAGAGGCAGGGAGTGCTACCCCTGTTTCCATGACTGGTGGTTGCTTGTGAGAAAGTGTAAAAACAGGTGCTAACAAGCTATTTGTGCATCTAGTTTCAGTTTGGTCATATCTGAATCCAGAAGTTAGAAAAGAGCCAACAGGGATGCATATCTTTTTGACACATTCACAGAATCCTTAGTGGTTAATTGTTCATAAGCCACAGTTGATTAAGTGATTGGATAGCCTAATTACAGTGCTAAATGGCTAAAGGTAGCCCCCCCGAGACCCCCCTTGCAGTCAGTGTTGTTTATGGTATTTAAACAGCAATGTTTTCCTGCCAGCTGCTTAGTGTGCTAGTTTAATTGAAACAGTCTGGTTTACTTTTCAGTTATTTCTGAATTACCTGTATATTGCTACCTTGAACAATGGTGTTCTGGGCCATTGTAGCCCATATTAAAGAGCGACTCAAACAGTCAGTGCAGATTGATCAATGTAAATTGCTCCTTGACCTCTTTGACTTTGCCTCTTCCCTCCTTCTTTGGTTCCTCATCGTCTCCATTGTCTCCTGGTTATCAGTTCACATCTGTCACATTTTTCTGAAAGAAAACGCAGAGTTCGGCACTGAGCCTTTTTATGGGCCTTGATCGATTGTGGAGTGTGGAGCTGACATTGTGAAAAGCATCATTCATAAATAATGAACAGCACTGCCCTTTCACCCTGGCTCTCATTACCTCTGCAGGAAAGGAGCTTAAAAGCTGTAATCCTGCCATGGACCTCCATTACATTTTTGAAACTGTGCCTCGAAGTCAAATAAGGTATGCTGTCATAAGGCGTGACGTCTTCTCTGCTGTCTATTTAGATTTCAGACTGTTTAACTTTTAGACTTAAAGAAAGAATGCCCAGACCTTGCCTGGTTTTCTAGAGATTTGGTGGCATGGAGGGTTTGTGACCTTTTTGTCCAGCTTGCACTCTGGCTTGTTGGGAGCTATCATGTTGAATGGCTGACTGAAGTGGATAACTACCTGACTAACTAGCAAATGTGTGTAGTTGTGTTTGCCACATCTTTGCCTTTTAAGAAACACAGGTTCTTTCAATTTAGTCATGTTGAATAGTCTCAACTGCACTACCAGAACTGCATTCACAAGGGGTTGTAAAATACATATATAGTTATCTGTTTAGTTGTTTAAAAAACAAAAGCATTGCCAGTAGGTGTTAAAATGATAAAGCTCAGCATGTACGTGGCCACTTTTCAAACTGATTTAAGTGTTAACCACTTTTCAAAATATAATGAGTGGTAAATGAGCTGGAGCTCCAAACACTGAAAAGGAAGTGGTTAACATTTAAATCAGTTTTGATTGTTAAAATGTCTTCCACAAAGGCTCCAAAGGCGGGGGTCACTGAGATGGCTCTGACTAAAACATAAATTAGATCTTAGTCAAAATCAAGCATGACTGGCCTTAAGGTTTCTCGCGGTCAGGTAGTTGGCCATTGCATGCACACTCCCGGAACCTGTCAGAGGCCTCCATTACTCATGTGTTTCTGCCTTTTTAATTTTCCATACAAATTCTAATCTGTGCTTTGAAGAATGGTGTCTTTTGTAGCTTGTAGCGTCAGGTTTTTAAATCTATAATTTTTCCCTTAGATTTCAGAAAGACAGTCATATTTCCAGAAAACAAATTTGAGGCATTAGCCCTACTTCACCCTCTCAATCATCTTATCTCTCTCACACACTGAGTAGATAAATGGGAGACAATGTGCTCCGAATCAGCACTCTGATTTTAATCGCGGCATGATGTCACCAAGCCTCTGCTGAGCTCACCGTTCCCCCTTTCCTGCTGTGAACTGCGATGTGTGGATAAAACAGGGCTTGGCTCTAAAGCTTGCTGAGGAATTTCAGTGTAACCATTCTGCTGTACATGGAGTTGTCATTTGTGTGTGTGTGTGTTTCTCCCTCTCTCCTCTTCTCTCCTCCAATCAGGTCTTGTCTACAAAAACACAGGGCTGCTTTCTAGGGCAGTGGGCTAAGTGGCCATACTTCTAATACCCACAGCTATTCTCCACTATCTACTTTTTGACACAGTTCTTTAGCGGCACTCTGAGAACTTAGTTCTTATTTTGTTATCGTGTTTATTATTTCCTTCTAACCCAGTTTGGTTTGATTCTAGCTGTTGCTTTGTGCTGGGAAGCTTGGATCTTTTGTTTGTAGGGAAAGGTTAGATCATAATAACATCTTATTAATGACCATGCAGATTCACCATTTCTGGTGAGATCACTGTTTGCCACTTGCACCACTGGCCAATCCAATCTTTCCTCTATGGTTCCTCGCTCCCAGTCTACCATGCGCTGTATTGTCTGTCTCCTCTTCTCTATTTCTCACTCTGTCTCACTCCCCTTGGACAGAATACTGAGGCGCAGGAAGATGGAGAGTCTCTTCTCTGTCTCTCCCACTTTCAGCCATGATGCTAGGACTTGCCTCGGTGGAGGTCAGTGTTTGGGTACTTTGCCTGCTGAGCCAGTCCTTCCCCCCAACATTCTCTCAACTCCTAACTGCAGTCGATTTCTAGCTAGTGACGCTTGGCTAAGTGTACCTGACCAGATGAATACTGAGCAAGGAGGGGAATCAGTAAAGCAAAGCTGTGTGTCTGTGTGTGCGTGTGCGTGGGTGTGTGCATGTGTGTGGAGGGATGGACCCTGCAGAGCAGCTTACCTCATCCTGTAGATGTACATCCTGTAATCATGTAGATTGTAATCTCAGGAGTTTTTTTAATCTCCAAGTTCCTATCTCTCTGCTTAGCTGTATAAAACTCCACTTGCAACCAGAAACTGTTTGAAGTTTACCTTGCCGCAGGGTCTCCGGTGTAGGAGTCTGTCTGACAAGGCCTGGCCTGATCTCAACCTTCATCAGCGATGCCCCTGTGGCCTGCTCTCCTCAGCCCTCATCAGCACGCTAAGGCCAACATGCACGCTGATTGGCTGATTGGTGTCTGCCAGTCGCTATTGCGAGGGCCTTCATCAGCAGCTAATCACTTGAACCACCAATGATGAGGTGCACAGCGGAGTGAGTGAACTGCTCTAAAATCATTACGAAGAACTCCCCCATTTCTCCTCCATCAGACAGGACTGCTGTGTCACTCTTTTTGTGCCATATTAATCTGTGCTCTGGCAGCCTTGCTGCTTGTTTTGAGCTTTTACTGCAAGTGCGGACAATTTGTCCTCCTCCCATCACTGCTTTAAGTGGGGTTACACAATCCATTTGAGCAGAGTGGAAATCAGACTGTGTTTGATACAGACTGCGCTAAAGCAATTTAACAGCAGCATGTTTTGATTTTCTTTTTTGTAGATGGATGGTTCTGACAAATCTGCAGTGTGGGACAACAAAGGCTGTTGCCCTATCATCAGTCCTGCACACATGCACATGCACTGTCCCTGACTAGCTGTCATTCTCCAGAATTGCCATCAGCAGTGTAAATTTGTACCTGTCGGGCTATGATGCTCTGCTAGGCTGATGAAGTGAGGAGAAGATGTGGTTGTGGATGTACATATATGTGTCTGGTTGAGGATGAGGGAGAAACAGAGATGTGTGTTGAATTAACAGTGGCATGAATTAATTTATTAACTAAGTTTATTGCTGGACAGGAGAGTGCATGTGTGTCGGGAGTAGGTGGGGACAGATGTGTGTGTGAAGAGTGAGGAGCTGGCTGCGGACCGCTAACATCAGGCCATGGGGAGGAGCCTAGAGAAGAGGCGTGGGAACAGAGCTGTGCTCCTGTTGCTGGCGGGAGATGGCGAGGAGGCAGGGAGGGAGAGTGAAGGGAAGGCAGGAAGAGTATCACACAGAATGGATGGTAGCATCCGTAGCGTAGCAGCAGACTGTAACCAGAGGTGGAGGGAGGTGAGCAAAGAGGGGAGGGTGGCACACACTCTGTGAGCACAGCGTGCTCCCTGTCTGCTCTGGAGGAGCGCAGTGTATTCATTCCAGAGGAGCGGACAGTAGCAGCTGCAGACAACACAAGGCTATGCACCCTGCATGAGGGGCTACCGGGAGGCATCAGGTGTCCACAGGATTCCCGGACTTTGGAGCTGACAGGAAGCCCACAACACACTACACCAGGAGGGGTCTCAGGAGCCTTAGATCCGTACTTCTCTCTCTTTATGTGTTGCTTGTTCTTATTCTCCCTCTTCCGGGGTACTTTCTGAACCTGTCTCCTCTCTGATGAGCAAGTCAATGTGTGGCTGTGGCTGCAGCTTCATCTCGTCTCTGATGAAGAGGCTGGGCCGCTCGGCCTGCTGCTCCGACCTTCTCTCCTGCAGCCAGACCTCTGAGCATCTGCAGCAGCTGGCCAGTGGCTGTCCCCCCAAGGTAAACCTTCCTGTAGGGTCCCGCAAACGACCTCTCTATGATCTGCAGATATATTTTGCAGTAAAATGTCAGTAGATTCCGTAGGGGTCTCTAGATGATTGTCATTACATGACACGTTTAAAGGCAGCTACAAACTTTCAGCCTTGTCTCTTTTGCAAACTTTATGAAAAAATATGTGAACGTGATTGTGTCTGGGGCAGATGACAGCTGGCTGTAATGTATCAAGGAAGAACAGTGATAGCACAGTGATCTACACAAACAGGCAGTTTGGTGAGATTGATGCATATGTGCAGTTGCTGTTTCTCAGAGGAAGGGGAAGTCTCTGCCCAAATTGGATGCTTTTGTGTTTGTGTCCTTTTGAGTAGCTGGCCTGACCTTGCGGCGTCTGGGTAAGATATTCCAGCATTAGCAGGCCTTTGAGACTAAAGCAGTACTCTGCAGTAATTGATTTTGTAATGGAAGCAGGTGATTTAATGGCTGTCCTACTCCCTGCCATGGTGACCACAGACTCCTCTTTGGAGGCGTTCAGAAACAGACGTCGCCATTTAGGCATGCGGAGCCGCTGCCTCTTTGTGGAAGGAATGGGGACAGAGTAAGGGGGGTTTTATCACACAGCATGATCGATGAAAGGCAGGGCGTGGGTGGCAAATGGGGTCAGGGACACTTATCTGTCTTCACTTGTCACAGAGTAGTGTTGATTGGCAGGCAGCTGGTGGCTCATTCTTATGTGCTATGTGAATGTAGTGGCTGCCATAAGTTTGAATGACTGAGTTTAAATGGATAGGTTCATAGGGAATGTACTGGTGTGTTTTCATTACGCAGAAGATAGTGTTTTATTTTGTCCTTGATGGCTTTTCCACAACTCTCATAATGGCCAAAACAGGTTTGGAGTAATGTGACATAATATCTGTGTTGGATATATCTCTGGATATTGGATGTCTTGGGAGGAGACGAGAAGACGGAGGACAACTGTTTGCAGGAAAAAAAGAGATCCAAATCAATGGATGAGTCAGGTTTTTTCCCCTCCTAGAAACCAGACCTTACTTCCTGAATTTATGGAGGGCTTTATGCAGAATACTTGCAGCCAACAGAACACCAGCTATGCTGCAGTTTAGGGAAAACCCAAGAGAGAATCGTCTTCCTCTTGGTTGGAACTGCTGTACTCTGATGAATAGACAGAGGGTCCCAAGCCAGGTCAGGTCTCGTATCCGTTCTGTAGACGTTGTCTTGAGCCCAATCTATTTATAGTGTCATCGATTAATAGCACGTGTCTCTAAAATGTAGACCCGTGAGCACTTTGAAGTATTAGTCTTGCATTTATTGGATTAGTGCTCCAAAGCAGGACTTGACTCTGATACTATAGCTCATGACCGATACTAGAAAATTATAATTATGGAATTTTTTTATGCTTTTATTAGCTTCCCATGTGCCTAAGCTGACCATTACTTGCTGGCAAGTAGGGGTGGGTATTGGCATGGACTTCACGATACGATACATATCACGATACATATACCACGATACGATTCTATCACAATACATTGCAATACTGGGTGTATTGCGATATATTGCGATATTCTACATTGTTCAGTGAAAATGTCAAAATAGAGCTACATTATCAGTTGCTATTTACAATCTAGTTAGTCTCACGTCTTATCAAAACTTAATAAAATCAACATAACTCAGAGTTACTGAACTCAATATAACAGAAAAACATAAAGTGCATAGGATTGGAGTCAGAAGTTGATATAGTATATTGTGAAAATTAGTATCACGATATTGATGTTTAAAACGATACAGTGTATTGCGATACGATATATTGTGATACGATATATTACGATATTTTTTGCACACCCCTACTGGCAAGGGGGTCTTGTTCTCTCAGGTCTGGTCGCTGCCACATCGCTTAACCTCAGATGTCATATTACTGTGATTTCACATGCGGCTCTTTAGAATAGCATGAAACTTGTCTCTGACATAAGAGGAAAAGCCATTTCAGATCGTGGAGAGTGAAAGTTTTACAGATGGCTTTGCACCAATTGAAACTGAAGAGTTATTGGCTGGTATTGAATTTGCTGCGCTTCTGCGCTTCTCGAGTCTATTAAAGTGGCATATTTATGATTTATGAGGTGCTGCCATTTGGTGGAAGTCATTGCACAGTTATGTCTTCTGTCAGAAATATCCTAATCAGTCTCCTTCGTGAAATCTTGGAGGAGCTACAAGTTGTTCTCCTTTCTTTACCATAATATGTCATTGCTTTTCTGAAAATGCAGAAAATGGTGTCATTTCTGTCTGGCTCCTAGGATCTCCAGGCTATGCATTGTGCTGTGTGAAGAGTGCAGTGCTTGCTGCTTTATGGAGGCCATAGACATAAACATAAACAACTCATACATAAACAACTTGTCTCAGTTTGTTACCTGGGATGTGTGTTGTGAGGATAAATCCTGTTCTTGGCTTGCCTTTGTGGCAGGAAACAGAGGTGCTGTTGCCCACAGAGATGCAATAGTTTACAGACCACTACATATTGAATTGTCAATACGATTTAATGAGTCTGTTAGATGGTGGTGTCCAATTAAATTAGTACTGCTGGTGCAGTTACCAATCCCATTAATAATCAGTTGCGTCCTTTCACTGTGGAAGAATTAGCCTGCAACCATTTACTGGGGTGTTCTGAAGATGAGATCCACTCCTTGCCGTGATTGTGGCTTGATTAGTCTATGACAAGTCTATGATAATTTGAGCAGACGAATAATTGGCATTTGGCAGCGTAATCAGCTACCTGTGCCATTTTATTAGCATCTCCTCCTCATCACCTCTTCCTGAGCAGATTTGGTTCAAGCTGAGCCGAGCGCCCCTCGCGCCATCTCAAGCAGTGTGGAAATGAACGAGCCAACCGGCATCAGATCTGTCTCCATAATGAGTCTCCTCCTTGTTTACATGTGCTTAGCCACTGCACTGTACCTTTCGATTCGAAGAAGTGAAATAAATAAATAAGCAAAGCAGACAGACAGAGAGAGAGAGAGACTCCAGCAGGACCTCAGCGGATGGTTATTAGGGCTAAGTGCAAATGGACTGGAGATTAGGGACACTAAATACCCACAGCCCTGATGGCCATTCACTATGCTGCTGGAATTTTAATGGACATTTAGTGGAGATGATGAGCATGAGCCTGCTTGATAAGTGTGGCAGAATAAGTCGTTTCTTACAACCTAGTACTCCACTCTTTGCTTGATGTTGTTTTAGCAGATACACAGCTGAAGTGAGAAACTGTGTGCAGTCTGTGTGTAACTAGCTGTATACACTAAGTGAGAGGTAGGCATTGTTTTTTTCCAGCCAGCCCTGTATGTTTGTTTGTGTGTAAGAGAGAGCAAGTGAGTTTGTGTTTCTTCTACTTCTCTTGGGCCTCTCACAGCACTGACCCCCACCCCCTGCAGCTGTGCCTTTTGTCTGTGGTGTGCAGGACTTGGCACTCAAGCTTTTGAGTGCAGCCCGGGTCCAGCTGTCTTTATCAGCTGCAGCACTCAGTGGCATGCAGAACCAGCCAGCTACGGCCATAACACCACCGCACCCATATGCTTTAATCTTGGACCTTCATTCAAAGACTAAAGAGGCCTGATTTCAAACAAAAAAGGCAGTGGCCTGGTGGCTTTTAGGGTGCTATTTTTAAAAAAATATTTCTTTATGGCGTGAAGCTGACAAGATTGTTTGTCCTTTGCCACTTCATGGTATAGATTGCTGGTGCTTCAGCTGTTAAAGTGCAAGCACTGCTGCAGTACTTCCTTACTGATATTTTTCTGAAATGTTTCAGAAATGGTGCGATTAAATCTGGAGCGGTAGGGTTTGCCTTGATGATTGTGTGCTGTGTTTGGCTACTTTATGCAGCAGTCTGTACCTTACACAGCTGGAAGTTAAAACATGCCCTGCCAGCAGCAGAATCACCTCCAGTAAAATGTTTCAAATTCTGTTGTCAGGTATACACAACATTAAAGTTGTGTAAAATACTGTCAGAGAGCTATTTGCTCTGTGGTCAGTTTTCCCTTGTATGGGAGTTTTTTTTTTATTTTTTCATAAATTGCCTCACAGTCTAATGGAACTGATGGAAACTGCACCAAGTGGATGTCAGAGTGTGCAAATTCAGGCTACTGCTTTTTGCTGACTGCAATGACTGTGTAGTCTCGGCCACTTTCAATTACGCTGATTAGGAAAGGAAGGGAATGCTGTAATCTACCCTCACTGGGGGAAAAGAACAGAGTGCTCTTAGTGAATCAGATTTGGTGTCCAAACAGAGCTGCACCTGGGTGGACTGTTTGCCACTGAACCATTTGACTTTGCACAGATGTGTGTGTGTGCGTGTCTGTCTGTGCATGTTTTGTCTCTGTGTACAGTGGTCTGGCAAACCTCTCCTACCACAGTTGAGGACATCCAGCAAGGACAGTCGCATTGGTGCCACAGCTGTCCTCACTACCGCCCTGCTCCCCTGGCTCCCTAACGAACGCCCCGGCCCAGCCTGCTCCCCGGAAGTGGAGGCTGCACTGGCCAACCAGAAACATGAGGAAGGCTTGTCAAGGACACAGACCTGAGACTGTCTCCACATCAGATCACATGAAACCAGAGAAGGAACAAAAGAAGACAAATCAGTGCATCCATATGGTCCAGATGGTTTATGAGATTTTCTGATTCCGCAGCCATCTGAATGAAAACATCCTGTTTGTTCAGCCCAGATTGTTATTCCCTTGCATTTGATTTTATATATTTTCTCCCTTCTTCTGAAATGAAATGACTACCCCACTGTGCTGGCAGCAATCATTGGACTGCACGGCTCCAGGCACAGCAGGCACTGACCAGTGTGGCTGCCTCAGGGGCTGTGGCGAGTTCATTTCCTCTGTAATAGATCTGCCAAAACATGTTAAACATTCTATTTTAAATCACTCTAGAATCTGCTCCTGTGCCATGCGTTTTCCCATGGTGCCTTTGCCTGTGTGCCCATCTACTTAGGTGTGCCACAATGATTGTCTTCACAACAATAACAACACAGAGGTTTCATGTGCCACAGGAGTCTAATTACAGAGACTTTGTTCTCCAGTGAGACGCACGGCAAATTGTGCTATTCATAGCCTTCCGCTCACTGTGCTAGCAGGTATGAACTACAGGTCCCAGGAGACCACTGGATGGCAATAGGAGATGGGTCTAATGCCTCCCTGAAATGCTGTCTGCCTGTGTCTCTCTCACACACACACACACACACACACATATATACACGTGTATATATATATATATATATATATATATACGCACACACTTTCCTCAAGGTCAGGATGTGCTAACATTTCACAGAAACAGACACAACATGCTGCCTGTCCTTTGGAGTGCTTGTTGGGGGCTCAGTTCTGCTATCCCGTTGACGTAGTAGGAGAAGCTGCTGGAGACAGACTTCTCTCCCTGACCCTTCTCTGTTTTTGGATGTCAGTATTCAGACTGTTTGCTTAGCCTTAAAGCTATAATGTGTATTATGTTTGGGCTATTCCCTTACAATAATGGGAAGTGAAATGTAGTATGTAATGATTATGCTTGAATTATCGCCAATAATGAATTGATGTGTTTTTGCATGCTTAGAAAGAGCCCTAATATCTACAAAGGAGTGGTTCTGCTGTCAGGTGTCTGCCATGTTGTGTCGATATGTTGATTTGGTTGCTTTGAATTAGCAATGCACTAAATTCACTGTCTTACCTGGATGCTTTCACAGTGTAAATAACAAATGAGTGCACTTGATGCTGTTGTGTAGGAAGTACCTTGGCTTCTGATGGCTAAGAGAGGGGTTGCAGTCTGCAATCTCACCAAAAGGATGGCACATAAAAGCTACCCAGTGTAACAGTAAAGCAATCCAAAACATTTTCTTTAAAGTAATATCCTCAGGTTCGGTTTATAAGGCACAGGTGCCAGAGCCATTTTTGTTGGGTTCCGCCAACATCCATCAGAACCAGTGAATCCTTTACACTACTAATAAAATCACCAGGAACACCATTATTTGTGGGTTTTAGCTTGAGTGTGATACAGAGAGTGAAAAAGCAAGGGAGGGAGACAAAGCAACCCTCGTGTTCCTCCTTGCCACAGATGCTGATAAATGGCCTGCCATAGAGCGTGGTAATAAGTAAAACAATGACACGCTGCACTTCACTGCTATCTGGATTCACCCCAGAGTGCACTCATATTCTCCTTCTCTCTCCCTCTCCCTGTGTCCGCCTCACCCTCTCTGTCTTCGGCTCGGTCTCTGTCCATGCGTGGCTGGACAAGTGCCAGAGCTCAGCTGAAAAGTGTAATGTTTTATAGCCTCTCATAATGGAAGTGGGGCTCAGATACAGGAAACAACTCGCTCTGCCGTTTTTCCCGCCTGTCTCTCATCCTGACAGCAGTTCCATCCCTCTCACAAATAAAACTGATGCTGAACATGACGCCGAGCGGTAGTTACGCATTTCACCTCTTGTCATGCATAGTTTGGTTACACCATAGGCTGTATGGGTTACACTGGTATCTGGTGATGGATCTCATAATGTATTTAGTCTAATTCCTGTCACAAGGAATTGTACTGATTGCACATGAACAGCATTGCATGTTCAAGTCAGTAGGGCCAGGTCGTCATCACTACGGAGATTCAAACAGGACGTCACAATGTCAAGGTGCTTTGTGTATTCAGAGCTCGCACAGCACTTGAGTTCAATCTGTGTATGTGCTTTTCACTCTTTCAGCAGTTCTTTGCGAAAAACAAATTATGTACTATAATGATTATTCCCTCACTGAGATTGCCAGATTCATCTTTGGCAATCATTCTTTTTCTCCAAATAGTACTCCAAATAGGAGCCTTTTAAGATAAAGACTCTCTTCACTGATGGTTGTGACTGGTGGGAAGCATGATTTGTGTCATTGGTGCAGGCAATCAGTGAATCAGAAATCAAAAGGCTTGAGGTGAGCACAGCACAGTGTGTGCAGTGATATATTACAAATTAGTGTATGTGGGGGGTAGCATAAGCTAATGAGAGTGCAGTTGATGTGAGAACATTAGGATACAATGTGTGAATGTGTTCAATAGAAATTTTCAGTCACAGAAAATAGTAACGCACATTAGAAAAATATTGACGATTGATATTTACATAATGCCAATGACAGCCATATCCAAAATGACAACTCAGTGTTTGCAAGTTCAAATCTGTGCACGTTGACCTTGTTACAGTTCTGTGATAAACATGTACTCCATAACCCCCATTTCCCCACGCCACTCTACAAGTGCAGTTTGGTTTAGCTGCATATTTAAAGCAAGAAGTATTGCAAAAGTCAGGCTGACAGATATGAATTTGCAGTGTGGCAAATTTGAGAAGTTTAATGACTGTGGAGTTGAGGTTGTGATGGAGGTAGCAGTATTGTATGTAAATAACACGCTACTTGTTTGTTGTTGTTATTCTCTGTGTGGGGATATTTCTTACAAGAGGAAGAGCAAGAAGAAAATGTCAGTATAAAAGTTCACATTTGGCCACTCCTGCATTTTCACCAGTGTGCATTAGACAACCTTCCCCCAAACGAATTAAGACTTAATGTTTTCAGACTTATTAGATCACCACTGGCGCACAGGACCACTTTGGGCTCTAGCACTTGATGTATTGTGCTGATTGCTGATTGTTTTTTGTGTTGAAACCTCTTCTCATTGGCAGGCTGCTTTGGATGCTGATGGCATTGATCACTGGCATTAGGAAATGTTCTTAGACTTTGCCCCTATAGTCAGTCCTGAGATCCCACACAGAGATCAACAGAAACCAACCATCTCATGCGAATATTACACAAACAAGTCCAATGTTGTGGTGACCTTTTACGATGTTAACACAGGAAAAAAGGATCAGCCACAGACATGTTGCATTGTTTTTAGTTGCCTCGTGATTTTCAAAACAACACATGTTAAGGAAGCAAGTGCTCACTTGCTCTCTCTCTTATGTGTGCGCATACACACACACACACTACACAAACACACACACACACAGGCACCACTGAAAGCAGAAGAAAAATCTTAGTGTTCTGTTGCATATTTTTTGAATAATAATAATGTGATACGGAAGTGCGAAGTATTTTACCTGTATTTAATAGTATGACTTCAACCTGAAGTCTGCAAGATGGCCTTGTTTTTCTCTTCTGTAACAGTTGAAATTGGAAAGGAAGTCATGTTCGAGAACCAATTTACAGCAGTGGGATTTCAGACTTCCAGTATATAACACATTATATGTGAGAAATGACAGTCCCTATAGGGCAAAATTGAATCAAAGTTCTGTATTTAATATTGTTTAGTTTTGGCCAGATATTGTGACGGCACTGAATCATTGTAATCACAACAGCTAGGCCTAGTGCACACACAGGCTGTGTTCCTTTCCCTCAGGGGAACACTACCTTGTTGCACTTCTCTCCTTTGTTTTGCTGCTGTTACCAGGGAATGGTGTATTTGACAGTGACGGTTGGATAGCCACGCTTTTCATCAAATAAGCCTGAGCAAGTAGCTCAATTGAAACCTTCAACTTGTCACTTTTCCAATTTGTGCTCTACGTGAATTGGCTTCCATCAAACTTCCATCAAACCATTGTACGCCCCATTCTCCAGTGCAGTCTGACACATGTGGAGCTGCTTGCAGTATCTCAGGGAGGCTCTGTGTTTAAGTAGGGGAGCAGTAGCCAAATGAGTTCAAGAAGTGCCAAGAAGGGAAAGCACTCTCAGGGGTTTGTCTATAGGAACATTAAGTGTGCATCTGTGTGCTGTGAGAAGCTCGCTTATCTGTTTTAAATTAAGCACACTTTGTCTGTTTGGTTGTCTGTGTGTGTACACAGTAACTTTTAATGCATGGACAAGAATACTTCTTAAAACTGTTATTCACTCTTACACTGTACAGCAGGGGCGTCGCTAGGTTGTGGAAACATTCGGGGCTTTAGCCCAGAAGTTAGAGTGTTCTTTGAGCGGGAGTTCGGGGGTTTCTCCCCCGAGAAAATTAAAAAAATCGAACTGATGAAAATGCAATTTTAGCATTGTTTAAGAATGAAAAGAAAGGACAATCGTCATGAGTCATGACTTACGTCGAATAGGTATTACCAGCATTTATCGAAAGGCTGACTGTGGCTGGGGCTGCTTTTCACGAACCTGTGCTGATCGAAACGCTCTCATGGGTTGCCGTTGCAGTAGCCAACGCCACACTCTCGGTCTGCACCTCTTGTCCACTCTCTGCACTTTTTCCCCTAAAGAAATTTCTAATGTCCATCTTTTAAACACGGATCTCACTCTAGCTAGAAACACGAAATAGCCCTACGCATAGAAAGAATACCGACGTCTTGAATTTGTAATATATTGTAACAAATGATTCTAAAGCTGCCCATATATGGTCCCGCAAGATTTTCCAGGAGCGCTCTAGAATCTTTGGTTTTCACTGGCTACAATCTTTCATTTGGGACTACTGGTAATGCAACCACACAAAAGTCTCTTGCACGGGCCTATTTTCATCATTACCATCATTACTTGTTTACTTTTTTTGACGGCACAGAGATCCGGGGCTATAGCCTCGAATGCCCAGGTCTACCGACGCCCATGCTGTACAGTAATTATCAGGTCGGAAGACAGTTATGCCACTGTCTCTATTCTATGCCAAAATATCAAAACACTAAAGAGCAATTAGATTATTTTAATGGGAGCTGTTCTTTCTTGATGGCCAAATCATAGCACTTCGTCACAACTGCTTTGTATTGTGTCCTTGTCCTTCAATGCCTTTATTCTCTAGGGTCTCTGCCGGCTCCTTCTTGTGTCTTTGAGCATAGCAATTTGGAAATTATGTTTAAAATTCTGCTCAATAATTGGCAAAACACCCAGCATGAGTAGGGTCTGGAAGGTGTTGATGCCCTGTCACAAGTTGTGTGAGACTGCAGTGATGAAGTGTGTTTGATAACTCGACGCAGACAGAGCCCTGTGATTAGTCTGACCTTGTGTAACTCGAAGCTTCCCTACAAATCAGCTGTGAGTGCAGAACTGTTGCTGCCTCAGACTTAGTCTAGCCTGGCCTTGCCTGCCGGTGGCTTCCCCAGAGGAGTTGAGTTGTAGCTGGGCTTTAGTGGCTGTAGTGCACTGGGTTCAACCTAAGACTCTAATACAGTTGATGACTGCAGACATGACTGCAGACCCACACCCTTGCTAGTGTACTGTGGGACTAGTGGGAAATGTCTATGTTCAATAAAGTGGGGAAAAACTGTTCACAATATGTTGGTGAACTGAGATATGGTGACCCCGTATTTTTTACTTTTTTTTATCAACGTGGGAGTTTTTACATTACATTGCACAGTGTAGCTTCTTTGTGCTGTGGTCAGAGGGGCGAAACCCCAAGCAGATGTGTGAATGTCAACATCTCCAGGCAAAAACATTACCAATAACCACACATGCACAAGCCCACAGAAATCGTGGCATCTGCCCAAACATACACTTAGACTGTTTGGTATTCTGTTCATATTTTCCCGCTGCTGATGGGGCATCTTTTCCTGTGCAGTTGTTAAGCTATGCCATGAATACTGCTCTAGTGCCAAGCACCTTGAGAGTCCTTTCTCATCTGTTTTCTCTCAGGGCCTGGCATGAGGCTGATTATTGTAGACCACTATTTGTTACTTAACTGCAAAAACGATCATGGATGTGGTCACTTGTGGAAAAGCTGATCGTTTTATTAGTGTTTGTCCTACTCTCGTGCTTAATGAGTGTGCTGGCTAAAGACTACATATCACAGCTTGTAAACGCCTCGCCAGTGGGGTAACCCCTGTCCAGACAGTAGAATTCTGCAGCAGAGAGGTGCAGAGTATATTCAGAATTGAGGACTTGGTCTGGGTGAATGCACGTCACAACCTTGTCCTCTATCCACTAATTGAACTCATATGCCCCCGTATGGCCAAAAGCTGCCATTACAGAAATTGATGTGCAAGAAAAAAAAACAGTTGATTTCATTGATTTACTTTTGTCATAATTAATGTCTCCTTGCTCTCAACATGTTGTGTATGTATGTTATATCACTTATGTTGTCTCAACGGTGATACACATTCATTCAAGGTTCCTGATGAACATTACATTCTAAATAAAGGTACCTGTAACTCAGTGTATATGAAGGGCAGTGTCAAAGAGGTTGTTATTATAAGTTCTTTGGGCAGTGTTGTCTTTTATTCATCATAATGGTTAATAAAAGATGCTTTATATGTATAAAAGGCTATACATGTTGTGCATGCACAGTGTCATGTCTTTTGAGGTTCATGCCTACTAACACTTGTTTCTTTTTCTCTTTTCTCTTTCAGAATGCCAAGCCCTTCTCCTCCTCAGACAGCCTAGTGAAGGTGCAGGAGGTAGCAAGCTGGCTTTTGGAAATGAACCAAGATCTGCTGTCGGGGGGCAGCAGGCGGAGAGGGGGGCCCCGGCCGCGGCCAGGGCCGGGGGGTCGAGGTAACGGCTCCTCGGCCCGCACAGCTGTGGCAGCGGCCTTGGGTACGGACTCAGCCCACCAACCAGGACAGGAGGCCGAGGAGGAGGAGAACATGAACCGCGTGCTAGAGGACGAAGAGCAGCAACAGCCCAGAGCAGCAGCGCAGCTTGCCCAAGAAGGGGAGGAAGAAGATGAGGGCGAGGATGAGGAGGAAGAGGAGGGGGAGGAAGAGGAGGAGGAGGAGGAAGAAGAGATGTGGCCCTCGGGAGAGGTGGGCAGCAGTGAGGGCTGTGGCGAGGGCGCCGCACACGGGCCGTGCAACGAGGTGAACGGAGGAGAGCAGGGAGCCTCCTGGGCACTGGAGCAGGACAGACGGCAGCGGCAGCAGCAGGACCTGGATGAAGAGGAGGAGGAGGAAGAGGAGAACAACAACAGCGGCAGTAGCACAGGGGAAGGACAAGCTCCACAGCACAGAGTAGAGGAGGTAAGGACAGAACGGGAGGAGGACGGAGGGAGAGAGGCCCAGGAGGAGGGGGGAGAGGAGGAGGGTGAAGACGAGGAGATGGACCAAGACAGTGATGAGTTTGAAAACTCAGAGGAGAGCGAGAGAGAGGAGGATGAGGAAGAAGAGGAAGGGGAAGAGCGCCTCCACTCTCCTTCCCTAAAGAACAGCTTACCAGACTCTATTGACAACATGGATGCCTCAGCAGGAAGACCACATCAGAATCCAGCCTCACTCTTCAAAATGGTAAGCACTGGTCTATATTACCCACTGAAGACGGCCCTTTACTGTCTGATGGTCTGACAGGTGGATGTAGTCAGCAGGAGGACATTATGATTATACCCAAGCCTTGATCTGCCAAGAATTCACGAAGTAGCACCTTTAGTTTCACTGACAAGGTTTCCTATGGAGTGCAGTTCCTCCTTTGCCTGTTCAGAAGTTCCCCACCTCCCTTTCCTTAAGGAATGCTGTTGCCCATTTATTGTTTCTCTGCTCCCTCTGCTGGCAGAAAGTCATTATTTCATGGAAATAAGGGGTGCTCATGGCCATCAAAGTGAACCAGACTTTTTAATAATAATTTAATTCCAACCATCATCACACCTGCCATCCCTACATTGGGTAGTCCCAGAAATAACAGCATGTTTTGACCTCAGAGTGGTACTGCTGTCACTTGTGTAAGACCAATGACAATGAAATGGAGAGCCAGTGAAGGCGCTTGCATGTTATGGACTTACGGGACAGAATGATAATGCATTAGGATGACTAGCATTATAGTAACACTATCTTACTCCATGAAATAGAATTACCTCCAATACTACTATAAGAGGTAATAGCACAGTAATGGCATGTCACTTAATATATATATGAATGGCAAAGGAATGCACAGTTTATTAACCACTGAGATGTTAATTAGAATAATAAAGTCTGCTTCAGAACTGAGACCAGTATACCACCCACACTGGGACCATCAAAATAAGACCAAACATGACTTGCAAATCTTGCATTATTGATAATATAATATGCCCTTAATTTTCATATCCTTCTCCTAATGTTGGCCTGTGAAAAATGACTGCGTCAGGTGTTGCACAGCAGAGGAACACAGTAGGAACAGGAACACCTACTGTCAACAGTACGTGTGACACCAGATCAGTCGCATCCTCTGAAGCTCTTTATTGAGTCCTCTTTATTGTGATAACCTGAATTCCTCTTTTGTGCTGATTCAGAATAGTCATCGCTGATTATAGAACCTTACACTTGTGACATGGTCTGCATTTCATGGTGACTCCATACAGCTGCTGATCCATATGCATTGTAAGCATGCATCACCTGAATGGCTGCCATATGTTATAACAGAGTAATTACACATGAAGAGAACTCTGAGCGGTCAAGGCACTGTTACTGACCGCTGTGTGATTGAGTGGCAGCCCAAACTGTAGGCTCGGGCTGTGACCGGTGGCTAACATTTCAGACAAATGCTGCTGGCACATTTGATCCACGTTGTATACCCAAGGGACCCTGCTGTATGCGACTCAGACTAGGAAGGTGTTGAATTCTAAGCAGCTGGTGGTAGAGAGGCTGTTTCGCTGTCGAGTTGTTTATGCAGTGAACTCTTATGAAGTTTCTGTGGGAGGGTGCTGCTGAAGATTAGTAGGTGATTACAGCGCGAGTAGTGGCAATTATGCTGTTTGCAGTATGTTTGGTTCTTAGTGTTGACTTTGTGAAGGACATTGTTGTCTACCCTGGCTCCTCCCAGCTGAGCCTGTCAGATTCCTATCAGACTTGTGTCCTTCCTCAGAGTTATTCTCAACACGGCCACGAGGAAGATAATTAACGATGGAAACTGACAAATACATGTTTAGCATGATGACCTCGAAACCAAAGTCGGATGTCTCTGCGTGCCGCGAATTACAGGACCACACAAGGAGAACAGAGAGAGAACAGAGAGAGAACAGAGATTGTATTGCATTCATGATAGAGATGCAACAGATGTGCTCTCCTGCATGTACCCAGTAGAGGGCCTGCTGACATAGGCATGGGTATATGCGTGTGTACAATGGGTTCAAGCATGCACACACACATACACAGGTTCCCACACAAACACACCACTGCCGTGTGACGGGGGCCCTGTCTCTCTTTCAAACTGTCCTTGTGTGGCTGCTGGGATGGCAGGTTAGGAATGTGCCGCTTTTGCTGAGCCATGTGGCTTCCCTTCCTTTCTTGTGAACATGTGTGTACTGGTTTATGTGTGTGCATGTGTGTGTGACTGATCTGCCATTAACCTGTGTGTACGTGTGTGACTGTCACTGTCTGCACTGTGGGTGTGTGTGCATAGTTTTCCAGTTCTGCTTTTGTGAGCATGACTGGGAACAGAGCAGAACACGCACAGGGAGAGGGAGAGTGAGTGAGAGGAAGGGAGGGAGGATGCAAGAGCAAAGTCATTTTCATCGTTTGCGCTTCACGCACGCAGCATTGGAGGTGGCAGCGTCTCCCTTCTCAGCATAGCCCTCCAGTTCAGACTTGAGGACCGGGTGAAGTCCAAGTGTGCACACACAGAAA
This sequence comes from Coilia nasus, assembly GCA_027475355.1. Classification (NCBI taxonomy): domain Eukaryota; kingdom Metazoa; phylum Chordata; class Actinopteri; order Clupeiformes; family Engraulidae; genus Coilia; species Coilia nasus. The sequence goes on along the minus strand of CM050221.1, from coordinate 9,477,551 downwards.
CACATACATACACAGGTACACACACATTCTACCAACTATGGGGAACCGGACAATGAAGAAGGTGGCTCTACTGCTGGTGAGTGTGGTGATGGGGATTGACAGGGCAATGCAAGGGTGATGCTTAAGGTAGCAGAGTCTGATGTGGCTTTTCGGTTGGATGTCTGCTCAGGATGGCTGTCATTTTCTTTCAGGTGTGGCTGCCAGTCTTTTAGTTCACCATCATACTTTGTCATCTGGCTGCCAGCTCCTGGGATGTTTGGCCAGCTGTGTCTGTTTAATGTGGCGTTTATGCATTTGAGTTTGTGGGATGATTATGTTAATCTGGCAGAGTGGTTAGGTTTGTTTTGAAGCTTTATAGTTTTCTATCCACATGAGTCTTGCAGTCAGAAAGTTTGAGTTTCTGGGTGGATGTTGCTGTGCCTGTATTGAGAAAACAGTGGTTTTGCAGATGGATTTTATTTCTTGTAATTATTCAGTCTAATGTTTTTTTTTAGGCAGATTGGCCTTTGTCATTTTCAGAGTGGTTCAACTGGAAATGTTTTTTATATTAGACGTCAGTTACAACCTTTGTTCAGTCTTAATCATCATAGGCAAGTGGTAAGAAGGATGCTAAAACTTGTCACCATCACTCAAGGCATATGTTGTTGTACAGTCATTTCAGCCGAATGAGACAGTCCATGGAAGCAGTGGTTGCCTTGCTTATTTGGACCACATAAGTGTACAAACCAGGGAGGTGTTGTATTTGTGCCTTGCTGTACAGAGTCCTAATTCTTGTCTGTTGTATTTTGGTCTGTTGCTCAGGGAATTAAAATGATTAAAAATAACTGCCCTTAGGAGGATACTGCTAGAGCTGTGAGCTAAATGGATGAGGCAAGGTGTATCTGTTAAGCCCAGTCGTGGTGTGTGGAAAATGACTGTACAGATGCTTAACTTGGATGGCTGATGAAAGCAATCAAACTGTCCTCGGACAGCAAGGCTTAACTCTGTGACCTCTTCCACTCTCATTTACGGACTCTCCACGTCTGCTGAAAGGACGATCTCCGTGTGTTCTCGTCCTAGCATTGGAGGTATTCGAGATGAAGTGACCCTGTTTGTCGTGGTTTATGTGGGTGACTAACTGGGTCACTAACTTCTTGGAAACTCTTTGAAACTGCTTCCAGAAAACATTTTCCTCAGTTGTCTGGGTAAAGGGATTAAAATAGGTCTTTGGGTCTTTGAAAATAGATTTTCATCACCCCTGTTATGAGGCAATTGTTTTTCTTTGTGAAGACTTTTATTTTACTGTGTGTAGACCAGAGCTTGATCACCAAGTCACACTTTTCAGCATGCTGCTCTTATTTGGTGACATCCACAACTAGTATTGCAGTCTTGGTTTGCCTTGATTTAGATTCATATGTTAATGGTTAAATTTGATTTGATAGAAAATAGAGTTTTTTCATATTGGTTTATAAATTTCATAGTTTACCCATTGCATTATGCACAGTACTGTCATAGGGCCCTTATCTTTAAAGTTCTGTCATCCTTTCACACCCTAATGAAGCTTTTTAAGTTGTGTATTTTTTTCCTTTTTTGGACTAAAAAGAAAGCCACATATTCCATCTCCTCTCCTCCATGTGTGCTCTCGTGACTCATTCAGCAGTATGCTGTGTTTGCAAGCACATCTAATTGAAGCCATGATGGTGTCTCAACAATGCCATTTAATTGGACTGTCCCAGCGTAGATTCTGCTGTTGTTTCTTTCTTTACAGTTTCCCGGTAAACGGTCCTGTCTCAACTTCCTGTAATTGGGCTGAGTTTTAAACATCTTATAAGTGTTCCATAAGTCCAATCATTTTGCCATTGACACATAAAGAAAGCTGTATTGTCTTTAATTGTTTTTTTTTAGTGTCAGCATTTATGTAACAGACAAGGCATACTGAGAGGTAAGGCTATTTAAGTTATTAAGGGCTCTGTTACTGTAAGTGGTATGAATTTGAAACTGATTCTGTATTTGCTTGTGAGCCAGTGAAGATTGTGGAAGACTTGGGTGAGATAGTCAGAGTGGGGGTGGAGGTGAGCAGGTGGGCAGCTGCGTTCTATACATATTTAAGTTTATTGATGGTCTGATCAAGGAGTCCATATCATCATACTAGAACCTCAGTTCTGTAGTAAAGTGTGTAGGTGATAAGGATGTGGAGGAAGGAAAGTGTTTGATCTACAATGAAGGACATAGAGGTGCACTGTTTTGAAAGAAGGCAAAACAAAGCTGTTTTGGTTGTGTGGTTGATATGATATAAAGGAGAAGATGGGGTTAAAGATTGCAGGACTGCAGACATGGGTGGATGCAGTAACACTGGAGCCATCTATGTTAAGTTTGAAGGAATTGTAGGATGGGGTGAGAGATTTTGGGCCAATGACAAGAATTTTTGATTCCTTGCAGTCGAGTAGGAGGCAGTTTTGCTTAATCCAACATTTTGTCAGTGGGGGTGGAGTGGGTGGTGTCTCATGGTTTTTCAGAAGAGGTAGAGCTGGGTGTCATCACCGTAGCAAGGGAAGCAGTGTAGTTGGATGTAGCTCAAAAAAAATCCTAGACTTCACTCTAGACACAGCACTCAAGCACGTTTTCTCTTTATTTCAAGGAGGAGGGAGCACTTGGTGTTACAACAGCATGTGCATGGAAAACCATTGTAGTGGTAAATGGGGATTTACCACTAAATGGGGATCAGTAGGGGTGACTTGAGAATTCGTTAGGTGTCGCATGATTTAGAGCTGGGTGTTGTAAACGTAGCAGTGCCATAGAGCAGTAGAGTCTGATACGCTAAACATAATTTGACCCCAGACTGCATTCCCTGTGATCAACCCTGTATAAGCCCTGTAAGTGTTAATTTTATTAATAAAGGCCCCTAAGATAATGCTACAAGGTATTTGTTGATACAAATAATGATAAACCACTACAAAAGAAGCCAAACTGCAGCACGAGCACATTTGTATGTGTTAGTCTAGCTTGGGGTGATGCCTCTCTTATTAGTAGGAATGTCATGGCGTAGACAAAGCATATTTGCTTTTTTTGACCTCACCACACCCTGTCAAAGAATACCTTGCAAACATGTGTTATGGCTTAGGGATGCCATTAGACCTGACCTTACTGTGTGTGTCTGTGTGTGTGTGTGTGTGGTTGTGTAGGGTTCTGCCCTTTAACCGGCATAATCTGGCAGACAATAGGGAGACACATTTAGCTGCTTTGAACACAGGAACAACTGTGGCGGTGTTCAGCAGTGCATGAGGTGATGAGGCACCGCGGCCCCTCTGACATGCCTGTGCCAGCATGCCGCTCCATGTGAGCACTGCATGTGGCGTATCTCTTTGTTAAGCAGCCCTTCCTTTCCAGCATTAAAACACAATAATAGGGTGCATACATTGTGTTTGTGTGCACTACATGTGTATTGGCCATAGTGGTCAGATCCATTTTGGATCTGAGGCTGCTCCAGACAGTGTGCCGACACATCAATGCCAAGGCCCTTCCGGACACAGGATGCCTGGCCTGATGCTTTTTATAGGCAGCAGGCTGCTACACCTGTGCCTGGGAGGCAGCATGCAACCTGCACTTACACTGAATGGGGGTCTACCTAAGGTGCTGTTCAGAAGAAAGCAGTTAGTGTTGGAAGTAGATCTGTCCTCAGTGTTGTCGTGCTTCCATCCTTATTCTCTTCGCCAATGTTAAGGGTAAAATTGTTAAGAAGATGTGTTTCCTGTTTTTCACCAGAGCAGCTCTTAATGTTAAGCGTGAGAATGTTGCTGAGCATCTTGTGTGATGGTAAGTCTGTGTTAATGGGCTTTTTAATGATGACTTTACTGTAGCTAACATCTTAAAAGTATCTTTCTCATTGAATAAAAAATAGCTTTATCTGGCTTTATCTCTCTCTGTTTCACTTTATGGCTGCATCAGTAGTAACACATCTTACCCAGGTGTTGGTCATTAAATGCTTCTGAGGTTTGTTCAGTGTTGTGCCTGCCTCTATGGAGGTGAGAAGGGCATGCTGTGAGCATTCTGTGGACAATCATTGCCTCTAATCACCCACTGATGTGCCAAGGAGCAGGAAGCACCATGCTCCACGAGCCTGCAGGAAGAAGTAGTGGCCCTGTTGGGTTTCTGCACAGTGGGTAAGAAGAGGAAGTGATGTGGGAGCAGAGGGGTCACTAATCCTACTCCCTCCTGTTGATTAGGGAATGGGCATTAGCACTAATCAAACACACAGACCATAGCTCACTCTCGTCACACCTTAATCACCAAGACCCTTGCCTTGTGGCAGCAGTCACAGCAGAGGAAGGAAACACCTGTCTGCTCTCCCTGCTCATGGGGCTACCCTGTGTCACTGTTTTACTGTGAAAGTGCTCACCTGTTGATAAGCAGTGCTCTCATTAGCAGCAGAATTAGCCACCTTCTCGGATCAGAGTTGTTTGAGCGCTAAATGGCTTAAAGGCAGTGATAACATTTAGTATTAAAGAGGAGAGAGCATGATTTCTCCCCATCTACAACTGCTGCCACTCTCAGTTGTACCTCCAGCCGAGGTGGGCTGATTGTCGCTCCATGGCACAAGAGGGGTTGCGCTGCCTTTGATTTGTAGCCAAAACCTAATATCTCAGCTGCCCCACACTTTTAATAACTCAGTGCTCTTAAAGGACCTCATGGCAAAGCTTGGGCACTTTTTCTCTTGCTGTTGACCGCTTATGAGTGTCCAGTTCGGTGTATTGTTGTGCTGAAGGCCTTCTTTTGGCCACGTGTGCCCTTACCGTGGCTCCCCCGGTGGGGAGAGTACACTGTGGGCCACGGGCAGAGAGGGCACACCAGGCTCCTCTGCATCTCCTGTGCATATGCTGCATAGGCAGCATGTAATGTAACTTCACAGGCTGGTGGGTGAATCTTTCATCATGGCCTAATTAAGAATGCTCTTTCTGTGGTGCTGCTGGTCCTCTGGAACCCCCAGGCCCCACTTCAAGCCTCAGCCTTCTGCCACAGCCAACTCCCTGGCCCAGCTGGATGCGTATGGCACAGCCTGCTTGGTTTGGACTGGCTGATGTTTGCTATAACTCATTAAATCCACTTTGTTTACATTCAAAGAGGTATCTTTTACGTGCACACAACTAAAAATGATATTGATTAATCTGTTAGTCAAAAAACTACCAGATTCTAACCAGATATGGCTGTGACAGATGATGGATTCAGATTACTGGCGCACAGTTTGGAAAACAGCTGTGTAAGTGTGTGCTGGTCTGCTGAGGTCAGCCAGGCACTCCAAGCTTCTCCGGCTGTCTCTGGAATCCTAAGTGCTCAAAGTGGACCGTTGTAGAATGTCTCTTGCATTCTTGTACTTAAAGTGTGGATACAAAATTTACATGCATCATCTCGCAATTACCCTTAACTACCGTAACTAGATACACTTTTCCCCCTGAGAACTCCACACAGTTAACTTAAAACCGGTCAAATCTAGTCCTGCTGATATTGAGTTTAGTGTACTGTGAAGATTTTTTTCTGCTGGTAAGGAAAACATTTCTTACCAAATAAATGTACACTTTTGCAGCTGACTCTAATACTTTTTGAGATTTAACTCCACTTACTATCCACTTATCTGCAGGAGCACTTTAACTTGCGTAGTTTATTCTGAAAATGAAGATGCCAAAGTCGATTTCTTGTCGAGTCTTATTAAGGCAAGTATAATAGTGCGGCCTTTTAATGTTTTTCTCCAATAATTGGTTCTTCTATATTGTAAACTGATTTATTGTAGATGTGCATTTTGTTTGAGATTAAATGTCAGAATTAGCTGCGTATGTGTGTTTGCATGTCTGAATAGTGAGTTCAGATACCTCTTTCATGAAGCCAACCTGTAAGGCGTGATGTTTCCAATGTTAAACCAGGGCATTTCAGCCGCCACAGATGGAGAGAGAAACAAAAACACATCCAGACACATTGTTATTACCGTCCCACCATGTACCCACTCCCACACATTCATTCTCTCTCTACCGCACTCTACGCACATGTGGTCATTCATGCAGAAATTCACCACACCCTCCTGTTCTGGGACGCTGTTGGACACGCGCTTACCCAGCACATGCTCAGAGAGCGGAAAGCTCACTGCTGGCCAGCCATGGCAGGTGTGTTTCTGGGCGCCATGACCACGACTGTGGCTCATCACAAGCAGTGCAATGCTTCCCCTGCTGTGTGGGAGTGATGGGTGGGTCACGCAGCCGTCCTCTCCTCTGCTACCGCACACACAGCCAGCCCTTCTCACACTGAAACCCCTGCATTCCAGCTGTTGCTATGCAACCCTGCCTCTGCGTGTCACAGCAATGTGATAAAGTGAGAGACTGAGTGTATGCCTGGAGCCAGACAGCCTTCAAGATAACTTGAAGATCATACATTTTTTTTTTTTTTTTGCTTTGAATCTTTATTGTTTTAATGCAAGTTTATGTTTTTGTATTAGGGCTCGTGAATGCTATTTTTTTATCATTGCTAAATTTCATTTAATTCATTTTTTTCGCATGTTGAAATTCCATTATTTTGTATTTCAGTCAACTTTTTTGACTGTTTTAACAATGTAAGGGTATTCTTTACATTATATCACCTGGAACTAAATTAGTGCAAAGACAGTTGCCTTATTGACTTGACTGTTAAATTTATATTTTATCCATAGGAATAGCCTGCTACTTTGTCAGATTCACCTGATGATCATAAATTGTAGTCTAAGTTTGAAGCTTTTTGGTGTTATTTTGAATTCCATTTTTCACACTGCTTTTCCCTTGTCGACTGAGTTTTTTAATAAAATGCACCATTCTGAACACTGTCATTGTATATCCATGACTGTGGCAGTAGGAGGAAAGAGGTATCTATTCAAGCACGACAGTTACTAAGGGTGTGTCCACAACTAGTAAAGGTCAAATTCCTGGCAGCCAAAGATTCGTTAGTAGCATCTATTACCTTTGTATTATGCCTTCTCCCCTATCTTACTATAATTCACAAGTGAACACTGACAGTCATTGTGAAGATATTTTTTTTCTTTTGAATCAGTTCAACACTATGTTTTGATTAAAATTTGTAATTAAGGGATCCCTGTTATAGAGCCTAAAAATAAATGTGGTTTGAGGTAGTTCATTTTCTTTGAAACATTACTGAGGGGAAGGGTGCCTCCTCTGTTTGACCCCCACACAGCACTTCTGCATACATCCACTGGAGGGCACCACTGACCTGTTGGGATGTCTAGCTCATAACCTTTCGTCTAGGAATAGGTTCTCCTTCTGCCTCCTGCCTTCCTGTGCATCAGTAAGTGCTCAAATTATGCATGGATGCTAAGGCCATTTCCCCTGTGCTGCTGGGCCTCTGCCAGCCTGGAGATGGTGGCAATTAAAATGTGCCAAAACACCCAATGGACAGGAGGGTACAATAACCCTGGATGCCTGAAGGGTCTTTCTTGATAGCAGATCTGCTTGGCGCAGATGTTGTGGACATCCAGTCAGTGGGCGTGTACCTTTGGTCACCCATGCATGTGGGGTATATTTAGCATTGAGGGAAATTCCTCACTGTGCATTGCATGTGTCCTTGCTCGCCAGAGCTCTGTGCTGGGCAGCTCTGTTGTAGACAACCATGGATTAGACTGGCACATGTCTGCCTACCCCATTGTCTGGTGCAGAGTGTTTGGCATTTATGTATGTGTATGTGTGAGTGTACAAGTGTGTGTTGGTGTGCTAGCATTGAGGCAATTATTAGATGGAGCCAGAGCTGTGCATTTTTAGGTCTCGCCCCACAAAGGAATTTTTATGTTTGAATGCCCAACTTTCCATTGCAGGGGGACACACCAACCAAATAACAGGCACTGGTTTTCTGTTGACGCAGTGATGTTCAGGCTATAAAGAAGCCTTATTTAGGAGTATTTCTCCCCTGAGCGACCCTAGCATAAAAGATTCATTGCCACTTGAAATTTTAAACTCTCACTCTGGTTACACTTGCAAATGAGTTGTTTTCAGAACTTTATGTAGTGTTGAGATGTGTGTGTGTGTGTGAGAGAGAGAGAGCACAGTATCCTTTTGGGGGGAGGATGTAGCAACAGGCACTAATTTGTCTGTGTTTGTGTGTCATTGTGAGGAATTGGCAGAGCACTTAGTGGAGATGCAGCTTTATGTAAAACATAAAACTAGTTGCAGAACTCATTGCTTGCAGTAAATGTCTTTCCTCAAAAATGGTAATCCAGTTGTGTGCCAGCTAGCTTTATAGTCAAGCTAGATCATAGACAAAGGCAGTTTAATCTACTTTATGAACACTTTTATGGCATGGCTATAACTCCACATCATAGGCCTGGGTCGTCTGTGCCCAGCAGAGCAGTACACTGAATGCAGACCTGACAGCCATTGGTCACAGACGATCAGAGAGGGGGGAGACGAGTCACTGATGAGCAGCACCAAGGAGCCCAGAGCAGTCTCAGACAGTCAGGGGCCTGGGCAGCCAGCAGCAGAAGCCCAGTCAGTCACCCAGCCAGGGTGGTGTAATAGAGAGCCCAGTTCTTTGTAAACAACTTCAGAGTGTGTGTGTGGTCTGTGAGTTGGTTAAACCTCTAGAGCAATCCATCAAATGGTGATCTTTGGAGGCTTTTATGTTACACGTGCTGTATGTGTGTTAAGGGGTTGTCTGAGCAATGGCAGAATGTCTGCTGAAGTCTACAAGAGAAATTGTGTGGTCATGGCTACTAATTTATAGCCATTCATTTGTTTGCAGATATTTCTTTGGTCTCTGTTCAGCAATGTGTTGGGTATTTCTTGAATAGATAACTAGGTTTTATTACACAGGAGGGCTTCATATTTGTCACTGGAATGTTGTTATGGATCCTAAAAGCAAAGACTGCAGCATAAATTACGCCACACCAGGAGTATGGCACAAAAGCTGTATTTATTGAAATCAAAATTCCTCAAAAAGCCCAAAAGAGCAAACACATCTGAAAACATCAAAAGGTCAAAAAGCTGGAGATGGCAATGGCAAAAGAACTGCAGTGTGGCGACCAGAAGCAAAATCCTTGGCATCTCTCTCTCCCTCTCTAGAACCCGGAAAAGGGGGAAGTTATATAGCAGACAAGTCAGGTGGACCTAAGTAGGCAACTCACATTACCTAAGCACCTGAAAGGTGGAGGGACACAGCAAACAACACAGGCAAGCAGGAAAAAAACTGGGGCAACCAAAACACTTGCACCAAACAAGCAGCAGGTGGAGCTGAACTGAAAACATACTTAAAGGAGAACTTCGGTGTAAAATGAAAATTGGTATGTTAAAACATCATACCGAGTTGGTATGTGTAATAAAATAGTTTTGACAGGCAGTACCTTGCTGTAGTTTCTCATCGCCATGACGAAAGTCCAAACATGTCGATTGTACTACCTCTTCTCCTATTCTTCCTGCTGGTTCGTGTTCGTCAATCGACTTGTGCGGACTTTCATCATGGCGGCAACGACAAACTACAGCAAGGTACTGGCTGTCAAAACTATTTTATTAATAAATGTTGTGTACACTTACAACGTTCTCAGTGCCTCGTTTTTAATGTCAGGGCCTTTGTACTACCGATGGAGTGTGGAGTTTCTTCGAGCTGTTTTTATGGTTTAAAAATAGCGTAGTCGTCATGCTTCGTCTGAGGGCACCTACCACTTCCATTGTTAGCCTTCTGGGACAAACGATAAAAAATAGTTAAACTCTGAATGCAACAGGCTAAATCAAATTTGCTCCTCAGTACACATACCAACTCGGTATGATGTTTTAACATGCCAATTTTCATTTTACACCGAAGTTCTCCTTTAACAAAATAATGTAAATGCAAGGCCAGGGTCCGTAACAAAGGTAGTTGGTTGATGTGTACAATATGTACTGTATTGTGCAATTTTAGCAATTTAAGGAAGAGATTGAATTGCTTACTGTTTTGTGCTATTTGCCGGTTGCAGCCAAAGATTGTCAACTGATAGGAGTATGTTGGAAATATCACGTTGATGGGTTTGATACCCATTCTAGTGATATGCTTTGTCAGTAATTTGTTAAAAGTCATAGAGCCCCTAAATGGGTGTTAAAGAGGAGATGGTTCGGATCATTCTTTTTCAGGAAATACGGGTAAAGCCTCTGCTGTTAAGTGCACTTTCCTGTACCTGAACACATGCTATGTGAAGCTTGTGGTTTCCCCTGTCAGGTAGGGAGTGATCACTAAATGTGTTGAGTGCCGGTGGGCCCAAAGGTCCGAGATCTTTCACCTCCAGTATTCCAGACTGTCACCTCTTACAACATGCCGTATTAAAGTTAGGGGAGAAATTGTTGAAATAATACATGTGTGTCTAATGGTGTCTTAAAGTACCTATGAAAAAAAAAATTATGATGTCCTTGTGGAAGGGCGAATAAGGCTCTTCTTTTAGCCACTGACAAGGGCCAAACTGTTGGAAAACATGCCTGGAGACATAAAGAAGATGCCCATAGAGATATATCTTGTTTGTTTACCTGAATAAGTGTAAAGACAAAAAAGAATTGCTAGTGCTATCAGTGGTTTACCTATTTTGTGTTCCATTTTTGTTCGCTGAATTCATTTTGACATATTTTATATTAAAGGGAGTGCCAAATGTTTGTTAGTCTTCCTGTGTTCATGAATATACTGACATCATGGCCTTCTAATCGTAATGTGTAATCTAGTGGTCAGTGACTGGTGAAATAGGGTTTATATATTTTTTAAAAAGTCCACTTTAAAAGACAGGCTGGTATGCCAGTTGATTCCTTCAGACATAAGGCTTCGGCTGGCATTCCAGGGGACCCTAGGTTAAATCCCCAGGATATCTGGCATTCCCTCCAATTAACCAGGACTGATCATGTTATCACACTGAGGCATAGCAGTGCACGTACAGCACATAGTTCAGTGTCCTGAGATTAGTGAAAAAGCTGATGGGGACCTTCCTGTGGAAAGATCAGTTACTTTGACTCAACAGAATGAACTAAATTTGAGTTAACCATATAGAGGGTTGTGATGCATCCTATTTTCATTATTTGAAAAGAGATTAAAAAATGCATTTTGCTTGGTGCACTACATTCTGTGTGTTACTCAGCATTTATGTTGCAGGAGCCGGTCTTCTATGTCTGCAATAGGAGTAGGGGGGGTTAAAATTGTGTTCAATAAGATCTCAAATAAAACTGAGAAATTGTTGCACTATTCTGATGTCTGCTGCAGTGTTTAATGGAAAGTCTGGGTTGAGCAACAATTTTGGGCCTACATACAAAAATGTACATCTTTTTTCTTAACAACCGTATGTTCTGTTTAAGAAAATAATGTGAAATAAGCAATGTAATATCTGTTGAACTGTAGCTCAAGACTGATTGGAATTCCACAGTACACGTGAACCATTTTCTTAGCAGTGAAGATCTCTCTCTGTTTCGCCCTGTCTTTCTGTCTCTCACTCTCACTCTCCCTAGCTCGCTCACAAGCATTTGCTACCTCTATATTAAGACGATCCATGCTCAGCATGTTTGTCTCATGGACGCAGGAGATAGATGCACAACCTCAGAGTGGGACACAAGCATTTGCACTGACTGGAGAGGGCCAGAGGAGGGTGTGAGGTGTGAAAGAGAATCCATCAATCCAGACACACAGTCAAAGGGAGCCTTGTGGAAGCGGCCCTGTCATGCATTCTGACACCTGTCCCTCGGGTGATTGGCTTAGCCCTAAATAAACCCGTGGCTTGCTCTTAGATGTATGAAGGGCATGACAGGAATGCTATGGAAACCTGACCACGGGTTCAGTTATATGAATGTTGTTGTTGTGACTGTTTTGTGAAAAATGTTTTGGAGACTGGAAACTCATTGCCCTTTACTATTCAAGATTGATATTCAAGGTGGACATCAGGGGCAAGTTGAGATAAATGCATATGAAATGCATATTTTATGGAATGTGTCAGCACTGTCAGGATATTGGCTATGCCCAGACAAAAAAATATTTGGCGATGTTACTACAATGGCCTTGTGGCCTCAAAAGAAAAGGTCAGTATGGTCTACGTTTCTACTCTCTAGCACCAGATTGTTGTGTAGTGGCTGTGAAGTGTGTAGTTGAGGAAATCGGTCAGACGATCTGCTCATTACGCCTTGAGTTGTTCAGAGGAGTGGCCATGGCGCCTGTAAAGAGGAAGCTGCAGGGGTGACATGTGCATCCACATTCCTCTTGTTTGGATCCATGTGTGACTCGGCATGGGGGGCAGACAGAGGACTACCGCCATCACCCTGCCCCGCCACAGGCATGGCAACAGCTGTTTAGCCTGGCAGAAGCAGTGGTGACATCACTCTCCTGGATATTTTAAAGGGGCCAGCATGGCTGGGGAGACTGGCTTCCCGTCAGCGCTCAGAGCAGAACCAACCCCAAGAAGTGCCGCCTGCGACTGGTACCCAGAGGTCCCCAAGAACATTCCCCTCACAATTCTTACTTTGAACAAGTGGTCTGGTGCCTCTGCACTCAGAACCAACACACCTCCAAGTTGATCTGTGGGATATGAACTTCTAGTTTTGTACTGGCAATGCTCCGGCATTGCCCTATCCCCTTTGCATCTACCAGCACTCGGAGGAAGATGCCTAAAGCCTCAGGCAAAGAGAAGGCCCCCCAGGCACCTTCGGAGTGTCATGCTTTGGACTTGGCCGACCCTATGGAGATGGCCAAGGGGCCTGTGCCTCCAGAGAATGTGCTCAAAATCTTTCGAATCAACATAATTACACATGGAATCCATTTCTATCGTAGGCAGGTGAGTCTTGACCTTGGAATGCTTGTTGACTGTTTTGGTGTAAACTGAGCCATCTGAGGTACTAAACAATAATGGCCAAGCCATTGAATATTTTCCTGAATTTTTTCACTGTGGTGTGGTGATGCACATAAAATGGTGTCACTTAAAGTGCACTTAAAACACGTTACGCTTACTCATTTCTGGGGGATTGGAAAGTTTAAATATACATACTTTGGTCACTACCTTTAATTATTTGTCTTGTTTCATTAATTTGAACTAGAAGACAATTTGAACAAAAGCATAGTACAACAAAATTTTAAATCCATATCCTCCCTGCTTTTGCTTTTCGATGATTACATGAATCACTTCTACTTTCAAGAGGAGATGCAAGTAACTCCAACCCTGTACACAGTGTTCTGTCCCCCCACCCCCAAATGTGAAACTATACTCTGTGGTTCACCGAGATGAGACTGCATTTTCCAAAATATGGAGTGATCGTTCCAGTGAACAGGCTAATGACAATATAGCAATTTTTTCCGTAAGTTTAAGTTTGAGGTGTTAATTTTAAGTTAATTTCAGTATCAGTTGCAAAAGTCATGTTGCGGTAGTTCTGTGTGCTGTGGATTGTTGGTGACCTGTTTGTCCGCTAAACTGTTGACATGCCATACGGCTACAGATGGCTTAATGCCAAGCAATGTAGTTTGTAAATTTGAGTGCCATATGCCTAGTAAAACATTTATTGAACATTTTTGCATCTTTATTCCATTGAAATGTCAGGAAGATTGTTGATGTGGGCAGGCACTATTTGGTTCTGAAATGCACAGTTAAGCCTCCCTCATACTGCAGTACTTTTAATGAGGAGAAGGACTCCACTACGCATGGGCAGGAGATGCAGCTCGCCTGCGCATGCGTATGTGGCGTAGACTTCCCAATGCGGCCTCAAAGACCCCAACCCTTGACCTTAAAAAGGCTACATGCAAGCCTCCTATTTATAGTGATGGCACAAAGAAGGAGATACAGTAAAATGTATTGATCAGAGCAAGGAACAGGCATCATGATCCTAAATTTACAAAGGTGGCCCTAGTTTAATCACAGATGGGTGGGGACAAAAAAGTCGTCCTGTTGTCAGCTGCACTGATTTTATAGTTTCATGTAGGATGTGTGTGCAAAGTTACACCTTGGCTACTGGTTGAAGGCCTACAGTGATACCAGCATCATGAACCGTGGCTATAATAAGCTGTTTTGGAAAAAAACAAGGTGGTGTTCAATGTGAAACGATTTTGTGTATCATGGCAAGTGGCCTGAGTGAAGTAATTGTTGGAATCGTTTTCCATTTCGAGAAATTATTCTGGTAGTCTCTAAGGGATGCTGTTTGCCTGAGCGAGGGCTTTATATAGTGTTGCGCATTGCGGCAACAACAGCAAAAGGTATGTGCTGCAGGGTTCTCATGGTCATGGAACTCCCCGAAATTTGTGGAATTGTTAAATCCCATTATGTGGACAAGGAAAGTCATAAAATGTTGTACATTTCCAAAGGGTTTTGGAGAAGTAATGACATGTGATGGTGAATGTAGAGGGGATTAAATCAGTGTATCACAATAGTTTGGTCTTCCATGGATATTTTGTTATTATTTTGTTGTGACTTTCTGCCATATGATTCTACTTGGTGTGTGTGAGTTAAGGTGCACCCCACTGTTCCTGTGTGAGGGGGCAGGGATCACGATGCTGCACTCAATAACATCTTGATGACTGTCAGCCGTAGTCGCTAGGGGTTTCCTGCCAGGGATTGTGCATGGCCATGGCTTTCCTTGTAGGATTTCCATGAAAGCCTTTCACAGCTCAAACAGAAGCAGCTGACACCAGTGAATGAAATTGCTGAGATTTCTCCTGAGTCTTAGTGGGCCAGTAGGACTGTGCTCACCACAGCCGTCAATTCCTCAGAGTCCACTGGGCTTACTGGAGACATTTTTGTCATTTCTCTTACCAGGCACAGGTGCTCTTGTGGGACTACTTTGAAGGTGTGCAGTCTTAATTGTTGAACTTATATATAAGCCATTTATGGTATGTATGTGTGTGTGTGTGTATGTATATATATATAGAGATCAGAGATTAGTGCTTTTGATGATGAAGTTCACCTTCTGAATGTTGCAATTTAAGGATGTTTAATGTTGTTATAAATAGCATAGGTTGAGTTTCTAATTAAAATGTGCCAAGAAGTCCTTCTCGATTCCCATGCCTGAGCTAGCATCCAGCTGTTGCTGAGATGGTTATCGGGGTCTAGCTTTCACTGCAGGGCACTTGAGAGCTGATATTGGTTTCGGTTCCCACCCCCACCCTCTCGTGTAATTTGGGTAAAGTGATCTGGACCTGCCCATCTCAGCTATGCGCATCCCTGTCCGCTGCACCATGTGCCAGTTGCTGCTCATGCATAATTTGCCTGAGGTCTTAAAGAAGCACTTGTTTATGCATGTGCAGATTTTCATAAATATAGCAGATTAAATATCTTGGTAAACCCTGACAAATGCTGTTCAGTGGAAAGTGTAGAGCAGATGTGCCATCACAATGTGATGCAAGTGTGTAGAACATTTACTCATTTGGACAGAGGGTCATGACTTTCTAAAGATGTTGTTCTGGTGTGCACATGTAAAAGCACATGGTGCCGGGCTGGCCTTTGAATATGTTAGTGCACGTTTCACTTGGAGGTGGTCACACGGTGTGAGCAATGTGACACTCTGCCAAGCCCTGGTCCTTGAAGCTGCAGAAGCAAGGTGCAGATTGCATCCCAGTGGTCATGTGTCTTCCTGAGACAGAAAACACCTTCTCACCTTACAACTCATCCTCATTTCCAGAAGGTTTGGATAAAAATGAGAACACTATTTTTAAGGCCCCACATTTCTTCCTTTCTCCTGCCTGCTTTGACCACTTCCAGCACCAGGTTCAGGCAGCTGTTCCTGCTTATACCTCTACCACAAAACACAGTGTGCCACAATAATCTTCAGTCTTCAGAAGCATGAGTAAAAGCTCAGAGTTAAACTTTGTTTGGAGAGTTAAGTTTGGATAGTAGATATTTTTTACTGTTTGTTTTATAGACCTGGTGTAGTCTTTTTTACTTGACTTCATAAAAACATACTCTTTAGTGTATCTAACAGTTCACCAGCAAATTCCAAAAAAGGATTGGTTGTACAAACACTTTAGTCACACCTTTGTGGTAGTCAATTGACACAGAGAGAAACCCAGACTAGTCATCCCTTCGAGATTTATCTGACATGAACAGTAATATGTGGTACCGGCAACACTTTGTTTTCCTGCTGTGAGGAATCTGTCTCTGAAGAACCTAGACACGTGTAATAACAAAGCATTTGGTGCTAAAGAATGGGGGTGAATGGGGGGTAGTAAAGAGGAGAGTAATGCTCTGTCTGCTGCGCCTGGTGTAAAGGCCATCCTCAGGTAGAGAGCACTACTTTATTAAAACCTTGCCCTTACTCCACACCCCCACTCCCTCCCTAACGGGTAGTAAAACTAAGCTAATAGGTACTAAAACTGCACTCACACTTTCCCATTGCTTATGTTCTAAAAAAAATAAATAATGATCAAACTCTTCCTTCTTGTGGTGTTGACACATATTTGTTGCATTGTTGTTCTGATCCCTAAGATATGACAGACATACAACAATGAAAACCTTTTGTTCCATACTCACCCTTTGAATATTCTGCTGGTCTTATTCATTACCCTTCTGCCTGTGCCTTGTTCTTGTGTTGCTTTTCATGATGTTAGTTTGTGCTTTGAGGCCCAAGACAGCTGATACGGGCTATCCTCTAGCCTCCTCCTGCCCCTTCCCCCACCCCCATCCTGCATTGAAGACTGTTGCCCTCCTGTGAGACTTGATGGGATTCCATTGCCCTTGGGCTGCAAATAACCAAGAGGGAGAAGGCATCTGCTCTGAGCTATTCTGAGCTGATTCATTCTGGGGTAGGCAAGAACGACAGTTAGTCAGTTCACTGCTCTTGCCATGCATGTGATATGACACAGCTGTCTTTTTTTGTTTGTTAGTTTTTTATTGTGGTTGTTGGGTTACCAGTATGCCTTCATTTGTGCAGTTGAACCGCACAGATTGCCAAGGATGTTCACAACATCCTTTGGAAACAAATAAGCAAGTAATCTAAGAGTACGCAAAGCTGTGAATCCATATCACAGGTGTCACCTGGTTGGCATGCCATGTGATCTTGAGGATGCCCAGTGCAAGGTCTGGTCACCACCATGCAACCTGTGTGACCACCTGCTACAGGGCTGCTGAGAGGTGCTGACATTTCCCACTAGGCTGAGGGGCTTTCTCCTTCCTCAGGAATGCGTCTCAGGTCCTGAGGCACTGCCTCGTTCCCAGAGAGAGTAACTGAAGACGGGCTGACAAGCCTCAGAGTATCAACTTGTAATCTGAAAAGTAACAGTGCAGAAACTGCACAGAGAAAGATGTTTTAATGCCTTGTATCTCTAACAAAAATCCTATCTGTTTGGTAATGTCTCCATAATTAGCCAATAAAATTACATTGCATTCATTCTGTGTGTATACAGCTTATCACCTGTCATTTTCACATGAATGTTATTTTCGGCATAGCAAACTAATGATGCGCTTGTATATATGTCCATATTCTGGAGGGAAGAAGCTCTAGAAGTTTCCATGCTTATATTAAGTCCAAATGCAATAATAATCAATGCAATATTTTTTTTATTAAAACCGTTTCAATGGCAGTGTTACATTTCAGCGTGCAATGTGTGCCTGTCACTATAGATCAGTTCTGAAGCACACCCCCTTGAATCTCATACCCGATGAGGTCAGTAAGTGACCGCTGATGTTTTATGTCCAACTGTTCCAGTCAGTTGTAGGTATTTGGACTGTTGTATTTGGACTGTTGTATTTGGACTCTTGTTTTGTTGGGATCTCCAGGCAGCCAGCCTCCTAAAAGAGAGCACCTAAGCTCTCCATCCCTCCATTAGCTCAGCATGGTCTTGTTTATACATTGGTTGTAACTAAGTAACAAGTGTGGCTGCACCAGACACTTCACAGTTTAACACATTGCAAATTCAGCTACTCGATTAACCCTTCATTGATCATCTGTGCCGGTGGTCAGTTTGAAAAGGATTTCCATAGCCTCATGTTTGTTTTGTAATTGCATTGATCCCTCATCCATATACACATACATACCCAGCTGCCCCCAGTTCGCCCCTGTTCTGGGCACTCATCCCAGTGTAGTAATGTGAGTCACTAAACGTTGTGTCTGGCCCCCCCTTCCCAACAACACTGGGAACAGCTATCCTCACTCATACCACGCAGACACACACACACAACCACTCTTGAACAGTTGTTCCTTTGCCCTGCTCTATGCACAGTTTTAATTGGACAGTCAGTGGAGTAGAGGGAGGCAGAGTGCGAGTGATTGGATGGTTGGCTGTAATTGATGCGCCTGTCTGCATGGTTTGTTTAATCTGAGGGCTAAACCCCCAGCCTCTGCACCATGTGTGGTCTGGCTGGCACAAACACAGGGCCCCTGACGGTGCACTTATCGCCCCACACCCCACACCCCATTGCTGGAGCATTACTCAGTCTAGTGCAGTGGATGCAAGACATTGCAGCAGTCATAAGATCCTGGGAGCTGGAAAGTGATGCCCTCCTTCTCCTTGCTCCCACCTGTAATAGTTCCAAACACTGAGGTGACTTCTTCACTTTCTTTTTGGAATAAAGGACTGTGAAAGACAAATCTCATATGAGAGTTATAATGGTGACCTACCTCCATTATACAGTACTGGAACACAGCAATAGACAGACAGCAATTACATACCATGCCTATGGCTTACGTGGGTATAGGCCAAACATGGACCCATACCTAGGGCACCTCAAACAGTGCCTATAACTTACTGTGACAACCCAGTCCTGGGACCTCCTTACAGGAACATGAGCTAAAACTGTAGACATTACTGAAAGTCAGTCCCATTGGTCATTGTGATCACACGGCACATCACAGCACACAGTGCACACCACCTCTGCATTTATCCCATCACATATGTGAGCAGGGGACAGCCACGACAGCGGCGCCAGGGGACGGTATCAGGGTACCTTAGTGTCACTACTGGTGAGCCTGGAATCGAACCTGCAATCCGGGGGTCACAGGTCCGATACCTTAACTGCTAGGCGTCCACTGCCCTGATTATTGATGAGTTAAGGAATTCCACTTAATCAGTCATTTCTTTCTTCTATAGAAGAATGCATAAGGGTTTCAGCCTCTAAGACACATTTTATGCCTTCATTTACATAGGACAGTGAAGATGGAGAAAGACAGGGAAATCATCACAGGCTGGTTTTGAGCGTGGCTCCGCATGGGCACTTGTCTGTTTATGGTATAACTGCTCTAACCACTGCACCGCAGCAGCCCCCTGAACTTCTCTACTTTAACACATGTTTTGGTTAAACTTCCCTCATGTAACTTTGCTAAAATTTAGCCTGGTGATTATAACAGTTCAGAACAGCGGAACTTTTCCCTAAGTGTTGATTCAATGAAAAGTGTACTTTCAAGTACACTTTCAAGTGTACTCTGTTCGATTTTTAATATACTTGCTACTTTCAGCAACATATTAATTCCTCTGTCCTCAGTTTATCTCAGTGTTTGTTCAAAGCTTCACAAATGTCATATGGGTACCACATTTATGCCAGAAGACTACAAATGCCACATCAACAGCCACTCCCATCTTGAGGGGCAACTTGTGCCTTCACCAGCCAGCTATTTGTAGTACCAGTTAGATGCCCTCTGTACCCCAGTGGATACATTCCAGTGTATAAGGTCACATCTTGGCACCTAATGTTAGCTTTGACTAGGTCTGGCATTTGTGATTACTTAGGCCTGTGTAGCATTTATAAAAGGTCAACATAAATGCTGCAGATGCCAAAACGCAACGTGCTTTTCATGTCAAATGTGGGACTGTGGCCACTAACTAGCCTCAAACATTAAACCGAAAAAAAACACATGAAATCAGTTTTGTCTGCACTTCATAACCATCCATGGCCACTTAGTTGGTCATTTCCTTCTTCTAGACAAGAATGCATCAGGAGTGCACTCTCTAGAAGTAGCAATATATTTGCAGTGAGAAGTTCATGCATGATAAAATGCACACCGCAGGGTGAAATAATCAGTTGATCATGGTTATCAAGAGATTTATATTTCTCTTGTATCTGCCTGTGCAGTCATTCTCTCTAGGACAGTTTAGTGGACTTGGGTCTCAGTACTGCACAGACCAGGCTTCCATAAACACCCTCCTCCTCTATAGACATAAGAGGGCCTTCTGGACAACTGGCTCTTTAGGGTGTGCACCTAAAAGTGCCTCTTCACTTGCTCTGCAGCTGTGTTGCTCAGTGGCGTTTGCAGCACTCTTGTGTGCCCGTGTCTAATACCTGTGAAATTGAGGTGTTGTGAATTCTCATTGTGTGCACATGCTTTGTGTGTCTCCTTATACAACCAAAAAAACACCATTTCTTGTGTGTGTGTGTGTGTGTGTGTGTGTGTGTGTGTGTGTGTGTGTGTGTGTGTTTTGAATTCTCCATGGCATTATGCCTGTCAGAGGTGGGCTTCATACTTTTCTGCACAGAATGGAACTGTTATCTGTTCCCCTTATCCACACATAAGCACACAGCCAAGCCCCAGCTGACAAAAAGAATAACATTTTGCATTCAGAGTGAAAAGACTGGTTGGATAATCATGGTAGTGTTCCTTTTATAAAGCAGATCAGACTGAACAGACCCTTCTCAAGTGTGGCTAATGTTCCTGCAATGTTTTTTTTTTTTCTTTTCACACTTTAGTCAGTTAAGGCAAAATGGCTCTCACCCATAGAAAATGAGTTAAATGGCTGCTGCAGCGAAATTCTCTTGGATGGAACGTTAGGTATATTATATGCACGGTGTACAGCGCCAACCTCCAAAGGATGCTTATGAGGAGGAAACCGGCACAAACGCATAAAGAATCTGCTCGGGCCACAGTGACTGCAAGACTCACAGAGGTGGGCAAAGTGGCTTGAGAAAGTGAGAAGTCCTACCCTGTCTTTTTTTTCTGCCTGTGCTCTTAACACAGGTGACTTCACTAATTAGCTCATCTACCTGGCTAAAGAGTAGTGCTAATTATGATCAGCTGTTTCAGTGAATTGGCTGGAACAAATGTGGCAGGACTTTTACTTTCTGAAACCAGGATGTCAGCCTGTGTTTACCCACCATGTTTGGAATGAGCACCGGTCCAGTCTGGATCATGGGGAAACCTGACTCTGGCTGGCCAGGTTGATCAGGAGCCCACATCATGTGGGAAGTAGCACGGCGGCATTCTCCTCACCTATTTATAAAAGTGGCTATGGAGCTTGGCATGCTGTTGGCATGTTGAATAGCATTCTACACTCTCCTCATTACCTTAGGTTTGCAGCACGTTTGCACGCACACACAACAAGAAGGTACTGTATGTTTTTCAATTGCAGTGTGGTTTTCTTTGCAATTCATGTCAGCTGTAAGAATACGATTTCAAACTGGGAAATATTAATGTTATTATTAAGGGGCTCTACCCCACACTTTTAACTCTGCATAACATCAGCAGGTCAGTGGTGGAAGACAGATGGGTGAGTTTTTGCATGTTGAGACACTCACCCATGAGCGTGTCTAGTGATTCAGCAGGCTATTAATAGTGCTATGTGTGCCAGGCTCTGTATCACAGCTCGGGCCAGATTCACATCCATTCCTCCTTGGTAAGCCTGGTCCCCCTTGGGACCAAACACAAAACAGAGATCTCACCCTGTGCAATCAGTCCTTCTGTCAATGCCGCCCCCAACACCCCCAATGCCCCCCCCCCCCTCCATTTTGGAATGGAACCAGGCTGTTCATGTTCTGGCATAGCTGTGTATGTACAGGACAGAATAGGAAAGGCATGTGAGTAAACATCAAAGATGCAAATATATTTTTTAAATGAAGATGCAAAGCTTGGCAGATTTATTGTTAGTGGTTCTCACACTTTAGTGTCATCTTTTGCTTACACTGCCTTTTCAACTTGCATAAAGATGTAGAGCGTGTCCACAGTGATGATCACTGCAAGGCTGAGTTAAATTGACTTTATATTTTCACCTGGCCTGTGTCAAATGGGATTTAGCCCGGCTCTTTTCACAGCATCATATGTTGTTGTTATGTGATGGCATCACCCTGCGGTGGGAGCCATCTCCCCTCTGTTTCATGCCATGTGTTAGCTCATCCAGATGACTATAATTCAGATTCTATTGAGCCAAATGTTGCAAAATGCTAAGTGTTTGTTTCTTAGTGCTTTCAGAAGAGTATGTCCTGTTCTACATCATGTTACATGTATCCAGGTGTCTATCTTATCTGTGCTCTGAACTATTTGTAATGTCCGTGTAAAAAAGTAAAGTTAATCATTGAAAAATGACAATTTTGAGACAAGTACAAAAGTCATATTGAACATTTGTACAATTAAAGACTGTCAGTCACATTTTTTTATACCCATTCTGCCCTCACAAAAGATACATTCACTTACAATGCTGACTAGGTTTATCATGTTCTCCTGTTAAATGAGGCTTGGAATAGTTTACTTTTCACAGCAATTTTGAATGAAGAATTTTTAATTGAAAGGCACACTTAGCCAACAACCTCCTGGAATTCGTAATTTATTTCACTCTTATCCTGCTAGATACACAAGAAAAAGAACTTTACATTTTAATTAAGTGAAGCACCATCACTAAATGTATTATCTCCCCTGGCAAATTAGCTTCAGAAGTTTTCACTACTTGAAATCCTGCATTTATGTTGTACATGGACAGATGTCCTTTGAATTTCAGATAGAACTCACTTTGCTTTGAAATCAGCTTTGTTATACATACAGTGAAAAGCAAGTCAAAGACTAGCTTGTCAGTAAATGGCTTGATAAAATCAGACAAAAAATGAAACCGAGAAATAAAACATTTTTAAAAACATTGTGTTGTTTAACATTTCTGAGAGAGCTAGAGAGGCGGTATTACCTGTATTTATATCTTTGTATCTATATTGGTGTTTTCTTTTCCAAGCAGTGCTATGAAAAAAAGGATATCTTTAGGAAAAGACAGTTTAATAATAAAGTGTAGAGATCTAGACTAAATGACCCCATTACTGGCAAGTAAGCAGGATATTCAGGAATGTACAACCCTGTTTCCATTAACTTTGATTCTGTTAATTAGGTCTAAAGATTTAGACATCTGCGTTAATTTTGCAGGAAGTATGTTTTAAGCACTGCAACAGAGAAACTTTCAGACTAATTAGTCCAAAGTTTTGCCTCACATCCCCAAATCCCTGATGGAGGGATAACCATTGGTTTAGCTTTTCATGCCCTCAGACATCTGAGGCAGGACGTGTTTGTTGTCCTTTGTAGTTCAACATGAGGGAGAAGGAAGAAAGAGCAGTGAGGAGAGAGACATGACTTTTCCCTTTTCTCTCGCTTAATGTTTAGACGCAGCAGGGTGGATAATCCCCCCTGCCGTCTCACTGGGAGGATGGCTACAAGTTGAGGTCTTTGTTTTGTGGCAGCAGATATGCGCTTGCCTGTCGTCTTTCTCTGCTTTGAGATTCCACTCTCTTTCTGCCCACCCTGATGACACACCACCCTGAAGTGCTGCCATCCATCTAGCCCTTTGTTCAGCAACACAGTGACGGAGGAAATGTAGGTGGAGCAACTGTTTTTTTATTAGAGATGGGCATCTGAAAGACCACCACAGAAGTCAAATTAAAGAAATTTATCTCTGAAAAAAAGACAATCACAGAAAGTCTCCAGTGCATAAAACAAAAACATTTTTAGGAAGAAAACTCCCTCAAAGCAAAGGAGCCATGTCACCCCTCTGTACCAGTGCTCTGCATCATAAATATATCCACACTGGATCTTGAGCAGCTTTGGCAAGACAGGCACCCCTGCAGAAAGTTGTAGGATGGGCAGAATCGGGTAATAAAACATTGTGACATTTTTACTGCCCACACCTCAGTGCCTCTATTCTCCCTAGCCAGGCGTGAGAGGGCAGCCCTGTGGGTGATGTATTGGCCAGTGCTGGGTCATGCAGAACAGACAGCCAGAAAACCTCAGGGACTCCAGTCCACTCCAGGATGAGGTGGTGCCGTGGCATCCTTCATTTATTTTGACGGCTGCCCTTATTGTTTGTTAGGGCCCTGGCCTTGTCTCCTTGTGTGGCCCAGCTGCCTCCTCCTGGGACAAGGTCATAGCGCCGCCCATGAGCCTGTGCCCACTGCAGGACCATACTGGGAGCCATGCAGGGGAAAAAAGAGCCACTGATTTTGGCTGCCCTGTCTGTTTGGAAAGGCATCAGACTGGTGCTTCCTCCTCCTAGCAGTGTTAGCGGGGCTGAGTGAGGGGCATCCACTCAGAAAGATCAGTCTTCTACTTATTGGAGTGAGCTCCGACAGTGGTTATGCCTGTTCTTGTGACTATTTAAGCTGAGCAATTGTTACTGAAGATGACTTATTTATATGCAACTCTTTGTCATATGAATTCCACCCTCTGCTCAAGTGGTCAGTGCAATGTATGTGAAGTCTGGCAGCAGAAGCCTCTCTTTCTCACACTCAATCTTTCATTTATTTCCATACCCGCTCACACAGACTCTCTCCTTCAGACAGGCACTTGCTTAGGACCCATTCTGCATTCAGATACCCCCATCAGCATGCCAGGTGCCTTGTTGTTTATCTCGCTCCGCTCCATCAATTTCCATCTCTCCTTGTCTTCAATCACTCCTACCCAAAGAAGGGGAGCAGGGGAAAATACTGAATACTGATTACACTTTGCTAACTCATCGTTCCACCATCCCCACTGAAGCAGTCCTTCCCAAGGTGTTGTCAGGAGCCGTTATTAGAGCTTTCATGTCCAACATCCCATCTACCTCCCACCCATTTAATTTTCTGTCTGGCCTCTCGTGTGATGAACACCTCTCCTTCCACAATGTTGTCCTCATATTGAATTTACTGCTGTCCTGTAGTGACCTGACACCCTGTAATAAATAACGTGATCGTTTTTGAGATGTGGAGTAAACTTTTAAAGGGCACCAACTTAGTGAGGCTGAGTAGCCCTCTGGTGTAATGGGTTGCTTGACTTAACGAGTGACCTTTTTCAATCACCCAACACCCCAATATTGTTTAATTTGACAGTATATTTACACCATTAAATGATCAGAAGATGAATATCGGGCTGTGCTTTTTGTGAGCTCATGTGAGAGCCCCATATGTTCATTTGAAGTTTGAATGCCTGAGCATTATTAAAGGTACATAAAGAGTTGATGAAATGATGAAAAGATGAAGTGATGAAATGTGTGCATAGGCATAGTGAGTCATGTCACCCAAAGAAAATGGAGGACGAGCAGCGGAGGCAACCATTATCTCTATGAAACTGTAGAGATGGCCCCGCACTCTCTTTTTAAATGTGTTTACTCTGTGTGTCTGTCTGTTCAGGCAGGGGTCGTGATGACTAATGACTCTCCTTTTTCTTCTCTCCCCATGTCTGCCTGGCTGTCTCTGTGGGGTTCTTGCCACTCAGGTAAGGAAACAAGTTTTCTGTTTTACGAATAAACAGCCCTTAAGTGTTAAGTCAATTACCAAACAAAGTTTTTTTCAGTCAGGGCTTTTCTATTTCTATTTTTTTTTTGGGGTGGGTGCAGGGGCAGGCACTTATGTTACCAGAATACAGCTGTGCACTGTCTATATTTTACCAGTAGGTGGCACTGCTCAACAGTTGGAAGTATAATCCATAAGGCAGCAGTTGCACACCCCACCCAATTCCTCTCAACACCTCAGTAGCTGTAAGCCTGCCTGGTCTTAGTTAAACCAACTTATCCACTACAATGTCATTTATCTGACTCCCTAATTAATCAGTTTTTATACAGGTGCTTTTAATGAGCACTGGATGTGGGTTTTTGTCGAACAAAAAAGCTGTAATGGCAGCAGGCCATCCTCTCAGGCCAATATTAGGTTTGGTCCGATTCCAGGCCTGCTTGCTATACTACAGGATTTCACAACTTGTACCTTAACACAAAACTGTGGAAGAATGGCACATGTGAATGTTACTGACCACTACATGCATGATTGTGTATAGGTAGCCCTTTACACATACTCACCCGCATGCACACAGCCACTGTCTCTAGAGGCAGGCTCATCTTTTCATGCGGTCATAAAGCAGCATTACACTGGAAGTAGTGTGTAAACCATGTGACTCTCAGGCAGAACTCAGGAAGTAAGTAGCTCGATTTGTTATAGGAGTAAATGGCTTGGATTCATGTAGACTAACATCTACTGTTCTCTGATATTTTTATCTTAAAATCACCTATTCAATTGTTCTCGGTTTCTGTGACCAATTACAGAGATCTCTGTGTGCACTTCAGTCAGACTCTTCAGAGACTCCACAAATTGGGTTGTATATCACTGTTACTGAAAGAACTGAGGCATCGCCCCACCCGCTGTATCACCCTCACTCTATACTCTGTTTTGCTCAGTAAAATATCACTAAAACACAAACTGCTGTAATTAAGCTGTAATTAACTGATTCTCTATATCATGCATGATTGGCATCAAAACAATAGGATATGGCCTACTGTCTGCAAGGTTTCTGTGCTTTTCTGCTGACTCATAGCTGCTGAGCTCTTGTGTGCACCTGCAGCCGAGGCGAGGGGAGTAGAGGCGCCATCTGTTAACGGCACAGAGTGGTCGCTGTGCATCCTCCTGCCTCTCACAAGGCCCTGTGTGCGCAACCCACCCAGACACACAAGGGCAGGTTACACTGAGACACCTATCTGATTGGGGCTCGCTATCAGCTGAGGCAGTCAGCAGGCAGTAGGAGAGGCATCCTCCTGCACTGTCTGCACCAAAACGACACAACTCCTGAGATGCTTGCTGCTTCCCGCCACGTCTTAATTGGAAGGGTACAGATGCTCAGTGGTGTGTGCCTCCAGTGGGGCCTGTCCTTTAGGAATCTGGGCCATATTTTTCAGTTAGCAGAAGTTGATGGAAGCCCCTTCCTCTAAATCCTCCTCCCTCCTTCCTATCTTCCTCTGCTGAAGTAGTACCGGCCAGCCAGCCTGTTAAAATTTCATCTGATAGATTAAAATCAGCTCCAGCCAAATTGAATTGACTAGTTGAGCACAAGAGCAGCAGGACAGTTTTATATTGCTCTCCTAGATATAAAAGACATCTACTCTGGGTTCTTTTTTCTTCTTTTATTATCATGCAATTTCTCTGCCAAGCCTTTGCCGTCACTGACCTGCTTAGCAAGGGTGTGTATTTGTTGTTAGATTTATTAGTCCTAAATTTGTGAATCAAGCCAAGATTTGTAAAATGATGAAAGCTTATCAGCATTTTTAGCCAAATCTGGGGGAGAGACTGTGTAGAGACTGTGTAGAGACTGTGCATATAGGTCACAGTTTGTAGGGATACTGGATAGTATTGACACAATATTAGTATGTGTAAAAAGATTGGCATTTATGAACATTTCTGCAGATATGCTTGGGGAGATAATGTGTTTGTGTTGTTTTTGATGAAGGATCACCATTATTATCCAACACTTGGTGTTATTTTTAGATGACCTCTATTAAGCACCACCACTTTTGCTGCAAGGCTCCTTTCTTTGGAAAGATGTTAGTGTCATCCTTCATTAGACTGACAGGTGTTTTCAGGTCAGGTGTGCATTCTATCCTCAAAGTATTTTCCCCCAAGACCCCTCTGGACAAGACAGACTTAAGGTTGGGCTGTTTCCTCAAGA
The DNA here is from genome assembly GCA_027475355.1 of Coilia nasus. Taxonomy (NCBI): domain Eukaryota; kingdom Metazoa; phylum Chordata; class Actinopteri; order Clupeiformes; family Engraulidae; genus Coilia; species Coilia nasus. Next base: position 9,450,012 of record CM050221.1, on the reverse strand, counting down.
TGAAAGCTCAACTTAGAACTCACATCTGTTTGATTGCCATATTTTATGGCTGCACACTTTGAACTGTGTGTGTCCTTATTTCTTTAATATCTCTCTGCAGTTGGAAGTTTTTGTGGACATTTCTGGCAAGGTCATTAAAGGATGTTGAGTATGTAAGACATGTTGAGGAACAGGATATTTTTTCTGTTGTCTCTGTCGTCTTTGACCTTGGTTTATCTCGACAAAACTAAATTTTGGAGATTCGATCGATGACTGTTGGACCAGCTCACCATATTTTAGTACACAGCTCACTTAAGGGCTACAGATATTCTGCTTTTTATTGTTGCTTTGTAGCACTGTTTATTTTTAGATAAAGGCTCTGGTTAAAGGGCAGTGTAGCTTTTTAGTGAGGTAAGCCATTGTAGATGAATGAACAGCAGACATTCAGCAGCATTTTGGAGATGTGTGGAAGTGAAAGCCTCCTAACGGTGTCTCAAAAGAGAGATAAAAAGGTTGTGGAGCAGTGTTTCCTTTCTAGTGGTGAATGTGCAACACTTTGCTGCTGAAGAGACAGTAAAATATACACATCCTCATGCAGGAAATGAAGTTGGTACTTTTTTTCAGTGATGTAGCCTGACATTTTGACTGTAGAGAGTTTAAGCCCTTAGAGGAATCTTACCAAACCCATACCACCCACAAACAACTTCCATCTGGCGTTCATTAAAAGCTGAGTCTTGCTTGTAAGAGCCTACTCTCACAATAAACACACATTGCAAGTTCAGCCAGCTCCCATCTAAAAAAAAAAACTACGCTTCAAGGATATTTATGCTCTGTTTGGCTCCACAATCTTCGTTTCTACACTTGTGTGCCTGCTGACTTTCAATTCCCTTCCAAATTGGAGATGAAAGAAAAGCAAGGTAGCGTGTGATAGAAAAATCGTGTAAGACCCACACAACTGCACAGAAAATCATTAGATGTGACATTTCTTACCCTGATCCCTGACACGTCTGGCTTCTAAAGGATTGAATAGCAATACAGAACCAACTGTTATCTAGCATCAAGTTTTGTTTTCATGTTCTGCCTTTTTGTTGTCTCTTTTCCAACTCACTTTGTTTTCCCATGAAAATGGATAAGCTCTCTTTGGTGCCAAGGAGACTTAAGGAAATTAAATTGGTTAATATAGATGGATAGTCATACACAAATATTATCTTAATGTCTATAGCTGGTGGTTAATAGGTTGTTTCTCATGGTTTTCTTGGAGTTTTTTTTCCAGTTCTTATGCTTGCAGTCAATTTTATTTACTCTACTTACAGTAGGACACTGTTCATTCCACAATCCCAAGTAGTGTGGGGCAGAGATCGATCACTGCGTGCACATGGACAAGTTGAATCCGATTGGAAATGGTTTGGGATCGTATCAAATTCATGTGCACAGGCTAAAGATCGTATAGGGATTGGTTTCGCGAATCCGATTGCAACCCCTGGCTTAAACCGATGTTAATCCGCTTGGTGCCGCCTTGTGCACGGTATTGGTTTGGATTCGCGTACTGCACATGTAAAACCACTTGATCCCAGAAGCTTCTGTCCCTGATTTTCATCCATACTGAACGTCGAGGCTTTCTAGCGCCTGCTCTCAACAAGTCTCGTTGTCCTCAATTGCTTGTAATATCAAACGCAGACGGCACAGTTCATGTCGTATCAAGGAAACCAAAAACACTGTTTGTTCTTTCATACGGACTTCCAAACAAAGGAGAATGCACAACATGCATGCAAATGCTGCTCTGTCAACCTCCTCGAGCGCTATCTTTGTTTTGTATGCTGCCAGATAGTTTGTTTATTTTCTTTTTAGCAGCCGTCAACCTGAAGTAGTTCTAACACCACTTGTTGAAAGGAATATAGCGCCATCTAGCGTAGCGGAAACGGCCAGATCTCTGACCATTATCCGCTAACACGAACTCTCATGTGCACAGGGATTTGGGACAGACCACCCGTTGGGTAGCAACTCCCAATCCAATCCCAATCCAATCCGATCTTACCATGTGCCCGTAGTGAATATCTGCTCCTCTTTAGAGGATGGTGAAAGTGTGTCAAATTTCCCTTAATTAATTTAAAAACAAAACAAAACATCAATGTGTTTATGCAAGACTTTGCTCCTCTCCAGACAAGGATTCTGCCACCCACAACCATGGGGCTGTTGGAGCTCTTTGGGAGGCTTTTTGGTCGGCAGGCCAAGGGCACTTGGATGTTGTTTCCCATTCTACACAGGCCATGTGAGGACCACGTGTGGTGTAGAGGAACAGAGGGAAGTCTGGGGTGTGTCTGCTAAGTGTGATTTATTTAGAAATATCTAAGCGCAGTGTGACTGCCCACCTCCTTCCACTTCCACAGTCTACCCGATGATGTGATGACCAGATTTGTGTGTGCACTCACACAGGCAGACACAGACTCAGACACACACTCTCCCCTTACTCCCTCATTAGCCCCCTAATGTATTTACTCTTTGTGGGTTGGTGTGCAGTCAGTGGAGGTGGTGGCAGGACCTTGGCTATGATGGCTGTCTGTTTGACAGGAAGCAATGAATCACCCTGCTGCTGCTAAGTGTGTTTATTTTTAATAAGGTGATAGTCCTGCTGCAGGTTTGTGCTCCTTGGTTACCACTGACAAGGATATCATTCTTGGTTTACTCTGTCTTTAATTTGACATGCCTTGCAGAAGACTTGACATGAGTCAGCATAGCTGCAGGCTGAAGAGAGGGCCCTTTTGTGAGAGTGTGTGTGTGAGACACTGCGGTTCTCCTGAAGCCAGCCCCATCACTCGTCTCATTAAATACTGTTTATGATCTGACTATATATAGCCAATTCCAGCTGTCTTTTGCGATGGCTGAAGATTTGATGAGTTCAACCTCTGTAGCCTGCATTTACACCCATAGCTTAAACGCCTAGCTCTGAACTGTGAGGGTGAGACAGAGGCCTAGCTCCAACCTGCTTGATTTAGGACTGCTAAAGCTACTGCAGTGACAGATGGCAATACCTATAACTGCCAAGGTAGCTGTTGTCCTTCAGATGAAGGACACCTCCTAGGGAAAGAGGTTAAATTAGAACTAAAGTACGTATGTTTACAAGGCTGGTTGATTGTGGGAATGTCTTTTTTTGTTGAACACACAGTTATGCTTCTGAAAAGAGGATTGTTCTGTTATGTTTGTGTAAACAGCTGCAGGGATCTTCCCAGCACTCCCTTGAGCCTGTGTGCTGTGTATCTCAGCACAGCATGGCAGGTAGAAAGACTGAGACAGCAACTGCCAGGCACAGCTCTGGAGTTTGTGTGAGACGCTTCATCACTAGCAGGTCTCCCATCACTGTGGCACATTGTCCAAAGTAGAACCCGGTATACCTTGAAACTGACAACCACAAGATACTCAGGTGTGATTCCCTTTGATGAACGTGTGAGCCCTGGTTGTTGTAGCAGCAGAGCAGCATGTTGGGTGGAGCAGTGCAGAGCTCTGGGGGGTGGCAGCTCTTCCGATGGGTGGGGGCTGGAGAGGAAGGCAGCCACTGCCTTCTTCCCTGTATTGGGCTGGCAGCGTAAACAGGAAACAATCACACACAGGCAAACACAAACAGGCACACACTGTGATGAGTAAACAGACCCAGAGTGAAAGCACTCCCTAAATCAAGCACAGGTGGCTGGTGCGTTCCACAGAGGAACTGTTCTGGGATGCCCTCAGGAAAGGAAAGGTGAGGAGGAGAGCCAAACGGGTTTCATGTGGTCTCCAGAGTAAGTCAGACCATTAGGTTTTTATTAGATATTGGAGATTTTTGGGCATCCTTGGTAAGTTTATTCATGTGCCACTTTGTATTTGTCCACCATTGGGTTGTTGCCATGTTTTCTTTTGTCATTTTTACAAATTGTAAATCCAGGCGTGGATACTTTGCATGACTGACAGTCCTGTGACATTTTAATACTGTGCTTTGAAGGCACCACAAGGCCACCCTTCTCTCTTTACACGTTATTTCACCTTTGATTCACCACTTTGGTCAGCCAGGGAGACCCAGTAAAAGAAGCTGTCCCCAACAGCTTAAATAGAGCCTAATGAATATACACCAGACTCCTGAAAGGAGCGTGGTGCATGAAGAATGTAGCCCAGGCCTCAGCAGATTAGGGGTGCATTTTAATTAAAACTGATGTTTCCGCCTGCCCCGCAGAGCCCCTTGGTTCTGTATAGATGCATCTGAATGGCTGAGCTTTTGAGGGCCCTGTGATGAACTGTTAAAAAGGAGGCAGCACCCCAACTCTGCATCTACCACACAATCATTGGAAACCAGAGTCTGGGCAAACATTAGCTCTGAGCCATACTTTGCACAGAAACATTTAGCAAGTGTGTGCACGCATGGCTGGCTTTTTGATTGCCTCAGCAATTTACGTTCTGAGGAGAAGATGGGGAAGAAGTGATGACCCAAATCTCCCAGTCCTTTTGATTTTCACAGAGCTCCCCCTCCCTCTCCACCACCCTCCCCTGCCGGGGTGCTAATGAGGAAGAGAGGAGACACAGAGCATAGAGAGGAGAGACAGGGCAGCAACTTTTGTGTGTGCAAGAGTTTGGAAAAGGGCAGGCGGGTGTTGAGCCATCTAAGGTTGATAATGTTGTGTTCAGTGCAAAGAAACTCTCTTGTGTCCTTGCAGAGCACTCCCTCTCTCTATGGGCCTGTGTGGTCTCCTGCCATCAATGTCATTGCATGAAGTATATGAAGTAAAGCAAAGATAGGAGCAGGCTTCACTCGACGTGTAATCTTAAATGTTTTTTTAGAGTGCTGGCCTAAATCTAAAATTGAATGAAAGCAACAGAAGAGGCCGCACTTTGCATAACAACCTTTTAATTGCACAGACGCGTTTCGGCGTGTGCCTTCTTCAGTGTGCAACAATGTAACAGGGCAACCAGACTTAAATGCCCACACCCATTAACACCCCCAGTTTGCAGCACCCAATGACATTTCAACACTTCACATAGTGACTATTGTTGCAAACAGTACACAATTTTTCAATATATACATACAACCACAACCATGATAAGTGAACTTATAATGAGCAATGATGACTTATAAAAAACAGCTCAGTGATAAATCTTCATTCATCCCATTTGGGATGCAGGTGTTTAAATTAAAGATGTACCAAGCTTCTCGCTGTAAGAGGCGGTTCTCACGGTCTCCCCCCCTTGGAGACCGACTCACCATTTCTAGGCCCATAAATTTGAGCGTATTGGCATCGTGGCCTGCAGATTGGAAATGCCTAGCCACAGATGATTTCTCATCGTTCCTCCTTATAGCACATTTATGCTCAAAAATTCTAGTTTTTAACTGTCGCTTGGTTTTCCCCACATAAAACAGCCCACAAGGGCACGTCAGCAGGTACACAACAAAGGTGGATAGACAGGTGATTCGACCCTTTACTTTATACTCCCTACCTGTTTTTGGATGTGTAAACATTTTTTCTGTGATCATAAAATTGCAAGCTGCACAGTTAAAACACTTAAAATTACCTTGTGTGATGTTAAAGGGGAACGACGACTGAATAGGTAAAGGGAAGTGCGATCGCACTAACTTATCTCTCAGGCTAGGTGCTCTTTTATAGCAGCTCCGTGGTGGTTCCTGAAACACATGACCAATGCTCGGATCGCTGCGTAAAATGTGCCAGTGGCGATGCACAATGTTCTTAAGTCTGGTTGCCCTGTTACATTGTTGCACACTGAAGAAGGCACACGCCGAAACGCGTCTGTGCAATTAAAAGGTTGTTATGCAAAGTGCGGCCTCTTCTGTTGCTTTCATGAAGTATATGAAGGTCATCACTGATTAGATATTTTCTTGAGTTCCTCTGTTGGCTCTATGAGAGTTGCTATTTCTCTCTGTGTGTTTTGCTACCAACTGTGCACTTCATGTGGTTTTTCCTGCACATTGTTCCCTGCTGCTCACCTCCTCCTCTGTGTGCACACAGGATATTAAAATGAACGCTAACAGATCACTATGCGAAGCGGGCGGATAGCTGGTAGCTAACGATGGAGTCGCCTCATGGCCACAAGTTCCTGAATAGTAATCAGCACACATCAGCACACACTGAATCAGAGACAGATGGCATACTTGAAATAAAGTGAGAGCTTAGACAAGGAAGGCTCTTAAGGTTTAGAAGCTTTTGTGAAGATGGTGTCGTAGGGGGAAGGCAGTGGACAGATTGTGATGCACTTCCATAATAGAGTTTCGGACAAAATACATCATGATAAGCAGCACTCAAGTTTAGGAGAATGGACATTGTCAACAAAAACGGTTATTGCACAGTGTATCTTTTCTTTTGGAATTTTACTAACCATGTTTTTTTCAGCTGTGCACATGAGTGTCTTTGCCAAATAGCACTGTTGGTATGTGGCAGTATGCCATGAGGGAGCACAAAAAAGAGATGTGATGTTGATAGTGACCCTGGGCCATCCATCAACCTAGTGGCATGGTGCCAGGTAGAAGATCTAACCATAAACACTTGTCCTCTTCTTGTCTTCATTCGAAGCACCAGCCAGAGGCAGAGTGCCACAACCCACTGCCCAGTCAGACCTCACAGTGTTGCCAGGCAACCACTCAGAGACTGGATGGTCGGCAGGGGTCTCCACTCCTGTGCTGCCACCTCCATCCAGCATCGCAGGTCCTGGTAGCTTTAGCAGGGAGCTCATGGCTCAGCCTCCTCCTCCCTCTGCTAAACAAACGTCTTTTAAAATCATGTTTATGTCTCAACTCCTCATGTAAACATAATCTAAACTGGCATACAGTGCACCTCTAATCTGTGTGGACGGATATAATTGTATAGTATTTATTTTGATGAACAACCCCTCAGTGCGTAGAACCTTTGGTACACAAAAGCCCTTTAGAAAAAAAGAATCCTGTTGTTCTCCAGGCATACGCTCCATTTTTTACACTCCAGCCCCCCCCCTGGTTTTGTTGTTTTAAGGGGCGGAGGAGGGCGTCTGTGCGGAGGCCTTGTTTGCTTCCTGAATGGCTAATCTCCCAGGTTCATGCCTCGAGCAGTCTACTAAGAGGGGGTCCTTGTTCTGAGTTCTGCCAGGGCGCTCCTTGTGTGACTGTGCAGCTTGTGGATCTCATTTCCATACAGCTGGCCCTTACACTGGGCTCCAGGGGACAACAACTCAAACTCCCAGCTCAGGCAGTGCTCCAGCAGCCTTGAACGTGGCCAATGGGTTCCCAGACTGCACATACAGAGCCAATCACAGTGTGTGCTGCAGGGTGCTCTTTGTGACATCATGTGGTGTGCCCTTTAAAAGAAGTATGGCTGGCTGATGCACGGGTGCTTCATCTGAAGAAGCTGAGCAAAGCATTCTGGGCATGATTGCTGTGGGACATCATGGCAATCTGGGTGGCTCCTGATTAAACTGGGATGAGCCCCAGGTCTCAGTGATTGCTGCAATATAAAGCAATTGTTCCCAGTAGCCTTTCTCAGGTTGATATCTAGGGCTGCACTGTACTGTGTAAGGACCACTGGCACAGACTCACTGTTTTGATCTGCCAAGGCACAAGCCTTGAGCCTTAGAAAAGTGGAAGTGATGAAGGATAGTTTTATGGTTGTAGTGTTTTCACTCATTTTATCCCTGCCCCCCCCTCTCCCCTCTTTTCCACCTGACTCCCCCCTGAAGGCCCATGCTGCCTGTACAAGATAGTGTGGCTATGGGGAGGAAACCTCAGAATCCTCCCTCAGAAAATTGCCTGCCGTTGTGGTCTGCACACAAGACTAGCAGTCTGCTGAGGAATGTCTATTTTTGGGAAGCCGCTCCAGCCTCACGGTGCGCTTGGGCTCCCTGTATCTCATTTACTGAGGAACATGGCCAGCTGGCGCACAAGGTGCAGAGAGGGTGTTCATCTCTCCCCATGCTGAGCAGAGAGGGAGGAAATGCTACTGTCGGTAGGAAATTATCCCAAACACTGGCGCCTGTGTTTATAATGTGTCTGAAGACTGGAATGTTGATCTACGTTTGGTTGAGCCATGTAACTCATAATGACTAAGGTGAATATATGGAGGCCTTAAAGACTGCAGCTAAATAGAGAGGCTCAGGGAGGGTCTGCCCCAAGTGTGTTTCCCTCAAGTCTAAGCCTGAAAGTCTTTTGCCTCATGTATGACAAAAACAGCTGGATTTTTTTCTTAACAAAAACCTGTAGTTTTTTTGTTATTGTTGTTTGCACAAATGTTTTTTAGTTCTTATCAGTTCTTTTGGTAGCCTGCCAAATAATCTGAAATTTTGTGCTCATATGATTAGCACCAGCAGGGCTAATGCCTAATTAGAGTGATGTGATTTAACACAAGGTCTGAACTCAATTATCACCATTCACAACTCTCCGCTGCCTTTTAAATGATTCCCTAGTCAAATGTGATGCCTATTTCTGGTGGCATGAAACTGCTGCCAGGGCAAAGATGCCAAACTCAACAGAAAAGTGTAAGATACTGTCATGTAGTACAGCGTGCTGTATGTCACGAGGCTCTGAAAGATATTTCCATATGCTGTGGCTTTACTAATGCATGGAAGAGGTGGCCTTACTTGAAAACTGTGTGATCAGCATCTCATTTCTTCCATCCCGCTGGAAATGGCCTGTACCTGGAGACTTCTACACGAGCAATAATGCATCTGTGCAGTGAAAAAGTACCTGTGCCAGTGCTGACCCACCACAGGGATCACTCTCCCTGCCTTCCTCCACCCTGCAGTCTCCCTCTGCAGAGGTCACCGCTAAAACTGGCCCTGACTTGAGCATGTTCAGCGATGAGGCATGTCCCCACGGCTACCCCAGGCTTATAAAAAGCAGGAACCCGCAGAAAGTTACCAAACAGAAACAAAAGCGAAACTGGTGCAATATCAGCTGTGAGCTGCATAGCAGACGGTTCCCCAGCAGTCGCCCAGGCTCCCCACCATGTTAATACACAGTGACATGGAGTGTCATTAGAAAGTCCAGAAAGGCTTATTTTTAGATCAGCCTAGGATCTTTTGTGCACACAAGGTAGTGCATGCCAGGCAGCAGCACTGGGTTGATTTCACTTAATAATCAAATTAACATTTGAGAATCGTAAATGCAAATTTTGCAACTTGTCTGAGCTGAAATGTGCTTTTTATTAAATATTTACTTGTTGTCTCATAGTCATTTATAAATGAAGTTAATGGCCAGCACAGCTTTGAAAAACCCGTGATTTGTGTCCAGCTGCATGTTTATCTCATCAGTGTCTTCTGGTTCATTTGTTTTTCCCCCTCATTCCTCATTTTATCGTACAATCTTCTGACAGTTTAGATCGCATAGTTTCATATTTAAGTCACTATTAGAGCAACAGCCTAATGAACAATGTGTGTTTTGTAAACTCCAAGCCACACTACACACTTAGTTCTTCTCAGGTGTCCCAACATCCTGAAATGGTTATTATGGTGTCAGCTGTCATTTGCAAACATGGCCCCAGCTGCAGCATAACTGACATATGTGTATCATGCAGTGTTTGTAGGGGTGTAATTGACATGTAAATCACCTTTACATCCTCTGGTGTACTGCCACCATTTTGCTGTTCTTTATGTGGTAAGATCTACCATGTTGTTCTAGTCATTGTCCTGGCATTTCCAGGGTGTAACTGGGACATAGGTAATAGCTGTGACATGACATTTGTTGTGCTTAGCAGTCAGTATAGACCTCCTTAAAATGGAGGATTTGGACTGGCAGATAAGAGCAGATGGGGTTCTGGAAAACCGACAGGTGTTAGAATGAAATAATACCATTTTAGGTCTAGGCACATTTCTTTTGAAAAAGCAGAGCACAAAACGGTCTCCTCGCCACAGTGTGAGCAATTCATTACCTCAAAGCAATGGTGGGGGTTTTCATAGTGACTACTTTTTCGCTTTTTTACTTTTTAATTTTGTCTTTTGCTTCTGTCTACTCTCAAGTCACCAGTGCAGATAGTTTTACTGTCAGACGCTTAGACTGCTTGTGCAGAGTGTTAGGTTGTGTGTGTGTGTGTGTGTGTGTGTGTGTGTGTGTGTGTGTGTGTGTGTGTGTGTGGTGATCCAGGTGATGTGTGGTAAGTGGGTACATGCCCACATGTCCCTAAGGATGTCCGTTTAAAAAAGCAGGTGGCACATCACACCCCACCCCACCGCTCTTTAACTATACATGAGCTCTTAACTTTTTACTTCCACTCGCATCTATTTATAATGGATGATGGCAGGATTGCTCTGTTAAATAATGCAGTTGGAGAGGAGGGGAGGTGTGTTCATGTAGATCCTGCTCCTGCTTGTCCTTAGAGATGCTACTCTTCTGCTCAATTTCTCCACCCAGCTCAAAATAGTGTAAAAACTAAAGAAGTCACCTGCTGTGAAGGTCATCTTTACCTAACTGATCATCCAGCTGTTCATCTGTTTCAAAAACCCTAGTCTTTCCTGACAAGAAGTGCTGATATGTTTATGTCACAAGGTTGCCCTTTGGAGTTGAGTGCTTGTTTCCTGTGCCTGATTTTCTTTTTTTTTTGTTCTTGCCACACACACAGATGTCAGTCTCCTGCTCCTGGGTGGGGGCTGACCTGCCTTATATCCAGAGGCTCCCGTAATAACATGTGACTTTTCCCCAGACCCCCTGCAGATTACTCACTTAGATCATGCTGTCCAAATCGGATATTAACCATAGTGTGTGTGTGTGTGTGTGTGTCTCTGTCTGTCTGTCTATCTGTGTCTCTGTGTGTCTATATGGTTCTTATACCCCCCCAGCCTATTCTCCAGTTTGCAGTATGGTTTTCCCCTCCCATAGTTAAGTGCTCTATCACTGTAAGAGCTGGCTTCATAACATTCCTCCAGCTGGTTTTCATCTCCCAGGGAGTCTGCATGTTTACCTCCCTAGATTGGGCAAGCAGGATTGAGACAGTCTGCCTGGTGCTCTGAGGCTGGGTAGCTATAGGCGGCACACTGCTGTGTGTGCTTGGAGGGGAGATGAAGGACTGCGGTTCCATTCTTTTTGTCCTTCAGGTTCACTTCTCACAGGCATGCAGTTTCAGCCATCCAGAACAGGGATGTACACTGTTTCTAATAGCCCCATTCACTTTATCTAGTTCTGTCTGTTCCCTATACAGACAGACGGACTGTCTTTATGAACTATTCTTATAGCTTTTCACACTCAAAGCAATGGTATTGTAATCGAAAGCCCTTCTCTCTCTCTCTCTCTCTCTCTCTCTCTCTCTCTCTCTCTCTCTCTCTCTCTCTCTCTCTCTCTCTCTCTCTCTCTCTCTCTCTCTCTCTCTCTCTCTCTCTCCTTCTAACTCTCTCTCTCTCTCTCTCTCTCTCACCTACTCTATCTTTTCAGTGCTCTGTTTCTGCTTGTTTCCCAGTTTAACTGACATGTCTGCACTCTTGTGCTTCCCTTCTCTTACTTTTTTTTTACAGTGTCTTTTTGTCCATACTCCTAGCTATTATCTTTTCCTCCTCTGCTTTTGTCTTCTGTAGTGTTTGTCTTTACTGCTTTCTGTTCCATGCACTCCAAGCTGTCTCTCTCTTGCAACTGTGTGTGGTAAATGGTTAGGCATTCCTGCAGCAACTATGCAAAGAAGTGAACTAGAAAATAAATGTGTTTTGTGCCTGATGGGCATCACAGCCCCTTAATCTCTCCAACTGTTCTCTTCCCCAGAGCTGCTACCCTGCCTGCTTTATTGTCCCGCTCATCACTGATTTTTTTTTCCTTCTGGTGCTAGGGGAGAAAGAAATAAATGTTCATACTTTGGGTATTTTTTTCCAGAAAGTTCATATAACTTAATCAGATGCAGTGGCAGTCCTGTTTTGGCAATGCTGTGTGTGAATGAATAGTTAATGTGGCAGCTGGCTTGATAAATGCTACTACTGCACTGTGGTGTGAATGTGTGAACATTTCTAGTTGTTGTTTTCAGGTCTTAAACCGGGTCAGTGTGTTGACCAGCTAAACACAGCGGATGACTGTCTGCTACAGTGTGAAACTTTCCCCGGCCCTGAGCATGCCTGAAGGGGCTCATGTCTCGGGCGCTGAGTCTGCATGCCTTGGGGCGTGTGGGCCATGTCTTCAGGCGAGAGTGGCTGAATGCAGAACACAAAGGTTAAGTGTCCTCTGCAGACCGTGTCTCTCTGGGGTGATGATGAGGACTGTTAATGACCTGTTTATGGCAGGGCTCCCCTAATATTGGCCAAACTGGCGTTTCGTTGAGTGGGAAATGATTTTGCTCCGGGCTGTTTTGCCTAGCCAGCTCTAACAGCCCTAAGGCTCGACAGGTAACCAATTGAAAGAGGTTGTAGTCATGATTTCTATAGTTTACGCAAATGCGAGGCTTGCCCTTCCCAGCTAAATTTGTTTCCTTAGCTCTGTGTGCTCAATTGCAGCAATTTAGCTCTCTGTAGGGTGTTCAATTCACAAAAGGTTGAATCAAAGTTCAGGGCTGAGAGTGGACCATAGAGTCTCTATGCCAAAGCAAGCTCTATAAAATGTGTGTTAGGTTCACTCTGAAGTGATAAAGCATTAGCCTTAGGATAGCACTGAAGTCTTGCTCTGTTGTTGATGTGCCCATGCACAAGACACCAGGGTATCACTGTGTGCATGGTTTTCAACAACAAAACAATTGCCAGCATAAGGGCTCATTTCCACGAAATACTCTGCGTATACAGCGCGTAGACAGCAAGTGCCCGTTTTCTGTCCGTATTCATTTAGAATGCATGTTAACAGATTAGACCATTTCTACCGCACATGTGATCTGAGTGTATTCTGCCCGTGAAATACGCTCAGAATATGGGCTGCATCTAGAAAATAGAAACCGAGTCTATTTTTCTGCACGTGATGTGTGCGTATTCAGCCAAAATCCCATTGAAAGCTATGGCACTGTGAGATGCGTGAGGGACGCCTGAGTGTGTGAAGCGCGTGGCTGCGCCTCCCAAAGGGGAAGGCAGTGTGATAGAGTTGTGGGTGTGCTCTGACTGCCATCCCAATGAGCCAGGCTCTTTGGTGTTGCGGTCAGAGCCCCTGTTTGGTACCCCGGAGACCCGGGTTCGAAGCCGGATGGGGTGACTTCTCCTCCCCTTCGCTACAAATGGTGTCAGAAGTGGGATGGCTTACCGTGAGGTCATTGGAGGTCCACCCACCGTGAGAGCCATATGAGGGACCCCCAGGTTAGGTTGACCCTGGTGTGAAGGACCCCAGTGATAGGTGAAGCACCAGTATGTGTGGGGCACCCTGGATGGGAGAAGCATGGTGGGAGATGCGTGAGGGACACCAGAGTGTGTGAAGCGCATGGGTGTGCCTCCTGAAGGGGAAGGCAATGTGATGGAGTGACCATCACTAGAGTTGTGGGTGTGCCCTGACTGCCATCCCAATGAGCCTGGCTCTTTGGTGTTGCAGTCAGGGCCCCTGTTTGGTACCCCGGAGACCCGGGTTCGAAGCCAGGTGGGGTGACTTCTCCCCCCCTTCGCTACAGGCACAACTATACAATTCATGTCAACTGTCAACGCATGTATTGACACAGGGGATATCTCAAAAACCTTGACATTTGGCGAGTGGTAATTATTTTGCAAATATTCTGTTGGCCTTATCAAAGTTCCAAGTTGTACTTTCTGTGCAGTTGTACTTTCTAAACAATTTTTAAACTAAGGAAACAAAACCAGAGAAACACATATTATGTTTATTAAAGCGAGAGATCAACGAGTAACATGGCTATGTGCACTGAAAGACACTGGCCAAATGCATTTAAAGATGGGGCTGGCAGCTGAATTCCGGCTCACGTGCTGTACACGCAGATATATCCGGTGGAAATGCAAGTACGCTCACAATACGCTGACGGGCTGTACACGGTTACATGCTGTACATGGTCAAGTCAGTGGAAATGAGCCCTAAGGGTTAGGAAGGATGCCTAATTATTACAAGCAAATATATAAACACACACACACAAAGACTCAGTGGATGTCTTGGTGCTTGTTTTTATATCCTAAAAACATACACCATCATTGCTACTGGGTTACATCAGCTATTACTGATTCATCATAAAATGCAAGTTCTATGTTCTTCTCTTGTTGAGTTGTTTACTCATGACAATCTTGGGCACTTAAGATTAATTCTGAGTGTCTTTTCTGAAATGATGATGACCCACCAGACATACATATTGCCTCCAAAATCCTCATGTGAAACAGTAAAGGTCAAACATATTACTTCCTAGAGTAAGAAAATAGTTTGATAATGAACAGACTATAAGACTGATAAATCAGATAGATCCCTGTGTGATAAAATCACATATTTTATCATGAACTTGTGTTATGATCTTTCAGGACTATACACACTACCCAGACATGATGTAAGGATGGCCTCCTGTGTTTCCTTTACATTACAACATCCTTCAAGCTCACCTGCCCCCTCCATATATCATAGTTCAATGTAGAGGGGCAAAGGAGAGAGAGTAAAGGGGAAAACGGGATTGCTTTTCCAACTACCAGTAGAACTGTTTGACAAGGTCACAAAGCTTGAGCACACCCTCAGGGGCGTCGCTAGGTTGTGGAAACATTCGGGGCTTTAGCCCAGAAGTTAGAGTGTTCTTTGAGCGGGGGTTCTGGGGTTTCTCCCCCGAGAAAATTTTAAAAATTGAACTGATGAAAATGCAATTTTAGCGTTGTTTAAGAATGAAAAGAAAGGACAATCGTCATGAGTCATGACTTACGTCGAATAGGTATTACAGGATAACCTGTAAGGAGTCTCTTCTGGCAAAGTGCATCACATACACCAGCAGACAAAATGTTACATTAAAGTAGCTTATATAGAATAAACACTATCGCGACACGTACCTACAGAATGTCAAGTGGACAAGTCAAGCTAAGCTAACCACACCAGACCAGCATTTATCGAAAGGCTGACTGTGGCTGGGGCTGCTTTTCACGAACCTGTGCTGATCGAAACGCTCTCATGGGCTGCCGTTGCAGTAGCCAACGCCACACTCTCGGTCTGCACCTGTTGTCCACTCTCTGCACTTTTTCCTCTAAAGAAATTTCTAATGTCACGGATCTCACTCTAGCTAGAAACACGAAATAGCCCTACGCATAGAAAGAATACCGACGTCTTGAATTTGTAACATATTGTAACAAATGATTCTAAAGCTGCCCATAATGGTCCCGCAAGATTTTCCAGGAGCGCTCTAGAATCTTTGGTTTTCACTGGCTACAATCTTTCATTTGGGACTACTGGTAATGCAACCACACAAAAGTCTCTTCTACGGGCCTATTTTCATCATTACCATCATTACTTATTTACTTTTTTTGACGGCACAGAGATCCGGGGCTATTCCCAGGAGATCCGGGGCTATAGCCTCGAATGCCCAGGTCTACCGACGCCCATGCACACCCTCATCAATTGCAAATGCACTCAAAATTCACCACAGGTTCTCCCTCAGAACTTTATATCCTTAAATGTGTTGTCCAAATATAGAAAAATGTAGGGTCTGTGTTTGTATTGTTTTGCAATGCTTCTACATTTGGAAAAGAATAGCAGATGTTTGGAAAAGGCAGAGTAATTTTGTGGTAAGCACGAAGGCTCTGTCTCTTTCTCATCATATTCCGGGAGACCTGTGTCCATAGGGACCAGAGTTGTCCACTAATCGCCTGCGTCTCCCAGCGACCCTTCATCTCCCTGCTCTTCCTCTGCTCTCTTCTCTAGCCTCGCATCCATGAGAATGCATATAGCTGTATTGTTAGCAGAGCAGCGGGGCTGTAATTTGAGGCTATTTTTAAAAGAGTGTGGCGCTCGTCTTCTGCTGAGCGCGAGTGTGTGGGCGCCTGTGTGCACTGCGGTCCCACATTCCAAATGCAACGGAACAGCCGCTCGTCTCGGCAAAGTGCGTCACTGAACGCAGCGGGAAAGGTCAGCTCATAATGAGGTTGGCCTCCACCAAGAGGAAATGACCGTCCCTGCCCTGGTAGCACCAACCACTTCGCTCTCTCGTCTCAAGATGGTAATGGCAGCACTTAGCCATCCTTACTCATGGCACGCATGCATGTCCTGAGTCAGCATGTCGAAGTGATTGGTAATGAAAGCCATTTCTATCCCCTCTTTTTTCAGCCAAGTGCAAGACAGTTGAAAGCTCACAGATGTTTTTCACGCATGCCTGCTCCAGGATACGGCTGTGTAAGGAGAGTTGTCTCTGGTGGGCCCTAGGTTATGGCGCTGTGGTTTGTAGGTTATGTGAACAGCTATCAGGGGTTAATCACTGGCCTGTGGTTTTGGGTCAGTAGCCATACAAGAAACATCACACCCAAAAAGATATACTGTAAACTGGCTTTGGCTCTTGTCTAGAGATGAATTACCAGGTATCCATCTAATTAGTAAATTTTCATTTTAATCATTTGAATAAGTAATGCTCACGTGGAAACACTTGAAATGTGCAGTAATCTTCACAGTAAAAAATGAGCATGAAGCTTTGTTGCTTATGAGCATTGTTAAACCAAATTATTATGTATGCACTTAATGCAAATAGCATAAGTTGAATGCAAACCTGACTTTCGAAACAATTTATATTTGTCTACTTTGTATGGCCATATCCTGTAAAGGTATGGAAGAAATATAGGAAATCAGCACATTAATAATGTATTTTATTTAATTTTAAGACCCTCCCCCCTTTTTAAAATCCTGTCAGTTTTAGGAATGCGTTTTAAGGCCAATTAGATTTTTCTCCTAAGTGTCACTGTGCCACTGGTAGTTTGGCAGAAGGTGGGGAAAGAGAAGCCACTTTTAACCCCCTTTTATGTCTCACCCAGCTTTCCCTCCCCAATTCTAGTCAGCAGTTACGTACGATGTGTAAACCCCTATTGTTCTTTTTAAATACATTATGATACAAATTTCATACCATTTGCATCATTAACTCGCGTTTCACACTCGGCTTAGTAAAAGAATGAGAAGGATATGGGGGCATTTTGAGGGGATACAAGTTTTTGGTGCTATCAATTATGTGACCTTCTCAAACTCTATACAGAGATATAAAAAGTCCCAATTTAAATAACTGCTGCTGCATTGAGCGAAAGAGGACTGTACTAGTTCTGGGGTTTTATCTTATTGCAATCAATGAAGTACTAGTGTTGGTGTGTGAGTACATGCTACAATAAAACTAAAATGCTTTTGTGTCCAGTTGATGCATTGTCCCCACGGACCGTCCTAATCCCAACAAAATTAAAGTTAAATCAAAATTAAAGCATTGAGATGTGAAAAAAGAGGGTGCAGTTGTTGGTTTAGCACTGAGAAAGCCTAGCCAGTATTCCCTACTGCTTAAAAACATGCAGCCTTACTACACCTTCAAAGGCAATGTAAGGGATTTTCTTAGTAAAGTTTGGCATGTCTCAGAAACCTCTAGACTAATTTTAACCATTATCATTTCTTTTTGTTCAAAAAAATATGGAGTAAAAAATAGAGACCCAATCCACACATTTATTTAA
This sequence comes from Coilia nasus, assembly GCA_027475355.1. Lineage (NCBI taxonomy): Eukaryota > Metazoa > Chordata > Actinopteri > Clupeiformes > Engraulidae > Coilia > Coilia nasus. Next base: position 9,432,561 of record CM050221.1, on the reverse strand, counting down.
TTTTGTTTGCGTTTAGGCCTCTGTATCATAATCCCCACAAAAAGCCATTGCAAGTCCTAACACTGCTCCCTGGTTTCTGATGTTCACACCGTCTGATACCAGTTGCCATCTGAGTCATTGTGGAAGTGAGGGATGAATTCTGAGTGTTAATCGGGGCCGTGTGAGCAGATGGCATTAATGTGCCTTTGAGTGTCGGCAGTCTACAGGCACATTCATTAAGGTGAATGTCATCTGCTGGATTGGAATGCAGGCTTGCATGCTTCACGCACTTGTCGTCCATTCACTTACTAAAAGGCTGCGGCGCTCCACCATTTTTGTCTTGGCGACGAGACAATGACAAGGCGGGATTTAGAAATGCCCCAGTGCCTCAGAGGAATTCCCTTCTTGGAGTTCAGCGCCCCATGTTGGGCCTTTATTCACATAAGGATCACTAGCTTGTGGCACACTGACCAGAGCCTTTCTTTGCTCTCACATCTGTCATGTTTCTGAAGCCCTTGACACGTCCTTTTTTTATTTCAGCTGCAGTGATGTGAAAGAACTGAGCAATTTTGGCTTTTATCATTTTAATATGAAATGAAAAGGAGTGATAATTTACTTTGAAATCATCAATTTTCTCCTGAAAGGGCTTTCATCAAAAATTGAACAGCTTTATGTCAAATATGTTTGGATGGCTTTTCTTGACTCAAGCTGCCAAAATGAGCCTTGTGTAGCTGTGAGCATGAGGTCTTACACAAGGGAACACTGCACATTTTCCCCTCTCAAAGGCAATTTCATTAGTGCCACACCACAACACACAACAGAGCACAGTTGCAGGCTATCCATCATCTCACACGCAAGCCCTGTCAGTATGACAGGCTCCTCTGTCATTTCACCAGTAGTTCAGGATGTGAGCAGCAGTAGATGGCGGACGAGATGACTCCCTGCTGGAAGAAACAACTTTTTAAAGCAGACCTGTGTTAGTCCCTAAAGGTTTTTGGGAGGGTTGTTGGCAGGGAACTGGTTAATTTACAACTGGGGAGCAGCAGGCTTCCCACAAAAGAGGTGTCTGAGGGAGCTTTTCAAAGAGCAGTGCCAGTCACTCTCCTCATCATGCCTTGCATTCCTATCTGCTGTGTAAAGTTTAAGGCTTCTGTTCTAGAGAGGAGGTTGGGGTAGGAGGGGTAACTATACACAAGTGTGTGAGACCTGCAGAAGCGTCTAACAACCTCTGTGCTCACTATAAGCAGGTGTTGTCATGGAGACAGAGCAAAGAGGCCCAAGACCTGTAGCCTGTCCCTCTGTCGCTGTCTATACCCACCATTCAAACACTGAACATCTAAGTTGACTGAATGAAAATATACTTTTCCCATGAAAAACAGGACTTTTAGGACACAATGTAATATAGAAGTTTATTTAATGTATCATAAACCCTCTGTGCAAAAAAGAAACTAAAGCCATCTAAGAATGTATGTGATCTTTCCCACAGACGACTTTGAAGGTAACAAAACATTTTTTAGCTCTACCTGTGCAGCAATATCATCTCTAAAAATCTTTATTTAAGGTTTGATGGTCATCTAACATTTTAACATCTTATTGCACCTAGTAGCTATGTGCCCACCCTCTCTTTGGTTCGTTTTGGGAGATTGAAGAATTTTGTAGTCTGGATTGCTTTTGGCAGATGGAGGTGTTTGCCCAACGGCTGCCGAACTTCTCACAGGCACAATTTTGTTCACCCAATGCCACCCCTCGGTAACTCACACAGCACTGCTGCCCCTCAGAGGGAACTGCCTAGCAAAGAGTGGGCAGCACTCTAATACAGTTTCATGTTAAGATTCTTAGACTTTCTTACTGGACATTTGAAGATTCTGCAGGTTCATATGTTGGGAAGGAAAAGTCTTTAGTTGCCTAAATGTATACAATGCCTGCAGCCAAAGTTTACTGCTTCAAAAATGCTAGAAAACTGACTGGCATTTGTTGGACAGAATGTGACACTAACAGAATAATTGTATTGTTGTGAAGCTAAAAGCATTCTCTCTGAATCGTTTACTGACTTCAGTGATGACACATTTATGGACGCATTTTTTCTTGAATTAAGGTGAGTTTTTACAGAACTGCCTAAAACAAACAGTTATATTTACCATGACATGGCAGGAATATAAGCGAAATCAGAAATGGCTGCCTTTTTATGTCTTTCTTTACTGGTGTTTATTTATGGTAGATGTAGCCCTTTAAATTATGGCAGTTTCCATTTTCTACTTTCTAAAAATATGGTCCACCTATACTGACTGCTTCCAACACCTTACACCCCTTAAAATGTCTGAAACTGCCAGGCAAGCTGGCAGTTTTCATTCAATTGCAGGTGTGTTTATGCACAATACTGCAAGGTCCCCAATTTCCATTTGAGCTCTGTGTGTAGAGTGCTTTTTTGGTTGTTTTCATCTGTGAAATGCATTTAAACGAGGAATGTCAAGGAACTGGTCATAAAGGGTTTGTGCCCTGATGTATAAAAACATGCCAAGGACACAGAATATTTTTTTAGCACCATAAACTATTGCAACAATCTAAAACCAGGATTTGTTGTGGCGTTCTTGTTGAATGTTTAGGTGTGGTTTTGCACTAAAACAATTATTTGCGGGGCATGAATGTCTGCTGGCCTTAATCTGCACGCCACAGTAATGTCTAGGTGCGGATTCTAAGGAGGGCACAACTCACCATTTGTACACCATACAATTTGTTTTGCTTAAACAGCAAAACAAGCTGCTTTGCTTAGAGTTTTACTTCAAACACTCTATTCTCGTTTGTAAATGGAACAACACTAGGACATGTACACTGAAGTTCCTTCTACAGATTTGGTGGCTTTGATGACTTGTTTCTGTGTATGAGTGTGCACCAGTTTTGCCAACGAATGTACAATTTAGAATGAAGAATTACACCTGCTTAGTGATAAAGAAGGGATGTGTGGGTATTGTCGTCCCCACGAAGTGAAAGGCAACAAGTGATCTGCATGCTGTATACTGAACTCTTTACCGTTATCCGGCAATACGGCCGTAAACGTACGTAGCGTCGCCACTGCCCTTGGTGAGACGGGCAAGTTGCGCGCACGGTTAAATCTCGGACTGCACCATTTCACTCTCCTCCGCCGGGGAAGATGTAATCCGATCCGTGCGCGTGAGCCAGTGCAGGAGAAGAACCAGAGAGGGCAGGGTCCTACGCTCTTCTCCCCTCTCTCCACCCTCCCCTTCACCATCGCCTTCTCTTCCTCTCCCAGTCTCTATGCATACGCAGCTTCCTCATTTTCGTCGGCATCTTTCCTTCGTATCCTACCGTAGTCCTTTGAGAACAGTTAGTCGAGTGAACAGCAGGCAGAGAGGATTTGATTTGTTACCAGTCCACATATGGTGAATACGTGGTGGAGCTATCTGCACAGGATTCTCCTCTTTGCACGTCCGTCCTGTGACGTGGTCGAGCATGTCCACATCAGAGACTGTGTCGGATCTACCTGAAAGTACGCTCCGTGCGCGTTGTCAGAGAGTACCTACCAGGCAGACTTATTGGAGCCTCAGCGATTTACAGTAAAGGAAACCAACCACACCGGATTACAACGATGGGGTTCTACGGCACTTTAAAGATGATCTTCTACAAAGTGAGTAGGATTTCAGAATAACACAATGTTGACACTTCGCGATTCAATTTCAGTCGTGATTGACATTTCTGAGGATGTGAAAATGGTTGAGAGCACCGGCAGACCTGCAGCACCGCAACATCTGCAAATTCCAGTGTCACTGCAGGAATATTAATGCTGTCGGACTCGACTATTCTGACTGTTTGTAATACACGATGCTATGTTATCATTTAGATGAATCATTGTGCCTTCCACTATTATGCCCGTGCTCCGCGAGTTTATTGAAAATTGGTTTGATTTGTGAAAATACCACCAGATCCGTTGCCCCTTGGTTTTTATTTTAGTGGAGATTGGTTGTAACGGTGTTGCAGATTTGTGCCACTTGAAGCGATGTGTCCATCGCAGTCATACAGTGGCACCTGCATCTTACATGGATGCAAGGAAGCCTGCGCTCAGCCTTGTCTATTCCTCATACACAGCGGAAATCGCAGATGGAGGTAGCACGGCAGATGAATACACCGCTATGCGTGTTGATATAAAGCGTCTCTTGCGAATAGTGAGCTAAAGAAAACTAATTTGTGATAGAGCGTCTCATTATTACACCAGAACCACCGTAGACATAAAAGCTCGTTAATGAAATGCTCTTGGGCGGAAGTCACTTCACTTCATTAGTACCTTAGCTGCAAGTCGTGGTGTTTTCAAATGTTTATCTGTTTCGAGAAACGATTGCTCTGAAGAGTGAAGACTTTTTTTGTTTTTTTGGCGTTTACGTTTTCACTTTTGGTGGAGCCGTGCATCATTTTATGCCCATCTAGGCTACTGCTCCCCGAAAACTGCCTGTTGAAGATGCCACCCCTCTGTTGTATTCGAGTTGTTTTAGATAATGGGTTACTGTGTCAAGTCATTTGCAGGGTGATGTATTGGGAACCCTGGTATGCAAGTGTACCCCGGGAAAGAAAAATGTAATAGGTCTGCTAGGTGATGCGAGCGAGGGAAAGAACGGACGGACGGAAATGTCTCTCTAGTGCATGAAGCACAGATGTTACTGGCACTGTGGTTAAGCCACTAACAATATTGACGAATGTTTACAGTTATAGTGTATCTTTTTTGCTTTTAAGAATGAGACCGTAATTAGCCGTTACCCACTGTATGGAAAATAAACAAAAACATGACTATTTCATGTTGACAGCCATGCTTTGCAGCTAACAACACAATACTCCATCAGCCATTAATATACAGTGCTATTGTTGACACGAGCTTGTTGATGTAATCTGAACAATTTAATGTTTTGTTAGTTTTAAGTGTTTTTACCACCTAGATTATGTTGCAAAAAAATTAAAAAGCACTTGCTCCAAATGATTTACTGGCGGACTGTGACTGACAAGCACAGACATTTAATATAATAAGACACAGTTTTTCCCATCTAGATGCAAAATGACATACATAATGTGTAATGTCAAAATTTTGTCACCCCATATGTGGATGACTGACAAAGCCACTAGGTTGGTGACTTGAAAAGCAAACAGAACTAAGAAAGTAAGAAAGTGCTAGTGAGTGGTGGTCATGATTACAAGTGTTTTACAAACATTATGCTTCCTGCTCACCTAAGATTTATTTTTCTCATCATCCCATCATGTATAAGCAGAGATCAGTCATGAGCATGAAAGGCTGCCTAAGTAACCTCTGTCGGTCTGTCGCGCTCTCTCTCTCTCTCTCTCTCTCTCTCTCTCTCTCTCTCTCTCTCTCTCTCTCTCTCTCTCTCTCTCTCTCTCTCTCTCTCTCTCTCTCTCTCTCTCTCTCTCTCTCTCTCTCTCTGTCACACACACACACCTCTGTGAATGCATATGATTATATACTATACTGTCATAAAGCCAAAAAGTTTGTCTTCACTCATAGAAAAAAGCATTTCTTTTCTCAACAATTGTTCTACCACCCAATTTATTTTACCACCTTGTAATCTAGGCTTATGAGCATAGTGATTTTATTTGATCTGTCCTTAATCCAGGCACTTTTCTGTCAGTGGTGTCCTACAATTCTATTGATCTTCACTGGTGGTGTTCTATGATTTCCATTGATTTATTTCATAATTCGCTGTCTGGTTGATGTGAATCTTGGTCTGCTCCCTCTCTCCCTATTGACTGTAATGTAGTGAGGCTCTGAGCAGGGTGTTTGCATCTGAGCCACGGCAGCGCTTCACTCACTCAGGCTGGTGCTGCCCAGTGCTCCTGGTGTCCCTGGGACTAAGGGACTGGGTTCTATTGATCATATGTAGCCCCTTTCATGTCCTTTTTGTAGTCGCTTCTCAGCAGGAAGCATAGTTTGGGGGCTCTGCCTGTTTTCTGTGTTGACAATACAAAATATTGTCATGTTACCATGACATGAGTTTAAGTTCTTGGTAGTTAATGTATTCACCTGCTTCTCCAATTACAAGAAGTTTTTGCATCCTTGAGGAGTTTGCGTGCACCCAGGAACACAAGTTTCATCTAACAATTGAAGATTCACATATCCTAGGGCACCTCCTGTTTCTTGTGAGCAGCACAGAAGGGTGATGATGAATCAAGCCATGGTTGTAGCTTCTCAGTCCCACTCTGAAAGCCTGTTTATTTCAGTGCAAGATCCATTTGAAGCATTGTCCCCACCAAAAATAGTTTTATTCAAATGTCTGGGTTCTTTTTTGCCTTGTTCTGTGACTGTGGACAACGAGGCCTTGTTTTACAGACTGGATGTCTCCGTAACCAGGATGCTGCTATGCATGGAGACGAGAGAGATTGCTTGTGTGTTTGTAAGTGAGAGAAAAGGAACAGAAGGAGGACAGTAAAGAATGGGGTTGCTCTATTTTTTTCTTCCTCAGCTACAGTATAAATCAAGCTGGTCTCATGGCTGCGAAAGATGCAGCCAGGGCCGACAGTACCCCTTGTTATCATGCTGCCATCATGGCGGTGTGTGTGTGTGTGTTTGTGGGTGTCCATGCCCAAGACGATGTCCAATCACAAACCCCACCCTGATTGCAGAGCTGAGCATGAGGCCACCCAGAGACCTATTCTTTCTCCTCCTGGCTTCTTGGCTGGCATCAGGCTCTCACGCTGTTGTGATACACAGAGGCCCAGCCCACACAGAGGTGTGACCTTTTATCTCTGTGTATGAGGAGTTAAAGGCCCTGCTCCCCACTGTAATCATATTGATTCATGCTCACATTCTACAAAGACAGCAGCGACACAGTCAGAGGTCTTGTGTACAATACATGATCACAAAAAAACTGCACCACACCAGCCCTGGCCTACGGTCTAAATAAATAGTGATTCATTCTTTCTGTTTGATGTGAAGTGCCTGTAAAGTTGCCAAATGCTAAATGTTGTCTCTCTGTCTATCCATTTGCAGATGAAGAGGAAGTTGGACCATGGTCCCGAGGTCCGATCTTTCCCTTCAGGAAAGAAGCCTTGCAAAGGCCCAGAATACCCCAGGTAAGACCAATGTGTTCATCACCTCAAATATATGCGTTCAAAATGGGAAGCCACCCAAGTGATGGTTGTCTAAAGTAATTACATTACAGTACGTTATGTTACACTTAGCGACTGTTGTGTGGTAGGTCATTGTGAGATGTGTCTCGTCAAATAAACAAGTGCAGATGGCTGCAGCTGCTCCTCACACTCTAACATAAGCAGGCCCATCCAGGCCCCTCCTGAAGTGGCTGCCATCACAAGTGCTTACGATGGCCTGTTCCTGCCTACCTACTGACTATATCCCCTGCAACTCTTAACACGAGTGGCCTGGTGGCTGTGGCTGGCTGATATTTGTAGAGCCTTGACTTCTCTCTCCCACTGAAATCCCAATTAAGATAAACCCTTCATGAAACAGACTTTGCCTGCCCCCATGACCATCACCAAATTAGGATAGGTCCAGCCTTGAAGCTTATTAAAGGCTGAAAAAGCTCAAGCAACCCAAAGTCAAAAAATGTGTCATATAATGTATATAATAACGTATTAATATCAATAAAGACATTGCAAAAGTGCTCACACACACACAAATAAAAAAGTGAAAAAGGACTACCCATAATGGACAAGACTGATAAAAATACAAAAAGCACTGGCACCATTTATAATAATGTATTCAAAAAAAGGATTCACCTGGACTACGGACTATAGAAATCATATAAATGTTCTGCGTTTCCCAGTGGTGATGTTAGACAATGCCACCCCAGCGACTCACCACACCAACACATCGGTAATGTCTTTGCACTCTCCATATACATCCAAAATTAAGCAAATGCTAAATTAATCAAGAAAATAAATGCTTGCAGGTATTATTAGATGTTCTCGTGTTCTTGTGAAAGTATTTTTGCAGAGTATGTATTTGAATGTATGTACATTTTAACATGTTGTGCCCATGTTAGCAAGAAAGGTGTGTGTGAATGCATGCAGAGTTTATAAAAGCAGGCCAGACTAATTCAAATGTAGTAGTTTATGTGCGGTCACCCCACTGAAGATGCCAACCGAAGAGCATGCTCAGGATATTGTCCATTTCGTGTCCAAGGTAGTCAACCACAATTCAAGGCGACCTAATAAGTCTCAGGGCTGACTGTAAAAGCCTGACTGAAAAACATGAAGTTGGCATTGAGTATGTAGTCTTAGATCACTTTGCTTTGTGGATAATGCACTACGTTGTCTGCCCCTAGTGTAGTGTGGAGGCGAGGGTGCTCGGACGGCTAGTCGTGAGCTCTTGGCTCAGATTCAGGCTGCTCAGCTCATTAGTCTCGGATGCGGAGTGTTTCCCACCACTCAGCCTTTTGTAGTGGCGGCACAGTTGTGATTAAATGTGGCATCAAATATCCAAACAGGCTGCCACGGCTCCTCCAGCTTATCCCGTTTTTTGCTAATGATTCCCACACTCATGCACACATCTCCAAAGGTTCAGCTCACAAACGAACTCTGCTGAGAAACGCTGTCAGTACATTGTTTTCAGTAGTCCCATTAGGGCGGCCAACTGTTGAACTGAGCTTTACTTGAAATTGGGTATTTGTTCTGTTGGTGGCCAAGTGTCCACCCCTTGCCTAGGTGGAAATAAATAAATAATGTAATTTAGAAACCATTGAAGTAAAGTGAGTTTTAATAGAAATTAGGTTCCCCACTACTTCACGTTCCTTCATAGTAACAAAATAAAGACATAGGTTTTTAAACTAATGTAATTGGTCAAAAACCATTTATAGCTAAACAAGCCAAAGATAAAGGAGCTATTTGTATGACTTTTAGGTGAAATTATCCCTACTTGCTGGCATTTTGTAGCGGTAGCAAACAACACAGCGCCCAGCGTAATCTCAGTACAATATCATGACACGAAGACGTTGCCAAGGTTGTGGGCCACTGTGTTTGCTACCGCCACAAAGTGGCCGGAACTGGTATTATGACACTGGATGGACCACAGATAGTTATTTAGTGTGCGAATTGGAATAAATATCTCAGCAGCCCAGTACATAGTTATCATTTCTGTGACATGGCTTCCCCTTCTTCTCTTTAGTTGAAGAATGTGTTAGCTGCCTTAAAAAGGGGCAGGTTTAGCACAAATACCTATGACATGGTCTACCTGCCAAAATCAGAAAGCTTAGTTTCCTAAATATTAATCAGCATTTTGTCAGTTTTATTTTGGTGTGAGAAATAGCTGCTTTTCTTAAGTGTGCGAGAAACTAACCATTTGCATGACTCTCAAGCTGATTGTGTGGGAGATGGTAGTCCTTGCCATGTTATCTGTTATGCCCATAAACCACAGAAGAAACATGTAAGTGTGGTGTACCGGTGGAATTAGTGTTATGTTTGTCTTTGCAGTCCCACAAGTATAGTCCCGTATCCTGCCACCCCCACGACGTTTGGAGACCTACGGGCAGCCAATGGCCAGGGCCAACAGCGCCGGCGCATTGCCTCCATACAGCCCCCCAGCGGCCTACAGGAGTGGCTCCGCACCTTTCAGGTGAGCACACTGTGGCACAGGCACCTCTCAGCTCCCACAGCTCGTCGGCTGGAGGGGTGCTCACACGAGCAGCTGGCACCTTCTCGCTTCATCGTTTCATCAGACGGAGCCCTGCATTACCTCCACAGAAAAATGAGCTGTTCTGGCTCATTGGTGCTTATTTAGATGCCTTGTCCCTGTGCATTCACACTACAGCTGTGCGTTGCTTCACCCTGGCTTGACTTCAGAGGTGTGGAAAAGAAATTATAGATACTGTATATTCACACATCTTTATTTATTTTTAGTCCTTTGGTCATGTATTTAAAATATTAGTTATGAGCAAATAACTCATGACCCTACATGGACCTATGAAAACCTGTTTATTTTTTCCAAATTCCATTCTTTTTTTTACCAGATTCTTTTATTTCCTTGTATTTTGTTTGTTTATTTATATATTTATTTGACTGAAGTGCAGTCTGAATACCCCAGTAATGCTGTCAATACATTGGCAAATTGATTTTTTTTTTTTTTTGTTTAGGTTGAAATAGATTAACGGTAAGTGTTGGGAAAACATAGTTATAGTAGGAGTGTTCAATATAAAACAAGTCAATAATTCAAACTGCATGTGTCTGTTTTATATAAGTGGTTATTTCTTGCCCATGGTGCTGCTTATTGCATAGATAATTTGAATGACTCATCAACTAGCACCTATATTCTGTTTATTATTACATTTATATGTAGGCTTCATTTAGAGGTCACATTTGCTGTAAACAATCTTGTAAGTATTAAGCGATAGCCAGAGCACATGCTGAACTGTCTTTCCACTGGTTAGTCAAATCTGACAAGGTCTTTGAAGAGGAGACTAATAGTGTGTTATGCATGAACAAGCCTCAGCATTTCACAGTGAATTGGAGTAGTGATGGTGGTTTTGGTAATTATTCTGAACTCACTCTAACCCTTATTCTCTACCCATGTCATGTTAATCCTGTAAAATAGTGTTGTCTCACAGCTGGAGTGGACCATTGGCAGGCTTCCACATGTTGACCTGTGATATTTAAATGTATATGCAGAGACTAACTGCCCTGCTCGTATCCCATGCATTCATATTCCAGCCTCGACTTGTAGGTCCCTCATGGTATTTGGAGTAATTGGGGAGATATTCAAGAGATCTATGTTTGAAATTGAAGATAGAAATCATGGGGAGTAAAACCTCAATATTGAAAAAAATCAGCTCAGTGTAGTAAAAAAACATTAGAGGAGATGAACATCTGTCCTTGTAGTTTAAAATGGCAAACCCAAAGGGTTCTTCATCACTCTTAGTTTGCTCTGTGCAGCTCCGTAGCCTTTGGCTCAGCTTGTGGAGTAATCCTCCCCAGGATCTGCTCTCTAAAACCCTTTGAACTCGGTACTTATTCCACAGTAGCAGCCTGCTTCAGGAGCTGAAAAGCCAGAGCACTAAATTACAGGTGATTTATATGGGTAGAGCTTTCCTTTCCGTCATAAACATGCCCTGTAATCATTATTTTTCATTAAGCAGCTTTTCCACAGGAAAATCACTTTGGAGTGAGCGCCTCCACAGAGCCACTCTCTTCCTGTTCTGAGGTTGTTTTGTTAGAGTTGGGCACATATCATATCATGGAACTGTTATTCTCAACAAAGGAAACTTAGTAAGGCTTTCATTGATATGTTGTCCGTAAACATCTACTGAAGGCTAATCTTGGTCCATTGTAGTCTAACAACCACGCAAAGCGAATTCAGACACAGATGGGCACCCACTTAGTGGCTACTAATGTACTTCCTTGACAGGGCTGTATGTGTGTGTGTTGCAGAGTTGGACTGGTCCCGAGAAGCTGCTGGCGTTGGATGAGCTGATAGACAGCTGTGAGCCCACACAGGTGAAGCACATGATGCAGGTGATCGAGCCACAGTTCCAGCGTGACTTCATCTCACTCCTGCCCAAAGAGGTGAGCACCAGATCCCTAAAAATTGCCAGCAGCAATGACCACATCTGCCAAAACCGTATCCCGCCTCCCAAGCTAGAGAGCATTGTAGGTCTACAACGGCTTTGTTGAGTTAATGTAACATAGGTTTTGTAAATACAGAAAACATCTTTATTAATTGTAGCCCACTATAACTAGTTGGTCATAACTATTATTGTACAATAAGGCAACCCAGTGACTACAGTTTTTTTTTATTCGACATACATGTTTTGGTCACAATGTGGCCAATCATTCATGCCAAAAAGAACACTTTTTCTATTTTGACTGTGATGAAAAGCTACAGACATGTCATTACATGATATACAGACCCCATCCACCATACACCCAAGTGACTTACCACACAGAGCTCTGGTGCATCTTCTCCGTCTTGGGTTCTGAAACTTGTGCCAATGTGTTCATGCAGATGAACCTCTCCTTGAGCCTAGATTCACTTAATCCCTTCAGCATGGCTGGAGACGCTCCTCACTGCTGTTTTATCAGTCGGCGAGCAGAGCAGACAGGCAGAGGATATCTGCTTTCCCGTGGCACAGGAACTCCCCGCAGACTTTTTAGCAGCCGAGACACTGGAGGCAGCACTTGGGCCTCCTATCACAGTCTGTCATAGTCCTGTCACCCTGGCAGATGCGAAGGCATGGGTGCAGTGAGGGAAAGGGAGGGTTGATGGCAAGGTGACTGCCGTCTCCTCTTGCTCAGTCAACACACACTGACAAATGACATGAAGAGGGAAGTAGGGAGAGAGAGAGAGAGAGAGAGAGAGAGAACGCAATGGCATACTTAAAGCAGCCCACGCTAACCCCCAACACCACCCTCAACCCCACACACTGTGTCCCACCTGCCTGCTTGCTGCATGGTTCTGACATATGATGTGATCAGATCCCCTTTTCAGGCTCACTTAAGTTCTCTCCTTTACTTACAGTACCTTTCACTCCTAGTGAGTCCACCTCTATCTCCTCTGTGTACTCCCTCTCTGTCGCACACATCTTAATATGGGTTGTGTGTGCAGAGTGAGAGTAGAGCCATGGAACATGTTTGGATTTTGGATTTGGGGTTTTCACAGCCATCTCCTCCAGGCAATTAGTGTAGATTGTAGTGAAATGGTGGCAGCTGAAAACGCCCTGTTTTCTGAGACTGTGCCAACTGTAGTCTGCCTTACATAACTGTCAGCTGGCACTAAGTGCTATCAGCTTCTGTGTCTTACTACAGGCCCATTTTTCTATCGTTCCTCTTTCGAAATTCAGATTATGGTTCAGTCTTTTTATGTAAGAAGGATAAAACCAGATAACAGGAAGAATGAGTAGAATCCCTGACTGAGAGAGAATGACTGTACTTAGTATGCCCCTTTTGCAATGTGTAGACCTAACATGCTCTCTCTCTCTCTCTCTCTCTCTCTCTCTCTTTCTCTCTCTTTCTCTCTGTTTCTCTCTATCTCTGTCATTCATTTGTTCCTCACACACCCAGCTGGCATTGTATGTGCTGTCATTCCTGGAGCCAAGGGACCTGCTGCAGGCAGCACAGACGTGTCGCTACTGGCGCATCCTAGCTGAGGATAACCTGCTGTGGAGAGAGAAGTGTCGGGAGGAGGGTAGGTGCTAGGGACCGACAAACACCTCAAATCAATTATGTTGTATACATAATGGCCATCTCAGTTATGGTGATTAAAAATTGACCATGTCTTGTCTCAGAGGGACACTTTAGACAGTGTGGGCTATTGTCAACAAATTTGTAGTGCTTTTTTTTTGGTGACTGTTATCACTTAAAATAAGAAACACGTCTCTGATCTGCATGTGTAGACTGTATATATTTATGGTTTTCATTTTCTATCTCACAGGTATTGATGAGCCTCTGCACATAAAACGACGGAGAGTGATCAAACCTGGTTTCACTCACAGTCCCTGGAAGAGAGCCTACATCAGGCAGCACAGAATAGACACCAACTGGAGGAGAGGAGACCTTAGATCACCCATGGTAATTTCACCTCTCATATTAACAACAACAGGAGTGTCTGCTTTGTGGTGCACACGTTGGCGTTTAGGCTGTTGATCATGAGGATGTGAATTCTGGCCACCAGCATCAGTGTTGGCAGGGCAGGCTGAGTAGAGATCTGGAAGGCTGAAGTGGCAGCACTCTGGTGCCACTGCCCCTGCTGTGTTGAGCTGGGCAGCATTAGCAGCACAGAAGCTGTTCTCTTCCCAGCATCCACAACTGCGAGCGTGCCTCCCAATCGTGCTGTGTCATCTGCTGAGCCAGCATCCCTCTGACCCAGTATTCGAGCCCCACAGCACAACGCTCCAACTGCCTCGGAGGGAGGCCACACTCTCTTCCTGCGTGCGCTTTCACTGAGTGTTGTGGAGCCATTATAGGATGGTTTTCTTGGCTCTGCAGCCTCACCCCCTAACGCATTCCCGGTGCTCCCTCTTGCAGGTGCTAAAGGGTCACGACGATCACGTGATCACCTGCCTCCAGTTCTGCGGAAACCGCATCGTCAGTGGGTCTGATGACAATACTCTGAAAGTGTGGTCAGCGCTCACCGGAAAGGTAAGCCTGCTAATTTTTTCTTCTCCGATTGCTCATTAACTCTACGTATGTGATGCATTTAAATTTGAAGCAAAACGACACAGAGTTCTGTGTTCTGCTGAAGCCATACAAGTCCCAACTGGTTTAGCGTGAGTACATTTGGTTTCTTGATCTTATGTGTGCAGACATCCTTATAACTGCATTTTGGGGGTTCTGTCCCTGTAAAGTTGTGTGTTAGACACTCCTTTGTTCTAACACCAGAGTGCATTCCCAGGGGATGTATGACAAGCAGGTTAATTTGAGCTGGTATTGATTGTCTAGCATAGCCATCGATCACTGATGTTACAGTGTGTGCTGAGGGGTGGAAATGAACATCTGTCCCCTCTGCTCCTCCACATCCTCCTCTTAGAGCAGCTCTGCACTCATACCCTCAGCAGCCTGCGCAATAGTGTCTTCTGTTTGGCTGGGTGTATGTCCTTCCTGAATTGATTTTTTGTTGTTGTTGTTGTCACTGATGGGGGCTGGTGTAAGTGGAGGTGTAACTCTGAGTCTGGAGGACAGGAGGAGTCACCACAAGCAGCATGGGCCATTGTCTCCATAGTCATCTGGGAAAATGTGTTTCTCTATTATTTATGAGTGACATAAGTCACTGGCATGTTAACACTGGTGTCATCACACCTCTAAAGGGCTTCTTCAAGCCTCTTCTTAACCCCCACCATCGTCCTCCTTAGAGAGAGAGAGAGAGAGAGAGAGAGAGAGAGAGAGAGAGTGTTAAATGGAGTGAAAGGGCTGTTGCCCTTAGGCTTCTTTAAGTATTCATTGGTGAAGGCGATGCAGTGACACGAACCCTGTGTGACTGTTTTATGAGCTCCCTTTGAAAGCAAGTCATTTGGTTGGGAACAGTGCGGGGAACGGTAGGGACACAGTTAATCATGCTCACTTCTTCACCCCAACCCCCCCCCCCCCCCATTTTCAGTCCTCCATTTACACCCAGGCTCTAATGAAAATTCTCCCTTTTATTTCCTCCAAGAAGGCCCTCTTCCTTTTTCCCTGCTTTTAATGTGTGGCTGGGATGGGAGAAGGGGGGTGTGCCTCCGCAACATGTGCCCATTTGGGTGCTAATTTGGTCTTGAAGGGCTGTAAACACCCTCAGCGTCTTCTAATGCAATCTGATTTTGACACAGTCACATACACAAAAAATGAAGAGACATTGCTTGGCGTTGAGCCTAGTGCAGGAGATTAGTCTGAGTTTGGTGAGACCCAGTGGTAATGGCAGCGTGTCTAAGAGGGCAGCAGATGGCTGATGTACTCTATGCTCTGTGACGAGGGTTGTAACCAGTGGGCTGGCATTGAGCCAGGACTATCCCACAATGCACCTAGCTGCAAGGTCCTCTAAAGGGGGAGCCTCTGGATTTCTTTGTTCTGTCTGTCTCTCTCCATACATGTGTCTGTTTTTCTCTCATACTATGCATGCATTTCCCATGAGCATCTCATAGTGTCTTGCTTTTCTAGCACCTTTGTTTGTGAGAGCTTCATTCTGCTCTAGCAGGCCTGGAGAACCTCCTTACCCATAGGTACCCAACCTGATCCTTTCCTTTTACATATCAGGACTGAATGCAGGTCAGTCTAGACAATGGCAGTTAGAGATGTACCCTGTAGATAATTTGGTTTGCTTTTCTTCATGGTCTTTAGGAAAATTGAGGGCAGACACACTCTTCTCTGTAACGTTTACATCCTGTGAGTGTGTGCTTTCGTTTGATTGTCCTTCAGGTTATGTCTGCAAGGTGTCACTTTCCCTGCTCACAGTAAGATCCTGGCTGCTTTTACTGGGGAGATAAGACCATGGTGAGATATATGCCTTCATTAGCCTCTCTGAGGAACTCACTGGAGTAACAGGGAGAAGGCTGGGTGAGGTGGGGTACTGGAGAGCCTCTGTAATGAGTTGAAATTAGATTACAAATTATTACAGGAGAAATTAGCGCTACAGTCCTGCCAGTCATAGACTGCCACGCAATCTTTTTCAGCCGTTTCTGTCCTTGCTCTTCGTGAGTATGGAGTGAGTCGCTTCTCTAACCGCCCATCTGTTAGGATCAGCAGGACATCCCGCTTGGCAGGTACATGGCACGCGCAGTCAAAGGTGCAAGGCGCACCTGAGGCATGTCTTGGCTCACAAGAACATGGCTCTTCAGGAACTATCAAAGGCCAGCACATGAATCTGCCTGGATCATGGACATAATTTATGTACACCATGTACAGTACCACTACAGGCTGCATGCAGCATGGTCCTGTGTTCAAGCCTTATAGCTCTATCAGCCTACGGAAATATTTGGTGTCAGACAATGTTGAGAATGATTGTTGCAGTTGTCTTATTAGCCTTATTGGAACCGGGTAGTTATGGTTATCTTTATATGCCAAGAGGCCTGGGGTTCCAAGTGTTTCGTTCTGCTCCATGATGAGCCCTGACTGGACTGCTTTATTTCCAACTCTGGCACATGGGGCTGTTGCATGTCTGAAATGAGCAAGCAAGGTACCCTGCTGGGAGGAATAGAAAAATGAAAGCAAGGGGAGATAAGCTTCAGACACCGAGCTCAGCATAAGAATCCATTTGATCCTGACAACCAAGCTGACAGATAATGCCTGGGATTGAGAGCCCGGCTGCAGAGCATTTGACTGAAATGTTCACAAGCTTGAGACTGGAATCTAAGTGTTGTTCCATCGTCATGTGCCGATGGAGCCCTACGCATCACATCGCAGGTGTTGCTCCTGATAAACGTCTTAGGCAGAGCTGTGCAGAGATACCACGAACAACACTCCTCAACTTGATCCAGATAGGGGGGAGCTGTCATCCTCCATCTCATTTCTTGATATCCACCTCTCTCTGGTTTTCTTACCTCAATCACTTTCCCCTCTGTCTGCTACTCTCCCCCACACACACCTCTGTGACGGTGCCCACATGCTGCCTGTGCAGCGGAGCAAAAAAGCTCTTCTGCTGCCCGTCAGTAAGCTTTGCCCCATGAGATCATACCGCTACGAAAAGGTGCATGAGGAATTCCTGAGCGATAAGAGCTGTCACTTAGGTTTCTCACATTTGAAAGAATTCATCCATTACTAATTTGTCACAAGGTGATTATGCTATTAATGTTGTATTTAATATTAAAGAGTTGCTGTAATAGGCACTTATTGCCAAGAACATATACATGTTTGTGCCCCTTGTTCAGTCCACTTGAGGATGTAAAGAATTGCACACAAAATACAAGACATTCCTGTTCCTTAAGGTTGTTCTTAAAGCTGTCTTAAAGTTGCTTCACAGCCAACACCAAATTATAGCGGTCAGGAATGTGGAGGTCAATGGCTGAGGAGGGCTGAGGAAGATCACACCGTTTCTCTACCCAGTCATGCTCCACAGTGTCAGATCGGAGTGCAGGGAATGAGAAAGGAAAATAAAACAACATACAACTCGTGTCCTTGTGATTTATTACCACTTGTCCATAAAGGATCTTGCTCTTTTCTTGTTTGTTTTGTCCCACTGTCCCTTTCTCCACTATTTTTCTCTAACTCTCCCATCCTTTCGCCAGTATGACTCAGACTGTATCCTGGCTTAGTACCAACACCTCACCGCGCCTAGTGCTGCATGCCAAAAGCTCACACCATCCCCCCTCCCTTGCGTCTGATGTTATGCGGACCAAAGTCAGTGACAAAAATCACCAACCGACCCTGTTTTGCTGTCTCCCTAATATCAGTATAATTATAGCACTCCAGAGATATTACTCTTGTGACATCACACTACATTTCCTATGATTCTCTGTACGGTTTTGATCATCTACCGAAAACCCAATTAAAGGATGCTCACTGGTCCCAGATGGGTTGGCACAGCCCTGGCTCATTGTACTGAGTGTGTGCAGGCCAGAGCAGCTGCTCCACACAGATTGCTCAGCAGCAGCTCACTCAGTGGCACAAATCACACACGCTATGCCAGCCCATCAGAGGGCATCACAAAGGTACACCCCACAAATCAGTGGTTGCAGAATGGGAAATCAGCCGTGATGTGCCACACAGAAGATTTGTCTGGCTTCCAAACCATCATGGAAACATCCAGAAGTGTTTTTCAGAACAGCTCTTTCATCTGAGTTTTTGGGGACAATAGTTCCCTCATATGTTGCTGGAAGGCAGTTGCCTGTTTTTCGCCATGGATCAAATATAGACAGAAAAAAATTACAAGCAATGTAATAAAAATAGAACCCAGGAATATGCCATCATCTCTGGCATCAGGGGGCTCCAGCAGCAATTTATAAGAATGTTAATCTGCCGCTTGCTGGCATTCAGGGGTGTCTGCCTTTGTGTTTGTTTCACAGGCAGATAAACAGACACCTAAGTCATGTCATTTCAAAGGTTCTCGTTCCCAGACTGGCCAAGTGGCCTCTAATCGGACAGGAACAGAGGAATGCTTTGTGGACATGGTTGGACTATCCAAGTGCAGTAGTTTGCTCTCATGTCGAGGAACCCATTGCCTTGGTAACATACACTCATTACAGAACAAAAATGCTCATGTTTAATTCAGCTGTGGCCTCATCAATATTCAGCCAATGTTCCCACTTTTCCCGGTTCCATGGGGGTGGCAAGATATGAACAGATACATCACAGCAATCCTATGATGAGCCTTTTTTCACTGGGAGGGAGGATGATGTGTGCAGTGGAAAGCAAATGGATGTGAAAGCTATGATCCCCCCCCTCTCATGATTGTCCATTGATGTCACAAAGTCATTAGCACTCTCACTTTGCTAAGTCCCTCAATCTCATTTATCCTCTTTGCCACTCTGGTAATGGTGTTTAATTGCCTCCAATTTGTTAGCAGCCTGAGCCTTTTGTTCCCCATCCCATTGACCAGGCGTCTGCTTCTGTGACTTCTGCTAGGCTATGCTGCTGAAGCAGAGGATGGCAAAACAGGAACAAAATAAAGTTAACCTTAGTGCCACCGGGCAATGTGTAGAGACGTGGAGGTCACGCAGCACTGTGGAAAGTTAACGGAGCATTACTGTTTATTACCCTGTTTTTTTCTAAAAAGCCCAAGGCTGCCATGCTGTTGTAAGGACCATCAGCAGGTTTATGGCTCCTGCCTGAGGCCGTCTCTGAGCCTGTTCTGCAGAGCCATGGATTGTAACACCCACAGAAAGCCCAGGAGAGCACGCTCTTCTCCAGCCTTGATTAAATGCGGCATCAAAGCACTAATTAAATTTACCTAATACTATTCCACCTCAAACAGATTGGGAAATTTTTATGATCAATAGCTAATCTGTCATCTAAAATGAGATTGAATTTTGGCTATATTAGCACAATTACCTCTGAAGCAGAATAAATTAGCTGCTTTTGTCGAGAATAGATAAGGACAAAGGAATATGCGCAGGTTGAAGAAAGGTCGAAATTATATTTGTTCACCACCACATTAGAGGCACTGGTTTCCCTCTTTTCAAAAGGTTATTCCCATTTATATTCTGTGCCCTTTCCTTCCAGATTCCCTTACGGTTTAAAATTTGCCAGATAACTACCCAGACAGATCAAATATGTACATCCTCTTATCACTAGCTTGTTCTGAAGGGCAGTCCTCGTCAGGACTGAGTACTGCCGCTTTGACGTGGTGTACCTTAACCCAAAATAGTTCTGATTATTCTGATTGTTTGTTTTGATTGTTTAAGCTTTAACATTATATGTTAACCCCTCTAGGTCACAGAGGCATGGATTAGGAGAAGATTTCTCACTTTCAAATGCATTATTGTCACAATGTAATCAATTATTCTATCTGCATTATGGTTGCTGCAGTAACAAACACCATTTCCATGTGGAATTCAGCAAATGTTTTATATATTTTTTCTGCAAGAACAAGATAGGCTTTTTTCACACCTGTATCTAATGGCTGCTGTCTCTGTTGTGTTTTCAGTGTTTGCGGACATTGGTAGGTCACACGGGTGGGGTGTGGTCATCCCAGATGAGAGATAACATCATCATCAGTGGCTCCACAGACCGCACGTTGAAGGTGTGGAATGCTGAGACGGGTGAATGTATCCACACGCTGTACGGACACACCTCTACTGTGCGCTGCATGCACCTGCACGAGAAAAGGTACTGTTGTCATGCTTGACACACAACACACCAAGAGTGTACTCTAACTGCTTCACTCCCATGTGTTGAAGCTCTTGTTCAGATGTAACTTATAATGGCCATAATGCAGGGGTTTCAGCTAAGTTCTCTTTTAAATTAAACTCTTAAGAACAAAATGGCATAAAACACAGTTGAAAATGAGCTTTCCTGTACAGAATATATTTTATGCACTGGTTCATAGCAGAGCAGTTTTTGCCATTGCACAATTGATTGAGGCTGAGCATGCACATAAGTGCATTTAGTTCAGATGTGCACTGTGGCCCAGAGTAGCATTGCTAATGGGTGTTTAAAGGACACAGCTGGGAAAGGCTGATGTTCACATATCAGCGCACAACAATGTGCTCTCTGGGTTGTAGTCCTTGGTGCTCAGATCCCTGTAGAGGCCTCTTGTCAGTGGTGGCGTGCTCATAGCCAGACCAAGTGCTCTTTCTGCCCAGGGCCATGTGGGGTCAAAGTGGCTGCTGATTGCTCACTGTGCTCACCGAGACACAAACCACCCTGGAAGAAGCTGGAGTGCAGGGGAGGGGGCAGGCAGCATGGTAGTGGATAGCTGCAGAGCACATTGTGTCTCAGCTGTGTTTTTTTTTTTATTAATAATTATTTTGGCTCCTGCTTGGACTGGAAGAGACATCCTGTCACAGCTGAAATACACTACAGTGCTATTGATGGTGAACTTGTGTTCAGTGCAGTGAGAAGGCTACAGTATGTGGCAAGTAGCTAGATTCCATCATGGGAAATGGAAATTGATATGTCTTGGCACAGCTTCAGTACAATTTGCCTCAAAAGGCATGCTCGCAGAGTACTGTAAATTCCACTGATAAATGCTGAAGGTAAGCTTGGTGGTGAGCCAAGCTGAAGTTCCAATACAACTGAAAGTCACTCTCCTCTCTCCTACATGTACCTCCGTTTGTCCACAGGGTGGTGAGTGGCTCTCGGGACGCCACGCTGCGTGTGTGGGACATAGAGACGGGTCAGTGTTTACACGTGCTTATGGGCCATGTGGCAGCGGTGCGCTGTGTCCAGTATGATGGACGCCGGGTGGTGAGCGGTGCCTACGACTTCATGGTGAAGGTGTGGGACCCTGAGACCGAGACCTGCCTGCACACTCTGCAGGGCCACACCAACCGAGTCTACTCCTTACAGGTAAGCAACTTGAGCACACTCACATACATACACACACACATTTAAGCACCCATTAGTTTACATAGGAATATTCCGGCAGACAAGGCAGGTCCAACACATAAATCAGACTGCATTATTTATTTTTATTCCAGCACCAGTAGAACCATAGTAAGCCTTTAGCTAGTTAGGAGTCATTAGCAAGGCCCTCAGATGCACAGATGCATCTGTGCTTGCTCAGAGAGAAAGGAATGAGACTCATGCAGTGCACTGACCTCTGTCTGGCCTTCCAGAAGCCAGTTTTCAGAGAGGATGATGCAACATCTAGTTTTGTCATGCTTGCCTTGTGCTGCATCCACTACAAGTAGCCCTTACTAGTAGCCTACAAGCCTGTGGATGTGCTAGGCTAATGTAGTTGACATAAAACACTAATTAGAGTCAGGTTTGTTTTTCCTATTTTTTAATCAGTTATTGTCACCAGAAAGTAAGCATGTCGAAGCACTTGGAGGGGCTGTACTATACAGCATCATTCAGCATGCTGTCAATGAGACATGGGGTTCAGTGCCATTACTAGTGTCTGTGAAATGCAGTGTCTTTTATAACTGTTTAAGTACACATTTCTAATGATTTACTAGCCAACACTACTTAACTGGCATCTAGCAGCCAGCAGCAGAGTCCAGTAAGAAGCTGAGGAGTATAGCTACATTGTTGCTGCTAATGTGTGTGTGTGCATGGGTGGGTGATATTAAAGGTTAATGCAGTCCCCAGCCTGTCCTTTGCTTCTGTCCTCCCAGTGATTACACTGCAGTTTAGCTCAGACCCTTCTCTCAGGGCACAGGTCGACTTCATGTCCACACAGGTGGATCAGTGAAATACTGTTATGTGAAACACTACATGCTCATCAACAGAGTTTTCTGTTAGATTTGTACCATCACTAGAGAAACCAAAGTTGTACTTTTAATTAGAGTATAATTATTGTTGCTGTTTCATTAAAGCAGGCTCACAGCATTAACTGTGTCTTTTTAGTTTGACGGCGTCCACGTAGTGAGCGGCTCCCTGGACACATCCATCCGTGTGTGGGACGTGGAGACGGGGAACTGCATCCACACACTCACTGGCCACCAGTCCCTCACCAGCGGCATGGAGCTTAAGGACAACATCCTGGTGTCTGGCAACGCCGACTCCACCGTCAAGATCTGGGACATCAAGACGGGCCAGTGCCTCCAGACACTTCAAGGTGAGAGTTCCAACCTACGCCACAACACTTACCTGCACACCTGCAGTCTACATGCGTCCTCCATGCGTCCATTTCTGTCTTTTTGGGGGTTATTTTTGTGTTTAGTTTTGATTGGCAAAATGTTTTGGCAGGAAGTCAAACTACTCAGGTAATCAAAACATAGATTAGTTCGTCTATGAGTAGCTAACCATGCTGTGAATGCCCATGTCCAAAACAGCCTAGTGTCATTTTCTACTGCTTTCCAGACATGTTACAAAAGCGTGCAGTGCACACCCAGCTGTATATACGTCAAAAAGGGTGGCACCCTAGCAGACATAATTTATGTCAAAGATGGTATGCGAAGTGGCGAATGTAATCCAGCCTGTGGTCTAGCTTTCTATTAGTCATTACTAAACAAAGCAGAGCCAGCCATACACAATGGATGTCCCGCGGTGTTTGTCGTGTCGTTAGCTTTGTGTTATGTTGTGTTTTGTTGTTGTGACTCTGCTCTTGCTGCTCCACTGATGCCGTCATCCACCTTTAAGTCCTTTATGTGGACGGTGTAATTGTGTCTCAGAGGTCTGCTAAACAGAGAGAGGCGAAGAGTGCACAGTTGCATACACAAAGAAAATCGAAAGGTTTACAGCTCTAGGAGAACAAATCCTTCTGGCTGCAAGTGCTGAAAACAATGGATTGATATCATGCAGCTCCTCATTTCCACTGCCTGCTCTGTCCCCATAACAATTATATGTCTCTTACCATAACCGGCGTCTAGACAGAAACTCTGTACAACAGCGAGCTCTCGTCTGGATGGCCTTATTAAACACCCTGTAGCTGCTATCTGTGCTCACCCGGCTGGCTCAGGAGAACAAAGGGATTCCCACTCCTGGCATCAGAGGGATGGAGAGGCGTAGGGGCTTGAAGGATGATGAAAAGGAGCTAGGGGGATGGGGGAAGATGTGTCATGTTGGGGAGCTCCGCGAGGCAGACACACGAAGCGCGAGTGGGGGTTGGGGGGCTGGTATTTGGTTGGGGGTGCAGGGCGTTGTAGGGGGGTGTATATAGTCTTTTTGTAGGTCAGCTAATTGGGTCATTGGACATTTCCCCGCAATTCATGGTGACATTTAGGTGGAACAATACGCAGAGAAACAGGGCAGTTAACATTAAATGAAATAGAATGTCACTTTATTATGCTGATGAGTGCAGAGAGAGATGTTTCCACAGTCTTTTGTTAAGTTAGCATGAGACTCTACACAACAAAGGAAACCCTATGCACATACAAGCACAGATTGAGTGACTTGTTCCTCATTAGTGGTTATTGCTTTGAAATGGAAATGGAAAATGCTGTTCATGAAAGATTCTGCTGGGTGATCTCCTGTTTAAGCACTACACAAATGTTAGTTATTCCGTACTAATTAGCATTTGTCTCTTGGAACAAAGTGGTTTCTTCTCTAATTGACTATAGAGTCTTTCCATTTGCCCCTTGGCTTTGTTTACATATGATAATTCATTTTTAATGTAATAATATTAACTCCTTTAATTGAAAAAGTAGCTGTTAATGTTGTTAGAAGCATAACATACTGAAGTATCACCAACACGCATCAACAAATGTGATAAAAATGAGAAGGGTGAGGGGAGGGGGGCCAACTAATGCGGTTTTCCTCAAAAAATTCTTGCTGCTCTGTGGTGATCCTACTAAGTGTTCTTGTCTGCATCTCTGATTCCCGCAGGTCCCCACAAGCACCAGAGCGCTGTCACGTGCCTCCAGTTCAACAAGAACTTTGTGATCACCAGCTCCGATGATGGCACAGTCAAGCTGTGGGATCTGAAGACGGGCGAGTTCATCCGCAACCTAGTGACGCTGGAGAGCGGGGGAAGTGGTGGCGTGGTGTGGCGTATCCGCGCCTCCAACACCAAACTGGTGTGTGCTGTGGGCAGCCGCAACGGCACCGAGGAGACCAAGCTGCTTGTCCTGGACTTCGATGTTAACATGAAGTGAAGTGCGTTTTAAAGGACAGAGGGGATGATGCCAAGGAGGGAGATTGAGAGAGACAACGAAATCATAAATGAGTGAAGGAGGGGAGGAGGGTGGATGGCTGGGCTCCGATTGTGGTGCTCCAGGTCAGGATCCATTGCTTGGTCTTTTCATTTAAACAGCCACCACAAACACACATCTCCCCATTTCCAGCCCTCCCCGTCTGTTCAGTGGTGGTGGAGCTGCCTGGCACTGCAGTTTCTCCATCAATCCTCTCTCTCTCTGTGGCTGGAAGGGGGTGTGGCCTGTTGTTGGGATCTCTGCACTGGGTGGAAGACGAGAGCGAGGATGGAGGAAAAGACTGAAGTCCGACGTCGTCTCCTCCCCCACCCTCCTGGTGCGTGCGTGTTGTGTATGTGTGTGTGTCTATGTGTGTGTGTGTTTGCAGCAAGAGGTCAGCTTGCTTGCAGTATGACACAAAGGACGACTGGTCTGGACGTGCCACAGCAGTGCTTACCAGCAGTGCTGTTTTTAGATGTACACCCCTCCGCCCCATCACCTTCCTCGCATGTTCGGAGCAGGACATGAGAGCGCCAATGCCAGGCTGTCGTAAACACACACAAACACATACACACACGCTCTCCTAGAGACCTCCGATTAAGTTACACACACTCTGCTGCTGATGGAACCACCCACCACAGGGTGACAGGTTTTTGGGACAGGTGCACACAGCAAAGACAGGAGAAGCAAAACCATCGGACTGAAGGACCCTCCCGGCCCTGGTTGCCTAGGCCCCAGGGCAGGTGCTCTCCACGTTCTGTTCTTTTTGTCTTGCTTCCTTTTTCTCTCTCTCCTCACCTCTTCAGTTCTTCACAAAGGTGGACTGTGAATTATTTTAGCATGCTGAATTTCCTGTCCCCTCTCGTTTTGCCTGCTGTTGCCAATAGCAACACATCCCAGTATTAAGCTGTTCTTTGCTCTCCATGTTACATTTCCTGATTTGTTGGGGCTTTATTTTTTTTCTCTCCATCCATGTCTTTCTCTCCCTTCCGTATGCAGAGCTTACTGGATGCCTAACCTCCAGCTGAGTATCTGTACTCATTGACCCTTATGTGGGAGAGCCTGGGCATTTGGTCATCAGGTGCTTAAAGCTAAGAACAAGGGCAGAGGTTGGAGCTGTGTGTGTGCACGCATGTGCGTGCATCAGTGACAGTAGTAGTGGTGGTGGTGGTGGTGGGGTGGCCGCAGTAATTGAGCTATCGCCACCTCAGAGCTCCTGGGAAGCGCTCTTTATTTTCCCCAGTACTGTTTCTCGCAGTGGCCAAATGGAATTCATGCTGCTAGACAAACAGAAAACAAGGTGGAACTTGCTGTGACGTTTTAGTCCCAGACTGAATTCCAAAAATTGACTCTGTGTAGTTTGGACGGAGGAAAAAAAAATGATGCGCAATGGAAATTACAACGGAGATTTTTTTGTGTTTTTGTTTTTTTTTTGCCACTGAAACTTGAGCCAAATGTGCCTCAGCGAGGCTGAGTAGAGGGAGAGTGATGAGCAGACAAAGACAGTTTTGCTTGAGGAGACAGGATATTGTTGACATGAGCAAATTCATATGCGTGTGTGTGCGCGTGTGTGCGCGTGTGTGTGTGCGTGTGGGGGGTCTTGGAAAATTGTAAACACATTCCTTTGGACAAAGCTCTGTTGGCCTGTACTCTCTCAAAATGTATGTTTGACGGGGATGTTCATGTAGCTGTCTTTGAGCTTGATGTCTGTGTTTCGTTTAACTCGAATGTTTTTTGCAACAGATTTCAGAGGCATCACCTTTAAACCAACTGACAGGTCGTATGGTGACAGGCAGAGTTTTTTTAAATGTTACAGCACTAGAGCTCCTCACAGTGTCTGAACAAGAAGAGGGGACACAAAGCAGCAGCACAGGCTAAGAAATTTTAAGGTGAACATAGCCAAACGATTAGTCTCATTCTCAAAGTCACACAACCCAAGCTGAACTGTGAAAGTGGTATAACACTGTATATTATAAAACAATCATGTTCTCTCTCTTATCTGTTTTTCTTTTTCTTTCGGTTTTAATTTATGATCTGGTTTTAAAAAATCAGATGTTGGAGGTGTTGTTATTTTTCATTCAGTTCATGTAACTGCCTGGCATAACAGACAGGAAAAAAAACTTAAAGGGATTGTGTATTGTTTATTCACTTAGAATTTTTATTTTCTTATAACTTAAGTGCAATAAAATGTGTTCTTTCTTTTTCATTTCAAGCCTTTTGGTTGTGTGTGCTTGTCAGTCTGGAAGTGTCATTCGTGTTAAATAAAGCTTCAACCATCTACGGCATTCACTCTAAATGGGTTAGTAATGCACACACAACACAGCACTTACTTGGGAGCAGAGCAGGCCTTCTGTGTGCTGTGAACGGACCATGGAAGCATTCAGGAGCATTGCCAAAACATTGTTTACTGCGAGTCACTGTCAAAAAATATATATTTAAACACAGTCCAAAACATTTTTAGCACTTGGATGAAACTGCCAACTGTAGATCACCCTCTCAAACCACCAAAATTACACAGGACTGTTGTTATCCTGGTAAGTGAACCTCTGCCTTCAAGGAGACATTACAGGTGTCTGAAATGAAGGACTAGCAGATATCCAAACAGCTTTCCTAAAGAAATAACATTCTTGGATCAAACCAAACCTCAATAATGGAGATTATCTAGATGCAGAAGATTGTGTGGATGAACGCATTGTGAGATGTGTGTATGTGTGGGTGTTTTTATGGAATTGATATGTTTGTCATGAGGCACTTTACTGAAGCAGCTCTCCAATTTAGTTGTATTTAAATGCATTGATAATAATAAAGGCATTCTGATTCCCATGACAGCCTAGCACTCAACCATATGTAACCAGTCACATGACACATTGAAGAGTTGCATAGATATTCATACCCACACAGGCTACACCTCAGGCCACACACATCTGTGTTGTATATGGTGGCTGTGAATTTTAGACAAGAGATAATTTCCACTGTTCAATTAAAATACATGCTGACCCTAGGCTTCATATTCACTTGCACTAAATGAACTCCGCAGTGATATTAAACAATGAATGAGTGAGGTGGGATTCATGAGACCCATGCTAAAGGTACTAATTGCCACTCATTGCACTGAAGGTCATCTGCGGAGTTGTTTGTCAATTGCTTTGTCCAGCCCACGCTATGAAGGGTGTGTTCACCACCATCAGCACAAGTATGCAGTTAATTAGAGGGTAGAAGCCTTTGGTACTAATGGAAGGCCTACGCAATGCTACAAGGCTACTGAAAGCTCGGTTGCCTAGCAATGGATGGGTTTTATTGCCCCACAGTGCAGCTGAGGCAGAGCGCATCATGGCAGCAGAGATGCTCAGAATTCCCGCTGCAAGGTTCCGTGTTCCTCTACAGAAGGGGGCTATAATTAATGGCTTTCACAATGATTGTAGTAGGATGCAATATGATCAGGCATGTAGGTTTTGGTACAGCAATTCAGGTTCCTTTGCTGGTTTCATTTGAAGCTGTGTTAACACAATCAGAAATCAGTTTGACAGGTCACTAAGAATCTGAGGCACATGGCTGACATTGCCACACATCCATCTCTGTCTCCAGCCTGCGTCCACACAACAGCTGTTACACCTCCCTGCCGTCCTCACAATTAGCCCCTGATAACTGGTGCGTGACAGGATATGGAGTGTGCATCTCCGAGCTCAGACTTGATTTATCTTCAGCTTGAATTTTTCCAAAGCAGTTAATTTTTTAACACAGACAATTTGATGAATGGCCCCTCCATTCTGTTTCCTTATTTGCCATTAATCTGAATTATAAAGTCTCATCCTTTGGGCTGCCCTGCCACACTCTGCCTGTTCGTCTGCATTCAGCTCATACCCTGCCTTTAGTCAGGTATCATTTAATTTCCTACACTAATCTGTGTAAGGAGTAATACCATGAGCAAGCTACCACATTGACAGAGACCACAACAAATGTAACTTTACAAGTAGCATTATCAAGAAAAATATTAAAGTCCTTGTTTTTAAAACTTGTATCAAAAGCCATTACTTTGGCTTTTTCAGCTATCTTGGAGTTAGTGCCATCTTCTTTTACATCAGTGTCACCCTGAAATATGACAAAATCCTCTCATTTTGGTAGGTATTAGGAGTTCTGCCACCACCGAACTACATATTATCTTCTAAATGGATGTCTTGATGGGAATCGCAGAGAAGGGTAAGCAGGTTCACCTTTGCTGTCTGGGTGTCAATGACTGCTCATCCGTTTGTACAACCTCTCCCAACTGATTGCATCAAACCTCCATTTGAACGCCAGACTTGGAACTCCTCTAATTGTGCTGTAGAAAATTGCCACTGGAAATGAGATTGTGGAATCATCTGTTGCAGTAGAGGATCACATCTCAGCTGACGGCCAATCTGAAAATGAGATGAGTCAGACAGGGTGATTTTGAGGATGGCTGCGTCTGAGGGCCCTGGCACTTGCTCAGGCTGCAGACACATTAACAGCACTTACACGCTGCGTGTACTGCTCCATCTAGTATTGTAGTCCATGCCAGTGCCCCTTAATGCCCCTCAAACTCACTGGCACCAAAGTCTTCTGGTGCCTCTTCTGATGCAGCCAATGTGTATGTGGTTTTCGCAAGAATAACATGGACACTGTCCTCTCCCAGTGGCCCCCTGGGTGATGCATGTCTCTGGATCTGGGCAGCCCAAGTCACGCTGACCTGATTTGGACTAATCTTGTAAGTGGGACACCGGTGTGAACTGGCAGACTGAGGCTCTTCCCAGCGAGGAGAGCAGTCCCTGCCACCCTATACCCGTCCTGCCCTGCTGCACCCTTTGTGTTGCCTTGGCCTGGCATCCCCCCCTTGGCTGCCAGATCCAAAAGGCCATTGCAGTGATGCAGAAATCATGCTGTTTGCCGCTTCGGCCCCTGGGCTTTTGGGGTGATCCACTGAGCAAGAACAATGAGCCTGGGCCACTGGCCTTGGTAACTTTCAACATACAAGCTGACCCTGCTGCTCTATTTGAATGTGATTCTATTATGATATGTGAAGCCCTAAGCAGTTGTGCACTGTTACAGTGCTAGATACAGCCTGACATCTTAACCCCCTCAACTGCAATGAGAATGTGCTTCAAAGGTAAAGTGCTGTGCAAACAGAACTTGGCCATTTCTCAGGCGGTGTGAGGATACAGTACAAATGAATTGAACAGTAGAGGTTCAAATAGCTGCAAATTCAAACAAGGCAGAAGGAAACCATTTGAAGTACAACATCAGAGTAGTGTGGCTTGCATTGCAGTATTTTTATAGCTCTCTACCATACACTCTAAGCTTCTTTACAATTACCTGGCAGTCATTCATGATTTTACTTCAAGCTCAGAATAAGTGAAATTGGTCTCATTATTTCCTACAAATTGCTGCAAGGTACAAAAATGTTCCATTTACATAGCCATTTATAAATCCACTGCAATAGCCTGTAGTAAATCAAACATGTGGACTGATAGTGACTTAAAAGAAATATGTCAATCCAAACAACAATTTGTGACTGCAGGTCTTTGTGTAAATGTTTCATCATGCAGTTAGTAGACAAACTGATGGCTTTTAACAATCAGTGGCCCTTAAAAACACATAAACTTTACATTTAACTGTGCATGTGATTTATGGTAATATTAATATATTATAATATGCATATAAATATTCCTCTTACATTCCTTTTATTTACACCAGAAATATGGACTGCAGAGAGCATTGGTTGTCAACTTAGTTTTCTTGTATACACAATCCAACTGATAAGATCGTGTTTATTTTTGACTCTTGGAAAAAAAGGGATGGGTGATGTTGCATACGTTTCCAAAAAGATGAGTGCCAATGGTGGAGCATAACACAAACCACCTGATTGTAATGGGGGGGAGGAGCCTCCTCTGTGATTGCATGATGCAGGCAATTACCAGGAAGAATGGCAGCAGTAGCAGGTCAGTAATTACACCCTCCATCTGTGGCGTGCGGCAGGGTGCTTGCAGGAACAGGGATGTTATTATGCCTGCATTATGAAAGCTCACCCCTGGGAAGCCCAGCCTCCTTGCCAGCCTCAGCCTTCTCCAGAGGAGTGCACACGTGGCTGGGTCCAAGGCCACTGGCAGCTGCAGTGGGGCTTAGTTAATGTACCATTATATTCCGTTGGAGCACAAAACTCTAGACAGTCCCTACAGAGGACAACTGTATGCATTATAATAGGAGAGATCGAGCAGCGTGTGAGTAATTACTGTGGCCAGTTATTAAGTGCTTAATTATGTTTGTTGACAGGTCAGCCAAGCCACTCCATCTCCACAAGAGGCAGGGTCAGGGAAGGGTCAAAGGTGACAGGAGGAGGTTTATGTGGAGCTGAATAGAGGAGAGACCCCGGTGACACCATGTCACTTATCACCATTAGTCATGTCTTACACGCAGGACTAGTGTGGGTATTATGACATGCTGGGTCTCTTACGTATTGATGGAGGGGCTTTTCATTCAAATCCATTTTAAACTGACATATAACAAAGCTCCTGGATAAGGAAATCTCTACACATTAAAATCTCCATATATCAATCACTGGAAAAAAGTATCTAATAAGATATTAAGACAAAATGTTTCCACCTCATTACAGAGTGCAATTAACAGACTGGGTAACGGGTCTTATTGGTTATTTAAATAGAATTGGAAATGAGATGAAAAAAAATGTTTAAATTAATTTCTGGCTTTGTCTGTACACTATTATCCCAAATGGGATTTAATTTGGTTCATCTATCGTAATTGCTTCATTTTCACATAAATCTATTGAAATGGTTGGCTTTCTAAACAGAAACAAGTAAGATCCCAGTGGAGATTTGCAGCCTTGGGTTGTTCCAGGCACATATATGAGCTCTAAAAAGATGCTTTTAACCCCACAATTGACATAAGCAAAATAGGTCAAGCAAGTGAAGCACAGGCTCTGCCACTCTGCCTTTCTATAAGGATCCTAAATGTAAGAATATGTAGAGATATACAGCACTGTGTAAAAGTCTTAGGCAGGTGTGAAAAAATGCTGTCAACTAGGAATGCCTTCAAAAATGGAAGCGTTAATCATTTATGTTCATCAATTAACAAAATGCAGTGACTAAACAAAAGAGAAACCTAAACACCTGACTAGAATCCTGCAAAATCCCTGACTTTGTGTGTACCCCTGTGTGTGAACTGATGCTGGTTTGAAGGCACCTGCCTAAATCTTTGGACAGTACTGTATCTTTTTAGCCATCCACATGTTTAATGTTAAAACACCCATAAGGCTGAAAGGACTTAAGGCATAAGATTGGCATAAGTTGTTTTTTGACAAGTGTTAGGCAGGTGCACACAAAGTGTACACACACAGGGGTACACACAATGTCAGGGATTTTGCAGGATTATAGTCAAGTGTATGATCAACCATTTACACCAAATTGGTTGTATATGTCAGGAAGCATACATCCACAGAAGATCTTTGGTAGTTCTCCAAGATGTTTGGCGCAAGCTACCAGCCAAGTTCCTTCAAAAACTCTATGCAATAGACCTAGAAGAATTGATGCTCTTTTAAAGGCAAAGAGTGGTCACACCAAATATTGATTTGATTTAGGTTTCTCTTTTGTTTAGTCACTGCATTTTGTTAATTAATGAACATAAATGATTAACACTTCCATTTTTGAAGTCATTTCTAGTTGACAGCATTTTTTCACACACACGCAGTGGTTCATACCACAGGGCTGAATCTTCTATGTACAATAATTTATACAAAATCTTGTGACACGAGTAGTGTAACATCACTGCTTTGATGTCCTGCTTTTTGCCTGTGCATGTGTGTATAATTGATGGCTGTTGGGACAGAACAGAGCTTCATCACAAAGGTTTGCTACAACTGATAAGAGGTGAGCCTGGAGCAACAGGAGGACCTGGCATGGTAATGAGCCTGCAGACACGCTGATCAAAGGCCTCCTTGGTCTGGCGTAAGAACAGTCGCCCAGGTGATTGCCTGTCATAAAAGAATACACTGGAACAGAACAAAGGACTGTCATAAGATCAGTTGCACACCACATGGCACTGGACTTGCAGAGGTCAGGGGAGTAAGTAAAGCTGGTGATGCTGAAAGTGGGGTCAAGGGTGGGAAGAGGCTACAGGTTTAAGCTGGGCCTCATGAGTGATAAATGGGGCTCTTGGGGTAAGAGGATCTGTGGATTTGGGCTGAAGATGCGGGGCTGGTCATCAGGGCTGGTTTACAGCTGCCTGTCAGTGATCATCTGAGCTGGGTATTACTGTCTGTCCAACAGAATGGGCTTCTGGACTGGAGTGAATTACCCCCCCCCCCTGTCTCTCTCTCTCTCTCTGCAACCTCAGAGGTGTCTCTGTCTTGCCTCTGCTCCAGCTCAGCTGTGATAGCTGCTGGGAGAAGGGATTGGTGTTAGTTACGATAACAGAGCTGGTAACTCGTCTCATGTAAGACGGCCGTCTGAAAGGTGTCCTCTGATAGCTCCTGCGGTTCACTGATTACGGTTAAGAGACATGGCAGGAACAGCACGTTCTCACGTCCTGCCTCAAACAGGAGATTTTAATTCACGTTGGTTACCATGCCTCTCCACAGAGTCGAAATATAAACCCAACATACATGTATTAGCAGCCTGATGTACACACGCACCTGTGTTTTTGGAAACGGCACACATTAGTTAGCAGGCTTATTTAGTCATAAACGCCACCAGGGTTGGCAGTGGCGTCAGAGGAGAGGCATTCATTTTAGGAATCTGCCAATGCCCTGCTCACTCCTGAGGCCTGTCTGAGAATTAAATCTCCAGCTATAATAACGTCTGCCTGATCGGATGCAAATTGAATTAGAGGAAGGGCTGAGCTGGCTCCCTTTTCCAGGTCGTCTTATTAGTCACCATCCATTCTGTGTTGTCGGAGGTAATAAGCAAAAACAACACATTAATATTACATTAAGCCACCACAGGCAGGAACACCACCTCATTCATCAAAGCTCAACAGCTCTGCCACAAACCAACTTGTACTCACCGAACTTGGCCGGACACTGTGTGTGTGTGCGTGTGTGTATGCATGTGCATGTGTGTGTGCATGTGCATGTGCGTATGTGCCAAACCCAGGGGGCCATGCAGAATAGTTCAGGACGGCTGGTGCAGTGCACTGGTATGGTACGCAAACTCATACATATACATCCTGGACTTGGACTTGACATTTTGATTTATGAACTTAGCTGGACATGATAGTCCTGTGAAATGTGATTAAAATGTATTTATTTATAAGCCTATGCAGGCTACCCAACATAAATATCAAATGTAGAACTTCCATAGCTGTGTTCTAATGTGTTTGTGAGTGACAGCATGACTAAAGACATGTAGAGTATGTTTCACATTATGGCCCCTCTGTGACTCATTCAGTTGGGTGTAGGTGCTGTGGATTACTATTACGAGTGTCTGTGTGTGTGTGTGTGTGTGTGTGTGTGTGTGTGTGTGTGTGTGTGTGTGTGTGTGTGTGTGTGTGTGTGTGTGTGTGTGTGTGTGTATGTGTGTGTGTGTGTGTGTGTGTGTGTTTGCGTGTGCGCATGTGCACACGGACAATGCAAGGATGCAGGTGCTGTTATTAACAACCCTCTAGGCAGTGAATCTCTGTCACAGTAGTGGCTGGGAAACATTAAGTACAGCCTGTGTTATTGGTTGCAACTGATTCTTAAAAAATGGCATGTAAATGATGACAAATCCACTTCAATTAAACACATAAGTCCAACAACCCTGGAGTGATGTGTTTCTGTGTTTGTGCTTTTTCTTCTCCCCCAAAACATTTATAAACCTGATATATTTTATATATTTATCAGATTGCTTTCTGTTATTTGCATAAACAAAGCAAAACAAGGGTTTTAGCAATCTGAATGATGACCTTTGGTATGTGCTCAACAGTGTTCTGAGCAATACGTGTCATGAACTTATTTTCACACTCTGAAAGATCTCAACCTTTTTTGTTGAAGCACTTTGTTGTAAACAGGGCAGCTGTCTTTAGAAAGGTTAATTGGAATCTCTGTCAACCTTTGACCCATTAGGAACAACACCAGGCTTTCTGACTTCTGTGTGAGGCTCTTTGTCTACAAGGCCCAAACCCTCAAACTATTACAGCTGGCGATGTAAACAAAACCAGCGATCTCTATCCCCCAAGGGCTGCTGGCAAAGGCATGTGCAGTTCTCTGCCCAGTGGCACTGGAGCAGCCATGTAATATTTAGAGCACAGACTAAATAATGGATGGAACAAAACAATGGATAGGAACCCAGCCAGGCATGAAATTCAGGCGCTCGTAGCTGGGGTGCCTGCACTGATTGAGGGGGGATTATGGATGGAGGGAGGTTAACTGCCACCGACCTACTGATCCTCATCGCCAGTTAACCACATATGTCACCACGCTATACCAACATCACCTCCAGCCACACACACACACACACACACACACACACACACACACACACACACACACACACACACACACACACACACACACACACACACACACACACACACACACACACACAAATGATGATGAAAGGATGGCTCCTCTCATTTATTGTGTGCTGAAACAGAATGAGATTGACGAGGTGACCAGATACCTCATGTGAGTAATTCCTGGCCTTCTGTCTCTGACTCTTTCTGAGGAAAACACAGCTGCTGTCTGAATGAGGTTAGAATGGGCATTGCTCTGGTTGTTCTTGCTGCATGAGTCTAATGCCTCCTCAGCTCTCAGGTGCTGTCCTCTCTCAACTCCTTCTTTTCTCCTGCTCCTCTGTTCCCTACCTGCTCTATAAAAGTATTCCACTCTCCCTCTCCTGCTCTCTTACTCTGCCTCTTTCTCTACAATCCATTACACTAAGAACTGTTCTACTAGGTAGTGCTAATATTGGCTGTAAACCACCCTGAGGGTTTAGGGTATGGACCGAAAATTAAGCGGGTCAGTAAAACAAATGTGACTGTGTGTGTGTGTGTGTGTGTTGTTGTTGTTGGTGTGTGTATCTATTTGCAGCCACTCCCCTCTCCATTTAGTATGTTTATGTGTACTGCAGTGAAGTCAGACACACAAGTTGCTGTGGGCTGATAGCCATCTGAGCCTTAGTGCACTGACAACACACTCTTCCCTCCCCTGCCTGCTCCGGCTCAGATAGTGTCACTGGAGCGATGCGGCCCAGACAAGGTTATCTGAATCACAGCTGAAGGCTTGAGCTCTGGCTCTAGCATCATCCAAGTCATCCAGGTCATTTGTCTTGTTCTGCCATTGTACTCTCTTGTAATACGCTATGCTGTTACTGCACCAGTGAGATAAGACTTTGTCTTAGGGCTCCCTTTTTTTTTTTTTTACACACCCATATGTACACCAGTTACAAGATAACATGTTTGCTTGAGTCTTAAACATGATCTTCCTGTGTGTGTGTGGCTGTGGTCCATGGGTGAAATCACTACAGTCCTGTCACTCAGTGGAGGAGGAGAGCATTTGTCCAGCCGTGACACCAGGGTGAACAAACACACGTTGTCCCTAATTTTTGGACTTCCTGTGCACTGGTTTGGCTGGTCGAGTGTGGTTATTGCGTGACAGTGCCAGGAAAAAACGGGGCTCTTGTGCAGCGTCGCTGTTGACCGCGGGCAGCTCATTTGTCTTATTGGGAGCATTAACACATCAAAACCAGACCCTTCTGCTGCTGGGAGATGGGGGGTGAAAGCTTAGGTTAGTGGCAAGCATCCCAACTGTGCTGGCCACACAGACAGCCTGCCCTAAAGGTGAACCCAGTCACCCCTACCCAGTCCACATCACATATATCTTGCCATCTATCCCTTTCAGCCTGTCTACAACTGTCTTCCTTTATTAATTCCTGTCTTATGTCTTCCTTTCTTTTATTTCCAGTATTGTACACCATGAGGTGGCTTATAGAGCAATTGACAATTGATAGGCTTGGTTTTCTAACTCATCAAGATAGGAAGGGGGAAAAGTGCCGTCTC
Source organism: Coilia nasus (assembly GCA_027475355.1). NCBI lineage: Eukaryota > Metazoa > Chordata > Actinopteri > Clupeiformes > Engraulidae > Coilia > Coilia nasus. Next base: position 9,395,983 of record CM050221.1, on the reverse strand, counting down.
CATGCACAGATTGCAAAACTGAAAGAGAACAGTGTAAGCAGGGAGAGAATGCTTATAAACTGCAGAGTCTACAGGACGAGCTCTCAAACATCTCCCAGCTCCATCCACTGAGGCCGGCTGGCCAGCCCTGTCCCCCTACCCTTCCACCATGTCCCGCCACACCCTCTTACCCCTGCCACACCCTCTTACCCCCACCACACCCTCTTACCCCTGCCACACCCTCTTACCCCCACCACACCCTCTTACCCCTGCCATCTTCTATCCCACACCCTGGCTCCAACTGACAGGAAGAACAGGTACCACACTGCTCCTGAAGAGAGAAGTTCTCGGAGATCCCCAGTGCATCGTCATCCACACTGGAACAAATGATCATCACACCATGAAAGCTGGTTCAGCTGAGTAGCAGAAAAACCAGAGAGTTCCCAAGGTTGCGCACTTTGATGTCGACCCTACTACTGTGCTATGACAGAGCCCCGCACATCATCAATGGAAACACTGAAGTCAGCAGAATGTGTGCCACACTGCTTAACGTACATGTAGCTCCCGCTGGTAAATGACGACGAGACGTTCTTTTTACTGGCTGTTTAATATGCATGTTTGAAAACATACAAAGACATACATATCTCACATACCGAGAACTAAAAAAGAAGACAAAAAACAAATGACATGCTATTCAAATGACACATATAAATATGGAAACATAAATGACAATATATACATACCTCATTGGCCGCTTGACCAAAGGGAGTTAAACAAAACTTATTTTAAGCACGTTTGCACTTGAAACACTCGAAACATCTTAACTTTAACTTTGCCCTCACAAGCTTCCCAGTGGCATGACTTGCCATCTATTCATCAGGTGACCCACTAACAACATTCCCCCCTGCAACACATAGCTGCTTCCAGTACACATGTACATGGCCAATTGGGAAACAAAATATTCTTACAAAATATGAGCATACAAATAAACACAAAAAATATGAACGAATAAAATATTTATATAAACAAGAAAACATAAAATAAAAGCCTTCAACTGCCTGGCAGTTACAGTACATCTGGCACACAACCCCTCTCTTGCAAAGCACATTTCTGTCATCAAAAGAGGAAAATCCCACTGCTGGATAAAAATACACAATGATATTGGTATATCAAAACATTACCTATGCCTTTGTGCTGTATATATTCCACCAGCAGATTCCTCTTATTTTGATCAAGAGCTCATAAACACAACAAACCATTTCCAGGCCCAGGGAAATATGCTACTATGTAGAGATTTTAATTCTAGAACTGGAAATTATGGCAATAGTCATGTGTTCAGTAGAAATGTCCTCTATACCATGCCAGACCTTACTCAAAGAAACAACCTTGATTGTGCCATAAACAAAACAGGTAAAGAGTTAGTGCACATCTGTTGAGACCCAAATAGTTGCAGCTTCACTAACAATGCAATCGATGTAAATATGGCTGTGAATGAGCTGAACCTAATATTCCAAAAGTCAAATCAGAAGGCTGAACTAACAAGAAAAAGTAGACAGAACGCAGATAAACAAGACCATAACTGGTGTGATGCTGTGAATGCAAAACATCAGAAAACAGCTGAGGCAGCTGTCAAACCTTTAGCGCCATCAACCTGAAAACACAGCCTTCAGAATGAATTATTAACACTAAAAACCTACAAACGCACAAGGACAAATGCCTTCTCTTCGCTGATGACTTGGTGTTGCTGCTATCCTCAGGACAGGGTTTGCAACAGCTCCTTAATCAGCTAAAGCAGTATTGTCAGTGGTGGGCGCTGGTGTCAGGAAAACAGATACAGATTCATTCTAGGTGACCATTGTAGAGCATACAATGCAGTACACATACCTTGGTAATAACTGCATCGGGAAGTTTTAACATGAATGCGCTAAAGGAGACCTTTATGGAATAAAAATAAAATTTTACAATGTTAACATCCCAGGTACAATTTGGTGCAATGTACTTGACAGCATAACCCAGTCTATTGCTCTGCATAGAAGTCAGGTGTGGGGTCCACTCAGTATGCATGAATACACAAAGTGGCACATGCATCCAAAGCTCTATGTGCAAAATTCTGCCGAAATTCTGGATTCACCTAAACAGCAGTCCCAACAACAGCCTCCAACTTGAGGCATTGAAAACCCAAGAAATGAACCCTGGAAAGTGTCCTCTATTTCAGCTGGTACTGAAGCTAACTTACCCAGTAACAAAATCTACCAAACATCAAACTCAGTTAAAACATAATGAGTCAAACAAAAGAAGACTATTACAGCATTGGGAAAATCAAATTAACACCCAAAGTAACATGAATTCCTATCTCATCCTAAAACGAGAATATAAATTCACTGGTATCTCATCTCTGTCAGAGATATGAGGCAGAGGCCTGACCAAGTATCCAAGTATCCTGCCCAAGTACAGGCTCAGTGACCACAGGCAAGCACTTGAGGGACTCTACAGGTCATGAGTAAAGCTGTGCGCACACACACCCACACACACACACACACACACACACATATACACACACAGTACCATCATCCCACTACTCCTACCACTGTTCATTCTACAGTCAATTCACATTAATGTACTATACTGTATTTGTATTGATATACTGGTACATGTATCTGATATTTTTTGTTATGTTATTGTTTTAGTCTAAACATTGTCTTATCAATACTCTCAATCTTATTAAACATTGCTAATCAAGCACGGTTTGAATTTAAAAATTGAGATTGAGATTCTAAGGACTTGCCAGTTCTAGTTCTTGAAGTAGTCCTGCTGGCAGTGTGCAGGTGTTATGATTCAGCATGGTTTATGCATAAAATTTTCACTTTAGTATTTCACTTATAGACTGCGACAGCTCACGCTGCTGAAAATGCAGCATGGTCCATCTGCTGAGGAGTGCAGCTTCTGTGCAGGTTATTTCTGTCCCCATGCGTGAGTGGGTTTGGCTCTCCAAACTTATGCAACAGGAGCATGTACTCTTCCTCCTCTTCCTCTGCCACAGCCTCTCATTTTGAGGTCAGGCCATGAATGATGCAGGGCGCCCAGTGACGTCCTCCCACAGAAACACCGCCCTGAGGTCGGCTGGAAAGCGGCAGCTGTCGAGCGCCAGCTCCCGCCGCTGACGTCCGACGGGCACGCTTCGGCTCTCTGCAGGCTGCCAGTGGGGCTGAGTCACGGCCCAGCAGCCACGCCTGACATCTGTCTGTCTGCCTCAGTGATCTGCCCAGCGTCTGCCGGCAGAGATGGGAGCAGAGCAGGGGGGAGGGAGGGTGGGAGGTAGGGCAAACAAAAGACTTCTTGACAAACAGCTCCATACCACCACCACCCCCACTCCCGTCCGCAGAACCTGAAATTCTGTCTGTCATTTCTGTCTGGCTCAGTGAAATATTCATGCAATCACAGAAGCGGGTTTGAGAGGATGCACATCCCCGACCACAGCCCACTGTCACAGATCGTTCTGTTCCCAGTCTGGGTGTTCGGAAACATGATTGCAGGCACATAACCTGTGCCAGCCTCTGGAGCAGGAGCAATAACCAATGATTGCTGGGTGTGGTGGGACCCAAGTGGCCTTTTCCGCTTCATCTAACAGTGCTGGGCAGGACTGGGCTGGCCCAACCAACGCCTGTGAGGGCACAGGCTGGAGGCGTTCCAGAACACAGACTTCTCTTTTTCTTTTTTTAAATAATAATCATCGTTGCTAAACAAAGAAACAGGGTGGTGGGTTTTGGCATGCTTGACAGATTCCAGGAGCCTTGACAGAGCATATGCATCATCAGGCTTTACAGAGACTGAAGTAGATTCCCAGACTGCAGTGGAAGAAGAGAGAGAGGAAAAGTGAGAATTCATTTTACAGAGCCTACCCAGAATTTCTCCACCTTTTTTAAAAAGAAAAAACACCTCATCCTTTTAGGAGAAGTTGCTTTTTGCTGATTCTATTCCGTATCTCCTAATAAATTGTCTAGTCTGTCTATGAAGACTGTGAGGTGAGACTGATGAGAGAGTTGAGTCAGAGGCACAGTCTAAATGGTCTGACTTATTACTGAGATGGCTCATCCCATTCATCCACATACAGCAGTAGCAGAAAGTCCATTTTCTCTCAGTTCAATGAACTGTGATGTCTGTTCCTCGTGGTTTTGGGCAGTGTAAGGCTGTAATAGCTAGGTCTTTGCATAGCCAAAATACAGTCATCAAATGTATTTTGCCTGCTCTATCTCTCTCTCCCTCTCTCTCTCTCTCTCTCTCTCTCTCTCTCTCTCTCTCTCTCTCTCTCTCTGTCTCTCTCTCTCTATCTCTTTCTCTCTCTCTCTCCCTCTCTCTCTCTCTCTCTCTCTCTTTCTTTCGCTCTCTCTTTCAATTCAATTCGATTCAAGTGAGCTGTATTGACATGACAAATAGTTGAGTACATACATCCAAACAATACAGTATGATGAACATACATGTATCCATGACATTTACACATACAAACAATATTGTGTGTGTGTGTGTGTTTGTGTGTGTGTGTGGTGTAAGAGAGCGAGAGAGAGAGAGAGAAAGAGAGAGAGAGAGAGAGAGAGAGACAGAGAGAGAGAATATATTAGAATATAGAGTATATTTTGTTTGCTGTTTATAAATCTGATATTTCCTTGGACTGAGAACTAAATATAATATTTCACTTGCACAACAAATATTTCCCTTCTCTCTGTCATTAGTTCTTTGATCTATACAAACACTGTTTTTTTTTTTTTGTAGACTGACCAGTCACGCTACACTGTGTTCACTGAGAGCCTAGATTCACACTAGTCATTTAAATTGGTTTTAGGTAGATCTGTAAGTGTTTTTTTGAGTTGTGATGCTGTCTCATGTATGGTCTGTATGGGGGAGGGAATGTGGTGTAGAGGTGTCACTAGAAGATGTGTGGGAGTGACTTGACTTGAGAAGAGTGTGCAAAAACATAATGCTGAGTAAAAAAATAATTATCCTCAGGGACACAGACAGCTGTATAACTTTTAGCAAAAGGAGTCTGCAACTTTACCCTGCTGTACAAATGTAACTGCCGACCTTTAAACAAATGCACACTATGATAGCAACCTAACCACAGAATGTGGAAACATGCATAACAAACATCTAAAAAAATGAAAAGGTTAAAAAATGGTTCTGTTTATTCTCTCTTAACTTCAGAAAAGTGTTTGTCACCTGATACAAAAGAGGCCTTGACAGCATACACAGATGTATGTCCACATGATGCATGACCCCAGGACATTTAATCAACAAAAACATTGGACCAACTGCTTTAATTATACCTCATTAATCTGGCGCATTGTACAATGATGTCACTCATTAATTATGCAGGCAGTTCTCATGAGTTGTATGTAACAGAAGATTATGTTTCTGAACACCTGTTTTTGCCATTGATCCTGAGAAACCTTTGGAGGCCTCCGATCCAGACTAGTCCTTCCACCCACAGCCTCTCCCTGCCCTGCCTGAGGGATGGCTGAGGAATGTTGACACCATGCAAGCTGTCAAGTCGAGAGTAGCACAGGTGTAGTTCTGGGCTGTGACATGGGGGCTTGCCAAAGCGATCTGCTGTGCACTAATTTTGTTTAAAGTGTACAAGCCACTGTAGCCTTCTAGCCCCTGCCAGTCATCTGATACTCCCTTTAAGGGGTGGAGCTGGTCAGGTATATGACCAACTGCCACACACAGCCTGAGAAAGACAATCAGAAAGAGGGATCAAGATATAAATAATTGATAAATATAAAATAAAATAACCTGCAGAGAAGAAGCCAAGCAACCAATTAACAGGCATTGGCAGAACAACAGACTAATACTAGTCACTAAAAGTGCTTTCACACTGACAGCATTTGGTGTGCACCAAATGTCCCATTCGAACCAAAAGTTCTTAGTTCGGTTCGTTTTTGTTGGTGTGAATGTAATCTCGGTACTTTGGTGCGCACCAAATCAACCGATCCGAGACCGATAAAAAGGGGTGGCCTCAGACCGCTTTATCTGCCTTATTTTGGTACGGTTCTTCTAATGTGAAAGCAACCAAACCAGATTGGACGGAACAGTAGAATTTAATTTATTATTATTATCGAAAGTGGCATGTTTTAGTCTGGTTCCGGTGGCGATGGTCTTCGCGGTCTATTTTGGTTCGTTTAGAATTATGCATATGTGAAAGCAAACCGTACCCACGTCTGTTTGCTACATTGTAACATTTTTCTCACTAGTGCGGACCAAAGCAATCGAACTATAGGTCTGAAAGTGCCGTAATTCTCTATTTTAAAGAGTAGAGTGAGCAGGTAGATAGTACTCTCATATTCTAAATATTTCCAATCATCAAAGGGGTGGGGGTTCAAAGGGCTTGGGCGAGCCAGGAGGCCCAAGTACATGATGTCTAAGGCAAGGCCAAAGCACAAAGGAGCTACTGAGCTGCTGACAGGGGGCATGGGCCTCTCCTTGGTCCTGTCCATGGAGGAGAAAGCTGTGTAACCCTGCACTGGAGGCCTGGAAGATAATTGTTGTTTTGGATATCAGGAAACACCAAAAGGGACCTTAGCTACTGCACATGAACATGAACACTGGTAAAGCAGCTGTAGAGCCTGTCTATGACATTAGGGTGTGGCATCCAGCCAAGACAGGATTAATGTCTTTGCAGGCCAGTCTGGTACTTCATATAGTTCTTCAACAGAGGGATTAAATCACTTCTCTGTCTCAGTCCCTGATGCTTGGTCAGGCTCCAGCTGAGACAGGTTGTCACCTGAGGCATGGAGCTAAACGAGGTCTTCCCCGAAGTCACCCCCATTTATGCCCTCGGCCTTCCTCAAGGTGCAGAATGCTCACAAAATTCAGTGGGTAAGAAGAGGAAGAACATTTCAATTCACTTCAATTCTGACTGTGTTGACTGGAAGGGGTTAAGGAGGGACCCTCGTGCAGTGTCTCTTTTAGTCTCTCTCACACACACTCTTCATCTCAAGACTCTGAAAAATGGCATCATGTCTGCATTGGATGCAATCTAGGCATCAGTCCAAGACAAAGACTCATTTCCAGGATTTATTGACCAAAATACCTCAGCCCATTTTTGTAATCCTCGCTTTTTAATCTTTGTTGAGAGAATGTTTGAAGAACAACAGTAAATTTTAAGACTGCTAAATAAATGGAGCTGTTATATCATCTCCTTTAAAGTCCTTATGCTAGCATTTTTGAAACTTGAAGCATACCCTAGTTCTTGTCAAGAACCTTTGCGTAGCTAAAATGACGGTAAAGGTTTTATTTGCCCTCAATTTATTTGCCTTGAGAAAGGATTAAGTCAGTTTATCTTGCAGTTGTCTGTGAAGGTATACACATAGAAGTGTGATTGTTTCTTTTGGCTTGATCAATTCCAGAAGGATACTTACCCTCAGCAGATGCATGATCCATAGAGGAGCTGCAGGAAGGAAGCTTTGGCTTGGGTGCTACAGAGAAGGGCTCATCAATCATTCTCTCTCTCTCTCTCTCTCTCTCTCTCTCTCTCTCTCTCTCTCTCTCTCTCTCTCTGTGTATATATATTGCACATATGCCTACCTACTACAGCATTCAAACTGGAAGAATAAGTTTATTTCTGTCAGTCAGTGTATGTTCTCCATATCACTCCATGTCTAATCGCTCCTTGCTTCTGTGCGTAGCTCCTTTAGTGATACGCAGACCTGGAGAACATCAAGGTATGTGTGTGGAAGCGCTATCACTAGCAGTTTAATTAAAAGATAAACACAACACATGCCGTTCAAGGACTTAGCAGGAGCTTATATGCTGTAGTGGAAGATAAACGCGGCCTTGCACACTGTGATGGAGGCCTGATTCATCACTGGCTGGGGGCTGCTATTCATCGTTGTAATTCATTCAGGTAAATGTCCCCTTAGAGTTCTGTTTAGACACTAAATATTGTTATTGGCATTGATATGTGTCCTAAATGTTCCAGCTACCTTTTCAGGAAATTATTTCAATCAGGGAATGGACTGGAGACTAGTCATTCCACATATTAGCAGTGATGGGGATAATGGTGTTAAAAATAAAAAGGCATTACTTGCTATTTGGTAGCACTTTAAAATAACTACTTCTTAATAAACATTTATTTAGCATTTATTAGCTCTTACTCAACACTTTGCTCATCATTTGGTAATCATTTCTTTTACACTATTTCTCATCAGTAAATCATTTATAAACATATCTACAAATATTAAAGCAGTCAGAGAAGATGACAGATAGACAGACAGAAAGGCAGCAGGCTGAGAGATAGATAGCAGATAGCATAAAGACAAACAGACAGTGATACAGACAGATAATCAACCGACATCCAGACAGATGTGTGCCAATATGTTTATAAATTATATACTGATGAAAAATAGTATTGGTAATTGGTAACCTAATTAATTATAGTTTCCATCGGTCCAATGCCCTTTCTGTTACAGACACTAATGTGGCACTTTATTTCATTGCATTACAGCCATTTTGGTAGCTGCAAATGTAAGATATTAGGCTACTTCTAACTAGAACACATCATTTATTTTTTGGGTTTAATTTCACTGTTCATTTTATTCAAATTTTCCAAATAATACTATTAATTTATGGCCAGTTGTGTCCTATTGAAGTTCAATAAATATCAATATTTATATCTAGGTCAAAAGAAATATGTAGGCTTGTTGTTCCCCAGCAACAAAATACTGCCAATTAGTGAAGGCAATGTTTTCTGGTAATTATAAACTTTAAGTGGCCATTTCATTCATTAAACATACTTAAAATTAAGTGTTGTAATTAGACATACAGCTAAATTTAATGGTACATTGAAGGGGATTGAGATTCCAAATTCTACATTCCAATTTGAACATTGTAAACAGAAACGCAATAGTTACACCCTCTGGTAAGTATTATCATATTATCATAAAGTTGTAACTCAGTCACTAACTCAGTTACATTTCAGGAGAGGTAACTAGTAACCATAACTAATTACTTTGTAAAAGTAAACACTGGATATTAGAAACAAAAAGATGGTTCTGTAAATATGTAATCTACTGTTCTTTCATCATGTTTCTCTGCTCTTTGACACAGAGCTTTTCCCGGTTTCTGTTTTTGTAGTAAGTAACTGGCACTGGAGGTGTGTGGACTCCTTAGTGCATGTTCATTTAAGCTCCTTAGCATCCTCAACACAGACACATGATGACATTTAACTTCCCTCACTTGCATGTGGATAGATTGGTGGACTATGCTGATCCACTGTGGTCCTCCACATGGATTGCGGGGTGAATGTGAGTAGACCAGAATATGTGGCTAACAATCAACCGCTGTCCTGTGTAGAATTTTGCAGGATAGTGTAGGCACCATACCATCTGGTCGGACATTCAAAATGAAAATGCCTGTGATGTGTTCATTTGGCAAAAAGTGTGTTGTATTTCTCTGTACATTGCATCCATGTCTAACCTTTTTAAAAATGCTGACCTATTTGGCCAGACATAGGGACATTGCGTTCTATGATGCTCATCATTACTCTATTATTTTCCTGGCCTAATATTTCACTGACATATGCCACTCAAGGCTAACTGGGCTTACCAACAGACAGAGCCTTAATCTGTTAATGGCTATTTAGAGATATGTCAAACAGGCAGAAGCAAAGCCACTGCCATAACTTTAAAACACTCACGTGGTGGACAGAATAATTATGAGTTGACATGATTAGAGCACTCCTGAGGAAATATTTTGGAATAAAAATGTTTTGCAATTTGCCTACCTAATGAATTTCATTTTATTAGGTTTTCACTGTGTATTGTTTAAGCCATATGGTGGGCATTCAGAAAGGGCTGAACACAGATAGATGGAATCAGATTTTCAATATTTAGCATGACAATGTGAACCACACACATACACACACACATACATACATACACACCCGGACACATGTACACACACATGCACACGTCCACACACACACATGCATGCACGCACACACCTGCATGCACACACACAAACACACACACATACACACAGCGGTCTACTACTCTGACAATTCAGCTCTTCCCATTCACACAAGGTCACATAAAAATGAATATTTTCAATTTGTTTAATTTCATTTTTTAAGTCTTTTTTAGAAAAGGAAATGAGGCTTTCATGCATCTTATCAAAAGAGTCATTGGCATTCAGTTCCCCTGAACAACAGGCCAGCATCCAATTAGCGTGGCAGTGTGGAGGCGGGTTGTGATGCTGCGCAGGAGGCAAGAATGGGCACCCAGTCTAATGGGCAGCGCGACATTATCATGCTCTATCATCATAATTATAGCCTTGTGTATCTGTCATCAGAAATTCTCCATTTTGTCCTCTTTAAATTAAATGACACTATCAGTGTAGTTGATTGCAAGTAGTGATAAACTAACTTTAGTATTTTCTAGAAGGCTATGAGAATCATGTTGTAATTGCTAGTTCTTTTCTTATCATCAGTAGGCAAAAAAAAACACACGTGGAAGGATATTTATGAGCTAAAAACAGAGTTTGGGATTTTGGTTTAGGTTTTAGTTACAGATACAGATAGCATGCATCATCTAATTAGTGCTCATTAAAACACTTAATTTTAAATTGTGGATAATTCTATAAAATTAAAGTCTTGCCTGGAATTTGGGAAGAAGACTATTTTCATGAAAGAAATTAGAGATTGAAATGATGTTATGAATATTTTAACACATATTTTAACATTTACACTAGTCCTTCATTTTTGGATGCAACAAGTGCAGCGCACACTCTCACTATCTGTTGAAGTCCTGCAGAGATCACTTTCAGGATGAGCAGTTGTGTGTATCGCTGCAGTCCACTGAGTTGAGGGTAGCTGCAATCTGACAGCAGTGATGTTATTTAATCAACAATCATCCAATCTCCTCCTAGCAGATACATGGAAATGGCACAGTTCTCATTGGCATTGCTTATTTGTGCTGTCATCCAGTCCATCAAGATGTGATTGTCCCTGATGGAAGTGGAAGTACAGAATGGGATGAATAGGTATTAATATAACCAGCAAGTAATGAAACATAAATCTGAGGTTTACATCCATTGTTAGAGGTCTAAACACTAGAACACATCTGATGGAATCAGATTTTCAATATTTAACCTGACAATGTAAGTCATTTTGGTGTCCCAAAATAATTATAATATAATATAATATAATATAATATAATATAATATAATATAATATAATATAATATAATATTTTTTAAATTTATTTCTCCTTTATTTTACTAGGGTAGTCACATTGAGGCTGTCTCCTCTTTTCCAAGTGAGCCCTAGCCAAGAAAGCAAGCAGGAGGCCAAACGCATCATATGAAAAGCACATGCAAACAAACACAGCAGTGAAGCAGACAACACCATCTCACAAGGGACAAAATGAACAAAGGCATTAAGAATAGGACATACAAACATGCAGAACATAATCAAGCAGACATCAAGCAATCATGCAGACATAGCAGTATGGACATAACCAACACATGCAGATGAGCAAGACTTGCAGAGTTTGGGACAATGGCCGGATAAGAGCACACCAACTTAGTAAAAAACAGGACAAAACATACAGTACCATGCAACAATAGCAAGATACGCGCACTTAGGAAAAAAACTAGCAGGACAAAAACACACCATACAGGACAGCAAGATACACTATGGATTGAACACACAAAGAATGGGTTAAAATTTAGACATAAATAATATGCTGCACAAAATACACATAGCTTAAAAACAAACAGGTTACGACATAACATGCAGACAGCAGGACACAAAAGCGGAAATTAGGTTATACAGTACATGCACATTGAAGTAAAGACACAGCAAGCATAAAACAAATAACATAGACCAATGCAGACGTGCTTACTGCATGAATCTAAGATATTGTTGTTATTATTATTATTACTATTATTATCATTATAATATATTTTTTGGGACACCTCAGTATGCAGGCACCTTCATCTCCTTCATCTTCAAGTGTTGATGTTCTTATTGGTGCTTTGCCAGCACATCGGTTTTGTCTTTTGATGTCTCAGCACTCTCAGTACGCATGCACAAGACTACTAACAAGCACACAGGGAAAATGAGGTCCTCATACTGAGCTGCAGCCGTCACGGCTATCTGCGTGGATTTACACCATTATAACCCTGTTTGCCATTCATTAGGAAAGTGCTTTTATATATGTTGTGGATGTTTCTGTGTGTTCTGAAGATGTACCATTGTTGCCACTTAGGAATGAAAAGCTATGAAACTGAGCCTTCATGCGCCACATGAATATTTCATAACTGACATATAGTCTATGAGAAAAATGCTGTTGCTGTGAGAGCAACACTGAGAGTGTTCCTTGCAAGCAATGGATCTGCCCCACCTGCCATTGGCTGGCCATTGGGGACTGTCCTTTTCACTGAATTGGTCCTGTGGGTTTTTTCCCCTATCAACAGCTCATATTTGTAAGGCCTTTTACCATAGTCTGATGTAGATTTTGTGTTGTTGGAGATGGTATCAGAGCACCTTCTTCAGTTCAATACCATTTGTGATCTCATCTCATTTCATTCATTTCATTTCATTTCATTTCATTTCATTCTCATCATTTGTGTGTGTGTCTCTGTATGCGCATGCATGTATTGTGTCCTGTTTGTCCTGTTGTATTAGGCCACACAGTGGGCCAAAGGCCTTCTATGTGCTGGTCTTTGAAGGGTCCATTTACTCATTCCACCTGACATGTACGGTTCAGTAGGATGGTTGGGAGCTGGATTTGTGTGGAGGGCGTTGTTAGACATGAAGTAGTTGAGTGAGGGAAGAGGGAGCAGCCAGGACAGAATAGTGACAGTGTCATTGTCAGGGTCAGAATCATTCATTTTCTACCAAGCTTGCATGTGTACAGAGATGCTAGGGAAAAGTCGCTTTCCATTGGAATGCTAATGTCGGCTTGGAGAGATTAATCCACAGTCAAGCATGCATTGTGCTGCTGCTACTTTGCCACTATTTGTGATGCAGGCAGATGCTCTTGGCTAGGACCAGCAAAAGTGGAGAGCACTATCACTACTTTGTTTGGATCCATCCAAGTGATGAAAGGAGATTTAAATCAACCATGTCATATCTACCCAAAGGGTCTGTGCTCATGGTCAAGACATTGAGATATGGATCAGATAACACAGAAAGAAGCTGCTGCTTTCATGTTAGCCCAGACCTCAGGGCCTGCTGCTGATGTCAAATACCGCCACAAATCTTGCCAGCTACAAATAGATGATGTATTGTGATGATATATCATTTTATTTTCTTTGATGTGTGGAAAGAAGTTATCTGATAACCACACCCGAGCTTAATCTATAATTATTTGTTTGTTCAGGATAAGATAGTTGAGTGTTTGAATTAAAGGTTTTTGAAATGGTTTAAAAATTGTGTTTTGTATAACAAGTCAAACACCTCAGTGGAACAGAGTATCCTGCAGCTAGTGAGTATCTGAGAATTACTCTCTGTTATATATCTTTACAGTTATTGTCAGAATATCTATTAGTACCATAGTTACCTGGTGTCTATTAAAATATACAGCCAGCACTGCCCCTTGTGAATTACAGACAGTAGTCTAAAGTTGCCTAAACAACTGAAGGTGCGAAATTGGGATACAATTATTACAATTATAAACAGGGTACCGAATGCCCAACAATCTTACCTTTTCTCAGTGTCTACAGCATTAAAATGGTATATTATGGTGACTTGTTGTAGCTAATGATAAAGTGAATGCGCAGAGGTTAGTGGCCTCAATCATCATACTTGGCATATATTTGGCTTTTATTGCACAGACGTGTTTTGGCGTGTGCCTTCTTCAGTGAATCTCCCTTAATTTTCTCCTCACCCACAGCCACCACACTGCACACACACATTTTATGCAGCATTACAATGGAATATTGGTTAATTAACATCAAACACTTGACCATCTAACATAAATACTTTTACAACAAAAATAAATTTTAACATTATAAAGAAATGTATGTAAAAACAACACTTGTTATTTGTTATTAATTGTAATTTAAATGTAAACTTTTTTTGTTATTCTAGTGTTGAGCACTGTGAGCAAATACCCAAGCAAAACAACGTAAGGTTGTAAGCTGGAGAGCTCAAGTTGTGAAGCACTGTGCAGTGTGACTGTATGATGGTATTGGTCCATGTATGCTTTGCTGAGTTAGGATATCAAGATAGTAGTCTTTGTCATGTCATGCCCTGAGAGTAAGTAACCACATATACAGATCTTTCTCTGTGTAAGTATCCATTAAAAAACTGGGTGCAAATAGCATCTGCCAGTATTCTTTGCAACATTGTACAGTTACATGCTATGTCATGCGAAGAATTGTTTTACCGCATAAAGCATGTGTTTTGGTATTGGCCATTGTGGTATTGGCTGTCTCTTGCTTCTGCCTGCTGTTCCCGTGTGTCAGCCCTCCATCTCTCATGCCTCTCCATGCTAGTAAATCACGGATTTCCCGAGCGACTGGTGGCATTAAAAACAGGTACTTCACACCAGCGATCTTGATGGCTGTTTGCTTCACAGAGCACAGCATATTTCTTTATTTAACACTTATCCATATAATTTAATATGCATTGATTTCTTGTATTTCCATATGAATTTCATTATTTTCAGTTATGGCATCCATTAGTTCCACAGACCTCCTTGTTTCTGAAATAACCCTATACTTCACACACAAGTGTGTACAGCCACCATTTTTCATCATTACTAAAGCCTCTGATTTACATATGGATGCAAACTTGACATTTTTAAACACACACACACCTATTAGAGACAAAATGTAAACTGTGGAGAAGCATAATTGAATTCACCCGGCCCTCATTAAAATGCATCATGGAGGCTTTTTTTGTAGCTGGAGTTCAGTGGAACAAATTAAGGATATTAATGAATCAATGCATATTAATGATTAGCAGACGGCATGAGACTAATGCATATAAATAGTTTGAAATATGGCTGGGGATTTGAAAGACTTTGGTCTGTAATTGTAAAGCTACCAGAGCACAGTTAAACATATGCTGTACGTATCAGAAAAGATGTTTGATTGTCTGTAGACGGACAAGTGTCTAAATGGCATCAACCACTTTGACAGCAATGCTCATCATTCACTATGTTAGAGTAATTGCAGTTCCATAAATAAACAATTGTACACAGGATTTGTGCATATTAAATGCATCTTTAATGCATTGCTTTGTAGGTGAACATGAAAAGCATGGTAGCACGTTTTATGTAGTCAGGGGGTTTCCCTCTCGATTCTCATTGCTTCAAAGCAGCAAATGTTCATACCCTTATCTCTGGCCTGTCTGTGGCACTCTGTTCGCTTGTTAAGGTAATAGGCCCTACACAACGATGACTGGCTGCTATTCAGTAGATGTGACATTTCCCTTTCAGGGGTGAGAAAAGCAGTGTGATAGAGTGACAAAGGAATGTCAATCAAACTGTGTTCTCCAGCCACTTAAGATTCCTGAGCAGAGTGAAGGTTGGAGAAACATTGTCTCTGGGGCCAAGGTCTTCTCCTTAGACCAAGGCGCAGAAACCTGACCAGAAAACCAATGGACAGCCTGCGCATCAACCCACTCAGATTCCCTTGCTCCTGACATGTGTACACCAGTGCACTGTTTCTCATACAGACTAGTCAGTTCATGAATCTGTTTTACACTAATAGGCTTGTGTAGTTGTTTTAAAGCACCATTAAATGAGAGCCAAACCTGTTTACGGCATTCCAGAGTGGAGAGCTCATTACTGTTTTGTTGGTCGGTTGTTGCTGCACTGTTTCGTGTGTCTTGCCAACAAGACCACTGAGTATTTCTTTAAAATCGATTTGTGTTGATCTGGAAGTCCATGTTGTCGGGGTGCTTGAGTGAGTGGTCAGATGAGGAATTACACAGTGTATTTTCCCACGCTTCAGCTTAATTACTGAACTTGGCCCAAAGCTCTGAACTCTGTCCAGCATAAATTAACTCTGTACTAAAACCCACACTCCAAATCCAGTGCAGATGCTCCCAAATGTCCTGGCTACATTTGTTACGAGTGTTTATGTGAACTGTGTGTGGCGCTACATGTACTGTCCGTGTGTGTCTGTGTGTGTGTCTGTGTGTGTGTCTGTGTGTGTGTGTGTGTGCATGTTGTTGAGAGTCTTGTCATGGTGGAGCACTCGCTGGAGCGTGTTTGTGTGTGGTCACTCTCTACTCTGTGGCCTTGGAGTCAGGAGAGGGTGGCAGGTAGGCACAGCATTCTGTCTGCACTCTCTTCCCACTGCCTTCTGTTATGTGGGAGCTGAACTGTAGAAACACTGAGGCATGTGTGGTGACCAGCCTGAAACTCCTGAGGACTGTGTGTGTGTGTGTGTGTGTGTGTGTGTGTGTGTGTGTGTGTGTGTGTGTGTGTGTGTGTGTGTGTGTGTGTGTGTGTGTGTGTGTGTGTGTGTGTCACAGAGACAGAAAAGATGGAGGGACAGAGAGAGAGAGAGAGAGAGAGAGAGAGAGAGAGAGAGAGAGAGAGAGAGAGAGAGAGAGAGAGAGAGAGAAAATAAGCTTGTGAGTGAAATGCCGCAGTTGATTATTATATGGCACGGGACTAGACAGGTGAGATACAACTTCATGTTTTACACTGACGGGCAGCCAGAAGCATAATATTTTGACCTGAGCCTGAATTTGTTTTATTTGTACAGCAAAGTAGCAAAAACAGAAAAAAAGCAGTCACCTGTAGAACTGAGATGTAATTTAATTCCAGCACACACACACACACATGCACAGGCTATAAAAGCACATAAGCTCCTACCAAGTCATAAAAAAGCAATGAATGTCACAAATTTTTAGGATGTTAACAAAAAAAGAGCCATTCCACACCAGAGATGATTTTCCTTGACAGCTGAGCCGACTGAACGTCTAGAAGTTCTTTCTGTTTTGTGCACAAATACAGAAACAGCCTACAGCACTTTTTAATCATTCTGTTCCTCTACACTCAGTGTGGGCCATGGGCCCAGTCTTAAATCACATCGTCCATTTAGTCACAGTGAATGTTCCTTTGCCCAAACCAGCCATTTTGTCATTATCTTTCTGGTGTTGAGAGACATAGCAGGCCCTTATGGCTGGCAACTTGTCATCCGAACCACACCAGGCTATACACAGTCAAATTTCCAACTGTGTACCAAATTGCTTAAAATAAAATAAATAAATAAAAACTTGCTTACTCTGACATTTGACTTTTTCTCACTCCTGTTGGATTTATTGCACATCGGGCCCCAGTGGCTCAGCCTGTGAGAGGCAGGCCTGCATATGAGCTCAGGGACGGGGGACATTCAGGGGAGAAGCAGACACTGCTGATGAATCTCTCCTCCACCTGCAGCAGAAGGCATAGCCAGGGAGTAACGGACCACATCTCCTGACACAGTCGCTACATCATGCCCCAGGCCATAGGGAAACCTAGCTGGCCCGAACTAATTACAGCGGCCTGCAGGAATTCATTTACGCATGAGCTGGAGTTCACCGGCTTGTTGCCACTTGCAAGTAAAAGAGAGGGAGGACGTGCCGTTTAATTATCTTTTGTTTTATTAAACGGCGGCAAACAGAGACAGCCCGTGGGGCCGTTCTCTGGCATGATGCTTTGTGCCTAGATGCGTCCAAATGAAATCAGCGGTGAGTGCCTTCAGACAGGGCAAAGGCCTGTAACATTTAAGGTGCCTCTGGAAGGTCCAAAATAACCTGTATTTCTTTGGAAAAGCTTTGAAATATATGAAGTAGAGGAAAAGAGAAGGGCTACATCTCTTAGTCTATGCTTTTAAAGGTATGAAAGCCTTGTCAGGAATGGCCTTATCTTTACTGTCTGACATTTTATTCAGAGCGTGCCCTCTGTGCTCAGATGCTATCTGCTCCTGTGTTGAATTCTCCTCCTCCAGAGGCCGCAGATGTTGCCATGGAAGCCTTTATTGAGGGAGTGAGAGGCCTCTGGTGATCAACAGTAAATCCTGTGTGTGTGTGTGTGTGTGTGTGTGTGTGTGTGTGTGTGTGTGTGTGTGTGTGTGTGTGTGTGTGTGTGTGTGTGTGTGTGTGTGTGTGTGTGGGTGTGTGTGTGTGTGTGTGTGTGTGTGTGTGTGTGTGTGTGTGTGTGTGTGTGCAAGTGTGTGTTTGTATATGTTGCTTAATTAACATCATGCCATCTGTCCTCCTACATCAGGCAAGAGGGACCACCAGCTGGCACACTTTGATCTCACCTTTCTGTCCACACCTCTTCATAGTGTACCTGCATGCCTACAACAGCTAGCTTCACTCTACATACATATCAGTATACAAAAATAGTGAACATGCCTATCATTCTTACGTACATAAATACATTTTTTATGACTCATCCATCAGGTGCCATCACCACATCATCAGTTTAATATAATTAACTCCCCACTCTCTTTGGAATGTGGGAAATGTTGACTTAAATCATCCAATCACTTCTGCATTAGAGTCAACAGATCTCATCTCACTCACCCTTATGTCCTCGCTCGGTTCTCCCTTTCTTCCTTCTTGTCATGTCGTCTTTTTCTCCCCACTCCATCCATCTGTCTCTTCTTCTATCTTCCTTTTTACTAATCTTTTTAAAAGTCATCATGATTGCATGCAGTAGGTTGGCAGTGCCCCATACATCATGACGCCGTGTACTGCACTGATCTGAGTGACCTCCTGGAACAGAGCCAAGCTGAGACATAGAAGTGAACTCTTGTGGTTGGCTGCTCTGCTAAGGACACAATACCAAACTGCTCCAGGATACAAAAGTTGCTGACAGTAATGATATGGCATGTATTGCAGTGAATGTACAGAGATATCACATACTGGTCAGGACATCAGAAAAGCACAGTTTTCAGTGTGGTTTGTATGATGTCTTCCTTTCCTAAATACAGTGTTTTAAGTGACATTTTAGTATTGATGCAATATTGTCAACCATGCTTCACTGGATCCTAAGGTTATCTCAAAAATGATCTTTCGTTACACTTAAAAGACAAATGCAGGGTCAAAATGCAGGATTGTCAGGATTAGTAAGAAATCTGTGGAAAATGTCATTTTCCAAGGTAAAACAAGCAGGAACAGCTCTCTGACCTTTTTATTGCTGGAGAACTGATCCGTAACTTTTCCAAATTGATTCCACACCAGTCAGCACAAGTCTCAGATGTGCTGTTGGGCATACCCCGAACACCAATAAGGGAAACTTATTCCATTGAACCCTGAATCTTTTATTTCTTTGCTACATTCTCAATTGCTGACTTTGTGAGCAGATTAAATCATCTATATAGCAACATGAGGACAGTTTTAGAACTATCCTTTAAAACGTGTTCTGGCACCCCAACCCAATGACTACGATGAAAAGCCAACAATGAGATGGCAGTATGTATCCTTGCACTGACAAGATCTATGATTTCGAAGTTATCTGCATTCTGCATTGTTTGTTATGTATTTGTTTGATATACTTAACTACTGGCACAGTCCATTGTAAGTCTTGAAAGTATGTGCTCTCTTCCAGTTTAAATGGTTTGGATGTATGCTTTATGTACATGTTAAGCACTTGGTTGGAAATTACATAAAAGTGATCTGGTGCATGGCCAAATAGCTTGTGTAAGCACGTGTGATAAATAAGAATGAAGGAGTATAAATGATGCTTCACATCCCCAGTGCTGAGTAAAGCAGATTTGTTTTGATCATCTATATGCACTAGTCCACCAATGTCAGCACTCAGTCAAAAACACACTGTAACTTCCACTTACTTATATCAGTCGGTCCAGCATAAACACATTGCTTACACTTCTTTTTGTCAAGCAGTGGACACCACTGCTTCTTATACTTTCTTCTTACAGCCACATCTGACAATTTCCCCATCTATCTCATTAACATGCACCATCACATTCCCATGATCTTATGGTAGCAGTAGTGCTCATTCATATGCCTAACCATTAACATGCACTTGAGGTGCTGTAGACATACATCCAGGGGGTAAATCACTGAAGAGGGCAAATGGAATTGCAGAGGGGCCTGAGCAATGGCCAGCCTAAATCACTATTCAGTCATATATATTTGTTGGAATGTGCATTAACTTGCCCTTTATTTCACTCTGTCCTGCACTGTGTGTGTTTTATGGCAAAATAAATATTTCCATTATGCTGGAAGTTGTTCTTGGTCCATGCCTCTTATCAATCACTTCATGGGGATGCCAGAACCATCTAGCCCAGTGCTGCTGGAAGCACTGTCCCCCTGTGGTTGAATGGACTAATACGACACTCTGGGAAGTGAAGATAGCTATCACAATAAGGCTGCTTCCTTCCATATTGATTCCCATGGAAAAGCATCGATTTGAGTGGGAAGAACTGCTTAGGAGCAGTCCGTTCGGTGACCTTAGAAAGCGCATCTTTGTCATAGTGTGGTGGAATGAGCACAAGCTAATTTGAGCAGGTGTGTTTCTCCAAGTGTACTCTTTAAGAGCTGAAAAACCATTAGGGCTGACAGAGAGGATGGAGGAGGAGAGGCAGCAGCTGAGGGAGGAGGGAGCCAATGGACGAGAGCAGGTCTGCTCATATAGAGCTCAAGCTGGCAGTGAGTGGGAGAGCGTGAGGGGGAAACACACGGGTAGGCTGCAGACCAGGGCCACAGAGCCAGTGACTCATGCAGACGCTCACCTTCTCCTCTCCCCTCCCCACTTCTCCCACTGCTTACTGCAGTGCTCACAACACCGGAACTTTCTCACCCTCCACCTACCTAGCCCATCTCCCCCTGTCTCTCTCCACACGGCGATGCTTTGCACAGTGCTCTCCTCGAATCTCTCACTGCACCTCTTCCTCCTCACTCACATCCTCTTCTTCCTCCTCTCTCTCTCTCTAGAAACTGTACATTGGTGATTAGACCAGGGCCTTTCCTGGCTGCTGAAATATGAATGGCTGACAGGTGGAAGGACTTAGGTAGGAGGCTTCATTACCACATCCCCTACTACCCAGCTCAGGGCCTGGCCTCTGTGAGTAATTGGATCTCTGACCGTCAACTCCTGTCACCTCCATTTTGCCATTTCTGTCCGGTTGCTGACGACTAAGGAATCCCGTGGGCCAGTGCACCTCGAAGGTCTGCCGACAATTCAGAGGTAAACAGCGCCAGGCCCATTAATGTCATGGCAATGTAATCAAGCACACTCAACTGTAGCTACTGATTAAAAAATAAGCTACTGATTAGAAAATAAATGTATTATGGCTGCCACTGCTCCTTGGAGAAATGTACAATGAAATATGAAGTGGACGTTTCCCAGACTATTTAAATTTAAACAGACTATTAAAATGTATTGTAGATAGTTTAAAAGTTAGCAAAGTAAGGAAAGTAAAGAAAATTATAGTTGTATTGTTTGAATGAGCCAACAGACTGGCGCAAATCTACCTGAATGATGTTCCTCAGGTTATCAATATCTGTCTTTGAATGAGCTACCCACGAGGGAGCTAACCTAAGTATAGTCAAGTATAGTGCAAACAGTAGTCTCTTCATAAATCATTTAGGGTAGAAGCATCTTAAAAATGAACAACTTAAACTTTCAACTTATGTTCTGATAAATATAATACATGTTATAAAAACATAACTCTTTTAGAGTCCGGCTGTTTTGCTGTTTGGTTGAATATTTTGTTCCATTAAGATTTTAAAAATCTGTTGCACTCTCTAGACTCAAGGCTGAATCCATCTACATTAAGGGTTAGTGGCCATTAAGACTGTTATGGCAGAAAAATAAACGAAATGCATCAGAGTGGGTGTTTGAGGAGGATGTTTATGGGATTTCTTCCCATTAGGCTGCTGTTCACCTGCTGCATGCAAAAGACAGCTGAGAGAGGGAGGGTAAAAAAGCCTTAGTCATCTCAGAAAAAGATAAAAAGTGAAAAAGAAAAGGGTATATTCCAGTAAAAGAGCCTAAGCAGAGGGTGGAATATGACAGGTGGTAGCGATTTTGTCAAGGTAACACTGAAACTCCTACACACTGAGAAAAAAACTTTCCTCTGACCAGAATGTCGATGAGTAGAGAAACCAGAAAAAGACCAGTTCTCAGGGGAGTAATAGGAAACATGTCTACCATGGAAAAACTGCAGAGAGGGAGAGAGAGATAGGAAGAGGAAGAGGTACTTGCCATCGGTCCAATGGGGGCAGTCCCTGAAACAAGGACAGGGCTGTTGAACAATGTAGAGAATGGTTCTATCTGTGATTATTTAGTTTGGTAGAATCCATTGATCATCAGCGTGAGTTGTCTGTCTCCTTTCCAACAATGATTGTTGTGGTATAAGCAGCTAAAAACAGGCAAACGGACGTTTTGATTCAGTCACTGATGATTCCTTCCTGTCCTCCAGTAGCCCCTTTCTGGCAATTGCAATTCTGCTCTCTAAACACAAGTCACCATCTACAGCCTTAGCTCTCCTCTGTCATGCTCAGTTTATCAAATCATAACTCACGTATAACAGCTTACCATGTACAACAAATCTCCCTCTCCCGCTATTCCCCCCCCCCCCCACATCACTGCATTTTATTTCCCCAAATGCTCATTTTCCAGCAGAAAAGTTAATTGAATTCTGAACTAGCTGGGTGTAAAGTAGAGGGTCCTCAACCACAACCTCCTGCCTGAGAGAAGAGTGCTGAGAGGAGAGCCTCTGATTAACAAAACAGTTGGAGATAGGGTATGCCAGCCAGCCATGCCGAGCAGTGGTGACTGATGGCCCCATGTAGCACTTCAGTCCTTGGTATTGCTATTACTTGTTTCTGGACAGGGATCCTCTGCAGCCACTGAGTCGGTGCAGTGTGCAGACTATGTTTGATTTGGAGGCCCCAGATGGCATTATATAAGCATGGTAAGGCCAGCCTTTCATAGAAAGAGACAAGAGCGCTGCTGATACAGGAGTCCTGTCTGAACTCGTTTTTCTTTTTTAATGAAAACCAAAAAATTGTTTAATGTGGTATTGTGGGGTGCTTCTCCGATGGTATCTGATTTGCACATACATTTTCATGACTGCTTGCTGTAGCTCAAAAGGAAGGTGGGAATACTGCTGAGGACAGGGAAGTGGGAGGGCTGTTTAGAAGAGTGGGCCATGTTTTCATACCACCACCCAAGTAAGAGTGCATTTTAAATATTAATTCCATGCATCCTGTCATGTTCTTAAAACCCAAACACAAATGAGAGGTGGGAAAGAAGTGTAACAGAGAGCAGAGCGGAGCAGGCCGAGAACATCGTCCGCTTTTATAAATAGCTTTGCTCACTCTCTGCATAGAACATCTGGACTCTGGGCTTGGCACCTGCCATTGCGATGCTGATTGCATAACCATGACCACTAGTGCGGAATGCAGAGTGTGCTCTCCTGAGGAGACCCAGGTAGCAGCCGATTGTGGAGGCGGTCTGGCCCAGAGCCAGTCCTGTCCCCTGCAATCTGATGCAGGTCTCCCCCTTTCCAACAGAGCTGCTGATGCAGCCAGATCTTTGCCTTTAATAGGGTAGAAAAGTGACAGAAAAAAAGACAGCGTATGTAGAGGAGTCTGACTGCAGCAGACGAACTGAAATGAATCAGCTCTTCTGGTCCTTTTATAATGGTCTGAATGCAGCACTTATCATAGTGGTGCACCTGTGCATGTAGCATAAGGACAGGTGTAGTTCCTCACCTACCCAAAGCAATTCAGACAATCATGTATAATTTCATGAAATCAAATCTAAACTTCCAGAGGCTTTCTTATTTCAAACATTGCCACCTGTGTGAAATATACTATTGCAATAGGAATGTTTTATTTTCTGAGCCTCAGTTGGATTGCTCTTGGATGTTGAGAACATCTGTTTTACTTTGCAGCTCTTGTGAGAAATCTATTCCTCAACTGCTTAAGTCTTGAGTTTCCAGATAAAGTCAGTGTACCTCCAGGAAAATTCTCTAGGTGTCATCTGCAGAGTAAATCCTCTTACGCTGAGCACAAATCTGACACTTCTGGAAATACTGAGGGGGCAGGGAGCGTTTCTTCCCTGTAATTCCAACAGGATACAACTGAATCTTGTTTGTATGTGCAGCATCAGTCGAGTGTTTCATCACGTGCGTCAGTGTCTGGTTTATGGTCCTGACTACTGAATGTGAATGAAATGGTGGAAATGGAAACTGTCAGAACAAAGACAGATGGTTTCACTTGCAGCTAATGACAGAGGACTGAACAGAAAGGCATACATTAGAAAGTTTAAATTTATCAATCTTCACCTGCCATGAGTACTGCCATTTATCACAGAAACAAGCAGAAATCAAAAGTATGACTGTTTTATGATCACTCTAATGAAAAATAATGCCCTTCTTTCTCGAGTGAAGGGAAAGCTCTTCATGGTTAAATAGGCATATAAATGGCCAGATAACACAATGGCATTGCTCCTAGCAAGAACTTGACTAGTATATCCAAGGTGTGTGTTGCTTGAGATGAAGGAAAATATTCTTTGTTGGGCATCTTAGTAGTTGTGGGTGCAGTTGGAATTTATGTTCTATGTTCTATGGTACAAATCTTGCTACAAATCAAAGGGGTAGCCCATTAACATGACTCTAGTAGATGAATGAGCGGGATTGGTTTTTTGATTCAGAATATCTGTTTGAATGAATGAATGACAGAAAGGTTCCATAGTAACAGAGGTTAGTTTGAGTGAAAACATTATTATTAACAGTATTTGTGGATGTTACATGACTGGAGGGCAGTGAGAGATGTTTAATTTGATACATTGATCTCATTTGGCAGGAAAATGTTGAAACTGGTATAGTGACTAAATGAATGTGGTATTTAAATCATCAAAGAAGGTGCTGAGAGGTCTTAATTAAAAGACATAATGCAGTATACACCAGAGCCCACAGGGATTTCACAGTTTGACACACTTGGACCTAAAATGTAATTATAATGGTGTCTAAATGAGAGGGCTACTCTAAAGTATAAGCTGTGAGGTAAACTATTTTTTATTTATGTACACTACACCTCACTTCAGCTTCAATGCACCATACCTTAAACTACAGTAAATTGTGTCCAAAAAAGACTGTTGAGTATAATGTATGAATAACAAACTGAGACATGTAATCAAGACGGAGCTAACCTTCTTTA
This sequence comes from Coilia nasus, assembly GCA_027475355.1. Classification (NCBI taxonomy): domain Eukaryota; kingdom Metazoa; phylum Chordata; class Actinopteri; order Clupeiformes; family Engraulidae; genus Coilia; species Coilia nasus. Next base: position 9,370,867 of record CM050221.1, on the reverse strand, counting down.
CATGTGTTGCCCATTTTGTTTGCCTATTGCAACAGGATGCAAATATACTATGCTTCATGCACCTGTAATTTCAAGCAGGCTGTGGCACCCCGCCAAGCTTGACATCAGTCATCTACATGTCCGATAAGTACTCCTGGCCACTTTTAATTATTGTTATCTTCTGGCCCCAAAAAAGATCATGCATCACATGTTCATGCTACAGCTGGAACTAGTGCAACGCTGTAAGGTCGTCACTTACGGAACCAACGGCGGAACAAGAAGTGGAACACGAGCGAGTTCGCTGCTTTGTGTCTCTGGATGCAGAACAGAATATTTCAATAAAGAAATCAATTCACCTATGTATAAATGCCTGATACCACTTACCGGGACCTCAGCCGATAGGCCCCACCCTAATCTAATGATAAAGCTTTATCCGTTGACTTGTGGTTATGGAGTAAGCCAACCAAGATCATGTAGTAACATGAGTGTTTCTCCTACTAGATATTACTTGCGTTCAACTGGGAATAGCGTCGCTCAGGTCGTGCCACGGACGATTTACATTCTGGCTACACCACGGCATAATATGGAGCTAGTCTAGAGAGTGTCAGCGGTCATGCTGCTGCCATAGGTACTTATTTCCCTGCTTATGTTGTAGTCTTCCCACACAGAGGTGCTGGCCCGGCTGGTTCTGCAGCATGTGGCAGTACTAATCTAGCATAAGTAAGAAGTCACCCGCCGCTACATAGTGAAAGTTTCACATGACGTGATCCAAACCTAGGTGGCTAGACTAGGGACTCAGGGCAGGAATTTACTGTCTGCCTGAGTATGCATCTAGCCCTAGCCAGGCATTATGGAAACCCAAAAAGATAATACGTTCACCAGAGACTAAAGTGGATCAGAATAATAACAGTTTATTAGCCACATGTTGTCTGTGGTATTTGTCAAGGTCATATTGAATTGATTAGGAAACTTATGTGAGGCATACATATTATACATATTAATAACACACTCTCTCTCTCTCTCTCTCTCTCTCTCTCACACACACACACACACACACACACACACACACACACACACACACACACACACACACACACACACACACACACACACACACACACACACACATTCTCTTGGGAAACACAAGCATTTTCTTTCCCGTAGGCAGAATGCAGTGAATGCTTTACCCTATATCCTACAATGTGTTTTTATAATGCAACTATATTAATTAGACACTGATTTTAATTTTTTTTATTATCTCTGTTTAAGTACCACACAATTTCATAGAAATGGGAACAAAATAAATACTGCACTATATAAACCATTGAAGTGATGTATAGATATATAATACTATATATACCATAAAAAACATTGACACAGTGAAAGGTTATTAATTATTATCATCATTATCATTTCTGGAAAATAATAAATTAAATGTTAGTCATTATTTGTAAGCACTAAGGCAGGGATATGGGATATTATTATTATTATTATTATTTTTACAACTTACTTGGAGTTAAAGGGTTAATCTAGCATTGTTTCCATTTTCCTTTTGGATTGTTAAAATTAATATATAAACAGTAATTACACTCTTGTATTAAAGGACGAATTCTTTTGTCTCACATAATTAAATCATGGTGGTGATATGCTGCACAGAACTGGAGTTAAGGCTGACAATGAACTTGAATTAACGTTTTTATATTCAACCCCACTGGAGATTAGATCCTGTTGGTTCAAAGGCTCTCATCTGGACCATGTCATTGGGCATTGTCTGGGCCAATTTGATTGTCACGGTAACACTGTGCTCAGATATGGCCAGTCAAAAACTATATATTCAAAGTATCCTACAAAGAAAAGTTCACATTACCAGGCAGATGAACTCAACTAGTGTTGCAAGATATATAGCTTGAAATTTCACACCAATGAGCATTATTATTTAACCCTGTTTAGACTATAAAGCTCACTGCCAATTTTCTACACAGTAAAATGTCTGTTTGGTGTAATGTTATTGTTTGCTGCTATCTAATATACCTTTAAATAACCACAGACTGGGGAGGATATATGACCTACCAAAAAAGTTAACATTTCCATCTATCTATGTTGGAAATAAATTCTAATATGTATAACTTGATATGTGCTTCACACTTTTAAACATTCTAAATTCATATATGAACTATCTGTTTAAGGTCAGGTTTCAAACTAAAACTTTTGCAGAGAGAACAAGAAATGGTTGTGCAATTCATGTGTTTGTTTCTATGTAATGCTAAAACTGAAAGTCTATAAAGAAATCATGCACATCTAAGTAATTTGATCCTACTCATGGGTGTTTAGCAGTCACTCCTGCCTAACCATGTAGCCAGAGTCCACACTACAACAAAGCGCTGCTGGGACTAAAATGGGACTAATCTAGACAACAGGCTAGAGTCATACCCTGGCAAGACCCTTACAATGTGTTCTTTTTTAATTATTCAGGGAGTGTTCATTGGAGGAACCATGGCAAGATTGTCCTTCAAAATGATATCCCATGTACCACAGTCATAACAACTATTGAACAACTGACCCCAAGTTAATGCTTCACACAAATCCTGGCAAAGAAGTAAGATGTTCTTCCTGACACAGAACTGTGTTGGCACTCTGGGATGCCTTTGAGAGAATTTATAGTCCAGCCATCCTGATCAATGCCAGTGTCTGACAGCTGGGGGGAAAGCTGTGTGTGTGGGATGACTAAGCGCTTCAAAGGCAGGCCCTCTCTGATTGGCTGGGGCCATGATATGGGCTGTTGGCACGATGACACTGCCTGCGTGGTCGGGTCCAAAGACTCATCTGTGTCACGCAGATGTGTGGGTGTGATGGAGGTGTTCTCATGAAGTGCGTCAGCCTGCGGAGCCCACTCTCTCTAGGGCTTCCTCTCTCAGCCGCCTGCATGCTGCATGCAGAACACACTGGGGCTATTTCCATTAGTGACTTGTCCTGTTTGAAACAGTAAGCCATATGTGTCAACCTAAAGTAACTCCATAACTAAAGTCTTCTGTTTGTGACATCATCCACCGTCTATAGGGCTCATAAGGCTCCCATGTGTCTCAGTCAGGGCCTCTCTGTTTGTGTATTTCACTTTTTGCAGACTGTCGAAGAAAGAATATGGTTTACTGAAATTGCTCTTTCAATTTGTTGGGGGCCAAGCAGCGAAGCTGCAAAGTGTAATGGTGGGAACATGGGGACAGCCCATAGAACAAATTGATAAAAAGTTTTGAAATTTGGACTGCGTCAAGATCAATTTTAGCAAGTTTCATGTCAATGGAGCACATGCTTTAGTGCCACCAATGGGTCAAAGTTGGACATGTGTTCATGCACGTAACTTTTGATCCATACATCCAATTTTAAAAAACTGTAGAACTGTGGTGTCTGTGGAATCCCTGGATCAAGCTGAGTTCAATGAACCCTATGGTGTCGATTTCCTGGTGCGAAATTTTCCCGCCATTTTCAAAACTGTCGAAAGTGAAACAAAATTTTCACAGGTCACAAATTTTGCCCAAACTTCAATCTTCAGACCAAGCCTCACACAGGAACTTATGTGTCAATTTGATCAGTGAAAGCGTTTACGTGTCACAGCCAATTGAATTGGGCGCAAAGCCGCCAAACAGGACATGAGGTCAAATCTTGGCAACACTTTGATTTATTGTAACCAAACTTGGTCACATGACTCTTGACAACATCACAAGAGGTCAAGACAAATGTGTTGCAGTTTGGTCACTAGGGGGTGCTTTAATGAGTAAAAATGTTTTTTGGCTCATATCTCTTAATGTGTTTTGATGTAAGACTTTATTTTGATTTCTGGTCAAAATTTGGCATGTTCCAATGATGTACCTTTCAAGCTTTTCATGTCAGCCAATCAAATTCAGCAGGAAGCCACCAAACAGGAAGTAAGCTTATATCTTGGCAACGCTTTAACACATCATTACCAAATTTGGTTGTATGATACAAGAGGACATGAATAAGCACAATGAATTTGGTGTCATTTGGCCACCAGGGGTGCTGTTATAAGCAAAATTGTGTTTCAGCTTATTTCTGTTACTGCATTTTGGTTTAAAACTAAATGATCATGTGTTCTGAATCTGTGAATCAAGCCGAGTTTAACAATCTGCATGACACCAATTTCCACCTCCAAATTTTACCGTAATTTAAAAAAATGTCAAAAGTTAGGGTTAGCAACAAAACTTTCACAGGTCACAAAATTTTGGGCAAATATAATCTTCAGACTAAGCCTCACAAAGATACCTATGTGGCACTTTGATCAGTAAAAGCATTTCCGTGCCACAGCCATTCGAATTTGGCGGCGGACCTACCAAACAGGAAGTGAGGTCATATTTCGACAACCCTTTGACATATTATCCATCCATTAACCATCAAAATAAGATTTTACTTTGATTTCTGGTCATAGTTTGGCATAGCCCTTTCAAGATTATAATGTCAGCCAATCAAATTCAGTGGGAAAGACACCAAACAGGAAGTAAGCCTATTATCTTGGTAACGCTTTAACACATCATTACCAAATTTGGTTATATGATACAAGACAGCATTCTGAATAAGCACCATGAATTTGGTGTCATTTGGTGTCACCAGGGGGCACTGTAATAAGCAAAATTATGTTTCGCCTCTTATCTGCTATTGTGTTTTGTTTTGAAAGTTAGAGAAAAAAATGGACAGGTTATGTTACGGGCAGATGCTTGGCCCCCTCATCGCTGCTTGCAGCTATATTTCATAATTGCTGTTCAGCACTTTTCCTTTGAACACTAGCACAATGTTTGAGAATGGTTTCTCTGAATCAATAGTGGTATCTGAGTATTGAAACTAATGAAAAATCAATGTCCTTATCCCTATACACCTTGTGCATAACAAGCACCTGTTGCCATGCTGACTAAAGAAGGAGATAATTTGTGGCTGGCACTGCCATATTTCTGTTGGAATATTTTGTGGCATCCCAGCTGGAGACTCAGGTCTTCAGTTGTGGAGACTCATACTGTGTCTGACCTTGCTCACTCTCCACTGAGACATTTACTCAGAACAATACTGTGTGTGAACAAAGCTTCATTTTACATTTCTTCAAGCTCTCAGCAAAATGTAGTCTCTGCAAACAGATTTTTGTGAACGCAGTACTTGACTTTCACGTTATGTCAGACTGCTGACCTTGTTAAGAAATGCAGCTGGATCGATAGGGTTAGCCATAGTCAATGAATGTCATGGATGGTAGGCTAATAGAATGTGATGAGAAATTGGCTAATTGGCAACCATTTAAAGTCCCAGTGTTTTGAATTCACTTCCTTGTTCAAACCATCTGCCAGAGCACCCTGCACACAAAGAGCACCATGGTCATGTTTTTCTTATAGCAGCAGCTGACTATGGCAAAGGAAACATTAATGTCCTCTGTCTATTTTATGACCTTGTGAACACACTGGATATGAATAAACTGGTGACAGGCTGCATAGATCAGTGAGTCAATATGTGCATAGTGCATATGTTGGGTACATTATGCATTACGACGTTCAGGACTTTCATGTGATTCTGTACCTTTGATGTTAAGTTACAAGGGAAGGGAAGAAAACCCATGGTCTTTGCAATATGGTAAAAGGTCTGGCAGAAAAGCATTCTACAGCAACAACAACATATACATCACCAGACAATACATTTACAAGACACATTAAGTCATGCTGCATCAAAAACTGACGGAGGTCACTTGCCTTATTGCAAAATAAGTACATCTTTTAGAACATATGTAACAGAAAGCTTTGCCTAGTAAAGGAATGAAATTTTGTCACCATCAAAACCATATCCCTTGGCAAAAATATCGTTCATTGTGTTTGAATAAGATTTAGCATTATAAGACAATATTTGTGATTACTAAAAAATATTTTGATCACATGATGTCACTGGTGAGCAGTATGGGAAAAATAGAAATCTCACACCAATGTTTGGTGACAAACACTTGACCTTCCACATAAAGCATCTGTTGGTCTCTGCAGAGCTGACCTTTCTCTCTGGTTGCACTGGAGGACAGGAAACTTTCCCTCTGATCTCCCAGGGGCTGGCTGATGGATGACTCATCCATCCAGATCATACTGTCCACGGCTCAGCCCTCCATCACCTGGGCACTGTGTTGGACCACAGTCATTAGGGTGCACTGACATTTAGTAAGTACTTCCTGCACACTCCGGGTACCTGAGGTACTTGGTGCACTACCCATGAAGAAGGCCTTAAGGAAATTACCAAATTCAGTGTCTTTTTAATAAGACACTTAAATACACATGATGATGTGCATGAAGCATATTACGCCAGTAAGGAGAAGGGTTCAGACCTTTGCTATTCAGTAGTCAGTATGACTATTCCCAATCCCAATGTGGTAATTATCAGCTGATAATGACTGATCTGGTACCTTGATCTGGTGTCTTACTGGTGTTTAAGACAAATCATGTAACTACTGTAACAAAAATCAGGAAACTACTGCTGATTCTCTGCATTCAGCATGCCGTGTTAGCTCTCCTGTCTTCCTGAGACAAGATCGTGTGCATGTCTGTTTGTCTTCCTGAGACAAGATCGTGTGCATGTCTCTGCTGCCCTAGATTTACACTGCTGATTGGCACTCATCAATTCTAGCTTCATCCCTCCTCCATGTTGCTCTCCACCCCACTAAATGTATCTAGTCCAGCTGTCACTGTCCATGGTGCTGATCTTGGTCTGCTGCAACTTCCGCTCCTCCCATGCATATGATAGTATGAGCATGATAGGTTATGTGATTTGCATTTTAGTGCTGCATTTGATGTTACAACTGGTGTATTAGGAGGGGCTCATGGACACCTAGCTGTTAGTGTGCCTGTAGCTGGGGAAGCCTCCCAAACCACTGAAGGTGTTTTTCAGCAGTCCCCTTGCACCCATGTGATAGATATCCGCATCTCACACAACATACACTCAGACTGATGCAACCGGAACCTTCTATTAACAGTTTGGAAATAATCACAGAAAAATAAGGTGAGGGAGTATCTGGTTGCTCCATTAAGACACAGAATTTTGGCCTGTTTAAATTATAGATGAGAAGGGACCTCCAGAGGCTGTCGGGAGCACCGAGCAGTTGGTATGTGGGAGAAAACTCATTGTTTTTGTTTACTGACAGAGTGGAGGAATCTATCCAGTGGTACAGAAAGGTTTGCAATATACTGCATCCTCAGAGGAATAGTGTTTTTATCAGTTTTGGCTACACAATGTAACTCCATTTCATCGGACTACATTCATTCCAGAGCATGTCTAGCTTCAGAATGAATTGAAACATCACAAATAATACATTGGGAACTACAGTGGTTGGTAGATACAAAAAATGTATACAATATGAATCATACATGATTACCATCATCTTTTTTTTTTTTTTCAAATTATCAGAAATCTAGAATCTACAAATATGTGGGTGCCGGTAACATCACAGTTTGTGCCAAAGTGGCCGAATACATAAAATATATACTATATTATAAAAAATAACATTTATAGGGCTATGGTAAAGTGGAGTTACCATGGAGACAAACAGAAGCCTTTTAAAACCACTCAGTGTTGGAGGAAAAAGCAGAGCTAGGTGCAGCCTTGGCGTATCTAAGAGAGACAGCAGCCATATGAGAAAAGCTCTTTTTCACAGTGCAGCTCTTGCATGCTCATATTGCTTTTTAACGACACTCTGAAAAAAAAAACTGATATGCTGCAACTACTGAAAAAACAGAGGCAATAATAACAGATGTGATTGTAATTGTAAGATAAACCCTCATAGAAATCATGTAAAGAGACAAAAATAAATTGTAATATTAACAGCATATAGTAAATATGTAAGCAATTTTTCTTTATTAAAAAGCTCTGTTAATTTTGTATGATTTTCTTTTCTTTTAAAATCTTTACTACCTTCCATCATATAGATAACTGAATTCTCGATTTGAAATGAAATCTTCTTCAACCACAAAAATTGTCCTCGCTGATAACATTGAAAACATGGTGGCTAAGGTATTAGACTTACTGTATAACCGCAGGATCACAGGTTCGAATCCACTGACTGCCAGTAGTGTCACTAAGGCACCCTAAGCATAACACTGTCCCATACTGTCATATTCTGCGGCCCCTGCTCATGTGTGTGATTGGTTAAATGCAGTGCCAATTTTGTCTACTCTGTGTGCTGTGCTGTGCCATGTAATCACAATGGCTGTTTGTTTTTTGTTTTTTTCATAACATCCTTACTATTGAAATGTCTTTATTTTGATACTTTGATACTGCTTTGACAGAATATAAAGCTGATTTATCTTTGCTTTTCCTAGTAGCAGCCTGGACATCCCTGTCGTTTTAGCTCTGGAATACATGCAGGCACGTGAATACATTCTTATTTTTGTTATATTAAAATAAAATGGCAAATGTTGGTAATGACTAGTTTGTCTTCCCAAATATTGGCTGTGACATGTCCCTATGGTCCCATATGCAAACCTACACCCTTATTTCACACATACAGTTTTGCACATTTGACTGTGTGGCTGTGTACTGTATGTTAATATATGTTGCACATGATCTCTCTCTCTCTCTCTCTCTGGACATGATTTCAGACATTATATTTTGAGGGTAGACTTTAAACAGTACTGGATAATGAGGGAAAAACCGCATTCTGTACAAAATTCCAACAGTGTGGCTCCATCATAAGAGCAACCAGATGCTAAAATGGCTGGCGTGCTGTCCGGATCTGTCACATTTTAAGCTTAACAAAAAGGAAAACATGATAAAGAAGACACCTACCAGTTGGGCTGTTGAATTCATGTCAAGGATAAGAAGGAAACCCCTTATTTATAATATCATCTTATCATCATATAATCATCTTGTCAGTTAACATAATTAACTGTGAAGTGTCCTCCATTGTTTTTTCTTTAGTCTTAGTCATCTTTTCCTGCCTTTTATTAACATCATCCCAACTTTTTAAAGACAAGTTGCTGGCCTCAAATTTGAAATGACCAAAAATATCCCATACAACAATACAAAAATCCAGTTTCAATAAGTGATATGTTATCATTGGACTATTTTTGAACACATATATTTCTTTCTGTATGATTTGAGAATTATAGCATTTATTTATTTTTTTACATTTAATACAATGTCCCAACTTTTTCGGAATTGGGGTTGAAGAAGTTGTCAGTTTCTTACCTCTCATCAGACTCTTCATGTTCTTCTTGCCCAAATGCAAAGAAGTATACTGTATGTGCATAATATACACTAAGTTATAACACAAGTATATAGCCCAGTTATGGCTGTATTCAGTCATGTTTTAAACAAGAATCCACAACCCTCTTTCATATGTAACTGAACAATTAGCATTTTGTTTATTTGAAAGCTTGATTATCTGTGAGGCATCAGCAAATGGGTGTTCTCATTAACTTAGGCTGACTGGTGTCGCTTAGCAAGTGATTATACATTTAATTATTTGTCAAAGACAGACCTCAGTCTCAGCTACATCAATAGTTTCATAAGCATCCTTGATTTATTTTGTTAGTCTAATTAATTACTGATCAATGTAAATAATCAGTCATTAAATACTTTAAGCATTGTACCTCTTCCACCCAGAGCTGAACCAAAGATTCTTCAGTACTAGAACCCTATCTGGCTCCACTTACTTCATAATCAACTGAGCAGCAGCAGCCTTTAAAAGTCGCTCAGAGTGAACGAGTGACACGGCAGACAAACTAGTTGCCGTCCTCTACTGGAATGTTTGGAGACGAGGAGACTCAGGAGAAGAGAGATAAATGATGTCCTGCCAGTGAAGCACCTTCCAAAATCCACTTTAATCCTGTCTACGAAGGTGGGCCATTTATCCCCTGGAAATGACAGTTGGAGGAGCTAATTAACTCCAATAAGAAATAATTAACTGCAAATAAGTTGTTCATGCTCCCCCAGTGTTATGTGAAGAGAGCAAAGTCTCCATCTGTCATGTCAACCAGCTGTCTCCTGTCTGGCCCACCTGTTACTGTACCAGAGGCCCTCAGCTACAGTTCCCCTTCACCTCTACAGGAATGAGGTAGAGCTCAGTCTGTATGCAACGGGTGATTTCCAGAACTGAGCAATCCCAAAGAATCATGGTGCTGTGCTTTGGTTCTCAGTTCAGCTGAGGGCATGGTATGAAAGCCAATCATATCATTTTGCTCCCAACTCCTTTGCCAAGCCTGATAAGCAAGGCTCAGTTGGGACCTTGCATTTGCCTTGATGTGATGGAGACTGTAATCACTTTCTGTTATGTCTCCAAGGACTCACACTGCAAAGAGACAAAGCAGTGGTAGCAGATTTGTGTGCCCCAGAACAACATCACAGGGTAATTTTTCAACAACATCACAGGTTCATTTTTCATCTTTACCTGTTTAATTTCTCTTGTGCTCTGGCCCAGGTGATCTCTCTCTGTCCATCCCATTACTCACCCCCCCCCCCCCCTTTCTCTCTCTCTCTCGCCCCTCACACACATCCACAACTCACACAAACACCCCTTAACACACAAGCACAGTAAACACAAGGAATGTACGTGACCACACATGGTGAGGACTGTTGGGAGTGCTGAGGAAGTAAGGGCATCAGTAGTGTTGTAATGTTAGCTAAGCAGCTCAGCATTATTATGTACATGGGTCTCTGAAGGGAATTTGGTGGATATGCATGTGTGTGTGCATGAAAGATGTCCAAAAGATTTGGAAATGAAGGTGAGGAAAACCTTGTGCTTTAGCTTTTTTAGCCTGAGAAGATTGCATGGGGACTTGACAACTGCAATGACAGAGAGTGACTGATGAGTATATGGAATAGTGTGGAAGTAGAAATTTTGAACTCAGCAGCAGCAGCCCTGTAAAAGATGTGATACAAAGATAACAGGGAGACGTAATATTGCTTCTCCTGGTGGCTATTTGAGTCAAATTTTGTCCAATTTTGTTGCCCCCTTCTTTTGGCTCAGTAGGTTCTCTGGCCCTGAAGTGTATATTATTAGTCAGGTGAAAATAGCAAAAATAGAGAAAACAAAAAGACAATCTCTATTATCATGTCTACAGAGACATTATCCTGTCTACAGAGACATTATCCTGTCTACAGAGATATCACCAAGTAAATTAAGTATCAGGGCCCATATTCACAAAAAATCTTAAAGCTAAAAGTAGCTCCTAACAGGTGAATTTAGGAGAAACTAAAATAATGGGTGTGTTACTCGCAAATTTTGGACTAATTTTGTAAAATAAGAGTTATTCACAAAGTATATTATGCCTAAAAGTAGCACGTAAGTCTGTTAGAGCTTAGCAGCAGTTGGTATACAGCACATCCATAAGCTTTTGAAATGCACTTGTGAAATCAACAGGGAATACATATGCAACTTGGACCAAATGCAGTAACACCACTAAAAGCCTTGTTGAATTATATATACACTTTATTCATAATCAAATTCAATTAGTCTACTTCTTATCTATGTAAACATGCAATCATGAATGCATTTATGATTGCTACAAAATGTTACACAGCGTTGCGTAGATACTTTGTCAATCCACAGTATAATCCTGTCACCGTTTCATTTGTAGCCTGTCATCTCCATCGTCACTCACTCCAGAAGCGCAGTACAAATGCCTACCTGCACAGATCTGTCACTCATCAACCAATCACGGATGTAAATACAAGCAGGCTCGTGCATGTGGCCACAGCAATTGAGCTTTTATCTTATTCGAAGAGTTGTCATTTTTCCTAACTAAAAGTAAGTCTCAGCGGCATTGTGAATTACTTTTAAAAAACAACTCCTACATAAAAACTTTTAGTCCGATTTGACAGTACTCCTAACCTTAAGATAAAGTTCTTTGTAAATACAGGCCCAGTTTTACTATTAATTAACTACATAAAGCCCCTTATTAAAAATACCAACTGTCTAATCTGGACTATTTTAACCGATCACATTGTTATCTTGCACAGGTTTCCTCTGATTGTTGTAGTTGTGAGCTGGAGAAACTCATGTCAAACGATGTACACAGGCTTCAAAGAGCTGCATCAAATTAGTAAACATTGTCACTGGGAACTTAGCCTGCAAGTGCCTTTCAACTCACTTTTTGAGGGCAACCATGTTTGTGTTGCAGACCTTTGGGAGAAGCCACAGTGTGGGAATTGTGTAATTTCTGGATTAATTTAACACAAAGCTTAGTTTTTACACTCATTTAAACGCGCAGCATACGGCTCACAAACAAATGTGAGCTGGGGCAAATAACACATCAAGACAGGCACATCCAAAAATATAAAGTTTGATGTTCCTCAGGGAAGATGTTATAAACATGATTTCCCTCTACATTAGAGGGGGTTTTGTGATTTTAAACTCATTAATGTTGCAAATTGTGTCTTGGGTAATCTGTCTGCCTGCAGTTGTTCATGGTTTATATGGTGTGAAAAGCAGTTGCACTGAAGGTAATTTCACAGGTGACAGCACCCATTTTGGTGAGAGTCAAATCGAGTTGACCAACCTTCTAAATCAGACATAACCAGCAAATCAGAAGGTGCCAACACCCAGGGTCACTGACAGGGGAGGATACAGCCAAGTGTATACTAGGCCCCCCAGACTACACAGTTTTTATGATACAGTGCACATGGTCAGGATAAAACTATACACAATCCACATCTGTCCACAAAATAAAACCAAGACTTCAGATTCCAAGTTGGTGACATGCCATATAGCACTGAACCTTGCGTTCTGTTGCTCTGTGTAGCAGCTAGCATCTTCAGGGAGTTTTCTGCTCTTTCATATGATATGCTGAATGATACTTTCACCTGTCTCTGTGCAACATCGACAGTACTGCTTCACAAACATCCATGTGAGTTACAGGCTTCTATAGACCTTGTTTAAGTTTGAAATGACCATGTCTACATTTCCTTCCCTTCTCATGCAACTCCCTATCTTTGGCAAGTTGCTGATTCTGATGGACATTATGCTGTGTTGGTTATCCTTTGCCTTCCTGCCTTGAGACTTTTATGTTAGTAGAGAACCGTTCTTTTATCATACAAACTCAACCACCCTTGGTGAAGCTGAATGACTTTCAAATGAGATTCACCATCAGCCACAGCACCTCCATGTGTTCCTGCTGCAATTTGTTTTCAATTATGTGGGTATTTATGAGTATCACTTCCTCAGTCCACTCACAAATGAGACATGACCTGAATCTTGCCCTAGATGTGCACCATGTCACCATCAGGTGTTGTCCAAGCTGTAGTTGAAACTACAGAAAATAACGTGTCAAAACACGGCAAAGTCAATCACAGCCTCCGATCAAGCATTCATAAATCATGCATTATACTTTAAACAAATATGCAGGCTGAAATCAAATTAATTATGCTGTTTCGAAAGAAACTAATAATACAGTTATCATCCCCTTCTGGTAGCCCAAGCATTGTGAAGATTTCCGGTCTAGCTTCTTTTTTCCCTGAAAGAATCTCATTAGTTGCCTTATCTGAAAGCAGAAAGAGCTTTCTGTCAGTGTGTGGGAATACAAATGATTAGGTAACCAAAGCAGAGTAACTCAACTGAAGCCTCACACATCATTATTCTGTCTTTCTCTCACTGCTATTATTTTCAGTGACAAAAGAAACCCATAAGAACAAGTGAGATAAAGAAATGTCTGGTGAGATGGTTTGGTGTGCTGTTTTAAAAATTAGGGTAATAATTAATTGTTTGCTATGATTATGCTATGGGAATTCAGTGTTTATAATGCTATCTACATTTTATATCATTGTTACTCTAATGTGTATCCCACAAGTCAAATTAAAGGTTCTCCTATTTCCATTTTTTATAGCACTGACTTTGAACCTTGTGAGAGTGATGCTTAGCTAAAAGGAGAAAACAGCTTTGTTGAGTTCGAAGTGTGATTTTCAAAGAGTGATAAGATTTCATGTAAATGATTCATCACAGTATGAAAGAGAATGGGTATCTTCTACAGAAACGTTATTGACTCAGCACATCCACAGCCCTGTGGTAGCTTCTGTCACCGTTTTTTCTAAAACATTAAGACCCACCATCAACTGTATGCCATCTAAGATGAGTCTCTGGTGGTAAAATGCTGTTATTCCACCTCATACAGGTCCTTAATCGGTTTTTACCATATCTAATCAATAACAGACATGCTTTGTGATGATTCAGTACAAACAGCAGCTTCCATGACTATGTATATACTGTACAGTTTTTATAGCCAACTAAAATAATTTTCTTCACCTGGAATCAATCATACGTTATGAGGCATTTGCAAGCCACTGCAATCAAAGCTGTAATTACAAGGTTACACAAACAAAATGTATTTTTAAATTAGAAGCATCACAGAAGATATCACAGTGAAGAAGGCAGGAATTCCAGGTTTTACAGGTTGTTTGAACACACCAGCGTAACTTGCCACCAAATTCAAGCAGCTAAGAAGAAAGGAAGAGAGCTCCATGTAGTCTTTTTAGATTTAGCCAATGCTTTTGACTCCGTGGCACACAGTCTTATTTGGAATACTTGTGAGTACTTTAGAATGACTGAGATTGTTAATTTGATGAAAGCATAGGATTTAATGATACTAGGGTGTGTATAGGCACAGGACAGTTTGTAACAAATTGGCAGAAGCTAGAAGAGGGCATTATGGCATTTCACTATCAAAAGGAACAGGGGTTGAACACAAGTTCATGGTGGAAGGAGCAGAAATCCCATCAATCAGGGTGAGGCCATGAAGAGCTTAGGGAGATGGTATAAAGCAGACCTGAGTGACCATGAGCAGGTTGATCATCTTAGGAAAGATATGGTGGAGGGACTGGAAAAAAATATAAATCAGGGCTGCCAGGAAAGCTGAAATTGTGGTGTGTGCAATTTGGTCTGCTGCCCAGAGTGATGTCTGTGTATGAAGTGTCATTATCAAATGCAGAGAAGCTAGAACGGTTGTTAATTCATATATCAAGAAGTGCCCAGGCGTTGCACAGCACGTAAACTTCCACTAGGCATACTTCAGCTGCCAATAAATAGCCTGGTAGAGGAATTCAAGTGTGCTAAGGTCAGGACAGAGTTGTTGTTAACAGGGAGCAAGGATAGGATAGTTAGTGGTCTGGTTCCTAACCCAAGCAAGGGGTGAAAGTGGAAGCCAAAGGTACCAGTGCAGCAGGCAGATGGAGCCTTTAAACATAGAGGTATGGTTGGAAATGTAAAGTTTGGGCAGGGAGACTTTAGGCTTGCAACATGGAGAAGCCAACATGGAGAAAGGCAGTTTAGAAGGAGAAAAGGAGGCTAGTTGTGGAGCAGGTGCATAGGGCAAGAAGAGTTTAGCAGCAGGAATTGAAAATAGAAGGCAGCAGGTAAATGCATGAAGCAGTCAAAAATGTATTCCGTTTGTGCAGGAGGGTGAGAAAGGCTTAGCAACTGCAAGTAGACCTGAGAGGAAGGCTGATGGTCCCTCAAGAAATAGTTAATACTAATTTGAGGCCTGACATCAGGTCAGCAGGTTATCAACAGATTGTATATTTTATTGAATTAACTGTTGGGATAATGTGAGACAAAAGCCTTGAAAAAACATATATTTTTTGACTTGTGTTTTCATGAGCGCAAGTCCTCCCTGTCTGTACTCAATGTTCTTATGACCACCGCATCAGAAAACTTATGGACATAAGGAAATATCAAAAGAAACAGCAAAGGCTAGCCAGTGCATCTGAATGAGACGGATGTTTTCTACATGGGGAAGTTATAGATTACTGAGTCGATCACGTCAGCAACTGTAACTTCAGCCAGCTGGTCCATGTTAACCCTTGCTCAGTGCCTGTATGGCTCACAAGGTGTTGCTTCAATAGCTGTAGCCAGTTGTTAGCTGTGCAAGAAGTTACATCTGTGCAAAACAGGATTTAGAATGAGGTGTAATGGTGGACAAGACAGATGTAACTTTAGCCAGCTGATCAATGTCAACCCTTGCTGATTGGCTGTACAGCTCCCAAGTGGTTGCTTGAATAGCTATAGTCAGCTACCAGCTGTGCATGTTACACCTGGGCAGATAGAATTAAGACTGTGGTGTAATCCAAAGAGTAGTAGGTTAAAGCAAGTTTAACGTATGTTTTAGACTCTTATTTAGCCATTAGTTGAGAATGTTAACTTAGGGATGGTTGGTAGGAAAGAAATGTAGTTTAACTGAAGGTTATGGGTGAAGAACAGGGACAAGTACACCTCAGTCCAGTACATGACAGTAATGCACATAGTCTGCAAGCTATACATTCAACAGAAGAAGAAGAGTTAGCTGCCAGCTTACAGCCAGGCAGGCTAGGATCATGCTGTGTATTGGAATACAGAGAGGCAATTAAGCTAGCTCCACTCCGTGGAGTTGTGTGGTGCATTGGAACATGGGAAAGCAGAGATTTGTCAAAGTAAAACAGCATTAGATAGCAAGAAGTATAAAACTGCTGGGTAACATTAACTTCAGCACTAGTGTTAGCATTAGCTTTATTGTACAGACTATTACCCAGTTAACATTCACATTCTGAAGTAGGACTTTTTACAGACTAGTATCGACTAATTGGATACTGGACACAGGCTAAGGATTGATCACCTTAAGCGGGGCCGCCTCAGAGAAGGGTGTATAATGACTAAAAGCTTGAAATACCCATTGATTCTCAGGTGCACTACTGTTGAAGTGTCCTGAAATTTTCCAAATAGACCCTGTGACTTAGCAAACAAACCCTACAATAGGACAACTGACTCAAGACTCAGGAAATAACAAGCGCAATCAGAGATGGCAACCTGGTCCCCCATATGGGCGGACAGACACACGCACACACACACACACAGACGGGCAGGGTTATTGCAATACCTGGTCAATTCCTCTGGGGACCAGGTAATAATGTAACAGAATAATAATGAACCTACTGTGCTAAGTGTTCTCCCAAACAATAGTATGTTAGAATATGGTTTGTATGTAGTCAGAAAGGCTGTAATTGTTTCTTCCAAAGGTATTCTTTCTAAGTGTACAAGTATTTTGTTTTTTCTTAAAACTGTACAGTAACAGTGACTAAGACTGTATTGGTGATGTCAAGGGCATCATGAACCCAATATCAGAGAGTACTCCACTGTCATAATGAATGCATAAAGACCAGTGATGGAAAGCACCCCGTGTGGAGAATACTAGACATGTGCCAGTTATCATTTGGTGCTAGTGGCACCATATTTCACATATTAACCTGAGCTAATTTACATTATATAAATACTCTGTGCTGTTTCTTTAATGTGTTGCCTATAAGTATGCCTGTTACATTAGCAGTGTGATTATACAGCATATGACAGCTTTTAGGTAGGAGCAAAGGTTTTTTTCACAAATATCCACAGCGTAAAAGAAGAGTACTTGAGGTCATGTGTTACACAAGGTTTGCATCAGCACATACCCCTCATGCTGCACTGAGTGTCAATAGCACACGACCTTAAGGGAGTGTTCTTAAGAAAACCAGAAGAAGAACTGTGAATAAAAGCCCAAATGTGACAGGAATAAGCACCAGCCTCTCAGTCACCAGAACTATGGGGAGGCTTTCATCAAGTCACCTTCTGCTATGAAAGAGGAAGGAAGAGGTTCTGAAATGGACAGGTCTTGTAGAGTGTATATGGAAGTGTCAGTATGTAGTAAATATATGACGTATAATATATGACTCAGAACCATTCCCTCAACTCCACCTGGTGGTTTATCAAGCTATCAGCTTCAAGATATCAGTTTGTAGTTGTGAGATACTGCAACTAATATAGGTTGGATGGTTGCAATAGATGTTTTCATTCCAACATAAAGATGCCCTTAACCTTTATGGTAATATGGGCTTAATAATGTACAGTATCTGAATTGAGCTTTTACTGGTGGAGGACCTAAATCAATATCCTGCCCATCACCAGTAGTGTATGTTTCATTACGATTACAACATCATCCCTGTCATCACTCACTGTTAATGGAGATGTGTACTTCATCTGCTCTTCAGCAGAAACAAGCTCTAATGTTCGGTTTTATTTGAGGCAGTGGGGAGTGTTACAACTTTAACAAAAACATCTGTTAAAATTGCTCCTCATCATCTAAGGGCAACAATTATGCCTGAAGTAAAAATCTTACAAAGACAAGCAAACACATGTGCATACATACAGTATACACATTCACACACTGGGGCGTATTTCTACCCTCTACCAAAAGAGATGCTTAGGCTTAGGTCTTTTTGCAAAATAATAGGCCTTCAAACATTTTAATGGTTTGTTGATAAAAGGTTTTGAATATTATGAAGGGGAATGTTATCAGTTCAGCTGAAACTCCTAATCAATAAAGCAATGCTACTATGCTAATGGGGCTTATCACCATGTATTCAAAGCAATGTTTGTAAATCAAAAGATGTTTAACAGCATGCCAGCATGTAATTTGTATCAAGGGCAACTTGGCATATCCCATCATTAGATTACTGTGTGGACAGGATTCAGTCCTTAAATAGCCCAACAACACAGCTGCTCTCAAGTTTGTGTCAAACACGTGCAGGTGAAAAATTGCTAAAAACCAGCCAAAAGAAGTTCTTTACAGTGAAATCTTGTTCACACTACAAATCAAAATATATGCCAGTAACTAGAGTTTTGTGTCCACTAAACTCTATTTCCACATAATGTTTAAAGGAATGTTTTCAGAGCGGATGGTTGTGCTTCATGCACAATGGTGTTGATTGACAGGTGTGTCACTCACCTTTCTTCCACATGGTTACCTGTCCACTATGCATTCCTGTTACCATTCTACATTAAGTGTCCTGATGTATGAGGTAGCGAATCAACTGACATCTGGGATTTAGTGCTAGCAATGGAAATCTCAGTTTGGCAGAGAACAGAATCAATTGTTATTCTACAGCCCAGTGTAGGGACTTGAGAGAAGTAACACTGAACTGTTCTCTGTTTTATTTACAGAAATACAAGATTCAAACTGAAATGTCCATAACTGTTTGAACCTCAGATGTGCTGACAAAAAACATGTGCTCATCTGTTAATCACACATAATTGTCTATTGGTTAGGCAGCCTAATGGAACATAAAGTAACAAAACATCTAATAGAACTTCAGTTTGTGCCTTATAGCATTTAGAAAGGAAATACACTGGGTCTCTCCTTGACTGTCATTTTTGGTCTGTCTGTCTCTCTCTCCTTTTCTCCTCTCTCATTCCTTCTCCCTATTATGTACTTAACAGAAGGGAGTGCGATATCATGCCTTCAGTCATTTGACTATTGCATGTCTGATGTCAGCTTTTAAACGCTTTCCATCTTCCTGGGGAGACGCACTGATGTTTCATTT
Source organism: Coilia nasus (assembly GCA_027475355.1). Taxonomy (NCBI): domain Eukaryota; kingdom Metazoa; phylum Chordata; class Actinopteri; order Clupeiformes; family Engraulidae; genus Coilia; species Coilia nasus. The sequence continues at coordinate 9,351,556 of CM050221.1, read as the reverse complement.
TGTATAGCTATCTTTTCACTTTTCTTTTTCTCAACAAGATCATGGAGAGCTAAGGTTGTCATGTCTGATGTGGATATTAAGGGCATTAGTAATCTTTCTGTCACAGGAAGACCTCTCTGTCCTGCCTTACTGCTTTACAGTATGTTGTGTTGTGTAATGATTGGTGGAAAGCCCTGAGAGCAACTGACTGACACTAGTGACTCACTGTCTACCATATTTAACTCTTATAAAGCACATCATGGAAAGCAGAGTGCCAGCAAACTGTAGCGCCATTCAGAACAGGAGACATTCAGAAGGCAACCTAGCGCCATTCAGAACAGGAGACATTCAGAAGGCAACCTACAGTAGATAGAAAAAAAAACAGGAAAGCCGACTAATGTAACTGGCAAAGCACTTTTTTATGACTCACTCCTCACTTTTGTTAAGTTGAGCCACAACGTCTCAATGTTTTCTACAGGTCTTTTTAGACAGCAACATATAACTGCACACAACTTGCTGTGCAAGACTGTATGTACTGAATGACTACATTTCATGGCAAAAAGCAAACAAACAAGATGCTGTTATTTCCTAAAATTTTATATAACCATTATAACAACAGTTACCCAATAAGGTGATTTCTTGACAGTGGCACAGAGGGTAGGAGGAAGTCTACAAATTTCGGTGATATGAAAATGGATTTCAAAAGCATGTTGTCAAATGATAATATCCAGATAATGATGTCCTGATAATAATTACTGTTATTCTATGTCCTATAGGATGCCAAGGACGTGATAATGTTAGTGCCACTCACAGAACATACTCTCATTTGTTGTCCTCCTCCCAATTATTGCAATGTTTTGAAAGTGTATAAAGTAATGACATGACTCTGGCCTGTCACATAGTCCATGTACTTGTTATTCAGTTTGCAATCTATTCTTTTGTAGGCAGAGAGGGGTGTGTGTGGGTGTGGTGTAGTATGTATGTGTGGCTGGAAAAAAAGCAAAGTCTATCAGTCGATAGTGAGTTGTAGGGCCTGTTGTTTGAGATGCCAGCAGCCCCCCTGATGAGATTAGTTGACAGATAGTTGCACGCTCAAACTGCTGGCAGGACAATCTTGTCCTCCATCAATACACACACAGTTTCCAATCAGCACCCACTGCCATGCTGGGACTGTGGCATGTGGCTGCTGACCGATGATGCCAAACGACACATCACTTAATTCAGTGACTGCTTACATCTGGCCACCGCCAGGGAAACTAAAGACACAGAACGACATCAGAGCAGCTGGCAAGAACAAGCACATTTAAAGCATCATGCATTAGCTATATCCACAATAAAATATGCAATTCGTAATGGTCTGCGAAGGACAGGTCAGATGCATGCTTCCACAGTAAATGCTAGTGCACAAAGGCAGTGGAAGGGCCTTTGTGGAACAGAGAACAGAGTAGAGAACAGAGACGTACTCAGCTGAGGAAAAGTCCACTGGACATTGATTAATTGAAGCACTTTCTCAGAGGCAGACACTACTGGTGAATATGCTGATGAAATAATAATGTTGCTCTTTATTATTTCGGACCTCAAACTCTGCAATTCACTTTTTATCTTCAAATGACTTTTCCACAAAATTATAAAGGTCATTACCCAAATACAATATTAATGCAAGTTTAATAGGGAAAGTCCATTTGAGTTTGGGACTCTAATGATTCTATTATCTATTGTTTTAAATTATTATGTAATATTATTTATTTTTAATTTGCTAACAAACATTTGTCCAATCAATATTCACATTTTTAAAGCTCTAAATACAATTAGCATGCAGTTTGCTGTTGTGACCATACCAGTAAGACATTTCATATCATTTTCACATAATAGTCAGTGAACACATTTACAAAATAACAAGCTATACCCAAAAATACAACTATCAATTGTTTTTGTCTTCTTTTTTACAGCATACCAATATAAAAAAAACACTACGCCAACTAACAAAATGTATTTTTAACAGTTTAACAGTTTGGCCAATGGTGTTATGTTGCTGTACTGCTACTGTATGTGAAGAGAGTCTGAGATACAGATATAGATATGAGATACAGGTATGAGATACAGATATAGATATGAGATATAGGTATGAGATACAGATATAGGTATGAGATACAGATATAGATATACGCTTGTTAGCTATTTAAAAAAAACACTATAATGATGTCACCATATGCTGAATTTATTAAGTATCACAAGGTTAAACAAGAGGATGGATGCCAAGGGAGGGAAGGGAGATTAATAAAGGTAACTGAAGTCCAACAAGTTATGAATGCTTCTCAATGCATTCTTACCTAAATGAACACCACACACATCACCCTTGCAATTTAATATTGATGCTGGAGGGCCCATGCATATTTTCATATTACAAATTAATTCCTACCGCGACATGTGTATGTGCAAATATAAAATGGCTAGTAGTTCATACACAGGAGATGCATCCTTCCATAAGAGGCTAAATCTATATTTAGTGATTCTCAGTAAATGTAGAAGTGTGTGAATAGAATCGTTGTTTCCTTTAGCACAGCGGCTGTTTGAGCGGCGCTGGCAGTGTGACAGTGTGTGATTGCCTCTGTTTTTCACTGATGAAAAAAACAGATTAGAGACTTAAAACTAAAACAACAACTGGGCAATGGACAGTGCTCCTTTGCTGAAGTAATACAAATACAGCAACACCACAGAAAAAAGAACAAACATCAACAAGTCTTCTTGTGTTGACATTATTTGTGCCTGGCTCAGTCAAAGGTAGTGGGTGATAGGCTCATTCATTTTGTTCACTCTTATCCTTGGGGACACTTACAGTAAACAAGAACAGGCCTGACCATTTCATCAGCTTGATGAAGGACAGAAAAATGCAGAGTCAGGCTCTTTTTAGCTGAGTTTTTTTTTCTTTTATATAATGACATTAATTGAATGTATTCCATTAATTAGTAAAAATAATAATTCAATCAATTTGTGGAATTAATTCAACCTATTTATGGGGAAAGACATTTTCTGCTTGGGTCATTGCAAGCATTCCTTCCCTGGACTAGAGGTCACACATACACACCTCATAATGGACTGAGTGCGTGTGCACAGCAAAAAGCCATGTTTGCACTAAGGTCACACAAGATGGAGGTGCAAATGGTGGACGTTTGGCTCCAATCTGCCATTGGGGGATCTTGCATCAGGTGAATGGGCGTTTGGATGTTAAACGCACTACTGTATAAGATACTGTAGTGTTGAATCTTTGAAGTCTGGATTGTCAGTGAATGACAATGATCCATGCAGTCTGCAGAAAACAATGCCACTTTTGATGTGCTCGAATGTGTGGCATGTAATGGCACAAATCACACACCCCAGAAACACATCAATAAGAATATTTAGCCCTGTTAGCCCTGCTCACTGACTCATAAGCCTCTGAGCGATGCTTGCGCCGATTACTCGACGATTAGGCTGCGTGCAGTGAATAATTAGCAAAGCTCTGTGGTCAGATTAGGGTCGGTATTACTTCAGCTGAAAATGAGGCGAGCAGCCCTTCCATTACCCTTCATACATCAAAGCACACGCAAGGGCCAAGAGAGGAAGAGGCAATGCGTCTGTGCTGAGCTGGAACTTTTGAGGAGTGCCAATCGATGCTGAGGTGGAGGGGAGGAGGAGGGATCGGTGCCTTTGATGTGAGCATGGTAATGGGGGCTGCCGAGAGCTCTGACTGCGGCCTGCAGATGTTGAGGGAGAGCAGCGCTGTCAGCCCAGCAGTGGCCACAGCTCAGGGCACATGACAGGCTACCAGGAGGGTGACCCCGCTGTTTGTCCTTTGACTTTGTTCGTGTAGATGTGCAGGGCTTTGAGTGTGTGTGTAGATGTGCAGGGCTTTGTGTGCTAATTGGCAAGTTCAACTGGATGGTTTTCCAGTGTTTAGAAACTCATGAGTAAAATGGTCATGCATGTGCGAGAGACAAGTACACAAACAAACACACACACATATGCACAACAGCCAAACGATTATTTGTACTGGTGTAAACACACAAATACACACACACACACACACACACACACACACACACACACACACACACACACACACACACACACACACACACACACACACACACACACACACACACACACACACACACACATACACACACGCACACACACATGCACACACACGCAGGTAATCTAAAAACAGTTCCCAGAGGTAGCACAAATATTTCAAAGCAAACAGCTTGCCGATTAATCCAAACATTATCCCTGGCTGTCTCCTAAAAGCCCCCCATGGCTCAAAGTCACTCTGCAGCTCTGTGTGTGTACACATCATCACAGCCCCACTCTCTCTGTGAGACTGATCGTGCAGTCACACCATTAGTGTGCAAATTACTGGACGCAAAATGAGGCGGGAGGTCACATCTGCGTCCTTTCATCAGACTGCTGACAAAAACAAATTCTGTGCCTGTTTGCCATCAGCCACTAGCATCCGGACTACGGCTCCTGAGTGAAGCACTCAAAACTGCCACTGGCAGTTGCCTGTCAAATGGCTCTGACAACTCAGAGATGAATGGGATGGGCATGTTTCTCTCTTAAGTCCTTGTGTGTATTTACACCTAATTATGTGTTTTAGCTCACAGGCTTTCCCCAAACAGAACAAATTTTTACCTATTTCTTCCTCCCTTCATGATTTGAATGTCAACATTTCTTATTTGGTCTCATTCACTGTCCCGCTGTCAAAATTTTATTTTGTCATTACTTTTGTCTGTTGTCAGTGTAAGTCTTAAATAAATTTGGATTAAAAGACTGAAAGGAAAAATGAATGACAGATAAATCATGGTGTAAAGAACTGTGAATTAAATCGTCAACATACAAGCGTGTGATCAGCTTCATATCCACACACGTGCATACTGAGCCATTCGTTTTTTTTCTAATGAGAATCTTGGGCCGATCATGTGGCTGTGTGGAGCCTGTTAATGTGATCATAACCTGTTACTCACCCCCTATCTCCATGGCCCTAGCATTTTGGTGAGGGCTGACAGCCATTGGTCTGTCTGTGGGCACGGAGGGGAGCTGTGGCTCTTTAAAGAGCATAATGAGAGGGACTATTGGAGCCAGTCATCAAAGGCTGCTGAATTAGCCATGAACAACAACAATTTTTACAAGACAAAAAGGAGCAGCAGTCTATTAATGGTGCTACTCAGAGGAGCTTGGTAAACAGGTGCATGATGGGAGAGGAGACACCCACGGTGAGGGAGGAGAGCAGAATGAGATGGGTAATACAGATGTATTTGACTTTCAAAGAATAGCCTGACCTGTATTTATCATCTGGGTTTGTAGAGAGGTACTGGGGAGATTAGAGGAAATGCTAATATAACATACTAATTGTCAATATGCAGCATTAATACACTGCCTATCTTTATTCCTTTATTCTATCCTTTTGCCATTTCCTGACCTGACCTTAGATCTTACTTCATCTTTAGGAGAAGTGCATGCCATATACCAGCTTTCAGCCCAATTCCATGGGTATTTCCAAGTTTAGGTAGCAATAGTAAAAATAGTTTCTAAATCAACATTTGAGGACAAGTCCATTCCTTTAGCCATGGGCAGAGAAGGGGAAAAGAATCCAACAGAAATGGGCTTTGATCTTTTGAGAAGAGGTTTACACAAAAAAGTGGGCAAAGGATAATTGGGCGAGAGCAACCTACTGTAGCTCTTAAGAGGGAAAAACTGCCCTTGGGAAAATTTCATCTCTTTCCATTCAGAGAAAACCTTGCCAAAGATAATATTGGTAGAAACATAGAAGGATACATTATGCATGACACCTGGTGTACTTCAAAGACAGCAACAAGGTGGAAAATTCTCTTCTTCTTATTACAAGTTTGGTCTACTTATAGTTCTTTGGGATTGCAAAAAAAAAAACAGGATACTTTTTTAAAGTTTGTTTTCAATGGTATTTTTAATGTCACATTCAGGACACAAAATCTAATTACACACTTTGAAAACATGCAGCAAATTCTCATAACTCCCAGAATGCTTGCAATTACACAGAGCAGCCTCAGTCCAATAGCTATTACCTCCATACACAGGTAATAGCAGTGAAACAGGGGAGCGAGGGAGCTTGAATTTCTAATGATGACAAATAATATGGTCCAGAGAACATTTAATTGGATCAAAGCTGAGACTGCATTTACTTTGTATTGACACAATGAAGGATGAAGTCCATTGGGAAGTAGCTGGTATTTAACTTTTACTTTGACATTTGACAGCATAATTCAACTCCTGGTGGCATGGCATCTCCGCATGGTGTCCAAAGACACATTAGCTTAGGGAGTGAGAGCTAGGCACAGCCACTGTCACTGTAGAAGCCTGGATACAGTGTGAGTGGACTTCATAGGTACCAGAGAGGCTCTGGCGGTCTTTAGATGCAGTCATCCTGCTAGCATATGTAGAGATAGACATGGATCGAACCATGTCGATCTGTGAAACTGCACTATACTAATTTATATGTGCTCCTTAGTGGATTCTTGCCAGTGCCATTTATATCTTTTTTTATATCTGAGCTGTTCGGACTGCAACCATGAGTGTGGAGTACTGTAGAAAAGTATGGGGAGAGATAAACATTGTTAAAGTGCCACAATAAGGTGTCTCCCAAAGAGTGGACACAAAACATCAGTCAGCTATAAATGCTCTGGCTGCATTTCTTCAGCAGAGATAGCACACAATATAAACCACAGACAGAAGGCAAACACAGCCATCAGGATTTAATTAACAGTGAACATTAGACACAAATCACACACACAATAAATCGCCTTAACACCTCTATATTGGAGGTTATTAGGAGCTGAGCACCAAAGGTGCGAAGCACCATTGCTTTTAGAAAGATTCTTCTTCTTTCTTCTTCTGCCAAAGCTTGGCCTTTTTGAGGTACTTCCTATGCATGAAAACTCGTAACACTTTATACACACATGGACTTAATGACCATGGGGACAGAGGGGTGTGGCCCAGAGACTCCATAGCACCCCCTTTTGTCTTAGAGCCTTGTGGAAGTTACATGTCAAAGTTCAAAGTTCAAAGTTACATGTCAATCAAAATTAAAGTCAAGCTTAAAATTGTTTGAGAGTCCATATCTTGGCTTCTAACTGGCCAAATCTAGTCAAACTTGACATGCAAACTCTACACAGCATTCTTTGAATGTGTACCAAAATTTGTGACCCTTTGTCACAAGGGGCGCTGTTTCCCCTAGAAGCTAGTAGTCTGAAAACAGTTTTCGCTAAATAACTCACTAATTTTTTTTTTGTATTCGTGTTACAGAAGTCTATCAACCCAGCCCATTAACACTTGTTTGTAGTGTAACACCACTTAGTGAAATGAGTAAGTGTAAAAATTGTAATTATGAATCTTGAACCGAGACGTCTAAAAACATGCCAAGTACCATTAAATTTGCCCCATCTGCGCAGCTCTATTTTTACAAAATTATAGTTTGGCTATTATCTTGAGAATACTATGTTTTAAAAACAATGTTTTATTCAAATTCCATTGAACCTCATGCATTAAAAACACCCATCCATGCCCACTTCCAACAAAACATTTCCGAAAAGTTTTAAAACAACTAAAGTGAAAGTAAACTAACTAGTCATAGGGTGTTCACCCAAATCCCACCAAATTTGGTATACATCATCTGCAGATGATGACAACAGAAAGTTATCAATATGTTGAGTTGAGCTATTTTAAAGGTACACCACAATAAAAATTAAACGCTAAGTTTAAAATAGCTTGACAGTCAATATCTTGGCTACTAATCGCCCACATTTTATAAAACATGACACATTAAATCGATACAGCGTTCTTAGCATGCGAATACAATTTTGTGAAATTTTGTCATGGGGTAGTGTTCCTCCTCAAACCTAGAGGTCTGGAAAAAGTTTTTATTAAATAACTCGCCAAACATTTCACACAAGACAATGAATGTCAGTGTAACAGAGGTCAACCCAGAGGTCAACCCAGCCCATAAACATTTCTTTCTAGCATAGCACCAGCTAGTGACATGGGTAAATGTAAAAATGGGATTTTGAATTGCCAAATCTTGGACTGAGAATTTGTTATGTACAATCAGCAAGACAACCTCTGGAAGCATGTCAAGTACTGTGACAGAACGATATGTTTTAAAATCAAAATTCTTTTTTCTTATATTCAGTGGAACCTCTTGCATGAAATTCATCTGTCCATGCTCACTTCCAATGCTGAAAATGTTGCAATACAAAGACAAAATCAAGTTCAAGTGAGAAAAACAGCACAAACAAAATGTGCAAAATGTCATGGGTTGCAGGACTGGAGGTGTGAGGGCTCATCACCACCACTATATCATTTTCATTGCCATTTGTCTGCTTGTTTTTTTGTTTGTTTGTTTACTACACAGGGCTTCAATGAACCACATCAGACTAGTGTAGCTTGAGGCAAGGAAGAAAACATTAAAACTTGGCCTTGGTCAAAAGCAAGGGTTTTGTCCAGGACTTATTTTTCATCTCTGATAATACTGCCTGATAGGGTAATGCACCTTGTGAGTGGCCTTCCTGAGTGCTGCTGAGTGGATCAAAAAGCGTCCCAGCAGCCTCAGTCACTAACTGTAACTGGCTGGTCCATGTTAACCCATGCTGAGCGCCTGCCTTTACAGCTCCGTCCCCTTGAGCTGCTTTGTCCTGTATGGCCAGAGGCAGACAAAGCACACTATTACTTTACCTAAGTCACATTATACTGTAGCTACTCCTAGTCACTTTCAAATATTACTCTACTGCAAGTGAAAGTTGCTTTGCCAATTTTCTACTTAAGTACAGGTACAACATTCCTAAATATTAAAAGTACAAGTATTTATTTTAATGTTTTCTGATCATGTGCTGCAGCTGCAGACAGGTCTCTAGAACTTGACCTGATCTTATTTTTATACATTATTTTTGGTCAACCTGATGTTGTAATTAACAACAAAAAAAGAATCAGGGTAACTTTAGAAATATATTCAACATTGCTTAAGCACCAGGATTTGAGAATTGTGTACTTTCAGATGGGCAAGGTTCAGCAAGATGATTGTAGTTAGATGCATGTTAATAAAACATTTCAGAAAGAAGAGCTTCCTCACATGATCAAGAATGTTTAGTTTATGGTGCAACAGCCTCTCCACACCAATGAGGCTCAGTGTGCTCTGTGCTCGGAGGTAGGTGTTCTGTATTGGTGACAATGACATATGTGCTGCCAGGAAATGTCCCCCATATATGATCTGTCTGTTGTGCTGGGAGCCTGTGGCATTTCATTCTGCAATATGGCTGCAAATAGAATAGAATAAAATTCTGTTTAAGAGGAAGGAGATAGCCTGCTTAATTGCATGGGTTTGATAGACAGATTAGACTGTCTCATTGGGTGGTCCCAGACACTGCCTTCACCCCCTGCCCCAACCCCCCAAAAAAGAATCACAGAAACATTGAGAGATAATATTCACCCTCCTCCTCCCCCCAACACATATACAATCATCCATCTTTATTTTCAGCTATCTCTCCCTCCATCTCACATTACCATTCTCCCAGTGAGGTCTGAATGTAGAGATGGAGATGGAGGAGACAAGAAAGGAGAGAGAAACAGCACCCACCTTGTCTCATACCCTCTCTCTCTCTCTCTCTCTCTCTCTCTCTCTCTCTCTCTCTCTCTGTCTACCAGCTGGGCATTAGTCATCCCTGTCTGCTTTCTTCAACTGGCTGTTGATTGTGCTGATAAATTACTGTTGGACAGTCGACTAGTGAATTCACTGGACAGAGCATTTGAAACACATTTGGTGTGTTTGTCATTGGGCATGTGCGTATATGTATGTATTAATGTATGTATGTATGTATGTATGTATGTATGTATGTATGTATGTATGTATGTATGTATGTATGTATGTATGTATGTATGTATGTATGTATGTATGTATGTATGTATGTATGTATGTATGTATGTATGTATGTATCTGCATGGGTGTGCCTTTCTGAATGTTTGTGTGCAAGGTGTGTGCCAATATAAGAGAGGTGGTTTAACGTGTGTATGCCTGTGCTGTGATATCTGTGTGTGTGTGTGTGTACTGTATGTGTGTGTGTGTGTACGTGTGTGTGTGTGTGTACGCATCAGCAGAACACTGTGATGGAGTGCCTTAATTAAGACTCGGCTATAACTACTGGCCTAGAGGCTAATGGCAGGTGACACATGTGAACTGAGAGCTTTGCATACATGTGGACAGACAGATGTCAGGACAAAGCGATGTGGAAGCGATGTGGGGGATACACACCTACTGCTGTATGTGTGTGTTGGTTGGTTGTTCATGTTTCCGGAGCCTGAGCATTTGTTGAGTGCAAATTGATTGGTTGGTGAATGCATGTGTGTTACTCACTGTGCATTTGATGAAGCCCTCTTAGAGGTGCTCAGGTGCATAATGAGCAGGTGCATTTGTTGTGGGCAGAGATGTGAATACAAATTCATTTTCTTTTTTCACTCACTCGGGTATTGAAAAAAAGAAACATCAGAATTAGCTTTGGATGAAAGAGGTGTACACAAACACATCTACAAGCAAGCATATGTAAAATCATTGTGAAATGTGACATTTCTCTCTCTCTCTCTCTCTCTCTCTCTCTCTCTCTCTGTCTATCTTTCTCTCTCTCTTCCTCTTTCTCTGTCTCTGAATCTGTATCTGTATCTGTCTTTCTCTCGCTATGTGTTCTGTTTTGCTCAGGAAAAGCAGCTGAAGGTTCAGAGCTGACGGCTGTGGTATTTTACATCCTACAGCAGGCCTGTGAGGGTGACCTTCCATCACTGGGCTGTAATCGCCTGCCAGCACATAAAGCACCTCAGGCCCCCCAATATCACAGCCTCAGCCATCACTTGACAAACACCCCCACCACAACATCCAACAACATACCATGACTTTCTCCCCCCTCCCTCTCTCTCTCTCTCTCTCTCTCTCTCTCTTGCTCGCTATCTCTCCCCTCTCTCTCTGTCGTCCCCGCCCTTTCTCTCTTTCTCCATCTCTCTCTCTCTCTCTCCCTCTGTGTTTGCCTGTCTCACTTATATAGTCAGTCACTCGTATTCCCCACATCTCCCCCCACCCCCACAAGATAATTCCAACAGCAGGGCTCTAAATTGATTCTGCCGTGTCCGCTGCTCCTTTGATAAGGCTCGGGCGAGTGATGGAGGTGCCCCCTAATGCATTCCAGTGGGAGGGGGAAAAGACCCTCTTGCTTCCCGTTGCCACAGAAAAGCTCCTGTGAAGCAGGAAGAGCGGCGGCATCTGCGAGGGGAGAAAACTCCATGCTTGGCCTTTGAGGTCCTCTAGAGGGATCAGGCCCCACCTGTCTGAGAGCAGGGATATGTGAAATGGAAATTCTGCAGAGACAGTTGCATAGATGGTCGAGGTGCCGGCATTATCAGCATGGTATGGGTGTATGTGTATACATGTATGTGTACATGTGTGTGCGTGGGTGGGTGTGTGTAGTGTAGTGTGTGTGTGTGTGTGTGTGTGTGTTTTTTACATGTGTCTGACACCCTTATAGTATTATGACAGATGCTGCAAGTGAACAACATTTAGATGTGAAATCCCTCAGACAGCAGCTGGTCTATGTGAGGCTGTTAGTGGTTGGTAAATAAAAAGGCAAACTGAGTGTTACTGAGATTCTTTCAGTGAGGCTTTTAGAAACATCTCCATGTGTATCAGAAGACACAGAGTAGATGCATATGGTTTTAGCATGTCTCTGAAATACACTGAGTGAAGTGGAGTGGCCATCTTGCCAATGGTGGAGAGAGGCTTATATTGGTAAGAAGTTGCTTTTAAATTGTGAGATGTTGTTTGGTGGGGTGGGCTTGCCACCTTTCTTCCTTTAAAAGCTTGTCTTTACATCATTATTAGGATCCACACTGACAACTTAACTGCAGTCTCATCTTTGAGTGAGCCAAAATGACCACGCTAAAAGCATTCTGAACAGAGGAGCAATGACAGGAAAGATAGAAAGGGAGAGAGAGAGAGAGAGAGAGAGAGAGAGAGAGAGAGAGAGAGAGAGAGAGAGAGAGAGAGAGAGAGAGAGAGAGAGAGAGAGAGAGAGAGAGAGGTGGATGCCTCTCCTCAGCAGAGAAAGGATGGCCAAATGAAATAGAGGTGTGGGAGGTGGTTGGGAATGATTACACAAAAATCACAGACATGGTGGGCAGGGCTGTTGGGTAATCAAGATGGTTAGGGGAAAAATCCCCTAAATTGTGGCTGAAGAATAGACACCTGCTAAGATTAACAGACACTATTATCCTTCTTGTTCTTGTATTATTATATCCCTGTATTATTATTACATGATGTTGCAATTTTGGTAAACAGTGACAATATGCCCTTGTATATGAAGGCTGTCAACAGAAAAGATGAAAAGGCAGAGAGAGGAAGAGAGTGGCCCAGTCGTCCTTGCAACTCAGTCCAGGATGGAATGAATGCAGAGAAGATGGGGCAGGGTGGCGAGTGTCATGCTGACATTACAAAGGGGCTGGTTAGCCGATCTGGACACATCTTCCTGCAAATTACTGTGCTTATTATCCCCTAAGCGCTCCATTACACAGAATTATGGGAGTGTAGCGTCGGCCCTCTGAACACATATAGATGTTCACATGCACACACACAAACACACACAAGCATGCATGCCAGCATACTCACTCACTCACTCACTCACTCAGTCACTCATTCGCTTGCTCGCTCACTCACTCACACACATGCACATATGCGCACACACACACAATTAAATCAAAGGGAAAGTTTTCTCCTACAGCTGGAGAGAGGGATGTGCATTGTCTGACACAAACATATGAACATACACACGTATGCAGTGTACACACACACACCCAGCTGCTTGTTGATGTTAGCAACCTCAGTCTGCTTTAGGTCTGGTTTAATGAGAGTGCACAAAACACAAACTGAGCACACAGTCAAATTTCTCAATAGAAATAGAAGTACTGCCTGGCACTGCATTCATTTTATTAGTCCCAGGTCTATCATGTATTCAGCTCTTTAATGTTCATTAAATTGCCTTGAATCAAAAGGGGTATAACTGAGACATTCTTATCAGGAATAATTACATTTTAAATCCCACATTCTCTCCTCTAATATTCATGATTTCAATAAACCATGCAGTAGCTCAAACATGTACAAAATAGAAAAGATGGGTGGCAGCAACACTGTCTTTGCCTGTCAAAGCTGGGAGCAAAACAACAAGCTTTGTAATAACTGTGAAATTAAAAATTGATGTTTTACATCTGCTCTTCAGCATGGAAAAAAATCTACCTCAGTTTTTTTATGGGTTGTATTGTAGGTTTGGAATGGGATGTGTGGGTGAGGAGTGAGCAATTGTTTGTGTGTGTGTGTGTGTGTGGGGGGGGGGGGGGGGGGGGTGTAGTCTTTGCAGTGAATATGCTAGAGGAAAAAGCTTGTAGCATGCTTTTATGGGGTGCCAAGCCGTCCTTATTTCAAGGACGAAATGCTTTTCGTGCCATGAAATGGATCAAATGATCATGAAATCGTAAAACACCATGACACCTTTTGTCCACGGAATGCATAAATCAGTTAGCATTGTGCCCATGAAATGAAGTGAGCATGTCATTTCGTGGACAAAATACAAAGCAGGTTATTAATTACGTGCATGAAATTTACTGCTGACTTTTCCTTTTGTGGACATAAGGCTGGATTCACTTCTCACTTTCATGGACAAAATATATTTGTTTTTGACAAAAGTAATTTTGCCCACGAAATGAATGACATTTAGTCATTCATGAGTATTTTCCTTCTGTGGACAAAAGTCATTTTGTAAATGATGAAATGCATTTTCCTGTCTGCACACTCATGGAATCCATTTTGTGAATCACAATGGAAATGGATTCTGTGAGTGTGCAGACACCTTTCGTCCACAAAATGCGTTTTGTGATTTATAACATTAATTTTGTCCACAAAAGGAAAACACTCTGCATGAACGAAATTTATGCTTATGTGCCACAAAATGCAGAGTGTTTTCCCTTTGTGGACAAAAGTCATTTTGTAAATCATGAAATGCATTTCGTGGATGAAATGCCTTTTGTGAATTCGAAAGGCATTGTGAATTACCAAATACATTTATTTGATGAAAGGTATTTCGTAAATGAAAAAAGGTGTGTTACACTTGGCACCCCATACTCTCAATGCTATCGAAATAAACTTTCATTAGATACAAATTCCAATTAAAATCCGGTGTAAATCTTTGACAGTGTCATTATGCCTATTGCATTGTATAGATGTGAAGAATGTGGTCCACCCAGTTAGTTAGACCCTGCTAGATGGGACAAGCATCCAATAGAATATCTGCATGCAGAATGCCTTAGACATATTCCCAGGGTCCAAAGAAAAGCACCCACAAATGCATTGATGCAGATTCCCATTGGCATTCAATAAACAAAAAAGATCCCGAACATTTCGGACCCACCTAAAATGTACTGCAAAGAACACTAAGTTTTTAAGCATTTAAAACCGAAGAGGTCTGCCCTAATACTAGTCCCCTCAGTCAGTTGGTTCTGAAGTTATTTAACACTAAAAAGAAATGATGAGTTGGCAGAGTATCTTTTCACAGTCAGAGATAGAAAGCAGAGACAGATCCTTAGCAAGTACAGGCTAAATGACCACAGTCTCGCTATAGAGAAGGGGCATACCAAAAAGGAGGATGGCTCCCAAGAGAGCAGCGGATCTGTGGTCACTGTGTGACTGGTGAGGTTGAAACAGAGATGAACTTTCTACTTTACTGTCCAAAATTTGAACAGCTAAGAAAGCAATATTTTTACTCAGACAAAATACAATTTTTTGCCTCCTCAAAGATGACAATGATTAAAAATTATTAAAAATGACAGATGAATAGATTCTAAGAGAATGACCGAATGCTCGGTTAGCAGCACAATACGTTGCAGCTTGCCATACCCTAAGAGACTGTGAGTGACATGGGGGGGCGGGGTTATGCGCTATATTTCCTGTGTCTTAGAGCATATTTCTAACGTACCACTCACCTCTTCGGTGCCTTGGTGGAGCGAGAGAATAGACCTAATGAACAAGCTGAATAGAAAAAGGGGGATGTGTCTTCGCCTCACACTGTGAATAGGTTAAAGTAAATTTTACTCACCATGTCTCCTGTTAGGAGGGAGAAGGGCAGCAAAAACACTGTTTGCTCCATGCTCTGCTGATGCGATTCTGCACTCAACCTCAGGCAAAGCATTCTCAGGGACGCACTGCTCCTCACTCATCCCAGGAGCAAGTCATCAACTGTGCAGGAAACCAGGGGGGGGGGGGGGTCCACTCTTGGTTTCTCATGTGTGGTCCAGAATAATAGCAGTGTGCTTAACAAGGATGACAAGTAGGGAATTTTTTAAATAAAATGCAGAATTTCTGTAATGACAGTTTAATTTGTAAAACAGAAAGAGGCCCTGCTAAATCTTAAACAAATGCTATGGTAACGGTGTGATTGCAAATGTTGGTGTATACGCCTGCTGAGGCAGACAATGTGAAGCAGGCACATGCACACTACATACTAATTACGGACTAATCACACATGCATACACATCCACCCACCAACACCCACACACACTAACCCACCCAAACCCAAACACACACACACACACACACACACACACACACACACACACACACACACACACACACACACACACACACACACACACACGCACGCACGCACGCACGCACGCACGGACGCACACACACATACACACACACACACATGCAAAGCATTTTGATTAGGCATGCAGTGTTGCTGTTTGAGTGATCCTTGTGCCTGATGAGGCTCTTTAGACTTCACAGATGTATCATTACAGCACACCATTAGCATCAAAATGCATTTCAATCAAGCCCTGTTCATCAACAGTCTGTTAAGATGAGGAGCTCTGATCTATCTTCCAGGAGGGTGTGAGGGCACCACAAGCACACACTAATCACTAGATTAAAGAAGGATCTTTAGAAAAACAATGTGGGGCCCTTGTGAATATTTGGGACTTGTGTTTTGGGGATGTGAAGCAGTCAGAGAAGTACTTAGATATAATTGGAGGCATCACTGAGAGTGATGTGGCAAATGTGGCAAAGCACAGCACACAGATCCATCTTCTAGCACACACACAAACAGGCACACACACGCACGCACACACACACACACACACACACACACACACACACACACACACACACACACACACACACACACACACACACACACACACACACACACACACACACACACACACAGTGCAGCAAAGTGTCTTTAGTGAGTCTCGTCTGGTGGAGAACAATGAGCAGACACACAACCTCAGCTGTCTGCACTCTCTGCAGAGCTGCCAGGTGCAAACTTCCAACGGGGTGTTTAAACACTGAACAAGACAGCAAGGTGCCCTCATTTCCCTGCTCCATATGCTCTATGAGGAAGTGACATCTTGCCCTAGTGCATGAATCATTGCTATTCCCCTCCTCCGAAAGTGGGCCATCATACATCCTACCATTTAGTAGCCATTTAGAGTCTGTTGACAGGTATGTTTAACAGCATGGATGGTGTGGTTACATCATGTGACAGCCATTTTGAAAGATGAAAAAAAGACATTTTCAAGAAATAACATGATGCCTCTTGTGAACAAGTAATTGTGTCAGTGACCATATGTTTTGATATTACTGGTGATGCTCTCCCTTCTAAAGTTTTATCATACAGTTCAGGGAAGTGTTTCATTCACACTGTATCTTCTGTAACTACCAGCAGCTGCAACAGCATCAGTAGTAGTAGTCATAGTAGTTGTTGTTATTTTAAATGACCCTCATTAACATTCTTCTGCAGCCCTGGTTGTAGTGGAGGCTTTCATTGGTGACTGTCTGCCCGTCTGCTCCCAGTCCAGGGTGGTTTGGCAGGAGTGCATAGTGTTGCTGAGCCTGAATCCTAAAGTGGGTTTGTTGGCCTCTCGAGCTACCTACGGCTGGTGCACACCACCCAGCTAACCCACATTCACACAGATCAGCAGTCCGGCCGGGTGAGTTGCTCTGGGCCTGCACAAGAACCCAGGCCTGTGTTTGTGTTTTGGTGCATGAGGAGCTGAACTGTGGGAGGGTCCTGGCTATGCTCAGGCAATGCTTTGCCCCTCAGACAGTGACTGCCCAACCGTGGTAGTACTGGTGAGGTATGGGGGCAGGCAGGCAGGCGGGGGGTAGGGGTGCTGTTGTTGGCAGAGCACCATGGAGAACAATAAGGGATGGAGGCCAGTTAAGACTTGGGAGCAACAACATATCAAATGTTTACCTCACTTTTCTCTGACCTTGACATCAAGAAATATTTGTTTATTCCTTTCATTTTCTTTTAATTTTTTATTTCCCTTTATTAAAGTGATGCCACTGAGAAAAAAAGACTTTTGTTGTCAGAGTCTAGATGCATCAATAGTTGACATCTTCGTGTACATGTGGCAAATGTTTGATTAAGAAGCCTCAAAAAATGTCAAAAGAGTCATTAGTTGAATAAAATTGATGAGTTTGTTTCTCTTGTACACCACATCTCTTGTGCTGTAGGGGAAATGCAGTGATGCTATGCCAGAGTTCCACAGCACAGAGCCCTCTGATCCTGGCTGTGAGCCCCTCGTGCTCCCATCCTCCCGCTGGGACATTCGCAATCCTTCTCCAAAGAGGCCTGGACTCAGCTACAGCAAGCAAGTGAAATGAAATTTTCTCCAATGGAGGAGGAGGGAAGGAGGAAGGATAGCCTCAGAGTAATATGGCACAGGGATGGTGCTGCCATATGCTTGTGGCTGACAATATGAGCTGCCCTTGAGCTACCCTTCTCAGTGATGCTATGGTGCCCCTATTCTCAACACACACACATATATGCATATATGCTCTCATTCTTTCTCTCTCTCTCCCTCTCGCTTTCTGACACACACACTCTCTGTACCTCCATCATACACCACACACTCTCTGTCTCTCCATTACACACAGAGTCACAAACAGGCAGACACACACACACACACACACACACACACACACACACACACACACACACACACACACACACACACACAGTAGTTGTGCCAGGAAAGCACTGGGCACTAATTGCTATTCTGAATGTTCTGAAAGGAACAGAGGAGAGAGAATGAATTGGAAGCGAGAGAGTAAGCTTTGAGGAGAGAAACAAAGAGCTCTGTGTCAGAGAGGATTCGCCAAGAAGGAGAGGCTTTTTTACGCCAGGGGATAATGAAAGCAGAATGAAACAAAACTCCATAGAACTAACTGTATTGTTGTTGATGAAGCCGCAATTGTTGCATTGTCTGCCATTGTTTGCTGCACAAAAGTGAAAATTTATGTGGGGTTTTTAATGGTATTGAAAATGCAAAACTGAAAGGATCCTATGAACCACGAAAGCACTGAAATTCATTTAGATACTGTAATACTCACTGGTCATTAATACCAGATCTAATGTAGTGGAAATGTAATGTCCCCAAACAACGAGACATATTAGCCACCTGGTAGACTGGCTTGCCAGGTTCAGCAGCACTTTCATGTGTCTGTGTACGCATTACTGTGGAGTCTTTAAAGGGAGTACTGAATTGTTTTTAAATAAATGTGCAAATGTCACAGGAAGGGAAACTATAAAAAGAAAAAATATTTTTCTAAACAACATGATGGTTCAACCAATGAAGTATTTGAAGAAGTGCCTGTTCTGGGATTACTGATCAATGTGAAGTCAGGAAATCAATGTGAAGTCAGTGAAGAACTTCTTAAAGACAAACTACTAAAATAAATAAGTGTCTAAAAATGAATAGCAATGCTAAGCCAGAAACATACTCAGAAAGAAAATGACTCCTGAGGTCCTGATATTGTGCAGTAAAGGGTAAAATAGTTCAACTGACTGAAACCTGCCCAAATTAATGTGGGTTTTATTGCCAAATTAAATTGGCACATTAAATATTGCAGTTTGCAGAGTACTTGTGTGTCAGTTTCCATTTGTCACTGAGTGGCAGTGGTGCGGAGGGGGTGTTTTAAGTGCATGGGGTGCACAGCAGTCCTAGAAAGGAAAGCATAGAGGAGAGGGCATGAGTGGGCATCCAGTCTCTTGCATGGCATGACCCCGGAGAGGGCTACTGCTGCTGAACAGTGTTTATCGAGACTACATGTGCAGGAGCTCCAGCCAGTCTTCCGTCTCTTTTTAGCTCTGCAGACCCCTCAGGACAATGCCCAGCACTGAGGAGGGATACACACATTAACAAACACAAATAGGCTCACTGGAGCCCAGGAGCCTATAGCATCCCTACACCTTTGCATTGACTCACCATAAACTGTGCAGACTTCTTATTAACAAACACATTCGAACCCATGGGCAAAGACTCCACAGGTTGATGATAAGTCATATATCTGTGAAAATACAGGCAAATACGGTGGTGCAGCAGTTTCTTCAGTGCTAAAGAATATTGACCTCTACACCCCTCCCTTTCCCTTAGATGCAAAAGAAGGGGAGAGAGAATACCTCAGAGATTGAGACATTGGTTGAATTTCAAAGGATCTGCTCACCTCTGCTAAAGCAGACTTAGTTGCTCCAAACTTCCTGGCAAGTCTACACATAGACAGGCACTCCATCTTGATCTACACTCTGCACTATCTGTCTGTCCGTCTGTGAGTGACAGTGATTAATACTGCTGCAGGTTCAGCTGAGGTCCACTCATCATTTAGCTCTTTCCACAAGCATGCTGAGTTGAGTCCACGTGTAGGTCGACATGATACACAGTATATGGTTTCATGATATCTATTTGTCTTGTAATAAAACATATAATCGTTTTTTTTATAATGTGTCCATTTGTGTGTGCGTGTGGTGGGGGGGCGATGCCTTTTACAGAATGCCTGTAACCTCAGGTTTACCTGACTGATGTCATGAAAAACCTTCCATCTCTGTGCTGTCTCCCTAGGTCCAACTGTTTTCATATACAGCACAGCTTCTGGTATTGGCTTGTGTGCAAGGAACATTGCCATATTTCTGATACATATGTATTTTTATTTTATTATTACTTTTTTCATGTCTTTAAAGGTTATTAGTTCTCTATTTTAGTTATGTTTTGTGATGTTATGACATCATCAGTTAAATCAGATGTCAGGGACAGGTATGCCTTTTCATGTCTAAGTCAAATTCTATGCTTTTTAGGGAGAATGCAGGTAACCAGCAGACCTCAGTTATATACATAATGCTCACATGCTGTGTCACTCCTTTAACTATAGTATAGTTAACAATTATAGTTGTTGTGCCATGCCATCAGTACAGCTGTCATGTGACACTAATCATTCTTGCCACTGCTGTTTCCAGGGTATAACGTGACATGCTGCTGTTTTGTGAAAACAGTGAATAGCAATGCTGATATAGTAATACAGTAGTTCAATTACCCAATGATGACCCAAATGTGGTGCAACATAGTATTGCCTATTTATTTATATATATGTTTGTGTTCACACTGAGAAAAAACCATAACAGAAATTGATCAAATATACAACACATAGATACACGGAACCCACTGCTGTTTGGAATAGGTGTGCTCCACAAGTGCAGGACTGCAGTAGTGTCATTAATCTGCTCCCATGAGGAGATGGAGAATGGAGAGATATTTTGTTTTTGTTCTAATTTTGTCTAATCAGAAAGAGTCTTGAATGACTGTATCTATGGCACTAGCAGTAGAGAAAATTGTATAGAGGTGAGAGTGTTTGTGTGTGTGCATGTGTGAACATGAACATGTTCATGTGATGGTGTAGTTTGAAAACAATGATTGGTGGGAGTCCTCTTGAAACACACACCGCCACCCCCACCCTTCTCATTGAAGATGGACGCCCCTTAATGAGTACAGAGATCTGTGGGAACGCAGTGGTGTGAATAGGGGGCCTCCGTCCTCTCATGCCCCCTTTCGTGACAAGGGCTGCCAAAGAACAGACTTTGGCCATTCTCCATGCCTCCCTAATAGGGGAGAAAGGAGCCGCCGAACAAGAAGACAGCCATCTACGGAGCCCCCTGCAGTAATTAGTTATCTCTTTACCTGGCAGGCCCATCCATGCAGCCTGCTCTCTCCGTCTCAGTGTGCAGGCCCCAGGTCCGCTGTGCCCCGCCTCCACCTCTCCCTTGCCCCCACCCTGTCTCCTCAGGAGCTCCTGGTTTCCAATTGAAACTGTGGGGAGGCCCAGCCAAGTGCATTATCTGGCCTGAATGGAGTCCTAATAGAGCAGGATTTATCTGCGCTCCAGACCATCTGCAGGGGTCCTGGGCAAGCAAGCTCCAGCCCCCACAGCAAAACACCCCTGTGTTGCCAAACCCCGAGCCTATACAATTAACCCTGTGGCAATATTTGTTGTTTTGCTTCTCTTGGTTAAAGGTGTCATTCCCCGAGTAACCGTTTAGTACTTACTGAAATACGATAGGTCACTCCAAGTTGCATATGTATGCTGCACATGAAAATGTTCTTTTACCCTGATTTCCTCCATCAGTCAATAAAAGAAAATAGGCAGAAAAAATGAGCAAATAAGAAAAGGGCAAATGAAGTGATGTAAGTTTGATATTTAGAAAAAGCCATGCCATGGTAGTGCTTACTGCAGGAGTCTCCTTGCAGGACACATTCACCTAGCAAAATATAGGTAAGTAGGTTTGTTTGTTCGGAATGTTTAAGTCTTCTATTTGGTGTGCTATGACCGAATGGGCTTTAAATGACTGCAGCCTGTGACTAGCATAGCCAAGAACATGTCATTATTTCTGCTCTATCTGCTCCACCAAACTAGACCAACCTGAAAGAGGAGCACTAAAGTGTTTTTTCACCAAAACTGGCTCAGAGGGCATTCATTAATACTAGAGACCACCGCAAAATTAATGAAAAAACAATGCAGTGATACCCAGGCCAGAGCTAAGGTTGTTTGGCATCATGGCCTCAAAGTTGTTGGTTGTGAGAATGAATCATGACCTCTTGGGAATAACTACTGCCTACAGATGGGGTGTACGGACATATACCCTTTTATGGAAAGACTCTGCATTGCATTACAATTTGGAGAAGGTCTCCAAACTGCTTTTTGATAATGTAGGGAAACCCCTTTAATAGTATCTAAAACGCATCTTCAAAAAAGACAGATTTCCAGTCATCTTATGCTGAGCAATGTCAATCCTCTCTAAGCAGTAACATAAGGTCCAACACTTGAGAGGGAAGCGTCTCATCCCTGGCTTCCTGTGAGCAAAATGAAAAACATTCATCACAAACTCATGTTTCACAGATGAAATGTCTAATGAGTCGAATGGCGCTGCCCGCATGGCAAATGAACAAGAAGCTTGCAGCACTGAGCCCTGCCTCAGCTCATCCGGAGCAGGCATGAAATAAGGGAAGCAGTTGTGTGCAGGATGCATGCAACATGGGTGGAATGTAGAAAGACGAGATATGAAATGTTTTCTGTGGGTGTAATTTGCCATTCATCAACACCTTGATCCCTCTCTGTGAGGAGAAATTTCATGTCTATTAGGATTAATGGTGTATTCTCTGATGGAGGAGAATTGTGGACACAGGGAGGCTTAAAAGCAGGTTCTATTTCCTAGTCTTTCTGTGTACTAGCAGAAAAATATGGTGGTATGGTTTTTCTGATGAGGGTTATTGCCATGTGTTAATTTACTTTTCTCCATTTGATGACTCAGTATTTGCCATGTGGACCACAGATCTGTAACCATGTGAATCATACAGAATCTTGTGCTGCATATTGTTCAGTTTCTTGCAACACACACACACACACACACTTAATCAAACATAATCTCACTACCCTGTCTTCTGGGTATTGTCTTTTCTGTCTTTTTAAAGCATCGATTCTGCACACACCATACTCTAAGCTACAGGTAGCTTCACACCACGACAGCTGGTGTTATTAATCACTGCATGCGGCTTCATGCGTCTGTGTGATTCCATCAGGAGAGATGTGCCAGCTTTTGCATTTTCTGAAATGCATGCTTGGACACAGCCCAGGCCAGAGGGGGCATGCATAATGTACAAGCTCACACTTTCCCAAGCATCTTCGGGAGGGTGCCTCCAAAGTACCCTCATGCCAGACTGTAACAGTCCTGTTTGGTAAGGGATGTCACCAACCTGAATATGACTGGCAACCACAAGTTAGAAATGATATGTATGATATATACATATCATTTCTAACTTGTGGTTGCCAGTCATATTCAGGTTGGTGACATCCCTTACCAAACAGGACTATATATATATATATATATATATATATATATATATATATATATACATATATATATATATATATATATATATATATATATATATATATATATATATATATATATATATATATATATATATATATATATATATATATATATATATATATACAGTGGTATGAGAAAGTTTGGGCACCCCCTCTGAGGTTGTATAATAATGGACTCTGACTTCACACAAAATTATCTTGTTGGCATGTCCTTCATTTGCCCATAAGAGCCAAGTGTTAGCTTGATTTCCAAACAAAGATTTTAAGTATTCATAGTATGCAATTGTATGAAATTAAATCAAATGTAAAAAATAGGCTGTGCAAAAATGTGGGAACCCTTGTCATTGTGAGCTTGTTAAGCCTTGAACTTAATTGATAGGTGCATCCAATAATGACAAAAGGTATTTAAGGTGGCCAAATGCCAGTTCTCATTCTGTTTGACTCTCCTCTGAAGAGCTGCAACATGGGAGCCTCAAAACAACTTTCTGATGACCTCAAAACCAAGATTATCCAGCATTATGGTTTCGGGGAAGGTTACAAAAAGCTGTCCAAAAGATTTCTGCTGTCAGTTTCCACTGTCAGGAACATTGTGAGGAAATGGAAGGCCACGGGTACAGTTCTTGTTAAGCCCAGAAGTGGTAGGCCAAGAAAAATTCCAGAGAGGCAAAGACGAAGGATGGTCAGAATGGTTAAAAACAGCCCACAGACCACCTCCAAAGACTTGCAAGGATATCTTGCTGCAGACGGTGTCGCTGTGCATCGGTCAACAATACAGTGCAATTTGCACAAGGAAAGGCTGTACGGAAGAGTGATGTGGAAGAAGCCTTTTCTTCACAGTCGCCACAAACTGAGTCACTTGAGGTATGCGAAAGAACATTTGGACAAGCCAATATCATTTTGGAATAAGATACTCTGGACTGATGAAACAAAAATTTAATTGTTTGGTCACAACAAGAGGCGATATGCATGGCGGCATAACACCTACTTATAATATAATATAATAATGTTCACAAGAGTCTGTCACAAAGTTGAAGTTGCGCCGGAGATGGGTGTTTCAACAAGACAATGACCCCAAACATTGCTCAAAATATACCCGAGCATTCATGCCGAGGAACAAGTACAATGTTTTGGAATGGCCATTCCAGTCCCAAGATTTGAATCGAGAATCATCGAGAATCTGAAGGATGACTTCAAGCAGGCTGTCCATGCTCGGAATTCTTCAAACATCACTGAATTGCAGAGGTTTTTCCAGGATGAATGGGCCAAAATACCATCATCCAGGATCCAGACACTCATTGGTGGCAACAGAAAGCGTCTACAGGCTGTTATTTTTGCAAAAGGAGGCTCTACTAAACACTAATATGATTTTTCTATTAAGGTGCCCAAATTTATGCACGGGCCTTTTTTTTGTTTTGGGGCATATTGCACATTTTCTGTTAACCCAATAAACGTCAATTTACTGCTGAAATATGATTGTGTTCATCAGTTATTTGATATATCAAAATTAAGTTGTGAATTAAAACACCCAATGATTGGTGAATATAAATAATGCCAATTGTCAAGGGTGCCCAAACTTTCTCATACCACTGTATAAATATACCTTATATCAATAATAGATTGGGGGTTGGGGATTATGTACTTTCCCTTCTTTTTACTTTACCTGACAACAACCATGGTCAAATGGCACTAGTGTAGTAGTTAAGAGAATTCCTAGAAGTCTATTGAAAGTCCCTTAATAGATTATTATAAATTACTATTATTAGTAACTATTTTGAGCCTAGAAGGCTAGAAATTAGTTATAGTGGTGACCAGGGCTTCAAAACAAACACAGAAATGCAGAAATAGAGTGCTGCCTCATTCCTTCAACTGCCAGAGAGATCCAGAGAGGGACTATTAGTGTCTAGTGGAGGATACAGGAGGATTTCAGCCTAAAAGTAGGATGAGCGATCACCTGTCAAATTAGATGGGAGAGGGAGCAGCTGGCCAACGATGCAGGAAAAGGTGGGTATAAAACAGAGAGGGATAATGGGACAGGGATGCCTGCCACCTGAAGAAACCAGAGAAGAAAACCACAAGAGGATGGAGGTGTCCACTTTTCTGTAAGAAATATGAGCTCACCCGTGATAAAAGAATTTTATTTGTGACATCATTTACATTTCCCATTTTTGTTCTTTCTCACTGGGACCCAGTGTTCCAGAAACCTCAGCTCCTTGGGAAGATGGGCCTCTTGTAGTCAACAGCAGGAAAGTTTGTTAATAGTTGGTTAGATTAGGACATCTGTTTTGACAGTTGTGCTTGCATGGAGGTTGTGCATTGCACAATGTTAAAGGCTTAATGATGTTCCCCAATGACAAATTGAAATTGCTAAATGTAAATAAACAAAACTGCTGCAGCAAGGAATCAAAAATAATTATTCA
Source organism: Coilia nasus (assembly GCA_027475355.1). Lineage (NCBI taxonomy): Eukaryota > Metazoa > Chordata > Actinopteri > Clupeiformes > Engraulidae > Coilia > Coilia nasus. The sequence continues at coordinate 9,325,849 of CM050221.1, read as the reverse complement.
CATGGCAAGATGTCGCTGCAGCACTTAATGGAATCCTTTTGCTGCAGCCTGCTGTGTAAGCCATTTGAGGTTGCATCAGAGATCACAGGGAAATTAACATAAAATGGTAAAATTATGTCTGCCATGATGTGTAATTACAATAATCAAAACTCCAAATTAATTGATCCAAATAAAGCCTCCAGCTCCTCTGACTTGTAGGTATATTAAAATGTGTTTAAGATGTCATAATAATTACAGACAACAATTTAATATTAAGATATGTGTCCTTGCTGGCGTGCAAAAAAATACTTTTAACCACTACAGAATGTTTGATAAAAATGCTGCAGTAACTAAATTGATCCATCCAGAAGCCTACATCCCTTTGTAGTAATTCAGCAGGGGCAGTGCTCCTGTCCACTACCTTATATTTACTTTTGGTTAAGAAAGGTTTCACCCTGACACCAGAAAATGAGGGTGCCACTCCAAGGTCACTCACATTCTGTCCACCATGTAAATTCAGGACTTAATATTATGAAATTATGTGTGTATGTGGATAGTGTGCAAAAGCACAGTCAACAAATTGTGGAGAGACAAGGTATTGTGCCTTAATTTGTCTTTGAGCAGCTAGGCTACTGACTGAAGCAGTGGAATACATTTAACTCTAATCGCTTGCTAGTCTGGCTTTTGTCTTAAATGTGTCACCATGAAATGATTCAGTCCCGACACCTGTGTAGACCACTCCAAAGCCAATTAATTACTGCTTTAATGAAGTGATAAGGTGTCGGAGATAGCGGCATTTTAATGCACATGTATCAGATCCCTGTACAGATAGGTCTATGACTTTCAGGCAAGATTTAAATGTCATCACCACATTGTCATATAAATAACTTGATCTCACAGATGACAGGGTTATTTTCTTACAAGGCGGGAGTCAAATTTCTGTCTTAAGGGTCAGATTTGTTACAAGCTGCTTGCTGTAATTCTTCTTGCAACCTGGAAGCATCTGTCCTCACCTGTTACAACATTCAATAAAAAAACGTATCTGTTGACAAAAATTACAGGATCACCATTAAATGTTCATGATTGTAATGCATTACAACCCATAAACTTTATACACATTTCTTACCTTTGTACCTGTTATTCATGTTAAAGGATCTATCTATATACAGAATGTTTCAGGTGACCAGTGCTGGTCAAGGACCTTGTCAATGCAGGCAGAGAGCCAGGGCTCCCCCTAGTGGTTAGCACTTATTTGATACCTAAGCAGGTTGTGATTACAGATGTGAAGGCCATCAGAGCCTCCATAGCAACAGTCTTACATGGCAACAACTTCCGTGAGTACATGATGGCCTCGCAGCAAGCACTGCATTTATGTGACAGTCTCCAGCCGATGAAGCACAACCTGAGCAAAAGGCTAGTTTGGGTCACCTTGGAATTGAAGGAACCTTGAAGGAACCTTGGACATTGCTTCACCTGGTGGAATGAATGCACATGACAAGAGAAGAGAAAGACACTGTTTGGGATGACATATTTGATGTAGAATAAGAAAGGGAAGGAGGAGGGGGGGTGGGGGTGGGGAATAAATACTCCCCAGGCTTAAAAGAGAGGTTATTGTCACAGCTCTCCTCACTGCTGGTTGTGAGACAGTGCCACTCCACTCTCTCCTCTTCATATTAATGTTGAAGTCAACAGTCCAATTCCTTAGCAGGCAATGTGGCACAATCTCCCTTTGCCCAAGATGAGAAATAACCCAGCCAGAGTAAGCCTGGGGGAATAGCCCAAGCATAACCATCAGCTGTGAAGGTCTCAATTTCATCCATACAATGAGGGCCTTTGATCAGCCTGTCAGCTTGATTTAGTCTGTCTGCATGCAGCCACTCCCTCTGTGCTTTAGGCATGGAGCTTTCTGGAAATAAGAGCAGGCTCTTGATGGAACGTTTCCGGGAAAGGCCTCGGAGGAAGCTGCTCTGAACGCTTGTGCTGATCAATGAGGGCTCCTGCAAGTGTACTATTAGTAATTTGTAGAGGAGGGTAAAGGGAGTAAACTAAAAAACTGACAAAATAAATGGACAGCTTGAAGCAAAACCACAGTAGATAAACATCAGGCGTTTATGCAAGAGATATGATTTCAAAGGCAAGACCGAAAGAAATCAAAAATTCACCAAATCCAAAAACACCTGCAGAAATGACATGCTCGAAGAATATAAGGGGCTTGCAGTTGATACTAATAGATAGTGACTGTTTTCTTGTTTGCTGTTAGTTTTCTCAGTGACATCTCGCCTTAATGACACTGCTGAATCCTTAATCAGTGTGCACATCAGCCTAGCTTCTAGCTTTCCTCGTGTATTTTATGGTAAATTAGTGTTTCTGAATACCCCCTTTTCCACCCCAACAACACCACCTGTAATAAACACTCACTCACACACACACACACACACACACACACACACACACACACACACACACACACACACACACACACACGCACGCACGCACGCACGCACACACTTCAACAAAGACACCATCCATGAAATCAGTGTGTGTATGTGTACCATTACACAACCAAACCAAGATCATCGCAGTGAATTATAATGTGTCCTTCTGTCACGTTCATTCCAGTTATACCCCACATCAAAGCTGAGTAGTTTCATGAGGTATCTGTAAAGGTGGTATTGGCCAAACATTGATCCTATGCTGTTCATGGATTACTATTGAACTGTATTTTCAAACAATTTGCAGTATTTGTTATTTTAATATTTCAAATTACAAACTACAACTTCTGCATTGCTTGTCTGATATAATAGCACAAAGAGATATAAAGAATATAGATGTGTATTACTAAAATGTGCATGTAAATATATGTAAGGATAAAACAAAATAAATGTAGGATTATTAGGGAAAGAACAGAATACTGAAAAACAATGCTAAATGCATAGCACTGTGCAGCAGGACAGTGGTGTTCTGCATTAGTGTTGTTGTGGATGTGCCCACAAGCAATTACTGGAGTCTGAATTAGGTTGAAGGATGTTACTGCTTTAACAGGTGCACAAGTGGACCTGTTGGATTTTGTAAATGCTGCATATGGATAAAAGAATTTTAAATGTTTAAATTTGTAATAGGAACGGAGAAAATCAGCTTGTAGTGACATCTTCTAACAGGCATGTATGCCCTGCAAAACTGTGATTGTCAATTGACATCTATTTGGTTGTGTAGGACATAGTGAGCACATAGAGCTAGGTACAGTATAAGCACATAGAATTTCCCAGTTTTGCCTTAAGTGATTTTGGATATAATGAAATAGGTCTGTTGCAGGGCCCATAGACATGAGGTAATAAAAAATATCTTATTGATGTATGATCAATATTTGGTGAATGAATTTTCAGGATCACCATAAACAAGTCTGAGTTTGGCAAAACTGCTTTTGAGCCATTGAAATTGCATTTGTGTTGCAGTGCCTGGTGTGGCAGAAAATGTGCCCCGTGTCTGTACTGTGGTAGTGATGCAGTGTTTCAAATTTTACTAGACATTTAATACCTACACAAATAGTTTGAATATGGCACAGGCCGGCATGCCATAAAAAACAGTTAAGCTATTACTTAAATAGCTATTGCTAATGTTACATATTGGGGAACACTGTCTGATGGCATCCTGGCAGTGCGCTGGAACGCCCAAGGGCATTTTCCCAATTTTCCTAACAAAAACTACCCAATGCACCTTGAAGCTGAAAAATGGAGCTCTCATCATAAAAAGACACTTAAATCAGAATTTATGTAAACACATGAAGCTTCTCTGACTTAGACATTTAACTGCTAAAATGAAAGCGGTGATAATGACAGTGTGGGTGCTGTCTGCCAGCCTGTCAGTCTGTCTCCAGGAGCATCAAACACATCAGAGAGGGAGGCGGCCCCATCTAGCCATTACTGACAGAAAACAGGCAGGGGTAAGACACTTCTGCCTAAGCCCACCACCCCTATGGAGACAGCGATAATGTCTTTATATGCTCTTCACATGAAGAACTGAATAAGGGCCATATGTGCAGTGGAGTTTAACTGAATTGGGGGCAGGCATCAGCATCAGCTTCTGAACAGTAAGATCTTAAATATGAACATGAAAAGGTTGACTGAGATACTCCTCTGAAACAAATGGCGTAATGGTTAAGCTATACATGTTACATGAGTTGGGTGCATTAGCTTGAGTTAATTATAGTGACAGCTGAGAGAAGACGCTTCTAGAGGGGCTTGTGTACATTCTACAACATCGAGAATGGGAAAAAACTGGAAAGCAATTACTTTGGTAGACTGTTCATACATGCATGCAAAACAATCTGCCAAACATGCCACAAAACATAAACAAACAGAATCACAGGAGGATTGTATCCTGTTCAATCGAGCATTGCTGAGCTTTGATCTGAACAGATGATGGGAAAGTCAAACTTGGTTTCAGACCTATGCCTCCTGAATTTAAAGCTGTCAGGTATTTTTTTCTATTCACATTTACAAAAGATGTAACACAGAACATGCCTATCTAAATGTACACCACTATGTTTTTCTATCTCAGGTGGACCTACAGCAAAGCCCATATCTCTGTGTGTGGGTGTGTGTGAAAAGAACGTTACACTTTCCTGTGATATATAAAAACGAAATTAAACTGGTTAATAACAATTCCTTGTTCTACTGAGTAAGGAAATACTGCTGATTATCAGATGGCAATTTCCTTTTTGGATCTGCATGTTTTTACAAATGAACCAACTGAATCAAGCACCAGGTTAAACATATGTTATAAGTGTATGTACAAAGCAAACTAAATCAAATAAACTATATTAAATAATTAAATGAAAAAAGATGAATAAAGGACAGAACACATGATCTGTAAAACCTTTCAAGTGTACTATTCACAGCAAGGCATTGGGTACATGGCAGGGTAATGTGCACATAACAGGCTGCACTAAAATCTAACTTGTGGCTTTCAATGGACAAAGAAACCTCTAAACCAGAAGTAACAGTTGTGCGCTGCTTTTATCATGCAAATCTACAAGAACACTACAAACTGTAACATGCGCAATCTCAATTAACCATACCAAATGAAGTTACAGGTACAGCACTTAGGCCATCTATCGTTTACATAACCGGTCACGGTGGAATTTACTTGCAAAAGAGAAATATCTACAGATAACCATTTTGGTGATGGCTCTCTCTGATTGAAATAAAATTGTAAATAAAAAACAACTTTAAAACAACTAAGGTGAAAGTGCATTTGGCCAGTGAAAATAAAATATGTGCAGTCCATGTGTCAAACTCCTGGTGCAGAACCCATCTACGCCTGATTGTTCAAGGCAACCCAGCCCAGGGAAAGTTGGTGGATCAGACCAAAGTATTATTCGTTATATTCAGTGTACTTTTTGGCCGATCCGTGAACTTTACTGGCTGGATATTTCAGTCGATTCAGCGCCATTTTACGAAGGACAGCTTGAGGCAAGTCGACGTGGCATTTCTCTGCAAGCTCTACCAAATAGATCAGGACATCGCTCAGTTCTTGTGCGAGGTGTTCCCTCTCGGATTCTGTCCAGTCCGGCAGGCCCTCGGCAACTTCCCCGCGCCACTGGAATAGTTCGGACACCTCCCCGACTTCGCCGACCATTGCCAAAAGCAAGTTTCGGGGTTGGTGAAACTGGTTCCAATTGCGCTCGTCTGTGAATTCTGCCTGCATTCGGCGTATGTCCTCAAGAGTAGGTTGGGGGCTAAATGTATACCGTTTGTATTCCTGCCCACCGTTTACACCTGGGGCGGCATGGTTATGTCCATTTTCCACGTGCTTCTCAATAATCTTGGTGTCACCGTTTGGAGAAACTAAAGCATCGCTTCGCAACTGAAGCTTCTCTTGCCCATGCTCTCCCATTTTTTGGCAGCTGAGAAAAGATGGTGAAATTACCCGGCAAAATGTGTAAAGACGGACCACTACAAGCACGCATAAAACTCCCGCCACTGGTCCTTCAGCTCTTTCCTAAACAGGAACTTATTCGCTCTGACGTCAACATCACCGGAAATATATCCGTAAAACTGGAGGCGTGTCTGTGATGCATTGTGGAACTCGTGTTTTGTCAAGATCCCTATGTGGCGATATTGGACGCGTATGAAAACTACAATTCCCATCTAACTCCAGAACGTAACAATCATGGCGGCCGCCTCAGCGGGACTGGGAGGCATGACAAGTAACTGTAACAAATTAAAACATGTTACTGTTTTTACTTCAACTATCATTTGTCATGCTTTAAAAAGAAGAATCAGCATATGTATTGGTCGCCCTCAAAGTCAGCCCCAAACTAAAAAGAAAAGGTAAGGCACATTGGCATTGCCTTTCAAACTAACCTTCGCGAAGTTGCCGTCTCGGTGGAATCAGAATGCTACCACGTTATTAAATGTTTAGGGAATATTTTATGTTTTATTACGCAGCTACGTCATATGCAGATGTTAAACGTTGACTACAGATACCACAGTCATATGTATATAATTGTCACTTGACAACATTACAGTATTAGGATTTCAATAATGATCAAATGATAGGATTACGTTTTTTAGTCACTTCATAACAGTACTTGTACTGCCAGTAGCTACTATAACACCAATGACAAAAAGAAAACCTAAACTAGTAATAAATGACATGATGAGCAAGCTGCTGTGTTTTTTTTTTTTTTTTTACAACTTTAGTGTTTCTCAGGGGATGGTGGGAGTTGTTGGCCTGGAGATCCATGCTCAGATCAACTCCCTGTCAAAACTCTTCTCTGCTGCTGAAGTGAGGTTCTTAGCACCACCTAATTCACTCGTATCTTTCTTCGATGCATCCCTTCCAGGCACATTACCAGTGAGTATCAAAGTAGGAAAGGCTTGATGAGGTGTTTTTTTTTAATACTGACTACTACTTTAACAAACCCATTTTGCCTGCATGCATCAACTCTGTAGCAGAAAACCAAATGAAATTAAATTATTGCTGCCTTTTTCCTCAGGTGCTGAATAAGAGATGTGTGGAGGCTGCAGTGATGACAGGTCTGGCCCTCAACTGCTCCATTAACAGAAAATCACTTTTTGACAGGAAACACTACTTTTACGCCGACATGCCTGTGAGCCATTCCTACTTTATTCTGCTCTCACTACTAAGTCATGTTATTTGCCTGAAAAAGACCCCTGTGCTTGTTACCAGTACACACAAGCATAATGTATACTGAAAACTTATAGTAATCAACCTGAGGTGTTCCTCGGCTTTCTCTGACATTGGTTGGGGGGGGGGGGTCTCTCTGAGCTACAAAGCTTCAGTGCCTAGTTAGTGTGCCAATTCTCATCCCGGTAAAGAAGTGTCATACTGAACGATTGTGTTGTTGAATTTTGTTAAAAGAATAAGCATGTCCTGAAGGTTGTCCAGAATAGTTTTAAATATCTCATCAGTTTTCTCATTTGTCATATACAAAGAACATGGGCAGTGTGAAATTTACACTTTTTGGCCTTGTTGATTCATTGTTAGAAAGCTTCAGATTAGTTTTAAAAAGGAAGCTGTGAAATAACTGATTTGGTAGAAGTGGAGGTACTGGGCTGCAATCTGGAGATAGTCCTTTCTAAACCAGATAAAGTGGTTGCCTCCTTGTCAAAATAGTGGTAGATTAATCCCTTTCAGCAAAGATGGATCTCTTCTGACTCAGAGAAGTATCCTTGTAAAAACCTAGCTGGGAGCTGACAGATTACCTGCTGTTCTGTGTGTCTGCCTGAAGATAGTTTAGTGTGTTCTTGCAATAAATTGCATCACCTTTTCTTGTCTGGAGCTGGCTTTGGGAAAGAGGATCCAAGCTGCTCTCTGAATGTACTTTCTGCGCAACGGAGGAACCTATTGAGACAAAGCATATGTTACTGACTTCTGTGTATCAACCAATTTGCTATTTATACTTTCCAGTTGTGTATTTTTGTGTAGCAAGTGGTGGTCACTACATGAATACATTTTAACATGGGCTATGGCCTTTCTGTTTGTTAACACTGTCACTTGTCTGTTTTGTGATAATTGGCAAAATTGGTGCTTTTCATACATTTGATAAAGGTGTCATTGCATTGTTTTTTTAATTAATTTTGCGGTGGTCTCCAGTATTAATGAATGTCCTGTCAGCTAGATTTGGTGAAAAAAAATGCTTTAGTGCTCCTGTTTCAAGCTGTTTTATTTTGGTAGAGGAGATGGGGCGGGGAGAGTGACAGGTTCTCGGCTATGCTAGTCACAGGCTACCGTCATTCAAAGCTTATTTGGTAATAGCATTACATTACATTACACTTAGCTGACGCTCTTATCCAGAGCGACTTACAGATATTTACAGGGTTTCAGTTACAGTCCCTGGAGCAGTTTGTGGTTAGATGCCTTGCTCAAGGGCATCTCAACCATGGGTAGGGCGGGATTCGAACCGGCAACCTTCCGATTGCAAGACCATCTCCCTAACCACTAGGCTAATAGCACACCAAATAGAAGATCTAAACATTGTAAACTAACACACGTACTTACCTATATTTTGCTAAATGAAAGTGTGCTGCAACGAGACTCCTCCGGTAATCACAACTATGGCATGGCTTTTTCTAATTCTTCAACTTGCATCACTTCATTTACCCTTTTCTTATTCGCTTGTTATTCTGTGTATTTTTTTTATTGACTGATGGAGGCAAACGGGGTAGATGATTGTTTTAACGTGCAGCATGCATATGTATTGTATTTCAAAGAGAGCAAGTGCTAAACAGTTTCTTGGGAAATGAGACTTTTAAATCACAAAAACTCTTGTAGATGTCTGCTTCACTGATATGATTCAACAGCCTAGATTTAATTTAGCTTAACAAACTGTTATGAACTGAATGATTTATGTGGTTGCTTTACTGGCATTTTCAGACATTAAAATGGCTGCCATGTGTTAAACAGTCGACACTCTGCTTGATAATTTGCTTCAACAACTCTAATACAACATTTTACGCTATTACTATATCATTCTAGTACAGACATTTGCCAGGAAAAAAAAGAATTTGTGGTAAATTAATATGGAAATTTAATTTAATGACAGTATGGGAAACATGTAGATGAGTCTGTCAGGAGGGATTCTGCCTGTGAGGATCAGATCCTCGGGCTAGTGACATTTAGGTGATTAGATTTCGGGTTGAGAGTATTTGGATTTGACTTGCACAGTCTCCAGTTATAATGAAATATATTGTGACCATTATGCTAAAGTGAAATGGTTAGGCTTTTGTTTGGTCTTGCCAAACGTCTGTTTAGTTACATGAAACATTGCTATTGTACAAGTAAGTAATTTGTAAAATATTTTGCTTCTCTCTTTGACCCCTTTTCATGTCACCTCTCTCCACCCCTATGCTCTCCTTTATTCCAAGTTAGTTGTGGGACTTGGTGACTGCAAACTGCATTTTGTGTTATTTTCTCAGGGCCATGTGAGGAACATGTGTATGTAAATTGACACAAAATTGATATAAAGTGGACTTCCAAATATGATCAGTTACATTTAATATAGCCGGTCAGTGTTTACGCTGTAATACTTACTCTTTCAACAAAAAAAAATCATCCATTAGCTCAAATAGTTGGCTGTAAAAAAAAAAGTCCAATTCCTTGCAAGAAATTGTAATATGCAGTTTAGGTGCAAACAAGAGCATTACCACAGTGACATTTGCCTGTGGCTACACTAACAGCGAAAAATAAAACCGTAAAACAAATCATTATACTGTAAACAGCACTTTCAGTAACCATAACAACAAATTGAATTGAATTGAATCCCTTGTGGCAGTGATGGATTTGTTGATTAAGAACACCACACAGATGGTTATGTTTGTTGGCTATTTTGTATATATATAGTTGTTAATTCCTGCTTTGGTTTTCCAATAAACATGATTAATGTTTAGTCTTGTGCCTTGCTGTTGCCATAGCAATGCTGACGGCATCTGATGAGGCCCCTCAGACCACTGGAGGAATGAGATGAAATATTTATCAGTGGGCAGCTGTCTTGTTAAAGACTCGGTGCCCGTGGCAACCACTGGCAATGGGCCAGTTGTTTATTAATTACAAAATGGCTCTCTGTGCTCACCCTTTTACTCCCACATCTAATTGGTTCTTTCCTGGTATGTCATTTTTCATTTGAGTGCACTGCCATTGCCAGTCTTTTTACACAATCTCAAACAAACTGAGAAAGTGGATTAGGTCACAGTGTTACGCCACAAACAGATGATTTTGATAGGCAGATATGTCTGAAAGATATTCCCTAGTTCACCTCTCACAGTAACAACAAGCTTCTAATGAATTCAGAATGAGCCTACTCTACCAGGGGCATACCTGTGGGTTTCTGTTGTGGAGCAAAATCATCGCAGACCTTTCAAAACATCTGCCTCTATGTCTGCCTCAGTTATAGGTAGTAGTTTACCTCTGTAAAATACCTTTTAGTCACTATTTTATTTGTCTTTTATTGTATTTCTGTTGACCTGAAACCATGCACAGATTTTCCCTACTGCTGTTGATTGTGTAATGCCATGATTTACCTAGGCAGGCTACCAGATCACTCAGCAAAGGTTGCCTATTGCAGTGGATGGCAAGTTGACCTACAGCTACCTGGGAGGTCACAAGAGGAACCAGATGGTGACCAAGTGCGTACACATCAAACAGATTCAGTTGGAGCAGGACAGTGGCAAGAGCCTCCATGATGAGCCGCACAACCAGACTCTCATCGATCTCAACAGGGCAGGTGACGCAGCATGGGTCCCACTCTTCAGATATATTTGAGTGTTAGGGAGTGGGGATGTAGTGGCCTACTGGTTGTATACAAGAGTGCATGAGCTGCTCTTCATGCGTGTGTGTGCCTCAGTGTGTAATCAAGTGTGTCTGTCTGTAGGGGTTGGCCTGATGGAGATAGTGATGGAGCCTGAGATGAGCTGTGGAGAAGAGGCAGCAGCAGCTGTCCGGGAACTACAGCTCATTCTGCAGACACTGGGGACATGCCGGGGCAACATGGCAGGCAGGATTCTTTTCCCTTTTTCAACTTTCTCTCTCTCTCTCTCTCTCTCTCTCTCTCTCTCTCTCTCTCTCTCTCTCTCTCTCTCTCTCTCTCTCTCTCTCTCTCTCTCTCTCTCTCTCTCACCCAAACTCTCTCTACTCCTCCCCCCTCCTCTTTTCACTCAGGCCAGCACGAAAAAGTTCATTCATTAATTTACCTGAGGGCCAGCTTTTCATAAAATAAGCATTCTGCTGTCAGTGTGAAAACAAAGTGTTCAGTTCCCATGATATGGCACCACAGAAATGAAGAGGGAGGTTTGCATGTGTTATATATACAGTGTGGGTGCAATGTCCAGTTTTAAACAGTAAGGGAATCTCAGTGGTATTTATACCTCAATCTTAACGGTCTACACAGGCTAATATGAAATAACAAAAAGGAAACATTGGCAGATATAGTTAAAAAGTGAAATAATGCTAAACAAAAGTTTAGGCTGTTGGAGATGATCACATTGCTCATCAGATGTCAGGACCAGATACTTTACCACTGCTATGGTATATGAAAAGGTTATAGGCATTAACCCCAAAAGAAGTGTACATCGTACTAAAACCAAAGTACTGTATGAAAATGTAAAAAATATTAATTTTTACGGATTGGTGACACGGATTGGTGACATGATGGTCCGCCATGTCTCATTCAAAAAAAAATCTGTCTGTAAAGGTGATAGATTCTGTAACATTATAATTCATCGCATACAGTGCTTTATGCGTTATGTACAGGTTAATTAAATTTTACAGCATATTTAACAAAGTGATTGCTGCTGGAACAAAGCTGCTTTTGACTCTTGGGGTTCTGCAACCAGGGACTATTAGCCTCTATCCAGAGGGGAGCTACTGGAATTTTCTACTCAAAGGATGTTTGCTATCGTCTAAGATAACCATAGCTATCCGCTTTAGTTGTCTGGCATATAGGAATGATAAGCTCACCAATCAGCTTACTTGACCATTTAACAACTTAATTTAGGCAATTTTTGTGCTTAACTGAAACATACCCAAACAAACACATAGAGAAAGATATAGTTGATTCAGTAGAAGTGCGATAAAATGATGCCACCATGGTCGTGTCTATATGAAATTGGAACAGTTTTCCTTCAGGCAGTCTCTTCCTTTCACTTATTCTTTCTAATTTCTTCCTATCTATACAATCATCCATTAACTCTCTTCTACCTTATACATTTTCTGTATGTTTGTGTGGCCTTGTTGTCTAAATAGAACATGCTAGAGAACAACACAGAGCCTTGTTGCACACTGATTTATATTCTTTTCTTATTGCACTGTTTTAGATGGTACTTTAAATGTCATTGTACACTGTACATTGTACATTGACAAAGGCCTCTTCTCTTCTCTTCTCTTCTCTTCTCTTCTCTTCTCTTCTCTTCTCTTCTCTTCTCTTCTCTTCTCTTCTCTTCTCTTCTCTTCTCTTCTCTTCTCTTCTCTTCTCTTCTCTTCTCTTCTTGAATGTGATCTATTCATTTTTATTATAGAAGATTTTATCCAGACTAAATTTCTTTCCAGGATGTCTCTTTCACTATCCATGTGAGCTACTTTGGAAATTCTCCAATACATCTGCATGCTACGCCACAGTGATGCAAATAAATTATTCTCATTCAAATTTATGCACACTTGGGCCCTAAACACTCCCCTGTGTTTGTCGCCTCAGAGTTCACACCTCTGTTTGTACTGCATCAAGGACATTGAGAGCTGACTGCAGACTACACCTGCACTCACCAATCAACCATTACAGATAAATAAGTAAAAGCCCCAAGATTGAGGCATGTTTCCAGGAGGCATTCAGCTACAATGCATATTACCACCCTCAGATGGAGCACACCTGAACTCACTGGCCTGACCATAGATACAGATGTAGATATCTATGGTCCAGACACTACCTTTGACAGGGCCAGGTATGTCAGCCCTGGGCAGGAGCATGAGCCTGAAACAGCAGCCAGGCCTGAAAGTGTTCAGGCCCAAGATAACAAGAAGAGAGAAGTTATTCTCACTGGTCTTTCAACCTCCTGATATAGTGTACGATACAAACCATCCACATAGTTCAGTTTAGTAGTGATGACGGTGATGCAGTGGACGATGTGTTAGATTGGAATCGTCTGTCTGTTAAAGGGGAGGATGAGCTGAACAAGCATAACTCATCTTCCTGTTGGCTAATGTTTGCACACATTTCCACCTGTTGGACATATACATAAGCCTTTGTCTGAGAGAGACTGTCCAGTAGACTGATCAAATTGTACCATGGAGAGCCTGGGCGCAAAAGAATTTTCCTTTGCTTTCATAGAGCAGCCTCTGTAGTCATTTTGTGATTGCAGAGCTAGATTGACTGGTGGTGTCTAATTCTCTTCCTTCCACTCTCCTCCCACAGAAGGCCAGCTAAGGGTGGATGCTAACGTGTCAGTGCACATGCCCGGGGAGCCACTGGGCATCAGGACCGAGGTGAAGAACATCAACAGTGCCCGCTTCCTGGCCAGGGCCATAGGTGAGGGTGCACTCCGTCATGGAATCAGGTGGTAGCCCAAATGTGGTTGAAACACTCCCTTTTTCCCAGTGCCACATACACATACATTTTGTAGTCTTTCATAATCATATTTATAAATCAGGCACCTACTTTTGCTGTTTAAACATAGGTATTTTGAAATAAAAAAGACCTTGCACATGCACGGTCGCACACACACGCACACTAACACACACAGAATCAAGGGGGAGTGTGTAGAGGTTCTCTTGTGTGATATGATTAGACTGCTGTGCCCCATCACTCTGAGTGGGTGTGCTAAGGGCAGCTGGCTGCTATAATTATGTATGCGCTTTCAGTCACACTGGGAGACACAGATAAGACTCAAACACAATAAGCCAAACCCTCCATTGTCTATTGCTGCTTCTGCTAATGTTCTGAAACAGCCACACACTTGAGAGAGGAGAAGCTTGTGGAGGTCTCTACAAGCCCACACATACAGACCCTTCACAGTCATTGTTCCTCTCCATCACTCTAAGCACACACACAAAGGTCTCGCACACTCCTAATCACTAAAGGTAAACTTGACTTTTCTTTGTCTGATGCTGAGCTTAAAAGAGGACAGACTGCTGCCGAGGGTGCTGGGAGTGACTGGTCTCCTGCTGAGGAGACGCGCTGACTGCCTTTTGATGAGCTCCCAGTGTGCAAACCTTTGGGAGGATACTTTTGGCAGAGCAGTTAGCTTGGCTGAGATAACAAGTTTATAAACTCTTGGTTGGGTTGTTCTGCTCTGATGTATTTAAGGGATTAAAATCTAAAAACTTTCCACTAGAGTACTTTTTATTCGTCTGCCAACTTGAATAAATTCAATAACTTGGAAAGACATTTTTGTGGTGTGCTATGTACATATGAAGAAATGTTTTTGTGCCTGAACAGGTAAAATATGTTCTCGGTTGATGTTTGTGTATGTTTTCTTGTCTGACACTTAAGATCAGCACATCTCTGTTTTGTAATAGACCCCTTTTGCACAGTCGATCATCCTTTGGGGTGTTAGCAGAATTTCCAATCTCATCTAATATCACACCACCTCTGGTAGGAAAGGAGGACAAAGAGTGTGATTGAACAGACACTAATCAGTTGGAAAGACATCTGTGCCAGTTGGCTTTGAGTATTTGACCTGCTCATTTCATGTGTGTCTGTGTGTGTTCGTTCATCAGATTATGAGATCCAGCGGCAGAAGGAGTTGCTAGAACAAGGTGGGGCTGTGCAGAATGAGACTCGGGCTTTCGACCAGAAAACCAGGTAAGAGGGCCCAGGAGCCCATGTGCTTGGAATAGTATATGTATCCCATATGGCATACCGCATACCATTATAGCCTGCATTCATTTTCCATCTGTTTTGCAACGAGGTGTAGATGCCACACTTGTTCAATTTGGCATGGATACAGTGTGTTGAGTCTTATGTGTAGTTATGGAAATGTGTTTGATGAGTTGCTGTAACTGTGTGTTTTGGCTAAGATGTGTGGCCTGTTGCAGGAGAGAGTTGATAACCAGGAGTAATGGCTTTTTCTGCCTTGCTGGGAATTTTGTATGAAATGATAAATTGGGTCATTTGGACTGTGTCGATTGTTCACACACAACACACAAACCTGGAGGAATGATGCCATTAGAGCCATGAAATGAGCTGCGTCTTACCCAGATGGGTCCTCAAATCATATACCCAACACACACACATGTTGGAAACAAGCGTGTCTCTCTCTCTTTTTCTCTGTCTGCCTCTACCACTCTCTCACTCCCCCCACCTTTCTTTCTCTCACACACTCTCTCTCTCTCTCTCTCTCTCTCTCTCTCTCTCTGTCACTCTCTCTCTGTCTCTCTCTCTCTCTCTGTCTCTGTCTCTCTCTCTCTCTCTCTCTCTCTCTCTCTCTCTCTGTCCCACCACTTCCACCTTGTCCTTTTCTGTTGCACATGAATTACACAACCAACAATAGTCAGGTTTCATACATCTTATTCACTTCAGTTATGTACATTCCTGGTAGTTCAGATTAACAAAATACCCATCAGTGGCCATTTTAGACAGCATTGATTAATGGGCATTTCCAGTGTTTTAAGTGATTTTTAATTTTTATTCGAATAATAAATATGCATTAACAAGTCCAGTGGAACCCAGGTTAGTGATTACAACAAAGTAAATACCATCCTGACATCTTGCGGCCAACAAATGGGAATAAAGTTGATTGTCACAATCAACTAGATCATTTAATGCCAGCTGTATGTTATAACAATAGATGTCTTATTAAAACTTATGTTCTGGTCCTCAGCACAACGGTTCCAATGAGAGACAAAGAGGACTTTCAGGACTATAGGTGAGCACCCATTCCCACAGCTGAAGTGCCTAACAGGCAGTGCAGTGGTAACTGGCTTCTGACTATGTTTACAGTATGTATGACATACAGTGGCTACATGTAAAGCATTAAGTTTTAATGGTGTGTTTAGAAATGTTCTCAGTCTTTCAGTTGCATGTGTTTGTGTATGCAGGTTTATGCCTGAGCCCAACCTGCCCCCTCTAAGGGTGTATGACAGTGTCAGTGTGCCTGCGGGGCTGGACCCATCCCAGCTGGTGCTGGTGGACGAGCTGCAGGCCTGCCTGCCTGAGCTGCCCAGCGTGCGCAGGGACAGGCTGGTGCAGACGTACAGCATCCTGCCTGAGCACAGCTTCACACTGGTGGTGAGGACATCCCAGATGTAGTGTAGGCATAATATGGGGTCCTTGGCTCAACATCGGATTCCTCACAATCATGAATACTGTGTTTCTCATGGTATACCACTACTCACAAAAAGTTAAGGTTATTTGGCTTTTGAAAAATGTCAAAAGTTCAAACTACAGCGGTATTATATCATGAAAGTAGGGCATTTAAGTAGAAGCATGCAGTGGTGATTTCCTCATCTCAAACAATTTATTAAAACAAAAGCCTACACCAGTGGTGGGTATACAACAACAAAAAATGTTAATATTTTAATAACTTATCAATTGTTAGGTGTCATCTTAGTCTCATGATCTCAAAATGTGTACAGCATGATGAGGAAGACTGTTTAAATGCCAATTCTGATTGAACAAGGACATAATTGGTCGATTCAAACACCTGTTGTGAATTTTGAAGTTAAGCTTCCTGTTGGGAAACAGCAAGATGTGCAAAACGTCCACATTGAACATTGAACTGTCGGACATGTGCATTCAAAAGTTTAGAGAAGGTCACATTAAGTTAATCTGTAATAGTTATAGTGCATTTAAGATTAATTCTGAAGTTTCACCCAAAAGCCGAATGTCCCTAACTTTTTGTGATAGTGTATGTGATGGTGTTTGATCTTTGCTGGAGCTATTCTACTATTCTGCTGGAGCTGTTCTGATATTTTGTTAATTATCCATTACAAGATATCTAGAGGCGGGCCGTTATCGGCGTTAACGTGCTGCGTTAACGCGAGACTCTTATCGCGCGATAAAAAAAATATCGCCGTTAATCTATTCTCAAAGTTGGGTTGGGAGCTGGGTCTATACTACACAAACTATGATGACTTTCACCAAAGATCTTAGATTCTACAAAGATAAGCCAACATAATACGTTACTATGGGACCAAAATGCCAACAAATTCCTATTTCGAACTCTTAGAAAATAATTTAGTGTGTCTGTAAAGCGAGCTAGCAAGCTAACGAACTAGCTCTAGCTCATTCAAGTGAATAGTAGTAACTATAACAACATCATGTGCTAAACGCTAACAGCGATTGGGCTCACCTTGAATTTAATACATTGCTGTAGCCCTATAACTTTATATTACTTTGTCTGCTTACACTATAACCAGTAACAGTATCTAGGTGGGTGTTAGTGACAGCTTTCAATTCAAAACATTACGTTAGCGTAGTTCGCTAGCGTTAGCGCGCTAACAACCACATAGTAAGTGGTTGCTGCCTGACCTGAAATAAAGCTAATTTTCTCAAAATCCAAACCGTAACAACTTACACTATTAGGCTTGAAATTATTACAAATAGTTGCAGATTGTGACACATGATTCAAAAAAAAAACCCTTAACAACTCCAGAAAAACGTAATGACCAATTTATTAGTTAAACTCCACATGTGTCCCATTCATTTCAGTAAAACGAACCTAGAATCTGCTCTGCACTGCATAAAGGGGGATTCCCCCCTCCCCCTTGCGAAAATAGAACACGGAAGCAAACGGCTCCCTTCCTCAACACTTTCTGCTTTCACCTTGATATTTTAGCGCGGATGTATACCCTACCTCTATATTTTAGTGCGGATGTATACTTAGCCGAATTGAACTGAAGGGGACTCCTGCCACAACTGTCCCATGCGAGAGACTTTTTTCTTTAGCAGGCCATATTGTGCAGAAAAGGAGATCTACTTTGCCACCAGAAAATGTGAACAAGCTGGTCTGCCTAAGTGACTGGTGGAAGAAGGAGAAATAGAGCTTGGACTGATTGACACAAAGCTACTGACTGTAAACAGTTCATCACAACTTCTTATGTAGGCTTACAGTTCAAAATCCATGTTTCATGTTTCATTTAGTTCATGTTTAACTAAATAAACAGCTAGTAAACACAAGTACATTTTATTGAACATGATTTATTTCCATCACCAAGTATCAAAGTAGAACAGCTTTTTCAAGCAGTTAGTGATGCATTTTGGAAACAGGAGATGAGCCCCTGGTCTACTGTGCCACCTGGCTTAAGAAACCCGTTCTCAAAGACTTACTTCTAGTCATTATTTAGGTAGCACACATATTCTGAATGCCTTCGGCAGAATTCAAATGAGCCATTTTAATCTAGATTAATCTAGATTAATTTTATGATTAATCTAGATTAATCTAGATTAAAAAAATTAATCTATGCCCACCACTAAAGATATCATAGCAGCATGGCAGAAGCCAGACAAGCTGCCATAGATATCCAGTAGGGGGCAGTAATAGTGGATTGAGCTGCTTTGGCAGTGCCCATTTTTAAGCCTACAGGGCTATGTTTAGCCTGTGACAGTCTTATTGCAACAACAGCCGAGGAGAAGGTAACATTTGTTGAAAGACAGAAAGTTATGCCTGTGTGACCATGTATTTGTATTTGGGGCATTGCTTTATTTCAATTATTTCACAGCATTATATCCTATTTATCTATAATACTGACATGAGGTTTATTGTGCCACAGAATGATGACAAGCTGCTGGACTATTTCGAGAGTGTAGTGAAGTCCACCAAAGCTGCCCCCACAAAGGTGATTGGTTGGGTAATGAAGGAGCTGGTGGGATTACTGAACCAGCAGAATCTGGAGATCAGCCAGAGGTAAGGGACTCCCAGTGATGGGAAGAGCATGTCATGTTCTCACTCAGATAGGATGCTTATGTTGAGGGTTACACTCTTCTGTGGGCCTGCTGACGTATCTGAATTAAATTGTGCAGGGCTCCAGAGGTGTCTTGTGCTTGTCCTTTAGACTCTGTGCTGTACGACAGAACATCAATGTCATGTTCTCTGCAATTGCTCATGTCTTGAGGGATGGGATATTGTCCCATCAATAACAGCAGGCAAAAAGTCTCCTCTGCCAAGTGAAATATTTAACACAAAAAGATCTAAAAATAGGTTGAAAAATACTGGAGTTTCCCTTTAAGTGGGTGGACGAGACAACAAGAGATGCACAACAGAGCTTTACTGTGAAGGTCATTTGGAAGAAGAGATTAAGAATAAATGGGTTCTGATTTATTCTTTGCCGAGGGTTTTATAGCATTTTATATGTCGTCCAGCCTATAAATATTACTTGTGCTTTTCTCCCTGGAGTATGAAGCAAAATGAATTGAGTGTGTATTTACAAGTCTGTGTGTATGTGTGTTAATATATGTGTATGTGTGTGTATGTGAACAAATGTGTGTATATGTGTGTGCTTATGTGTGTTTGTGTGCATGAGTGCACACATGATTGTGTGATTACGCCGGCTCAGTGGTCAGAGATGGCCTTGATGATCGCTGCCTGGTGTCTCCTTGGGTGCTAATGATGACAGACTGAGCTAAATGACTAGTTGGCTATAAAATATAAATAGTTTCTTGTTGTGTTCTCCATTCAGCCCAGTGTCCCCTCACACCCTGGCTGAGCTTCTAGATCTGTTGGAGGCGGGTCACATCTCCTCTTCAGCTGCCAAACATGTAAGTGACATTGGGTCTCTGTTGGGGAGTGTGGCCTAGATGAGTACTCATAACAACCAGTATATGTCAGTGTGAGACTCTCCTCCCAGACCCATCAGCATGTCTGAGTGCTGAAGAGGTTTGGTCTTGTGTGGGCTGGTGAGATGAGATGAGTGAGGCTGTTTTTGTCGGGTCAGGTCTTCCAGGAGCTGTGGAAAAGCCCAGGGAAGAGTGCCGAGCAGATCGTACAGGAGCAAGACCTGGGCCTGCTGTCTGACCCCGCCCAGCTCCGCTCCATCTGTCAGACGGTGGTGGACACGCACCCTGAGCAGGTGACTGCCATCTGGGCCAGAGCGGCTCAAACAGACACAGCAGGGACACACTGACCCCATCAGTCTTAGCCGAGTGCTGACCAGCAGTTTGCTTAACAAATAAAATACAAAAGTTTGTTTGAAGCATTTACTTGCAGATAAAACTAAACATACTTTAACAGTGTAATAATGTATTGGTGTTTTTCAGATGCCAGAAGGCACCAACATATGGAAATAATAAGTTGCATTTTACGTTATGCGGTGAATTGTCTGTGACTCACCACAAATCTTTAATACAGGTTCGAGCCATTAAGCAAGGAAACCAGAAGGTCCTGAACAAACTCATGGGTGAGGTCCAAAAGGACACCAAAGGCCGAGCCAACCCAGTACAGTTACGTGCCATTCTCCAGGAGATGGTGTCAACCTGAGGGACGGGCCCCAGTGGCCATCTGGGTTGGAACACTTCTGTGGGAGAGGGGGGCTGCACAGCTCTGCTGTTTGGTGTTTGAACTGATGTTAAAACTCTGACGCTGTTTCAGCTAAGGTTTCCTATCTCTGTCTCTATTCTATTTGCCCATTTGTTTCAGTAGTCAGTTCTGTTTTGTAAGATGCTACTTTTTCAGTAGGCAGCTGCATGCATCAGCAGTCATGTAAATAAATTGTATTTATTTTTATAATTTATCTGTTTTCTCCTCATTGACTGGCTATGAGTTGTGAAGGAAGGATTCTCCTCTGAGATGACGACGGTGCCAAAATAAAATGTGGAGCATCTTGTTTGTGTGCTGAACAACTATCACCAATTAATAACTATCAACAATTATCACCCACTCCCACCCAGAGTGGGTTTAATTGGCATTGTATTAAAATGCAAGCATAAAGAACAATTATCACCTTTTACAGCACGATTACAACTGAAAGGAAAATGACAGTGTTTAAAAAGCTTTGATACTCCTGCAGATATTGTCATTTTTTATGCACACTAATGTGGAGCTCCAGGAACTATGAATAATAATTAGGTTGAGCACAGCTAGCACTGAAGCACTTCCGCAGTTTAGTCTCGACTGAACCAACTAGCTTAACATTTCAAGAGTGTTTTACAACATCACAGATGGTTTACAGAGATATATTTAACTACAGCATGGCGATATACATGCTGTATAGTACTGAAACAATAGCTTTGTTTTTTTAATATATATTTTCTGTAACCCACAAAAAGCTGAATGATGAAGAGGTAGTTCTCATACACAGTGTTTGGGCTTATAGTCACAACAGTTAATGTAGATAAGTAAATGCTTTACCTGAACACTTTACCTGTGCACCAACACACATGAGCATCAGCCGGACTGGTAGCTGTCATTGTGTGTGTCAGCACGAGAAGTAATGTTGAACTGAAAGGACAACGTGTGGATGGTGACTGCCCTCTTGTGGAATTATTGGTATCTTAAGATTTTGTGTTGTATATTCAGAATCATTGCTCCAAGAATGTATTTCTTAAATTGTGTATCTTCACTTATCTTTATAATTAAGACAACTATAAAGCTTCTGATAAGTACAATAAATGAGTTTAGTTTTGCACTTCAGGGAGCATGCATAATGATTCAATGTAAAGGGATATAAATTTGTTAAAAGCATCTAAAACATTATTTGTGTAAGTACATTTAGGCATGCTTTTTATCCTCATTAGGCATTTACATTTTATCATTTGGCGCACAATTTGGTCCAAAGTGGCTTACAAATGTGACTTAGAATTAGTGAGGAGTTGTATTTCCACCACAGAAGAGTAATTGTAATCTGGACAATAGCATCCTACAGCAGCAGAATGACACTATAGGTACTAGGTTGGTGTTGACAAGCTATAGGTTAGGAAGAAGCACAGATATTATTTATGACAGTAGGAGTGATGGGAGCCTGTCTGTTGACTGCTGTGTAGGTAAGCATTACTTATGTAATGCTAAGTCATGGGAGCTAGACTAGACGTGGTGTCATGCATTGGGGACCATCTGCAGGTGTTTTATTGCACAGAGAATAACACAGGAAAGAGGTGAGTGTATGGAGTTGGACAGAAACTAGCCTTCCTTGTGAGGCAAAATGCAATGCTGCTACGATGATAGATGGGCTACATATTCAGAGTAAGGCAACTGACTATTAATCATGACTCCCATACTCCTCGTAGCTGTTGCTGGCATCAGAGTTGAAGGAGAATAGCAGGATGGCCAGGACCAAGTTGTTCTCCATTAATGTGGAAGTATTTCTGAGCCAGAGATGTATTCCAAAACAGATTTCTTATTTGAATAAACAAAGTCCAGCATTATCTGCCTAACAAACACTGTCAGCAGATCAGATCTAATGGCATTATGTTCACTGCAGCAGTGGGGGTGAGGGGACCGATTTAGCACTTGAGGTATTGTAGTAGAGAGTGTGACACCTTGTCACCAATTTAAATTTTACTTGACCAAAATCTGATCATATCATTGCAATGGTATATATACCCAATGTAACAAAAGTGTTGTTAGTTCCCAAATTGTCCTTAGGCATATATTGTTACTATAAGACAAGTATGCATGATTAGCCTGATCTTCAAGTTTGATCTAGTATAACCAACAACACATGGACAGGAGCTTTTTTGTATACTCCAGGGTAAACAGTGTAAAACCATGCTTGATCTGTCAAACAACCTTTAAAAGAACCTTCCCGAGGTCAACGGCTGGACTTAAAGAAAGGCTCTGCTTTTCTTTTAAAAAAAGCTAATTCCCTTTGAAGAACTACATTAGTCTTTGTCATTATAATACAGGTCATTCCCTCTGTGTATGTCTGCATGTCCTAACCTACAAGGTCAGTGTTAATAACACAAAATGGCTTATCTGACCGGAAGAAATAAGAGGTTTGGATGGCTGGGGATGAGGCTGCTTCAGAGTCAAAACATAAGTACTGCATGGAGACCCAGTTTTCAGCAAAAGCTTACATCTGAAGGGAAGACTACAGTGCAAGAGGGGGGCAAAAAGCTTAATAAGGGCAGCACTCCAGTTCTGATATTCTGATCCCCACTAAACCACTGCTGATAAATATCTGTACAAGATACACTTTAGTTTGAGCTTTTTGACAATGTTCCACCCATCACACAAAATATAGATCAGTGCAGACACTAGCTCTGCAGATTTGCCATTATATCATAATTTACTACTTCATTTTCTGGTTAGTTTCAAATAATCACTAAAGAGCACCCAACTCAGAGCAAATAAAGTTCTTTAATGAAGACGTCAAAAATTTGTGCATGACAGAGAATAAAAACAAGAATACAAAGACAATTGGAAGATAAAAAGTTTTAACCAGAAGAGAGGTAAATATGGGCTTAAGATGTCCAGACACGGGTGTTTACAGAGCCGTATCTTTGTCCAAAAAGCACAATATGCAAACAGGAAGAATTCATGACATTTCCAGTTGTTAGGGGAGTAATGCCTTTTGCCTGCACTGTAACGAGGAATGCATATGAAATTGTATGAAGCACTCCACACAAACAGATGCCTTGACCTTACGCTCATTTATAAATATCTTTGGGTTCATGTTCTAATCTGAAGACACAACTGTTAAATGTGTCAATAAAACAATTGCATTAAAAATCATTCATGGTATAGTGTACACACTTGTTTTGCAAAATGAAAAATACTATAAAAATCCTCCAAAATCAAGGCAAGTGTTTTGAGCCATAGGGAAACATAAGTTACTGAAATGTAGTTTAAAACATAGTCCATGCACGCTCATTTGAACATTAATCACCCAAATACAGATAACATTTAAGTTGTGCTTATGTGGTGGAAACCTGTCCCCAGACCTAAAGGCATGCAAACGTATACATACATATATTATACACACACACATGTCAACTCCAATAGAACTGACAAGCAGAAAAAATGCAGAACTCCCACATAAATTCTGTGAAAAAATATGGCAATAGAATCTTTTTCTTTCTACAAAATAGTTTAAATACCCATCCCCATCAGAAAAATAAACAGTATAGTACACAACATAATAATTATCCTCTGAAATATATCAATTTAAACATGTCTAACATGTTTGCACTAAAATAACTTCCACAACTGTTTCATAAATGGGTGATTACCTCTACTATGGAGTAAGGCTTAGATATTGGTTATGACACAAGTAGATAGTGTCATATGATATGTTTGTTATTGGGTACTGAAATGGAGACTGATCACTGAGGTATTGTCTATTTTCATTAGGCTGACAACTGTAGTTGAATATTACCACTTCTGAGACCAACATTAATAATGCACTGTGGTTAAAATTTTGTTTGAAAAGAGTTCATATCAAATGTGTCTTGAGTCAGTAGCAAGAGTGATGCAAGGTGGAACTAAGATAAAATAATAGTGCTTACACTTTTAAAATGACCAGCTGTGGGGGCCTCCCAAGACCCACTGTTTGTGTGAGGCCCAGAAACATCCCAAACGTCTCACAGCACACAAAACATACAATGATCCTTCTACTACCCTGTGGCAAATGGATATTGTCTTCTGGTTAAAATAGTATTGATTACATGGTTGCTGCTGAAAATTAAACGGTATAATAGTCATTTTGATTGCTAATGGAAATGTGTTTTATACTGATTCTTCTTTGTTTTCTCTTCTTTTTACTGTGAGTGTATCATGTCATATACCTGTGAGTGTATCATGGCATATACCTGTGAGGTTATCATGGCATATACCTGTGAGTGTATCATGTCATATACCTGTAAGTGTATCATGTCATATACCTGTAAGGAGGGGTTTTTAAAGGCAGCTGGAGGGGGGAAGTGAATGGAAGCTAAATAATAAGGAAGAGAGTGTCTAGGATTAATGTTAGTGATAAGGTGCTGGTAGTGAATAGACTTTAAAGGACTATAAACTAATAGTGTAACTAATATTAACTAATATAACAAAGATTTTTTGTTTTTACTCATGGACTGGGCGTACTACAAGAGTGTCGGGTGTGTTATGACTGTCAGGACATTTGCAAATATGAACTTTAACAATGTGGAAATGAGCATAAATGTTTTCAGCTGAATTATTGAAATATATGGAGATCTGTTGTGCCAATACATGGGAGCTGTGGTGATTGGGGCTGAACTATAATGTTATGGAAGATTAGATAGGATTCAAACTTTCACTACGACATAAATGAAGGTAACTGATTTGTCAACTCTATCTTTGATACAGAGATTAACTGTTATCTTCCATACCACCTGTGTACCATCATAAAGTTTAACCAAAAATAAATTGTGCTTTTTTATAACTCACCAATCTCACAAGATTGAACCTCACAACAAGTGACCTAGTCTCGCAAACAGACAAAATGCATGGCAACTTATTCGGGAAATTGGAACCATACAAATCTTGTCAGCAAAAATAACTAATCACCATTTCAGTGTAAGACTAAGTGCAAAGACTTTGGACTCCAGGAATAAGCATCCTCTGCAATTAACCTTGTCCTATAAGTCTCCAAAACAACCAAGTGATGTTAGAAGCCAAGGAAGAACCACTGTGTTTAAAAACCATTGCATCACATGTAGGCAGCAGTGTTGTTTACAAGCTCATCTGAGCTAATGAGGCACAAACAGCCTTATACTGTAAGGCCACAATAAAGAACATACAACAACCCAAGTCACCCACCACAGTACCCACCATACCCAGCATATAGACAATGGAAAACGGCCATGCTCTAGGAAGCTATGCTGACAAACAGGGCCATCTCTGGCTCCTGCTGGACTGCACTGCACTGCCCTCCCCACATTGCCCCCCTCTGTCCTGGGTCTTCTACACATCTCCTGTTTCAGTGTTGTTTACTGGTGTTCAGTTTCCTTGATGGGGTGGAGCTGGCCATCAATGTAGGTCATCTTCTGTGGCTGTGTGCACATAGGACACTTTGCATAGGATTGTCCACAAAATGTTAAGCCACTAAGGGTATGGATGTGTTGTTTCCAGATAAATGGGGAATGTTTTTTGGTTTATACAAAAAAACTGCTTTGAGTTTAAATATAGTGACCTTTTTATATTAATAAAAACATTTAAAAGTTCACTATCCATCCAAGAGGTATATTTAAATCTAGTAGTGCAGAGAAGGATGAGAAGTTCATTATTGAATTGTTCTTAAGACAATGGAGATCTGCCAGGTGATGTTGTCAGGCACGCACCACAGCTATTCCTCCATGGGCAAGTGGGAGAGGATGGTGTGCTCCTGAGCAATGGCAGCCAGCTCCTTCAGGAACTCAGTGAACAGGACCGTACCGTAGACCTCAGTGCGGTTGGCTGGCAGGATTGTCTTGGGCTGAACCACTGGCTGCTTCGTTCTACCTTTATCCCCGCTCTCCTGACTGTGACAGTCTGATCACAAAAGAGACACATGTGTGGCTTAGACAGAATGCCATTATTTAAGAAACTGGTTGCTTGTATTATACTGTAAATAGGCATTACTTAACACAGGAACAAGGACTGAAAGGTTTTATAACAGCAACCATGCATTTTTTCTAGATAGCAGTGGGGTCAGTGTGAAATGAACAGTATCTGTAGAGAGCACTAGAAATGAGACAGAGTACATCTGACAAGTGCTCATCCTAATGTATGTTCTTCGACACTCTTCATTAATATTAAATGCAGAGAAGACAGCTGTGACTAATGGGAAGAATATTTTCAGACGAGCAGGGGAAACATAAGGATATAAGTCAGTCTTTTCGAGAGCACTGACCTAAGTGACACCAGAAAGCGTATAATAAATGCAACTAGGGAACATAATGTGAAAAAAAGCTGTTCACACAAGCTACTCCTTCTTCTCCTATACAAACTATGTAGATTTCACCATATCAGAATGTACATAAATACACTATACAGTGACAGTCAGCACCACCCTTGCTGTAATACACCAAGTAATAGGATGTTATATACAATTATAAGAACCATAAATAATGTACAGTGCTGGAGTAGACACCACAATGACTAATGCTGCTGACTAATAATAAACTTGCCTTGACCCCAAAGTGAACTTTCTCTGGCCAGTAGGGAGTGCTGGGCAGTTGTCAGCAGCTCAGTAAAGTCCCTCCGGGTCACTGCAAGTTGCTCAATCTGATTCTTCACAGAAGCCAGCACCTGAAATCACACACACACAGCGTAGAGTTAGTCACAGACAAAAAAAGATAAGCAAGCCCTTTAGTCACTCACCTGGACACATTCTGAGCCAAACGCTTGAAAACCAGCAGTGTATTACCTTTCTTCACATTGTTCAAACACTGAACAGCAGGTATTTACGAAGGACCTTTAACCCATCTTTCACAGCTCTCGTTCTCATTTTATTGCAGGCTTTGTCTCAGACAGGCAGCTGACTTCTATTTGATTTACTTCAACCAGGTTGTTTTCAATTATGCATGGAATACTAAAGAGCTTTTTTGGAACATCTCTCCTGAGAGTATTTCTGTGTTAAAGGGCACATTAGCAGAATAGTCTCACTTGCAAGGATTTTTGGGATGGTGGTGCCTCTGACAGAAGACCTGAGATTTATTGGGCTCACTGAGTGGCTTGTGTGATTAGTCTCTGAGGAGTTAAGAGGAGCCGAGAGTAAAACCGAACAGACAGTTTTCCTTTTCATTCTTTTCCTTTCACCTCTTCGTTGACAAATAGCTGTTGACTAGGCACAGCAGCTGCAGTTCTCAGAGGGACAGGCAGTGCAGACAGCACAATGGATCCCAGGCATAAATGGAAAGCCCCAGAGACATCATAGAGCTCAGAGGACAACAGGAACAAAATGGGAGCACTGAAGATGCAACTAAATGTTAAGAGATCCCCCAAACAGGACAGACACATACAGCACAGATGGCTGGACTTTCCAGTATTTTTTGAGGACATACTCACACCGGCACCATTACCTAGGGGTTGAGTAAGAACTCAGAGAGATCGTGCTATGCTAGTGGTGTGTTTTCAGACAGATCACAGACACCTAGTTTCAGACAGACCTGATAGAGGGAGCGGACGCTGGGCTGCAGCACCGTGGTGGTATTTAGCAGGAAGGAGCGCAGAATGGGCTGGGGGTAGGTGGCCAGCTGAGCCAGGATGCCCGTGAGCAGCAGGTTGACATGTAGCGAGTTATCCAGCATGTTCTCAAGTCGTGACAGCAGGACACTCACAAATGGCCCTGAGGTGGACATGAACCCAGTCACCAGAAACTCAACATATTGACATTTTATGCTAGCCTGGTAAACCAGCCCCTCATACTACACCTCATTTCATACAGAGGGTCTGGCTGTGCTTCCATGCACACTTCTGACATGGCTGTCTCAGGCAGGATTTTGCCAAACCAATCAGCAAACAGATGGAGTGTTTGTGAGCAATAATGTCAATGTTGTGTGCTGAATTGTAGTGCACAGAGGCTTATAGCCAGGCTAACTGATATATCACGACCAGTCTAGGCGATTGGGTAAAGGCAGAGCCACTCATTTTAAATTTCAGCAGAGTCTACACTTCCAGGAAGAAAACGTTTCTCAATGTAGCACAGCCAGACACTCTGTAAGAAATGTAGTATGAGGGGCTGGTTTACAGGCTAATATTATGCATGCTTCATATTCTAAAGACATAACTGCCTTTTCTTTTTAATTTACTGTCATTTTACTAGATGATTGATGAACTCTCCTTAAAAAATTGTAAACATAAGGAAAACTAATACAATTTAACATTTAGTAGCTTACCAGTAAAAGGAATTCCATGTATCCTGCTCCCACTTCGAGGCTTTGCCGTATAAGGGGAGGGGATCTTGTCACCCTCTGGAGTTTCAGGGCAAAAGGAGGTGAAGTCTACCTCCTCCTCTTCCTCCTCTTCCATTGGAGAAATGGGACGCTGACACTCCCTGTCTGCTTTCATGGGGCTGCCAGCCTCCACCCCCAGGGTCCGGATCAGTTCCTCGTACTGGGCCATCAGTTCCTCACCTTCTAAGTTGGAATCTGTTTGTAAACTGCTTTTGCTCTCATCGTCCTCAGCGCTATGTGAACGAGAGGTCAGGCCATTACTTATTGGCCTATTATTGGCCTGCCCTAGCTGGTGGCTATTTGAATCTGATAGAACATCTGAATTTGTTTGCTTGTCCGCAGATGATGTTTTCGCTGCTTTAGGAAGTTCAATGGGATCACTGGCATCCTTTTGTGCCACAAGGTTGTATACCATCACATCATTTTGAAAATCTGACTCTTCAATGTAGGCACCCTTAATAAGCATGATTGCATTTTTCCTAAGCTCCTGGATGTGTTTTGGAGGCTCGACCGGGATGGGTTGTGTGACCTCTGGCTCTGGCAGGGGCTGAGCAGGACCTGCATCATAGCTGTCATCCCACTCCAGCTCCAGTAAATTGGGGGCAGCAGGGGAATCCCTCTGGGGGTCTGGACGGGGTTTCTGTGGGTGATGGGGTTGTGGAGGAGGCTTTCGAGAAAGAGTTGCCGCACGTGGTCTGCCCACTTCCTCAAGTGTGCTTGGCTGATACTCCTCAGGTGGGGGTGTTTCGCCATCGTAAGGTGCTGACCACACCTGACAAGCTCGGATGCACTTGCTGATACCACTGCGGGCATCATACAAGTAATGCAAGTAGCTCACATCCATATAGATCTCTGAGCCAATGACACAGGAATGACCTGAGTTGTCTACCTGAGGGCAGTCCTTTTCTGTCTCTGGGAGAGAAAAAAATGCAGTATTGTAAACTCATACAATGCCACTGAAAATCAGCAACACAATGAAAAGTGAACTCACATTTAAAATGTGTAAATTGCAACCGACACATATGAGGGAGACAACATAAATTTAAATAAAATTGGAGAGCATAATTAGACTTAAAATGTTATGTAAAGACTGCATCTGCAAATATTCCCTAGAAAATCAGATTAAGTCTGGGAAAATAAAGAGATTAACACAGGATACATGAGCACTGTAGTTACAGACAGATTTGCTGCTTGGATCAAGTTCTGCTTACTTGTTTTGTTTACCTGACAGCAATCCCTTCCGGAAGATTTTACAAACAATCCAAATGAACTGTTTTGGACTATTAACAAGGTCATGACTTATTTACCCCTTGACCCCAAAACAAACTGTTGTCAACGGTAAGCATTTTTTGTCCCCAATCCTTCTCCTTTCTTACCCATAGCTTTGTAGTCATCATCATCTACAGTCTTGGACCATACAACTTCATCCAGCTGTCGGAGGGGAGGAGGGATGATGTCTGGGGAGCAGCAGGAGGGTGTGAGAGACAGGAACTTAGCAGCTGAGACAGAGTAACAGTCCCTCTCCCGTAGGACTGCTCGCTGGCTCAGCATCATGTGATTGCATGGGATTAGGTACCTGCAAGCAGAACAGAGCCAATCACATTACAGACCGTTCTGGGCACAAACAGGAGAAACTGAGGACCACACTCAAGCGTCAGTTTGAGGCATTAAAAATGTAAATTGCAAACAGATGTAAGGACAGTCTGAAATCTCCAAGGTTTAGCAACCTCAAACACTACTGAAACATCTACAAGAACTGGGAGTGAATAAAATGAATGGAATGAGTCCACATAGCACAACATTCAAAGGCATACAGAATAAAGTTAGCAACCTCTTTCTAGACATATCACTGGCAATTGGCTAAGCCTGATTTGAAATGAGACAAAAACATAAAAAACTCAAATCATAACAGTTAAATGCACAGACAACGGCGTGTTATTAAATACAACATTTCTGTGTGGGTCATAATAGTCAGACAAGAACACACCTCCAACCCTATTTAGCTGTCGCAATATTTTATATAGATGAGTTAGCCGAAAATAGATAAGAATGACAGGTAAACTTACCTTAGTATAAGCTGTAGCATGACATCCTCACAATACAAGCCAATCAGAGTGCGGAACAGGGCCAAGGACACGGTCCCCAACTACAAGAAAATAGGAGTGTAAAAATAAACAACATTGCAAAACAGAGGAGGGACCAAACCTAGGTCTTTGTTCCAGATACTTCCACTGTTAATTGCTAAAGACTTTACTCAGGGGTGCGGTGCATTGAATAAATACACATTTTGTTTTTTTTTCGGTTACGGACTGTCTGAGCCTAGCCAAAAGGATGTTTTCAGTTAAATTCTTGAACACTTCCTTCTTTAAATTACTTATTTGAATGAGCATCCTGCTTTGCCAACAAACAGATCTAGAGATAATTGACTTGAATTCACTTCTTTCAGTTGCACTCCTGAAGTCCTGAGATGTTATTCACCAAGGACTGGTGTTCAAATTTAGGGAATACCACTGACATCACATATGTAAGATTAACACTGTAAAAGCCCAACTATAGAAGTGGTTAGGTTTTCTAAATTACTGAATAAAAACATAATTGAGGGTTCTGAGTCATATTTCTCAACTCCCTACACAATATATGGTGAACTGTGCTGATGAGGAAGTTCATGTGCTTATCAAATATATGACACTAGCAGTACAAAGGGGTCTTTCAGTTGAACTTCTATTGGTTGATAGTGCATATACATCACAGAAACACAGATATGGAGAGGTGAAATAAGAAAGACAATGTTCTGGGCTTACTTGAAAAGGCACATTGATGCGGCTGACCAGAGTGTCCAGGATGTGTACATTGTCATGACGATGGAGCAAGATAAAGCTGAGGAAGGTCTGCAGAAGTGCTGGTTCAGACACACTCCTCAGGAACAGGTCTAAGTAGGCCGTGGTGGTCATCACCTCCTCAAGGGTCAACTACACATACACACACACACACACACACACACACACACACACACACACACACACACACACACACACACACAACACAACAACAACAACAACAACAACTACAACTATTAAGAGTGTTTTTATATGTATGATGTTTGATGTAACACTCACTTGTACATAAACAGATGGTCTGATGTCTGGAGGAAGCACACTGTAGAATTTAAAATGCTGACCTTGTGCAGGGCTGGGGCCATGACGGGTACCAGAAAACCATTGTAGATGTACCCCAACAGTTGATCTCTTATGGATGGATGTGCCACCTACCACAAAGATGTAAGGAGGTCAAATGGATGTACTGTAGCTCATTAGGAGAACTTAGAGGGGATCAAAACAAAACTAAAACTGTGTTTAAGAACAGTGACCTGGATGACAGCATTGCAAAATTCGAGGGAATTGAGAAACTGCACAAGTGCGGGCATCTGTTGCCAGTCCTCCCTGTGCAGGCAGTGCCACTCCTCGCTGCGGACCTCCAGCTTGGTAGGCAGAGAGGAGTACAGGCCACTGAGACCTGTGGCCAGAACCTGAGAGTAGAAGTAGATGTAGAATCAGAGATGTTCTCTTATGACAGGAGTCAGGAGGCTTTAAGAAGAGTACTGTACACCAACTTTGTTAAGAGAAATGATATTTACATTTACAAAGTTTATTTCAGCTGTTGTTTGCAGCACTGCTGTTGTGATGGACTAATATCCATTAAATCTTTTCCTGTTTAAAATGCTCACGACAAACCGGTATAAAATTAAATAATGAAACAATATAAGGGGAGAAATAAGCCTGTGCTCATACTGATAGGAACATGCTCAAGTCTCAGCAAATGCGTCTCTACCAGTTGTAGTACTTTATGTAGTCTCGTGCAACAAAGCAGATGTAGCTGCAGCAGAGGAAACATACAGTGCTCCGTCATCGGGTCCATCTGAAACAGCCACAAGCTTACTACTATGTGGGTAATCACTTAATATGGATCAGCTGAATACCCCGCTGATGTGATGCCGAAGTCTTATGTAAGGCCTAATCATCTGGAGTGCGAGGGGTGTCCTAAACAGGGCCACAGGCACTTGACTCAGCTCAGGTGATGGTGGTGAGCTCATCAGTGATGACGAGCACACAGGGCTCTTCTGCCGGATGGAATTACATCCCACAACAGAACACACTGTTCACTGGCAAACAATACCTTCAGCACACTCATACTGCCTCACATTAGTTGGTTCAAAAACAGACTGTGATAGAAACCATATGCAACCATGACGCTCATTGCTAGAGCTGTTAAAATTTGTCAGACACTAAACATTAAAATGTGCCTAGAATATGTCAATCTGCACATGAGCCAGAATTTCTTTTCTATGGGTTCTTTCATGTTAATACCAAACTTGCTCATTGTATCCGATGACGAGAGACAGGGAGAGAGACAAGGGCTGGAAAAGGAAAAAGGATTTACTTGACTGTGTGAATTTTGTGAACTGTATGAATGGTGCCAGTGTTTGCAATGTTACCGGGCAGAAGTAGGTGTTCTCTGCGATATGCTTGGCCACTACGTGGTTCTCGGCCGACAGGGCCATGATTAGCAGCAGTGCGTCCCGGGCCTGCTGGCCAACTGCCCCCT
Source organism: Coilia nasus (assembly GCA_027475355.1). NCBI lineage: Eukaryota > Metazoa > Chordata > Actinopteri > Clupeiformes > Engraulidae > Coilia > Coilia nasus. The sequence continues at coordinate 9,292,491 of CM050221.1, read as the reverse complement.
CCCGGTGGATGAAGGGAATCAGCAGCGAGAAGATGAGGAAGTTGGCAGCACCCTGGTCCTCGCTGGTGTGGAAGAAGAGCTCCAGCACAGACGGGTCCTTGGCCAACACACAGCACAGCTGATGCAGCAGCAGCACCAGCTCCGCCTCCACAGCAGGGGCAGTGGAGGATGCAGGGCCGTCTGAGGAGCACGCGGACAGCAGCATCATGAGTGGCCGCAGCACAGGTTTGTGGTGCAGCAGCGGCTGCCGTGCCTGGCCCACCAGCATCTCGTACATCTTCAGCTGCTCCAGCTTCATGTCGTCGGTGAACTCCCGCCGCAGGCTCCACAGGAACAGGCGCTCCATTACGTTCTCCATTACCACGAACTCCAGGATGGGGCCCATGGCACCTGCCTGCCCGCACTTCTCTTCCATCAGCAGGAAGAGCATGTGCTCCACATAATTCTGCACAGCACTCGCCTCGTCACCTGGAATGGGTCCAAATCGCAGGCCCCCAAGGCCTCCGCCCCCAACACCGAGCCCCCCCAGGGCTGATACGCCACCTCCGCCACTGCGCAGGGGGTCATGCTTCTCCAGGATCTTCACCACCTGACCAAAGAAAGGATGAGAGATTAAATTGACAATAGAAAAAAAATTAGAGAGTCAGTGAGTCAAACTGTTCATCAATCAAGCCTTCACAGATACTAGACAAGTAGCTTGGAATATGTTACAGTTTTTGCCAATCATTTTTACACTTGTCTAAAAAGTGTTGACATGTGTCAGAAGTAATGATAAAGCCACCAGATAACAGCACAGTGCACTGCTTTGTAAGAAATAATAATAATAACAATAGTAATAACAATAGTAATAATAATAATCATCATCATCATCATCATCATCATCGTCGTCATCAATCCCATTTTTATTTGTACAGCACTTTTCATTCACAGTCCCTCAAACCCTGAAGTGGTTTATCAAGTAGCTAGGTCTTTGACCTGACAAGACACATCTCAGTACACAAATTATTACTGTTCCAACTTGGCCTTTATCCACCATCTTTTATATGGATGCGTGATAGTAGAAAACTTTGAATCAGGTTGTAGTTTGCAACTTCAAATCAGACACAGAATCCTAATGTCAAGAATTTAAAAAACTAAAACAAAGTTAACTTTGTGGGGGAGAGTTTGTACCATATACGCCAACACATGCACATAGGATAAATGCTGTAATACAGCCAGGTGCAGAGGAAAACCCAATGATGACAGCATACATATATTAGTTTTAGCATAATATGCAAATGCTCAGCTGACACTTTGTCAACATTTTAACTTACTTCCATAGCTAATAATTCAAGAGGAAAAATCAAAGACCAAAAAACACACTTTAATGAACTTATATCTAAAATGTTAGTCTCCCAGTTCTGAGACTGTTTCGCTGTCCATATTTAAACGGCAGAGGATCCTGGATCTAGCAATAAAGCCACTAAGGAAGCCGGGAACCAAAAACAATAAGACCAGTGTTTAACACAGTCGGCTGCCATGGTAATGGCTGTCTAAGGCAACAGTCATTCAGGTGATAGATTAGAGGATGTCAGTCAGGCAGCGGACACGCACACCAGGAAGAGACAGAGAGCCAGGGCTGATAAGGGCTGGTGCTTTATCACTCTGATAACTGTGAACTGAAGTTTACTTTCTCCCACCATAGACCACAACAGACCATCCTTCATCATTACAGACAAGCAAAGTAAAAGATGACCCAGAAGCTATTTATAAGCACAACCAAGTAAAAGTGGGGTGTTGTTACACAACTCTATGTGATCGGAGGGCTCCATAGGTGGGAGTTTTGAGGCCCTGTGCTGAAGGCCCGTGTGACTGAACCTGATTGAGTGAAGGAGTTACATAATGGATTCACATGACATCTCACTCACATGGTTACTCTCGTAACATCCCCCCTACATTCATCTGAAACACAGGTTTGAGTATTAGCACTGAGCGCAAGCTTGAGTATTCATAGCTTGAGTTAATAATTCAAACAGAGTTGAATAGTTTCTTTACTCTCTAAAATAAATAGATTCTCCCAATTTCCTTTCTTTTTCCCTTCTGAATGGTAATGTGGCATTGACCTTATTTGTTGTATACCTCCATCTCTATGTCCTGCACATATTTGTTCTGTCAGACTGATTTGTTTTCAATTCGCAAAACAACTCACCACTCTCCATCACTCAGCCAGGAGTCTAATTTCAGGCTTGGTGGCCAGGGCTCTCCTGTGCACCAACAAAGCCCGTTGTGTTCGAGGGCACTGGCCGACCGGAGGCTTTTAGGGCAGCTGCTATGTGAGGAGAGATCTCACTGCCAACATCCACAGGGGGAGTGGGGCATGCATGGCACAAACTCAGGGAGCGCTGCAGCTCATACCCTGATACTGACAATTTGAAACTGCTGGATTGAAACCTGTATTTCTAGGCACCAACATACATATGTCACATTTTTGGCCATGATCAAACCACCGCCATACAACATTATGAAACCTTATTTGTTAGCAAAAACATCACCTTAAAGGATCTGCCATGTGATCGATTAAATATGCCCAAGGTTGATCACTGTGATTGATCTGAATTTTATCACAATCTCGATTTGCAATCAATTAATTGCCCAGCCCTATCACATGTTCAGTTTAGTTACTCTCTCCTCAGTGTTCTGGGTTCACACAGCATAGACCATAAGGAATGCACTCACCTGTCCCCAGTGGTTCTTGAAGACAATCATGCATGTCTCAGGGTCCACCCCCTGAAGGACTGTTGATTGGCTGGCTTGGTTCCCCCTGGCCACCACAGAGGCCATCATGACGCTGGTGCTCGTGCTGTGTGGGTTTAGACCATAGTGTGGGAGGTGGAGGTGGGCCTCAGTTAGCAACGGGAGCCATGGCAACCACAAGGAAGCTGTCGAGCCCTGAGGGCCTGTGGAAGAGCATGATAGAGAGTAAGTCATACATAACACCCAAACACCCAAACCTCCTATGGATGCACAGTTCTGCCTATGGAATGCCAGGCAATGCTGTATATGTACACACACACACACACACACACGCACATAGCATATATGAAACATTCTGGGATGAATCATCCATGGACACAGTTCAACTATAGGAAGATTGGTTGTGAATACAAAGTAACACTAAACATTAAACACTAAAATTCACACAAATTAGAAGATAGGTCCAGTGCAAATGTTTTGCTGTCTATAATAGTGCATTGCATTAGCATTTGGGGCTCAGTCTGAGTAGTTGTGTGCATTCAAAAGCAGGAAGTAACACCATGCACACCCCCGAGTCTCGGACTCTCACCCTAAGAAGTCAGAGAACCACAGATCCTGAGTTCACAATTCAAGGTAGCTGCGCATTTCAAGCATGTTAAGTGAGTGCTGCAATATATTCCATTTGTAGATGATGTTTGGTGTTGACATCAGCATTATAGCGTTATATGTCCTTTATCAAGTGTCAATCCACATTTTTTGTTGTCTTTTTAGTGGACGTGACCTCAGAATCAAGGTTGCCAAGACAATGCTTATTCAATACGATCTCAAATAAATTGTACCTCTTACAGAAAACTAGAGGTTAAGAGCAGTCTCTCCATGCCGTGCAATAGACAGTGCAATAGTGATCATGTTTAGCCAAACAATCTCAGATTTTCTGACATCTCTGAAACAAGCCTTTTTCAACCACAACCACAAACACGAGTCCCCCGAGTGTCAAGCCTCTGACACCTGACTCCCGCTGATGAACTACCCAGCCATCAGCTCTCTACATGGTCTCACATGCTGGCCGTAAAACTAATGAGCCAGCAGAGTCATAGCGGACAGCACAGCTCCCCAGAGAGGAAAGGGCTGGTCCTCCACAAGACCACAATCCTGCGTGAGGCCCGACCAGAGCAGTACTGGCCAAAGACAGCTCACAGAGTGTTCCAGTTCACAGGGTGCAGGAATGCCTCAGTGAGACTGCAGCCATTCCAACTCTTCCACAGAAACTTCCAGAACACATTGTCAAAGTCTCAGCCTAATACAAAGCCAGTTTGCAGGTTAACAGGTAGTGTTTAGGTAAATTAATGTTTTAAAGTAATGTGACTTGACAGGTCACACAGATGCACAGTGAAACCTGTGAGTAGCTGCTTCACCCGTTGTTGTCAGTAATCTCATGTCATGTCAGCACAGGACATCAAAGATGTAAAACGTGGTTAACCTTAACACAATGCTGCTGATGTTTTCTCATTGCTGTTTGGACTGATAAACTCCTATGGGGGGCAGGGGGTGCTTGGTATATCCTTGTTAGAAGGTTCAGCATGTCAGCAACAGACACTGTATACAGTAAACAAATGCCAGAGAGGGAGTGCCTAGACCAATCTAGATTCAATTCATATCTGCCAGAGTGTAAATAACTGGGGAAGTGCAGATAGTCAGTCCTGCCAGAAATCCTTTCCTCTGAGGACACTCAATGGCGTCCTGTTATTCTTAGAATGACGCCCTGCTCTACAGCAGCATTTGCATGAAGACAGAACTTAGTATATCAACAGCTGAGGCCCATGGCAACCATCTGAAATCAGTTACAAATGCTATAACAGCATTTACATATCTCTACATCTCACATAGGGATGGAAATTTCCAAAGGAAATGCCTGTTGTCCTTGTGTGTTCCCATGTGGTTAGAATTAAATTATTCCTTACTGCGAGTCTTTGCCTTTAAAGATTTAACCTCTGTGTCACCCCCACGACAGTGGGGCGACTGACAATTATGCAGATCCAGACAACTCAAAATGACCAATCAGCTACCTCTAATTTCTGCCCATAACCAATGACAGCTGTGGCATATTTTTAAAAAGATAACCTTACTTTGGTAGCATTGTGTTTACAGCTAGCCACCTATCCCACAAAACTCATGACATTGCCAAGCAGTAGAGAAATACTTTAAATATCAGAGCAAATCCCATCTGTTTCTACTTAGACCTCAGAACGGCACAGCTGAAGGAGGACTAAGAATGTAGCCGCAGTGTTCCACACACTTGAGAAATGATCAGAATTCCACCTACCTCTCTTGGACCATTGCGGCCTTTTGTTTGTGATGAGTAGTTTCTAACACAAGAGCAGCAAGTTCTGAATGTTCAGAAACAACTTATACATGGCAGCAAAAGAGAAAGGCTCTGGGACTGCTGTGGTACGCTACTGTAGTGTTGAGCCGCTCTGACCACGCTGTGGTCTTAGAGTGGAGGGGGAGGAGGAGGAGTAGGGATAGGAGGAATGTGTGTGTGTGTGTGTGCATGTTTGTGTGTGTGTGTGTGTGTGTGTGTGTGTGTGTGTGTGTGTGTGTGTGTGTACGTGTGTGTGTGCGCGTGTGGGAAAGGGGGAGGAAGTGACAATAAATATGAGCAAGCAATTTAGAATGTAGACAGAGAGTGAAGGAAAAGGAGGAGGACAGGAAATGGATGGAAAAGGAAAGCATGACACAGGAAAAAGTAATGGAGTGGAGTGTGGAAGTATAGGAGAGAAAATCTCTTCCTCCCAGTTAGCAGACACCATCAGGCAATCCTGGTCAGCATGATAGAATGACCCTGAACAGACGTGCCAAGCCAGGGCCCCATGCTGTGGGACAAACAGCCATTATGAGCCAGACCAACAATTTCATTCATTCATGAAAACCCATCCCATCATGTCCCACTGTGTCATCTGTTCCTCCCAGCCCACCACCCCATGCAACAGTGGAGTGAACAATTCCACTCAACGGCAGCCGTCCTCCCTGTGTGGGCAACTGTTCGACAAACACACCACTTGCCCTTGCCCCCATCCCCCAACTTAAAACAGCCGTTGCTCACCCCAGACCAGTCCCACACAGTGGGTCCAGCTGCATCAACGCTCTGCAGAAGAGGCAGAGAAGGAGTGGGGGTTGAGGGGAGGATTGTGACTAAAATTTCTAGAGCATTAATGCTTATGGCTATGATGAGCAGTTTTTGCCACCTACACATTACACTCACACACAAACACACACACCCATATCAGTTTTCTGGGATACACTGTGACAGTGTATTCTTCATGAAACAGTCATTGTTATGAAATATTATAATAGATTAAAGTAATATCACTTGCCATCAGGGTACAGACTATTTTAAACATTTACATGACCCAGATCTGTGGCATGCATGTGGTCTTAAGTTTGATTGTCGGGGCCTAACACACATTTACTTCTGTGCTAATCTGGCTTTTCATGGGCTGTCAGACAGATTTCCCAAGCACACAGAGTGTGTGGTTATGGGGTCACCAGCACAAAGGCTCTAGGGATTACAGCCACTCTTCAGTTCTGATCAACTCACAATACAGTCTACAATACACTAACGGACGGGTGTCCATCTGTGCTTTTAACAAATGCAGCTGGGATCAGGACAGGATCCTCTCCTCTGTTCAATTAGAGTGTGCTTGTGTGGTATGCCAGGCCTCTCCCTGGAGCTGGCTCCTGGAGATGAAGGCATGAGGTTAGTAATGATTTGCACCTCCTCCTGTGGAATCAAACACGTCACTGCAATAACAATGCATTCCTTCGAGGGAGGGGTCAGTTTCACAACATCAACAAACATATATATATACAAACATAATAAATTGGGCTTCATCATTCACTGCGTGCACATGGACGAGTTGAATCCGATTGGAAATGGTATGGGATCGTATCGAATTCATGTGCACAGGCTAAAGATCGTATAGGGATTGGTTCCGCGAATCCGATTGCAACCCCTGGCTTAAGCCGATGTTAATCCGCTTGGTGCTGCCTTGTGCACGGTATTGGTTTGGATTCGCGTACTGCGCATGTAAGACCACTCTATCCCAGAAGCTTCTGTCCCTGATTTTCATCCATACTGAACGTCGAGGCTTTCTAGCGCCTGCTCTCAACAAGTCTCGTTGTCCTCAATTGCTTGTAATATCAAACACCGATGGCACAGTTCATGTTGTATCAAGGAAACCAAAAACGCTGTTTGTTCTTTCATACGGACTTCCAAACAAAGGAGAATGCACAACATGCATGCAAATGCTGCTTTGTCAACCTCCTCGAGCGCTATCTTTGTTTTGTATGCCACCAGATAGTTTGTTTATTTTCTTTTTAGCAGCCGTCAACCTGAAGTAGTTCTAACACCACTTGTTGAAAGGAATACAGCGCCATCTAGCGTAGCGGAAACGGCCAGATCTCTGACCATTATCCACTTACACGAACTCTCATGTGCACAGGGATTTGGGACAGACCACCCGTTGGGTAGCAACACCCAATCCAATACCAATCCAATCCGATCCTACCATGTGCCCGTAGTGACTGGCAGATGACATTTGCTGGCTGCAAAAGATCCTCAGTTCTTTAGCACTGTATAACACAGTATAAGTTAAAGACATGGTTAAGGAGCTGGTTCCTGAATTTGGTTGGCTGCACTGTATTGGAGAAAGCTGACCCAAATGAGAGGTGCACCCAGCTCATTCTGCAGCAGTTACTGAAGGCTGTGGCTGAGCCCCTCAGGACATATAGACACAGAGAGAGAGAGAGAGAGAGAGAGAGAGAGAGAGAGAGAGAGAGAGAGAGAGAGAGAGAGAGAGAGAGAGAGAGAGAGAGCGTGTGTGTGTAGGGGGAGCATGAAGATGATGCTCTACATCCCCAAAATAGACCAGCGAGGCATGCATGTCACACAGCTGAAGTAGGACAGCGACTCAGCACAGACCGCCTATGAGGAGGAAGCCCACTGATTCCACAGGATCTTAACCTCAGCTTGTGCATGTGTTTTTATTGGCGAGTATGTTTCTGTGTGTGTTCCATCTGTGAATGCTCTGGGACGCACACCAGGGGCCTGTTTGTCACCTATTCCATATCACAAGCAGCCTGCACATGCCACTTATCTGTAATTATCAAATTAGGTAATAACGTTAATTAAGATCATTTGTCTTGTGCACCGAAGATCTGGTGACAGGTACGTTTAAACATGAGAAAAAGCTAAATAAAAAATGAACAAAATAAATAAATGAATAAGCTCCCTGGTGTGAATTCAAAGTCACCTGCACATGCGCAAATACAAACGTGTATTGGTACTGGGCTGCCGTACACCATAGAGAGTCAACATGTAAACAGGAACATGAGAGAGATGAAATGCTGTGAAGGCTCCATTGATCAAAAGCCAGTTTGCCCTTAGAATACACCAAAATCCCTCTAAGGGAAAGATCAGTCTGTCTTTTGTTCCAACACAGAGCTAATAGAACCCCACTGATAAATCACCCTCATCTACAGGCTCCTCATCAGCAACACCCACAGTCTCTCTCTCTCTCACTCACTCACTCACTCACTCACTCACTCACTCACTCACTCACTCACTCACTCACTCACTCACTCACTCACTCACACACACACACACACACACACACACACACACACACACACACACACACACACACACATACACACACACACAGCAGCTTGAGAGTGAGCACTCATATAACATTCTGTATAGTGCTGGTATAGTGCTGTGGATTCATATGGAACATGTGTGTGTACACACGTGACAAAAGGGGTGGTCAGAGGGGGCTGCACATTCCTCACTGAATGGACAAACTCATTTCATTCAGGCATGTGGCAGTGTACCGCAGAGTGCTCTGCATGGCATGAGAGGATACTGAGAAAGAGAATGAGAGAGAGAGAGAGAGAGAGAGACAGACAGACAGAAAGAAAGAGAGCTGACTGCTGGAAAAAATGTCTACTTCACAGAAACATCACATGTTAAGTGAAGGCTAAACCTAAGGCATAGCTAATGTAAGCAGCGCTGTTCCCCTAAATATTTTACAACAGCCTCTGTCTTTGCTACAGTGTTACTCTGAATTGCGTCATGGTAACAGTAAAAGCAGGCACAACGCGAAAAGCACACAAACTCAAAGCAGAATAAACCTGGCACAGCACACTGACCTTCTGATATACCTTTCTGCTGCTGCTGCTGTGTTCACCTGCTTTGTATTAAGAGGAAACTCATTAGTTGTAAGTATCATTAGCATCGTAACGTCTAAACAAAGTCTCAACAGATTGTGCAATATAGTATTTAAAACGGTCAACTGTCAACGGCCTTTACAGTAAGTCAGCATAATTGTAATATTAAACTATAGCAGCCAAAACATTAAAGACATAACAGTGTCAGAGACAAAATTATGTCAACAGTGACCAAAACGCATGAATGCTCGATAAAAGCTACACATACTCTTCCAACTTTGCAGGCATCTAGCAGACGTGAAATCACCATCATCCTATCAAATATCACTGAAATTCAAGTCTGTGTGTAATTTGTGTCCTTGCTTACGACATAATAGCTAGAGGGCTGGCTATTTAAAAAAAGAGCCCCCGATATTAGGGGCACACCAGAGAACACTGTGGCCCTTCACCACTTCAAAAGGCACCTGTTCAAATCCCACTAGCCTGCAGCATGGAGCTCATGTGACAGCCTCTCTGGAAAAGACCCACACTAAAGACAAGCACACAGGAAACTTCAAAAGGGGTAACAATAGCTGAGAGAGGGCTTGGTACCGACATAGTCACAGAGTTTACAGGGTAAGACTGAGCGTGCGTGCGTGTGTGTGTGTGTGTGTGTGTGTGTGTGTGTTTGTACCGGAATGTGTTTAAAAGATAGAGTGAGAGCAAGAGAGATTCCACACCCTATTTTTTTTTTTGCTCCACGCCTAGTACCGGTGACTGCTAGAGTCTCCCAGGAGATTTCACACAGCAGGGCAAGGCTTAGCTAACACAGCTACCACACCTGCCTGGGACAGCTGTTGAAACTTGTGCTGCTTGCACCCAGCTGCCACAACCACATACCCATCTCCTGCACTGTGCCTACTCAGCACATTTGGCATGGGTATCACCAGCTAGTCTCTCTCTGGGTCCACTGGGAGCATGTTCCTATATAGGTTATTGTTTGGTAAGTATTTTTGTCTTGAGTAAAACCGCCAAGATGTGTTGTAATTTTCCACCAGAGCCAAGAACACTTTGTTCCTCATAACCCTCTCCCTGGATACTGGTCTTTAATGATATCATTATATTTCCAGTGAAATTTATAACTCTGTTCTCATAGCTGATACAATGACAGTTGTCATACGTCTTTCAATCTTTACATAACTAGAATTGGTCCATAAAAGTGTTGTTATAAGTCTCTCTCACTAAGAGTTTTTTTGTTTTTGTTATTTGGGCTAATCTGCTGTAGTGAATTATAATTAAGAAATAAATTTGGAAACTGACTTTGAACACTTGCTAACTCAAAACAAGTACACACACACATACACCCTTGATGAGGCAATGACAACGCAGGGGAGATTGAGAGTCCAGGTGTCAAAGGAAACAGAGTGACTGCCATGGCAGCCACTGCTGAAATATTTACAGGTGGGAGTCCAGAGGACCAGATTACCACTCACTATTTATAGCCTCAGGGAGCACAGGGCCATTAACAAAGACATAGCACCACGACTCACAGCCACTCACTCTGCCACAGCTGACACCTGTGGGTGCTGCAAACCCACGGTTCAATCACACCACTGCCAGCGTTACAGGTGCAGGGTTGTTAAAACCGGGACAGTTTTTGTGCATGCCTTTAAGAATGTCTTGAAAACAGATCTCCTTAGACTACTTACATTCAGAGTTACTGAAAATGTTTTTAGTAAAGTATAATCAAGTGCCTGATATCATCTTGGCCAACATCAGTTATCAGACGCTTGGTATAATAAAGTGAGATTAACCTTGTCTGGTTAACTGCATGCTGGCACTCTGCAGGACCCAGCACCTGTTTGTGAATGCTCTGCTGAACATGTGACTCTCCCCTGAGCCATGTGCGGCATTCAGCATGCGTGCACCCTGCAGAAGGTTAATTTACATGTTCAAACAGAGCACTGCAGCAAGGAGCCTGATTATATGAGCCTACCAGAGCAGAGCCCATGGGGAGGGGTGGTTGCCACTTGTAACCAGGACACTAGGCACAAACATACATACATAGCCAAAATATGATACATCTGGTGCTATGCAATGAAAGCTCACCTTAATACATCTGTTGTATCATCTTAGATAAAGATATGACATTTGGTTTGCCATGTCTGATTGTTTTCAAACAGACCACAGCAACAGATAGGATTCTGGGTCAGCAGACATACAGTACATCAGAACTGAGGACTGTAGATGGCAGAGCTCAAATTTTCAAAGCTGTGCTTTATGTTTGCTCAACAATGGCACCATTGAAGGCACCATCCTGCCAGGTTCTGATAAGGATGGCCCCAGCTATGAGGCCACCTAGGTCTGGACCTCTGTAAATTTTAACAGCTGAAAATAAATTTGTACGTTTAATATATAACTGGATAAAAAAGATTGGCATTACCAGATTAACAATAACACCTCTCTGTGAAAATTGCATTGTTAAACAAAACAAGTTTATCTGGGTCTCATCAAACCACAAGACATGGTTCCAGTAATCCATGTCCTTAGTCTGCTTATCTACAGCAAACTGTTTATGGGCTTTCTTGTGCATCATCTTTACATGGGACGACAGTCATGCAGATGCAGTTTGCTCACACATTAACTTTGAAAAGACAACATCTGAATATTATGCTGAGCATGTGCACTCAACTTCTTTGGTTGATCATGGTGAGGCCTGTTGTGAGTGCAACAATGTTTTTTTTTCAGATCCTCAGAGTTCTTTGCCATGAGGTGTCACATTGAACTTACTGTGACCAGTATGAGAGAGCAATAACACCAAATTTATCACACCTGCTCTCCATTCACATCTGAGATGTTGTAACATCAAGGAGTCACATGACACCACGGAAAATGGCTAATTGGGCACAATTTGGATATTTTCACATAGGGTTGTACTCACTTTTCTTGCCAGCAGTTTAGACATCAATAGCTACGTGTTATTTTGAGGAATTGCAAATTTACATTGTTATACAAGCTGTACACTGCCTACTTTACAATGTATCAAAGTGTCATATCTTCAGTACTGTCCCATGAAAAGATATAATAAATTATTGACAAAGATGTGAGGGGTGTACTCACTTTTGTGTGATAGTGTAGATATCTTGCCTCCACCTACTCCCTGCATCCAAAACCCTCCCATGCTTGTATACCTCAGAAACACCTACTGGTCCAAATGCAAGGATGTGTCGCATATTTGTAAAATATCACGTCGTAACCATGCAGTGGATTCGTGCCATAAAGCATTGTAACCATAAACGCACTTAGTCTGCAGATTTAAGAAGAGGTACAAATGTGCCTTATTTGTGAACTTTAAGAAAGCATCAGATACGCCAAATCAATTTGTAAGATTTGTATTTGTAAGAAGCATTCTGATTTGATTCTGCTGTGGTTTAAAGCTAGAAGGCTTGCAGTAAAGGTTGAGTTTTGGTTTAAATAGCTTATTTGGCTCGATTTGGATAACCTGTGTTTTACAAAGCTTGCCTACACAATGTCAAGACAAATAGCATCCAAACACCATTAAATGTAATTTCTGTAATAGATCGCGTGTGACGTGGAATTCACCCTGATTGATTTAAATATTTACGCGTGCACATCACAGACCTCAGTAATTTTAAAGTCCCGGGTATGGCGCTGCTGATAAGGGTGCTTTATGAGGTACTGAATCAGCCACAGAAAGACACACAGTCCAAACAAACAAGCTGATAACATTTAGGTAATGGGCAATACCTTTTCTCCTACTGTTGATATGAGCCATGCAGTGCTGCTAGTAAGGCATAACAGACGGACAGCGTGGGTATAAACCAGCTCGACTATTTTTGGCTGCTTGAGTTCAGACTATGTGGACTGTAACGCTTGGCTTCCAGCCTACACGCTACAGGGGGTATTATGGCTCATCTCCGTACCCCACATTGGCAAGAATGTTGAGATGAGATGGAGATGGCAAACAGACCATCCCTAGACATGAGAGAAAACCCAGCAGACAAGCAGTCCCCCCAAAAAAGCAGAGAAACATTTCATTCTTGTTATTTGTTGTTCTTTGTCTTTATCTACACTATCAACATTACACAGTTCACCAGTTTAAAGGGTGATGTCACTTGGTCAGGTGGACAAAACATAAAAGACTGCTTACCGCTTCTTTTTTGATTCCACCACGGAGGGCTCTCACACAAAAGAGTCGCCCAGCATGAGGGTCTGTGTGGGAGTGATCTGAGTAATCACCACTTCCTCTGTTAGCTTGCCTCAACACAGGGAAAATAGATAAAAAGGCTAATCTATGCATGAGCAGCAATAAAAGGGTTTGATTGTGAATCTCAAAGATGAGAGGGAAGGGTGGTGTAAACAGACAGAAAGAAAGGATGCAAGCTATAGAGAAAATGGTGATGACTAGGTGTTTTAATTGTGCTTTGTGTATAATTATACAGTGAGTTTATTCTGGTCATATGGAGTCTCTCTCTACTTTGAAAAAAATAGATATCCATTTTTAATAAAACTGAAATTTGGAATACATAGAATGACATGATTTGGTCCCAACATTGAAAGTAAAAGCTATACAGCACTGGACTTGGTAATCATTTCAGGATTATATTTTTAAGGGACAATAACTCATACCAAAAAACCTGGCCACCCCCAGCACACCCAGTCTCTGGGGACCCACTGTGGCTCCAACAAGGAATGCTTAGAAGTCACTGAAGGTAGATTTAATCCCAAACACGGGACACAGCTGAGGTGTGTCAGGCCACATGGTGTGCTAAAAACTATGGGAACCAAAGTATCACGATAGCTGAAAGTTGCAAAACTATACCCACAATCAAAAACACTTTACCAGCTAAGCACATAGTTAAAGTCATCTATACAAAGCCCAAACTATTTTATATAACTTTGAGGGGATGATGACTGAGAGGCTTCTGATTCACTTTATCTGAGACTAGTAGCACAGCCAGAAATGTACCTGCATACATTTTATGTGGGGATGTCCTCTGCCATACTGAATATAGCTACACAGACTACCAATCCATAGTGTAAGCCAGACCCTTTTCTGCTTCCAACATGTACAAGATATTTCTCTTGATTTACCCAAACATAGGATAGTGGTTACCTCATACACTTTTCATGGCAAAGATAGAGTGTAGACTTAGAAGGCTCAGGCTGTTACAGGTGTGGTTGCTGAAGAGGATAAACCGGAAATTTCACTATAGGCAACATTGACCAGGGGCTTGGAATGTACTTCAGACTCCTGTCATTTGAACTTTAGGTGGCCAAAGATGCAAAATTCACAGAATATGTACAAATATACAGTATTTTCAGTAAAATATTTGTACATATGTACACAGAATCTTTGACATTTTATGTTTTTGTTGTGATGGAGTTACCATAATATATTTCAGAATACGCTTTATGACCTAATATGGACACACATGGATTGTTAATAGTTGGTTGCTGAACTTGATGGTACCTTCGATGTTCTCTACACATCTGTTAGCTATTATGTCCTCTTTTTGTAAGTCGCTTTGGATAAAAGCGTCTGCTAAGTGTAAGGTAATATAATGTAATGATGGTATTTCACTATTTCATATGAGCACTAAAATGACTGATTGATAGTTGTAAGGTTTGGTGTATCTCTCTATAGTTAGTCTCTCATTACAACTACATATATGCAGAATCTTTCATCTGCATCTCACAACACATTTACAAAATGTAATATGAACTGAATACTACCTGTCAAACAAATTGTATGTGGTTATGGAAGGAAAAATGAAAACATAAAGTCGTATGACCGTGGGAAACACACCACCTGTGCATCTTGCCTGGGCCCAGGATTAAGATGGCTTCAACAACAACAAAAATACCAGTTTCATTCACAATAAAGTTGTCTGTTGTAGCAGAGAGATTTTTAGAATGTCTGCTGAAACAGTTCCATTAATTAAGAGCTATATTTTGTCCCCATACATTCTTCCCATCCAGCCAATTCCAGTGCTGTGAGCAAGATCATAGTTAACTTCCTTGACTTTACAGTGTAGTCACATAACTGTGATGGGTCCCTAAAAATAAGGTGTGTGATGTAGGAGCCAGAGGCAGGAGCAATGTTAATATGAACCTGTTGTACATATTGAGCTACATGGACTACTGAACACAATGTCTAACTATCCAGGCTTACCTACTATCAATTACTGTATGCAGCAATAAGCGAAAGCCACATAATATTGCTGCCATCTTCATTGTTTATAACTTGTAGCATCTTACTCAACTTTAACTTCTGGACCTGTATCCCAAAGTGTGACTCCAGAAGCACAACAAAACCTGTAGGCCTACCAGATATGGAACCGTCTAAAGTTTAAAAATAAGTTGCAAACGAAATTGTCATTTTCTCGCATGTAGTCAATAAATTCAAAAATTGTTTAGAAGTTCAGTCAGCACTGGGTATCTTATAGACTACGTGACATGAACCTCATTTACACGCAATTAAGTAGAGTAACAAGTGTACATACAACTAATTTGTCGTCAGAATAGCATTTTTAATAAATACAAAGCAGTGGTGGCTTAAATGACATAGGTGATGGTTGCTATAGATTTTGCCACTTAAGTGCTCAGCAGAGAAGTAGAGTTGTCATTGTACACTGTGGAGGAACACACCGAAACCTGGCACATAGAATCAGGCTATTAAAAAAGCTGAATCTCAAAGATACACACATCTGAATGCCCAAATCACAAGTCACACAATATTAAAAACTTAACAGCAAATAACCGATTGCTGAAAACACCAGATGACCGGCCTGAGTACATTTAAGGTCTTGCTGTTACCCATATTTCACTCTCCCTGAACTGGCGGACGCGTTGACTAGATCTCCACACCACATCGACAATGATTTAATAATAGATAAAATGTGTGTACTAACGTGACATGTTCCGAGCACTCAGTAATAACAACCGCGAACATCAGTTCGGCTATAACGCAGATTACATTATCTAAGCTTACGAGAATAAAATGACAGTAGGGTATAACTTTGCCCTGAAAAAAAAACGTGTATGCCAGCGTCTGAAAACTAAAGCTAATGGAGATGTATGCAAACATAGGCTTCTGAAGAATTAAAACTTACCGTAGGACTGTCTGTGGCAGCTCTAATCCAAATATGTACCTGAAACAGGCTATTGCTGACGAATTGGAAATATGTTTGCCGTGCAAATTATATTTCAGGTCTTCCACCTTCAAACTCCAAACGGTGAAGCGGAGAACGGATCCCTCTTCAATAATTTCACTCAAGTGAACTTTTCATTTACTTATGAGAGAATCCAGACTTTGTTATTAAATGTCAACAGCGACGGTCCTCCCACCTAACACATCAGCAGCCCTAACCTAACCTGAACGTTGTGCTAAGGTAAGGTGAGTTTGGAAGCAGTTTAGCTCCACCCATGTCAACTCAATCGGAACTGGAGACTGAAAGCGCAGTCCTCTCAAAACAGACGCAAAAGCAGGCAGGCCACTTTCTTTCTTACAAAAACGTGAAACATTTTGCTGCTTACACATGCAGGGACACATTTCAACGCTGTTACTCAGCCACCCATAAATAATACGCCATGTAACTGCAGTCTGGTCACATGATAAATTATTACATAATCCTCCTGGTAGCACCATAACATGATTTGGTCAGGATATTTATCATGATACACCTTTTTCAGGCCCAATCGTAATTCAACCATGTTTTAAATTAGGCTGAGGAGCGGGCGTGTGACAGACTAACCCTGATGGAAAAGTATCCAAAATATGCGTAACATTCCCTTCTGCGGCGTTCAGTATTCAAACCTACTTTGATGGATTTGTGCAAGGACGCGCAAGTCACGGGACTGTTTAGGCCTACATTATCCTATTAGGCTATTATTATTATTATTATTATTATTATTATTATTATTATTATTATTATCAGTAGTAGTAGTAATATTGCACTTTGCAACAGCAGAGGGCATTAAAACCGCATGGCCTACTGTAACTTTTAACATCAAAAAGTCATAATCGAACTGGGTGCATGTGTTGTTTTCGCGTTATGGACCAACAAACAACACACTTCACACTTGTAGAAACATATCCTTGGCGGAATTAGTCCTACCTCGTCGGTATAAAGGCCACAATTTGGTTAATAGACCTACGTGCCACATGGCTTACTGTCATGTTTATTCTGGAGTAACAAGATCTGAGAATGGATAAGCCAGCCTACAAGTGGTCGGAGTAGTCTGAGTCGCATTATTTCTTCAAGCGTTTAGGTTTTCCTAACAGGCTCTACCAGTTTCTTTTTCACATAGCACAGAAGAGCCTATAAATACGCATATAAGGCTAGGCTAGTGTTGATGCCTGAATAGCCTATTGTTGCTTAACTATGACTTCCCCCCCCCCAGTTCGATGGTCTGAACAAAACATGACTGTTGCGGAGAGATTTTTTTTTCAGTCTTGGGACCTTTCGGCTTAAGGGTTTACTGTAACATAGCCTAATGATTTGGACAGAGTATCTTGACGTTCTGGGCTTCACCACACGTAGGTCTACTACAGGGACATATGTCGATGTCAATAGGTGGCACTACATTTCACTCAATGCTTTGCGCTAATGGAAAAGTAAAGAAGAAGAAACCTAGTTGACACAGCGGAAGTTACGTGCAGATAGCGAGAGTATGCGACAATAAGAGACAATATAGGGGTGAAAAGTGCCAAATTAAAAGTAGGTCAAGGGGGTTCGGGATGTAAACATCCGTGTTGGTAGAGTAGAGTAGAATAGAGTAGAGTGGAGTGGAGTTACTTTATTTATCCCGAAGGAAATTAAGCTGTGTAGCAGCATACACAAGTGTATGTATGTGTTAAGTCTGTAACGTCTTTAAATTTTGCCAACTGTAGCAGATTTATCTTGCCAATAGGCTGAACCATTAAATTAGAAGATAGCCCATGGCCATTTTTACTTAATTTCTCATAGATGACCATATTCATAAAGTTCCTGTCAATGGCAACCATATTTAGGCTATTATTTACAGTAGGCCTATGAGTTAAAGGTTTATGCGGTTATTTTTTTATATTGGCAAAAATATATCAATATATTTGTGTGTGTGTGTGTGTGTGTGTGTGTGTGTGTGTGTGTGTGTGTGTGTGTGTGTGTGTGAAATATTATTGACAATATTCTGGTGAAACGTCTCTATCACACTTCGGAGAGAAAAAATAGATTTTCACTGCAGTTTTACTGAGATTTGCGAGATTTTACTGAGATTACACTTTGATGTTTTCTCAGAAAAAAAAAACACTCAAAATGGTTTATCACTTATTAGTGCCACCTTTGGGGATCTTATTTCCTTAAGATGTAGGCCTACAGTTTGTTGTCTGATGAGCCACGTTATTTAAAGTTTTCAATAATGAGTAAAGGCTGCATGCTGTCAGCTGGGGTACCATGGCTTGATACAACTATTTTATTTAACTACATTTTCATGCCCACTCCCGCCCCCATCCGCAATATTTTGTCCCGCTCCCGCCCGCAAATCCCGCAAGATGGAGACGTTCGCTTTCTTTGTCACAAAAGGTCTTTTCATTGGCTTGGAAAAAACACCCGCACAGGAGTGCAGGGCTCTAGCTCAGGTCTCAGTCACTTATAGTCTACCATTTTTCAAGATACACAGTTTTGTTATCGTGTCATCCATACAACATCAATTTCATCAATAAAGAATTAATGAAGACCTGCTATACAATTCTGATGGTACATGCCTCATTACCTGATACACCCAAAGGCATCCAAAGGCCATATTTATTTCATATTAGCCTAAAGAACATGCCATGATTTAACTTAACTGTTTTTTCAAGATTACAAAGTTAATCTTCTTCTTAGCCACCAGTTATATAATCATATATTTTATTATATAGCCTCATTGTATCATACACTATTATATACATTATATTATAGAATATAATATTCGGTAATCGGTAGGCCAACAATCAATGTGGTAGGCTCATGCCTAATACTTAGCTAGTTGGGGTTTAATATGTGATCCAGGCTTAGGCCTAATAACATTTATTTTTTTGCGTTGAAAATTAATTTTAAGAGTTTATTTTTCTTTTCCTTTTTTTAATAGTGGGTTGTCTTTCTATCCTCTTGTCAGTATATGAACAAGAATGTGTGACTTTAATTTTGAAATAGGAGATGTCTAATGGCGAAAGTTTTGCTATTGTCACTGGCTACACGCAGCTACCACCGTAGCTGGCTACACTGTATACACATACCAAGCTAGCCAGACAGACAGTGAAGTGTAAGCTGGATGCAAAAGTGTGACACACGCTGTTCACGTTTGTTTAAGAAATACCCGATGCACGGAACATTGATCTTGGAAACGTAACCTGACTGTTTGTCTCAAAGAGGGGATAAGCGGTCGGATATACGAGGTTGGTTTTTTTTATGTTTTGGTCATATTAAAGCGAACTTGTCAGATGGTATATGCTAGCATTGAGCCCTTTCATGTATCAGTGAGAGTTTCATACCAGTCATCGCAGCAGTACAAAACAATGTGTGAAACAATAAATGCTTAGCAACCACCAGTAAAAAACAGTCAAATCAGCGAATATATGGGAATACAATTGTTGTGTTTCTGTCACTGTTGAAATAGTTATACCAGAGAGTGTTGAGGGTTGTAGAATCTAAGATCTTTGGTTATAGCCTACTATGGTCAAGGAAGTAACACGCAATGTCAAAGTAGCATGTAGATTGTTAGCTGTTGGCTGTGAGGGTACTATTTGTCGCTAGTTTTGGCTCCTAGTAACCTTTTTCGGTGAAATTAGTTGCCTTAAAGGACCCTTCGGTCGTCAGAGGTTGCAGTTTAGGTACCTCTTCTGGGGTATGCAGTTGTTTTCGCAATTATCATCATCTATTTGTTTATTTTTTATTAGTAAAGGGGAGCTTCAATATGGATCCAGCCTTGCTTCGGGAGAGGGAGCTGTTCAAGAAGAGGGCCCTGAACACTCCCGCAGTTGAGAAGAGGTCAGTCCCTTCTGAATCCAGTTCTAAGAAGAAGAAGGCCAAGCCAGAAAAGGAGACATCATCAGGATCCAAACACAACACAGGTGAGATGTGTAGCACAATGTGTCTGCCTAGTTGGCCATCATTTCAGTTGATTGGATTTTATTGTGAAGACCAACCTTGCACATGTGAGAGAAGACATTATGATAACGCATTAAAGAAGTGAAAATATTGATTCGCTTGATTATTTGTTAATGTAACCAAGTAACAAACAAGTAATTTGTCATTACTTGTTAAGGTTTGCCAGACACTAGTTTGTCAACAGTTGTGTTTTTCAAATGTAACATACTACATGCAGGAGACATAGGTAGGTGTAAAGACCAGACTGGAATCATAACTTACAGAAAATAGTTTTGACTGTTAGGAAAGTTGTCACAATGCTACACTACACATAAACTGTTTAATCAGACCTATCACTGCCCAAGCCAACACATATTGAGGTAGGTTGGGTCCAGGTTGATGTAGGATCTGCGTGCACTTATCATTGTTTGTTTTGTGAAATGGCCTATCTTCTTCTGTTGTGATGTAGCCTGACTATATAGAGGATAAGGTGTTGTGCATACTGAGACACTGAGTTAAAGGTGTACTTCCATCATGTTTTCATTAATTTTGCGGTCGTCTCTAGTATTAATGAATGCACTGTGAGCCGGTTTTGGTGAAAAAAATGCTTTACTGCTTGTGTTTCAGGCTGTTCTAGTTTGGTGGAGGATATGGAGCAGGGAGAATGACAGGTTCTTGGCTGCTAGTCACAGGCTACAATAATTCGAAGCCCATTCGGTCATAGCACACCAAATAGAAGATCTAAACGTTCTACACAAACACACATACTTACCTATACTTCGCTAAGTGAATGTGTGCTGCAACAAAACTTCTCCAGTAATCACAGCACAACTTTTTCTAACTTTCAAACCTACGTCACTTTGTTGGCCTTTTTCTTATTTGCTCGTTTTTCCACCTACTTTCTTTCTTTCTTTTTTGGCAATTGATCATAATGGTAGCTCAGCAGTGCATACAGACAGTTGCCACATGTGAATTTTATTTCTTATGAAAATTTTACATAAGTTGTTGAAGAGACAGCTTACAATATAACAGACTGCACTGCCTTATTAAATGTACTATGTATAACATTGAATTGACACATTTTTAAAAATACAGACATGTTTTGTAATGTACATTTTTCTCTTCCAGTGCATTTTGGATGGCTGATTTAATTGGCATTGAAATAGGTGCTTAATAATATAATGCACAAACTGCAATTTTTTGGAACTGAGATTAAGACCCCTCCTTGCCCTTACCGAAAAGCACATTATAGACATTTAAATATGTACAGTTCCAAGGTAACATCATAGAATGCCACTTAGATAATTAATGAATTTCAGTGCAATAGTATTTCCCTGTCCCATCCAAAGACCCTAATTTCACTGGTCACCCAGCTGTGATGACTGAGCAATGTGTATTTTATGTAGACAATCCAACTTAGACGGTTTGCATTTTTGTTTTTAGACTGAACTGTGTGCAATATGCCAAAGGAACATCATAATTAAGACATTTTAGATCATTATTATTTTGAAGAAAAGGTGTCTGGTTAAATCAATCAGAAATCTTGATTTGTGAATTGACACCTGAGGCTATTTTACTGCCTGTTGTTTGTCCATGGTCTGTGATGTGGGACAAACAGAAAAGATGTGTGCCTGTGTGTGACTGTAGAGGCACTGAGCTGCATGCTGCCAGTGTAGTCCACTTTGTTTGTAGAGAGCCACTTTATGATGGGTTGGCTTGCACTACACCACTTCTGTGTGGCTGTTGTCCCCCATTCTCTCCATGACCCTGCACAGGGTGCCTTGCTCCTTGCGTAAGTCACGCACTGTCTTGCCCTTGGCAAAGCAGCCACAGTCCAGCAGCTCGTACAGGAATGCTAGTGCAGCGAGGGAGAGGACGGTGAGGATGAAGAGCATCAGGATGACAAAGCAGGCCACGTTCCAGCCATCATGGAATGGGTATAGCTCCTGGACCTGAAGCTCCACTTTCTTCAGCTGCATTTCTGGTCGCCATGGCAACTCTGCCTCTGAGATATTCATGATTATCTGAGGATCACAAAAGAAGATTATTTGATTCCATTTAAAACCATAACAACTTTGGCAACAGTCCAAAGGATTTTTTAATGATGTGGTGTTTTTTTCCAGTTTGAATTGAATTTTACACAGACTTAAATATCAAGAAAAGGGCCTGATTCAGCCATCCTTTGGAAGAAGATAAAGGTGAAAAAACAAACATGTCAATCAGTCAGGCAGTGCATGCACATGGACGAGTTAAGTCCGGTTGGAAAGGGATTGGGATCGTATCGAATTCATGTGCACAGGCTAAAGATTGTATAGGGATTGGTTTCGCGAATCCGATTGAAACCCCTGGCTTAAGCCAATGTTTTGGAGCTGCCTTGTGCACGGCATCAGATCAAATTTGCGTACTGCGCATGCACTGGAATACACTGCTTGTAATATCAAACGCAGACGGCACAGTTCGTGTCGTATCAAGGAAACCAAAAACACTGTTCATTCATACGGACTTCCAAACAAAGGAGAATGCACAACATGTATGCAATTGCTGCTCTGTCAACCTCCTCGAACGCCATCTTTGTTTGTATGCCGCCAGATAGTTTGTTTATTTTCTTTTTAGCAGCCGTCAACTAGAAATAGTTCTAACACCACTTGTTGAAAGGAATACATCGCCACCTAGCGTAGCAGAAACGACCAGATCTCTGACCATTATCCGATTACACGAACTCCATGTGCACTTAGATTTTGGGACGGACCACCCATTGGGTAGCAACACCCAATCCAATCCCAATCCCAATCCAATCCGATCCTACCATGTGCACGTAGTGAGGGTGGATGAAAATGGTTAGATGTCATTGTATAACTCATGAAGACAGCACCAGAGAAGGAGCAGTTTACAGTGCTGTCAGCTCATCAACACTGAACTCCGGAACACTCTAGCTGTACTCCCTGCACCGTCGTTCCTATTGGGACGGTGTAGACGTCACAAGCAGCAGTCAGGTTACACAGATTAGGAACACAATCACGATAAAGGAGAGGACAGGTTGAATTGTATTAGGTTACCTGGAAGATACACTGGGCTTTAACCAGGTCAGCTGTGTAACATGATCTGCATTACCAGGTAGAGTACCACATTCTCACAAAATGTCCAGCTATTTACACTTCCCTGTTAATGGCCAGCAAGCTTTGATGCATTAAGATGTGAAAAACAAGAGCGTTGGTGAGCTGTAAAATGTAAAGCGGTGAGCTGGTATTTCACCAAGCAACATGAATGTTGGGACCAAGCAGATAGTTTCTATTTTTCCTGTCAGGAAAGGTTACATAATACCTGTGTTGGCTCAGCATGAATCTTAGAAAGCATCTGTTGATCTTGTAACTATAATGCGGTTTTGTTTTTCATGTATGTAACATTATAAAGATTAATATTTTTGTTATTGACATATTTTCACCAAGTCTGTATAAATGGCTGAGTGATGAGCATATCATTGTGCTAAGATATTACATTGTGATTGTCTGGTTTGGTTATTCAGTCACCCTGAATTGCCATGTTACATGCCTCGTACCCAACCTGTTCCGTTGTGGTGCATGAGGAAGGAACTACATAGTGCCCCCCCCACACACACACACACACATAAACAAACATCCACAGGCACAAATTGCCCCTTTTCCCAGGACAGCATGTCTGCAGGAAACTTGTAGCAGCAGAGTTCATGGTAATATTGATGGTTCTCTGGTGTTGTAGCTTGTTGCCATCAGGTTCAGTGGATAGAAAGGAAAAGACAGGAATGGACACCCAGCATAAATTGGCTGCTTACTCAGGCTAGATCTGAGCTGTGCACTCCAGGATGAGCTTGTTCACCCATGCGTGTATGTCTCTGTGTGTATGTGTTTCTGTCTAGGATGCTCTCAGTGGCCTCTTAAACTGGAGGCCATTTAGCCTCTCTTGCTCTCTCTACACACACACACACACACACACACACACAAATATTAACTTAGGCTATTGTGTAATTCTATAATACTATAATAGAGGAACAGATGGGTTCCCCTCCTTGTCATGTACCTCCCATCACCCTTACAGCATCTCCATCATCAACCCTCTAAGGACCCCCTTCATCCCCCACAAAGTGGACACATCTGGGCCTCGCTAGGCTATCTTTTTCTGCTGCCCCCTCCTGTCCTCTCCTCCCCTTGTGTGTGTGCCTCCAGTCCATCCATCCAGACTGATCAGTGTCAGACAACAGCCCCAGTGTCATATGAAACCCACTCATGTATTTATTAATGTGTCCTGTCACTGTCTGCCCAGCCCTTCTTTCCTCTAAGCTGCCTGTCCCTCCATCAGCGTATAGTGCTCAGCCACTGTTCGTTTTGTCCAGTCAGCACTGGCCAAGTAGCCCTGAACAGTGGCACCGTCTGGACAAGCTGTTATATAGCCTGAGTTGGTCTATAGGGAGGAGTAAATCAGAGGATAAATGCACGAACTGCATGTGTAAGACACAGAGTACTCGTCTCTCTGTAGATCCACACAGGCTTGCTGCCCCTGGTGCGCTCAGGGTGTGGTGAAGTGATGCTGTTCAGGGGGGTGTTTTTACACCCTTAGAAATGACTGAAATGACTAGAGCATGCAGGACTTACCTGTGTGCTTGGAGTGGAGTGGTACTGGTCAGAGATGCTGGCTTTCCTCTCCCTCTCTGCCGCTCACTCCTATCCCTGGTGTGTTTCAACCCTGCACAGCTCAGAGCTGTTTTGAGACGGTGCTACATTGGTACTAGCTCGCCTTGCTTGCAACACAAAGACCAGAGCCCCTCCCTCAGATGCTCCAGCACTAGGCAGAAGGTCCCGCCCACACAATGAATCATTCATTAGTCAGAGCTAATGGTGTGTTCTGATTGGCTGACTTCCAGCTCTCGCTTCACCTCATCCCAAGCTGAGGGGCAAAGTGAAAGCTGTAGTTGCCAAAAGCATGTGATGTGATTGGGCTGTGAGGTAGGGAAAGGGTGGAGAATGAGAAGGATAAGAAGATCATATAGATGCCTAAAATTTAGGCTTGGCAAGCAGTTCACTGGATGGAAGAAATGACAGCTTTTCCACCCACATTAGTACCCAGGACCTCAGTGCTTTAGAAAAAAAAAACAGTTAATTGTGCCGAAAATATCTGACTCAACAAATACTCATGAATCATACAAACCTGAGTTTTTATGCACAGTTAATAGCCCTTATGAAGATGTATGTAAACAAATATGTAAACAAGTCATTATTTTGCATTTATTATCACACTCTTTTGACAACTTGAAAGCACTTTACAAAACTGATTATGACAATGGAATGTTATTAGTTTGAAATGCTGTACATAACAGGCATAATTGCAATCATAATTGTGATCTTCTCTTGGGTAAAGCAGTAAAGAGACTACAAATGTCAATAACTAACCAACTAACCAAGAGTTAATCACTGTCTTCCATATCTTTGGTACAGATTCCAACAATGGCTCTTTTAACTTGAAGGCTCTCTCCGGCAGCTCTGGCTACAAGTTTGGTGTTCTGGCCAAAATAGTCAACTACATGAAGGTACCAGCCATATTGTGCCAACAGAATGGTTTTCACAATTTTTTGGATGTCTCCAACTTTCAAATTAGTTATACATCAGACAACATGGATTGTGCATTTGAATGTCTTATCTAAAATCCTTGGGGTGTTATCATCAAGCCTGTAGCATGTCCATGTTGTTTCTGGTCTCATCTTTCTGAAGTAAATATCTTGTTTACCAGCCAGTGCCAACTCTGCCTTAGCTGTGAGTGAGTGTGTCACACCATTAGTGTGACTCATCCATATTTGCATAACGTCCTCCATTTCACCGGGCTTTCATCAACACGCCCGGACTGATCACAGCTGCCACCTCCCGAGTGCCAGTGCAGCACAGTTCTGAACACCACAAGATAAACAGGCACTTGGTCACTCAGTGCAGCGGGACACAGTAACTGATGGACCCCTGTCTACCGATGCTGTGTGTGTCAGTCTGAAGAGAATGCCTGTGATCAGGGGAACGGGCAGCTAGGCCCTGTGCTGTGCTGTGCTGTGCTGTGCTGTGCTGTGCTGTACTGAGAAAGGCAGGCCTGGAGGTCGCTGACCCTCAGATACATGCCAGCCTGCTCTCCACTGTAAGCAAGTCTCATGTTCCTGTGAAAGCTACTTACTGGTTTGAAATTGTCAGAAATGGCTACCCAATCAGCCCCTTTTCCCCCAGAATGCTCCCTACCCTGTTTAGAAAAATGGCATTTATAAAGATTTTTTTAAATTTCAATATGTTTTATATACAGGCACTATAAGATATAAATAATACAGTGGTAGGGCATCTCTGATTTCAAAGTATTTGTTTTTGTAGTTGAATAACTGTCTTTGTGTTTGTTTCTGTATGTCATTTTAATATCTCAAACAGACCAGGCACCAGAGAGGTGACACACACTTCCTGACTCTGGAAGAGATTCTGGATGAGACCAAACTGCTGGACATCGGCATGAAGCAGAAACAGTGGCTGATGAGTGAGGTGTGTGTGCCTTCTTCCATCAGCCGACAGACCCCTACAGTTAGGGGTGGCAAGAGAAGGCCCTCTTGTCAAGACTTTCTCACAGTGAGACACTAGTGGGAGCTATGGGGCTGTCTTAAAATGTTGTGAATGTGAATGCTTTCTCGTCTTCTTTTTTTCTCTTTCTCTCACTTTCTCTCCCACCCTCTGTCTTCCTCTCTGTCTCCTTCCCTCTCTTTCTCTCTCACTGTCTTCCTCTGTCTCACACACACACACACTCTCTCTCTCTCTCTCTTTCTCTAGGCACTTGCCAATAACCCAAAGATAGATGTGATTGATGGGAAGTATGGCTTCAAGCCCAAGTACAATCTGAAGGATAAGAAGGCTCTGCTGCGGCTACTGGACAAACATGACCAGCTGGGCCTGGGAGGTATCCTGCTGGAAGACGTAGAGGAGGGTCTGCCCAACTCAGCCAAGGCCATCAAAGTAAATACACTTACTCTCACACTCTCCACAGCATGAATAAACCAACTTGCGTATGTATTATCTCTTAAAATGATGCACTTTAGCAGAACATACTACTGATCATTTGATTTTGAAGTACTTAATCTTAAACTACCGTTTACATTTGCGACCTTCGCCAGGTGCCCCTATGATTACCTGTACGGATTAGGGATGTGCAAAAACATTGATATCACGATGTATCAGGATACCTCTTTTCACAATTCACTATATCAATGTCTGATTGATGATAAAAAAAATTGTCCAAACTATTTTATGGTTTTGTATTAAAGCTCTCCAGTAGCTTACTTTTTTCTGAATCCTATGCACTTTGTGTGTTTGACCACTGCCACTGGTTCAGTTTGTCCTGCTTGTGTAAGAGAGTAAATATTTTTGTTGTAATGGCAGCTACCTCCAGATGTTTATTTTTAATACCATATTAAAATAAATTGACTTGCTCTGAGTTATGTTGATTTAGTACAGTTTTAATAAGCTGTAAGACTATCCAGATGGTAAACAGCAACTGATAATTAAGCTGTATTTTTTTTATGTTCACTGAAGTATGTACAATATCACAATATATTGCAATATACCCAATATAGCAATCTATCGTGATAGAATCGTATTGTGACAAATTTATCATATGTATCGTATAGTGAACTCCCTGCCAATACCCACCCCTAGTATGGATTAGGAATGGCTATAGTATAATGATTCTGTGAGCTGTGTTTTATTTTTAAATATCTGCAGTCACTAATGTAACCAATGCTTAATTAAAAACATGAATTTGTTCTGCTTCAAGGCATTGGGTGATCAGGTCATATTTGTTACAAGACCAGACAAGAAGAAAATTCTTTTCTACAATGACAAACACTGCCAGTTCACTGTAGATGAAGGTAGGTGCCATCACTGTGTGTGTGCTTGTGCGTTTGTGTGTGCATGCGTGCCTGTGCAGATGCCCATGCTGATGTAGTGATGCCTGTGGGGACACTGAAACCAAGTAATAACTTGTGATGCTAACCCAGACCATGGAATATTGGCACATAAAGTCCTAAAATGGTTTATCAACAATGACAAGGCTGTTGATTTGCATGCTTTCACAGAGTTCCAGAAGTTATGGCGAAGTATTCCAGTGGATTCTATGGATGAAGAAAAAATTGAGGACTATCTGAAGAAGCAGGGTATCACATCTATGCAGGAGACTGGACCAAAGAAAATAGTGGGTTTGCAAACACAAAAGTCCTATCACCGTATTAATTTGTGGTGAAGAATGCAGTGATCATGTGTCTGATTGGTCATGCTCAGTTTAATCCTCTTTGTTTGGCTTCTGCAGGCACCAGTTCAGAAGAGGAAAAAGCCAGCCAGCCAGAAAGCCAAACGGTTCAAGACCCACAACCACCATCTGGCTGGAGTGTTGGAGGACTACTCCGATGGAGTCCCCAGCAAGCAGTGACCATACATGCATACACCACTATATGGGACACACACACACACACACACACACACACACACACGCGCGCACACACACACACACACACACACACACACGCACACACACACACACGCACACACACATGCACACACATACATATGCACACACTGGAAAGGAAAGGAAGAAACAAGTGGACATCAAAAGACACTGCCATTTCTTTTTGAAAGAGTTGAGCTCAGTGACGAACACAAATAGTAACTGTTGTAAATATTTTATTATTTTGCTTGTTTTAAGACAGTTTAAGTAATTCCTTGACAGCAGTGTATTGCTATTTAGACAGATGATTAAAAAGCAAAAAATAATTGCTGTCGTCTGAATATTCATTTTGTTTGATGAGAAGTACTACATTAAAGCAGCACTACGCACCTTTGAGTGCTTTGTTTCTCAACAAAGCTCCCCCTAGTTTCTCCAAGTAAATTAACACTTATGTAAAAAAAAAAAATGGACCGTTTTCCCTTCCCCTCACTCTGCAGCTCAACTGATCAGAGTAACTGCTGAATACGAAAGTCATGTCCACCGAGTAGGGCTGCACGATATTGGAAAAATATGCGATATGTGGTAACATTGCTGAATGTTGCGATGATGTTTTGCGATAAACATTTACACTTTTAAATTTCACCGCTAGGCCGTAGCCAGTGCGCAGCCTATGGGGGTGGATATCACGGGCAGTAGGACTCCCAAATATTTCCCCAAATATCTTCATATGTGGAACGTGAAACATCTTACAGTAATGTCACATGTTTTTGCAGTTAAGCCAAGTTTTGCGATATGTATGTAATGATATGATATATATAGTGACATATCACAATATTTTCGCTATATTGTGCAACCCTTCCACTGAGGTAAGTAAAGTCAACAGACAGACACTCAGATATTGCAAGTATAATATTCTGTCCACAGACAGCGGGGGTGGTCGAGAAACTGATTTAAGCATCTACTGACTTATGAAGATGATTAACTCAAAAACGTTGCATCGTACTGGTGGTTTAAGGCAGGATTTGTGGCAGACATAGGGTTAACCTGCTTGTTTATGGTTTCTGGACAGCCTTGGGTCTCTGTTGCCTTCCAGCCCCAAGGAACTGTCACCAGAAAGCAGAGTAATCTCAACAGCCTGCCTGGGATGAAGGCCCAGGGTGGGTTTTATGTTGTCAACAGGAGATAGGGAGAGGGTCGAATGAGTTTGATATATTCACAATCTGCAGCAAGTCCTTTCCACAGTTCCTCATGATTTATGGAAGGCTGAAATGTGAGTATTCCTTAGACTTTGCTGTGCTGTATTCACAATTGATTTATCCACATTCTTGGAATAGTCATTTTTCTTAAGAAAAACATCCAGTGACCTCTAACTTTCACTAGAAGTGAATCTCTCCATGCTGTGAGTTGTAATACCATATATTGCCTGGCTTGTTTTTATGGTGTTAATCATCACTTGAATGGAGTTCACAATCCTGGCTTGAAAGAGAAATGTGAATATGAAAATGTCATTTTCTTATGGTGAAAGACTAAAATATGGTCACCACAAGTTAGATGTTAACCTTTGAGATTGAACTCAATTTCAATTCAAAGGGAATATTCTGAAGGGAGTTGTATCACTTTCCAAAAATATACTCAAGATTCTATTTTAAGATTCTCCATGTGCTTCCCCTTTGACTTGAAAGACTAAAGGGCAAAAAATAAGCCATCAGTAGAAATATTTGCTTTAATTTGCTTTAATCCTTTGCACTGCATGTTATCTTTACATCAGATGTTTCCTATTCATAGTGACTTCTAATGCTAATATTTAACCATTACATACAACATTCTACAAATGAGTAATAGTGAACTGTACAACATACATTCATTACAAAAATACTGAAATAGTCTGCATTTTCTTCAAAATATTCAAAATTGCTTACACTTGTAAATTATACTGATATCATGTTTAATCCTATAAGAACAAATCAACCTGCACTGTGATGCATAAATAGTAAAAAGTCTGTACAGTATAAAATTGGACAGGTGTTCCTTTGGACAGTTGTTTTATGTTTGGCTGAGGCACAGTGCCTTTTGCATGTCCATGGAGACTCTGTTGTTGGGGAAAGTCATGTGACGGGTTACCATGGCAACTGAACTTGGGCTTTGTATCATCAAATCAACAAACATCTTTTAGGAGTGACACACTAGGTGACCCAGTCACCAAAATAGGCAGTACAACATGTCAATTGTAGCAATTAACTTCAATCCTGTAAATGAACAAAATCAATGCCCTGACTACTTCTCATGCAACCTAGGATTAAAAATTGAGTCTATACTGAGTACAGTCTGACATACAAGGAAAGACTGAAAACTCACCAAAGGCCATAAAGTCCTTCAAAACTGGAAATCTCCACATTTAATGATGAAAGCTGTTGTGGTTTCTCTGCAGCAACTACACAGAGGTAAAACTGAAAGACAGCAACATAATATAGTCAGTGTCAGAGGAAAGGTGTTAAGTGTTCATTAGGGTTTTCTACTTAAAAAAATAATGACTATTAAAAAGATCTTGTTTATGTACTCACTAACTTAACTCCTGCAAAGAGAACAGGGACGAGGCAGGGGCATTCCCGTATGCATCTTAGCCAAACCTTACTAAATCCTCTTCAGCAAGTACGTCACACCAGTCAGATGTGCACATTGCATTCAGCTTCACTTCTAGTTCATTTTCAGCAGTGACCAGAGTGCTGATGGCAACCTGCTCTACATCACAGAGATGAACCAAGTGAGGAGCTGACAAATCAGATGAGGTTGATTCATGAGAAGAGGGCATTCTGACTTCTAATGGGAAGCAGGGAATGGATTCCACTCACAATAATGTAAGGCATAGAGATGAAACAGGGTGACCCATCATTTACAGAGCAAATTGTTCCTCAAGGTCCCCATTTCCGCTCTACACCCTTCCCAATGGGAGGCTCACACAGGGCAGATTAGGAAGCCCTCCTCATTTGTCCTTAATTTCTCTCTCTCTCTCCCTCTCTCTCTCTCTCTCTCTCTCTCTCTCTCTCTCTCTCTCTCTCTCTTTCTCTCTCTCTCTCCCCAGTCCTCATATTCCCTTGCTATTTTCCCACTCTCACGTTCGGGAAAGGAGCTGCAGTAGCCTTTGGTCACACCAATTAACATGCCATCCCCTGCTCTCCCTCTGGTCCTCTCAGCTCCCCACAGGCACCCCTTTCAACAGCACAGCATCACGAGCACAGACAATGTGCTCAGCACTCTACAAAGCCCTTACTTGCATGAACATGTAGCTTTCCATGGCTGATACCACCACTTGGCCAATATTAATGAATAAGGCAATTCCATAAACAATTTGCCTAATAAGAAGATTTTCCACAGCCTTTTTAAGCCCTTTATGAAGGGTGAAAAGTAGCGGTAGGTTAATAAAACTTTAATGTTTATAAATGCCATATAGTGCCTAACATTTGCATGGAAGATATACTGAATGCATGGCATTATCTGAATACATATTTCCTTAATAAAAATCACATAATAAATATGTTCCTATTTGATGCATCTTGCACTTTGAATGCAAATGGTCTTCTAACTCAACCACTGAGTTTTAGGGCATCAGAGATAATCCTGTAGTCTGTTTCAGACACGATGAAAACAGCGGTATGAGATGAAAACTCCCCCCTCTCAACAGAACCGCCTGGCTTTCCATCCCTGTAAGGAGTCACCAGGAGGGAGCCAATGAACCTGCAGACCACACAGAGAAAAAAGGCCCTAGGATTTTACTTGTGTGTGTGTGTGTGTGTGTGTGTATGTGTGTGTGCGAGGTGAGGGGTAGTGTGTTTGCACAGCCCGAAAAAAATGTGTTTGGGTGTGTTACCTGTGTGTGTACTGTGGATGGATAGCTGAATGCTGGCAGGCTGGAGCTAACCTCAGAGGGATAGAGGGTGTAGGGAGGCCAGACCTCTGGTGCAGCTGGGTAGAGAATGGGAATGGACACGTCATCTAGGAGAGGCAAGGAGAAAACCAGCAGTGGGAAGAAGGCACTGGGTACTGTTCAACATTCATGTACTTAACAAGCATATGAAGTCATCACTCAAATATCGCTTCAACTCAACTGCATGCATAGCTTACGTTCTAAATGCTTTCTTCCACCTGTTTTATTAACAAAATATGTCAGAAAGTATGTCGTCATTATAAATGCTGAACATTTAACATGGGAAACAGTCAACACAAAAATGCTAATGTCAGCTCTGGAGAAAGCATGGTAAAAATGCACTGTATGTTTTCCTCTGTTATAAAAAGCTGTTTACAAAGCATCTGTAAGACATCAAAGATGAGACGATTGTGTCGACTTATGTTTAGTTTATCTTGGAAACACGCTCTGTTTACTCTCACTATCCACTCAAGAGAAGTCAGCTGTAATGCTGCTTGGTCTGGCCTCAGTAGGACGTGCACAGCATGTCAGTGTTCCTCAAAGTTGGCCAAATCAGTGTGTTGTTAGCCATAACAATTCATCGAAGTTGTGAAATTCTGTCAAATGATGAGCACTGAAGACCATTTTTCTTCACTGGAGGTACTGTCATCTGTTAAATAGCTACAGTGCATTACACCAAAGATTACTGAAGTTGAAAGGTTGAAGGCTTGTCTTTCTGTGTTTATGTGCTATGTGGTTTCAGAAAATATGCCATCGGTATGTAAGGTGTGAATTGCACTTTCAGTTATACACCAGAAAATATATTGGTATAGATCTGCCAAAGTATCACTCAGTATACAGACAGGTATGAACGTGTGCAAGCCTACTTACATGTGTCTTTGTTTAGGAACTGGAGACCAGGGTTCTGCTGTGGAAGGGATGGGTTGGGTGTCCCCACTAATTTGCTCTTGGCCATCTTCGTGTTGGCCTTAGCAAACTCCAGCCTTAGGGTCTGGGGAATTTCCGGGTCAAACCGAACACCCTAAATATACATAAAGGTACAGGTATTCCATTAGCAGTTTGCATCAACATTTGAACATCTCCACATTGAAAAATCTGTAAAATCTTTAGTTCCACTTTAAGGTCAGCTGTTAAACTGGAGAATTATTACTACTGAATTACTGTTAATTAATTACTACTGTATGTGAAAATGTAAACAGCTCTGCCTCCAAATACCAAAGGGACATTTTTCAGCTAAAATAAACATAATGTAAACTCAGCATACAAACTGACTCCACAACTGGCTTGAATAAAATGATTACATGATAAACACATTATCATCCCAGCATCCCTGTCATGCCTGTGCTGTACTAAACACTGGGCTGAGTTTTTGCAAAAAAAACACGTTTGTTTCTGCTTCCCTGATCTGACGTTCCTTCTAAGCAGCACAGCTCTGCGTGCAGAGGGTTATTTCCACTACAAATCTGTGACACGGTGAGTGATCAAAGTGTGTGTGTGGCACTGAGTGTGGAGGGGGGTTGCAGGTGCATTCACTCAGCTCTGCTACACTCACATTCAGTGCGTTTTTCGCTGCCTCCGCCTCTGATCTGCTGTCGAAACTAACAAAGCCCACAGGCTACAGGAGAGGGAAACATGGAGAAGAAGGAACAGGCTGGGTTGGTTATTAATTATTTGGAGAATGGTTGTGAGCTGTCAATGACTGGTTATGTAAGTTTTGGACTTCAGAAAGTGACATTTCAGGGGTGTATGTTATAAACAAAGTGACACAATTAATTTACACTTTCCTTCGGACTTTCTTGTATTGAGGTTGCTAATAGTGAATCATCATTTAGGTTTGGCTTTTCATCCTTCTACTTGCCTGCTTGGAGGTGAGCTTGATCAATGACCCTTCGTAACCCTGGGAAACAAAGAATGGCATATATAAGGCATGGTATTAAATAGTTTGTAGAATGTAGAGACAGCAGGATGTAATGGCTTAACAGTTATGTCCATTCATGGTTCATCCATTAACTCTGACACAAAACACTACATTCACTGAATGGACAAAAAAAATCTGTACAGCAACAGACGTATCATCACATCTGTACATTACACCTTTGAAGGCCTGTTTTATTTTTAAAATTTTCAACATTTTTTACATTTTTCAACAGACACTTATTGTGTTAATGTTTCTGCAGGGCAGTAGTTATTGATAATTTGCACAGCTCGAGAAGCTTACCTTAAAAGGTCTGAAGAGGAGGTAAAGCTCTCTGGGTTTAATGTCCAGGGGCAGCCCACTTACAAATAATGTCCTGACCTTCAAGAAAAATTCTTCTGTGAGGCTTCCACTCAAAAGCATTTGATATTGCTACAGCCAGCAGCACAGAACAGTTGAGTGAAATACGGTTAAAGGGATTCGCAAGATTTGTGAGACCAACATGAGTTCATGGAACTTCATAATCTTTCAATAAACCTTACCTCCCCACGTAAGGAAGCAAACCCACAATTGCTGCTGGAACTATGGATTAAAAACATATGCTCAGGTGGTTTTGCTTCCCTCTTAAGCCAATTTACCACTTTAAAATTGCACTTGAAACAGGACAGAAAACACAAGCACAAACCAAAATATTATCTTCTCCCACTCTCTCAGTGGACCATCTATCAACAGCCATGCTGACACATTTACATTGAAGAGAGTTTACTTGAGTGCTACTGAATTCAGTACATCTTTTGTTCCTGTAAAGTTCAAAGAAACGTCAGGTGTCATTTGGATCAATCAGCATTTAGGGCAGGGCCCCGGGTTCTCACTAAACGAATGCACATTATTAGCTATGCAGACAGGATAGTATTTCCAAAATCCTTTCTGGGATATCTTAACAAACAAGACAATGGAGATTTGTGGGGCATTTTCCCACCTACTAACGCTCTAGTACGCCTTATATTACTTCGGAACTAAACAAAATATTAGCAATCGGGCTGAGTGAGATGACAGCTTGATATGATTCACTTAATTTCCTGTCGTGAAACAAATAAAAAAGTTACAAAGCACACGTGACAGACAATAATACCTCTTCCTCGTTCCCGGTAAATTCGTTTCCATCGGTCTGCTTCTCTAGAGCAAAGCTGTTCATTTTGGTATAAGAACCTGGACACTCGGAGGTGTGGCGACCTGCTAATCTGTGGAGGACAGTACACGAGCGCTGCGTTCAACTCAAAGTCCTCATTTGCAGTAGAAAACCACAGAAAACTTCTATGGGAGGAGATTAAAATTGCTGACAACAACGTAATCGGAACGGTGTCACTATTTCCAAAAAAATCTGTGATATTTCTTCGTTACAGTTAAAAACATTCCCCTTTGTTATCTTTCATTGAGTACAGCGAGATGTGTCGCCGATGATATCATCCTCGCCACAGCAATGCAACTGCCTGCTCATCGGCTCCAGTGCTTTCATTGGGGGCAGGGAAGAAGGACGAGGGGTGGGGATCAAACCGATGGGATGGGATTGCCTCTGTGTGGACACAGTTGTACTGAAAGTAAAGTACTGTAGGGTGTACAGCCCCTTTTACTTAATCTGTTAGTACGTTCATTTACTGTAGAGTCCTAATGCCTAAACATCACCCTGACCCCACCTAATAACTTGTTTATATTTTATGAATTGATTAATGATTAACTTGTTTATATTTTATGAGTTGATTATTGAGTTGTCTGACAAGTTAACAATTACAGTCAGGTATGTAGAGATTGGGGTTTTTTTTTGCAAGCAGAGGGCTCAGCAACATCAACAAAGAAAGTGCCCAGCAGCTCAATGCCAGGGCAGGGTCAATTTTAGCCACCTCACATATCTGGCATGGTCTTGAGTTATCACACACAGATTAGGTATCCTCATAGCTCAAGCGTGAAGAAGAAAGACCTAGTCTCTAGGGTGTAACTGACCCCCTCCCCCTTTCTCTCTGTCTCTGTTTCTGCCCCCCCCCCCTCTCTCTCTCCCTGGCACTTTCTTTATTCCCACTCCCCATCCCTTCTCATTTGTCTCGGGAGGGATGTGTGAAGAGAGGAGATGCCACAGCTGCTCCTGACAGAGATGCATGCTAACAAGGAGTTTGGAGTTTGTGTGTCTGTGTGTGTGAACACCCTAACCCATTCCCAGAGAGGATTTCTGTTATCGGTGGGCTTGTTTGCACACATCCAGCCATATCTGAAGTGAGGAATGCTGTTGTGGCTGATTGGTGAACACCTGCTAACACTGGCACCTCCAGACATCTTGCAGAGATCCTGGGTGGCAGCTAAGTGACCAGGATAGGTTTGTGTCACAGTTCAGTTTTGAAACCGTTGTGATGAGACTGTCATACAAGTGACTGCGCTATTACCCCTATGTGGGAGGATAACACAGGCAAAAAGGTCCCATGTCCAGTGCAAATCTATCCCTACACACACACACACACATATGGTGGTGTTAAGGTGTCCAGTGTAGCAAGCTAGGGATAATAGTCTGGCCTCCATTTTCACACACAGATTCACACAGTGTAGATCCACTAGGGAGAAACGAGAAGAGTGTGTGGTCAACCTTTGAACCACAATGGAGTCATTTGGACCACTGGGTTCTGGGCTTGACAGACCATGGAGGACTGGCCATCATGCAGAAAATAACTCTTATTTGATGCTGCTGTCTCTGCCGCAGGAGCACCTGCAGTATCTCTGCCATTGCAATGACAGCACAGACTGAGATAGGACAAGGTTAGACGGTTGGGCTATATTCCCATGCTTTAGCAGACTGAGATGTAATAAACAAACAGGCAAAGGATAAACAGAAAGACAAAAAAAGAAAAAAAATCAGATGACGTGTATGTGTGTGTGGGGAGTTGGGGTGGGTGGGCGGAGGGTAGTGGAGCTATAGCATTTTCTAGCAAAATTCCAAAGAGTTGACATATGTTTCCATAACAGTTAATCATTTCAGATCGGAATGCTTAAGGCCCGCTTATCGAGGAAAAGTCGTTAACAAAGGTTTTCCCCTAAACCACAGTGACAAAATGTAAACCGTGAACCTTCAGTCCTCAGCACTTCAGAGAGCTTGACTGCTTCACAGCTGAAGTCAAAGCCACAAGAAACAAACCCATGATGGCAGGCGTAGTTGTTCCTCCGGAGGTAACATAAGGGTTAAGGAGGAAAGAAAAAGTATGTTTCCCTCTGCTTTCTCTCTCTCTCTCACACACACACACACACACAACCTAATCTCTGTGTAGTGTACACTGATAAGGGCTTCTGAAAACTACCAAAGCACTGTTCTGTGCATTCATCATCATTCAGCACTGAATCCATATGCAGAGCATTAACGTGCAATCCCAGTCTAGACCAGTGCAGTGAGACCTCAGTCCATATAAGGGAAGGCATCTCAGCACTGTGAGTTATTGCTGTGATGTAGAATAATATTTATAGTAGTTCAACTCACCACTGCTCTCTCTCTCTCTCTCGCTCTCTCTCTCTCTCTTGTGCCGTCAGATCATTCACATTGTTTTAACAGCATTTAGGAGCCAATACCAACAGCAGGTTCACTGCTATAGTACACTACTGGTCCTAGATTATGTACATCTATCCTATTCATGCTTTACATCAGAGGCACTTGTGTAACCATATAAATAACTGGCCATATATTTTTAATCTACTATTATGCATTTGTTTGTATTGATTGTTGTATTATTTGCCTTTTAAAATGCAACAAGCTTTTGTTTTCTTTAAAAATCTCCTGTCACCACCATGAAGATTTTCCCTTCTCCTTGCCCTTCCTAGCTGAATTAAAATCAAATACCGCTAGTAAATAAGGTGATTCCAGTAGTGAACAATCCATAGGTCACCCTCCATGCCCTCCAAAGATGCAAAGGAAAGCTGTCATACCATTGTCATCTCCCTGAGGACACTTTTCTCTGTGACCCTCACAGCATGTGGATCAAATCTGTGGCCTTCTCACCAAGACTGCTGGAAGAAGAAACAGAGAGCAATGCTTTAAGCACTGTTTATCTACAGTGCCAGTGTATTTCCCTTTGTCAATTTAATGAGATGTTTTATAACTCAACAACAATAAACACTACGGTAACCCACTGATTTTGGTTCTGTTGGGTCTCCATGGACCACATCAGCCAGGCCAAGTCATTACAACTGTCAACCTAGAATGACACTTTAACTCTGACCTTTTGGTTTCAAAAGGTCGAGGCTGGTAAAGCTGTGCTATGCTTTCCTTTTGGCGTACACCACTGCAGAGTCATAAACCCCTTTGTTTTTCATCTGATGTGCATTATTGCAATAAAACTTTGGTCCTGATTTTTCAATCACTGTTTGAGTCTTTAAGTCTTTTTTCTGTGCTATTAACATACTCATCAAATTGTTACATTGATAAAAAACTTATACGCTGCTAACTCAGTTTATAGGACAAAAGAGGCCTGTCCCTTCATAGATGTATGACCATTTTTATGTGAATAGCCGGTTATAATTTAGACTACCTCAGAAGTCAGAAGTAGCAATGAAGTAGCTTGCGCCAAGGGTAGAAAACTGTGACCAGACATTTGAGGAGGTTGTAGCTCTTTCGGCCAAAAATAACACATTCATGGATCAGCTTATGGAATAACTACATTATGAAACTCAATTCTTCACACCGCAGAAAGTGCACATGTTGTGGATGTTGGATTACTCTATTAACTAAAATAAAAGACTGACCTTAATTTAATTATGTCATAATTTAATTACAACAAAACCATACAAAAGCTATAGGTTGGAAATGCTACTAATGAAAGATGCTTTATGAATTACCTTTGAAATTGTTTAGGATAGGCTACTAACTTCAGTGGCAGACAGTGCACTTTGGCGACTGCAGAGCCAACAAGCACAATCAGAGATAACAACCAGGTCCCCCATATGGGCAGACAGACAGACACACACACACAAACACACACACACACACACACACACACACACACACACACACTCAGACGGACGAGGCCATTGCAATACCTGGTCAATCCCTCTGGGGACCAGATAACAACTGAGATCAAAGCATGGTGCAGCCCTAAACTAAGAACTCTTAATAGCAATAACTTCTGGTGCTGAGTCTGTCACTCCAGCCTGCTCCCTATTTCATCCTTTTTTTTTTTTTTTTTGCTGAGGTTAGTTCCAGATAGGAGCACTGAATTTCAATATCTTTAGATGGTGATAATTAGGCTACATAACACATTACATTTCAATAACATTACATTAACACATGTTAAAATGTGTGCTCTATACTTTACATGACCATTGCTGCTGTCTTAATTCCGAACAAGTCACTGCAGTACCGGCAGGAGCAGTTATTTTACCAGGGTATAAAATCACATTGCGATCGAATCTATTTTACAAGTGAGCCCTGTCCAAGAAGGCACAGCACATTAAGGACAAAAAGACAATGTACAAAACATCGTCAATAAGTTAATTGTGTGTTTTTTCTGTCTGGACATGGCCCATTCAGTCTGAGCCAGAGACAACAGTAGGCCTACTCTCTGGAAAGATCTCGCA